>CM059427.1:90227026-90970776 GCA_030390025.1 Squalus acanthias | reverse complement strand
CGAAAAGTAGCAAATATTTAAAGGGGAGGGGTACAGAGACCGTGGTGTGATAGTAAGGGGAGGGGTCCCCAAACCTGCTCTCTCAGTGGCTTCGCTTTTCTGATCCTGTCACATCAGTTCAATGATCAGTTCCATTAAGCAAGGCAGCTCTTTCATTTTTGACCCTTTTCCTTCCACTGCTTTAGCAATGCTGATATCAGAATGCAACATCCTTCCTGATACCCAGTGTTGTTAAGGTGTTAACAATGGGAAATATGGCAGATGACAGATTCCTATCTCTAATCTACAATTTGTCTTTGGGTAGCCCTGCCGTCCCTCCCGACGGAAAATCCCGGATGTGGCAGTGGAGCTTAGGGAGCTGAAAAGGAATAACATGGATTCGGTCTCCCACTGATAACCTTGGAAGGCCTCACTGTGGAACTATCATAATATCACATTAATGTGCAATGCAACATTTACCCTAATGATAAAACTGTGTCCCGTGTTAATAACACCCCTTGATGTTTAAAGTATCCTGGCTCTCAGGCATGTGACCATTAGTTCAATATTCAACTGTCGATGCCCACTCACTATTATTACTTCTGCTCTGTTTTGAAACACTGTTACTGAATTACAAACCACCCTCTATATCTGTAGGTAACTGCTACTTGCACAAGCCAGGTCACTTTTGAAGCTAACACGATCAAGCATGTTGAACTACAATGCATGAACACAAACTTGACGACACCCACAGCGCCCATAACCAGTGAACCAACAACGCCAACTCCAGCACCAACTTCAACGCCAACTCCAGCACCAACATCAACGCCAACTCCAGCACCAACATCAACAACAACTCCAGCACCAACATCAACAACAACTCCAGCACCAACATCAACAACAACTCCAGCACCAACATCAACGCCAACTCCAGCACCAACTTCAACGCCAACTCCAGCGCCATCATCATCATCATCATCATCATCATCATCATCGTCATCATCATCGTCGGAAAGTGACGAATCATCAAAGGAAAGAGGGGTAATCATTTTTTCTTTTGAATTTCATGCTGAATTAAATAATTGCCTGGAATTTCCTGAAAGCCAATGCCGTAAGTACAGCGTAATGCCGATTTTCAGCACAAAAGATCGAACAAATTAGGGCGCCAATGACTTATTCTCATTGAGAGCTACAATGGGCCAAAAATTCAGCCCTTGCCGGGTGAGTACGAGCTGTGCACTCACCCGTAAGGCCTCCTGAAGTGCCGGTTTCCTGCCTGCACTGTGCATGCGCGGGAAACCGGAACTTCCGGTCTGGTGAAGGGGGCGGTTCATAGGTGAACCGCGTGCGCGGTAGAGGCTGCGCGCATGCAGCAAACTTAGTTTTTTTTTCAGGTTTCTCCGCGAGGGTAAGTATTGAAGAACCTGCGCTTTTAAAAAGGAGGCGCAGGACCCGTTTTCAACAAGGTAAGTGGTTAATTAATTATAATTTTAAAAAATTTCAACTGGTTTATCTTTTTTAGATACTTTAAAGAAAGGTAAGTTTATTTTTAGCACTCTTAAAAAGTATTTTAATTTTTTCAAAAATTTAAATTTTTGTTTAAAGTAGTTAATTTATTTAACTTATAGTTATTTTATAAATGTGATGGTTTTTTAAAAATTTATTTTAAGTTTAGCTGTTCTTTTGGGGCTGATTTCAATTCATAGATTTGACAGGTCTTCCTGTCAAATCTATGAATGAAAGATGGTCTGCTGCCATTGGCTCTCCATGGCCCACGTGATCCCAGGGGATGCATCGCACTAACTGCGTCCCTGGGACACGCAAGCACTGCGCGCCGGCACTTGGAGCAGGCCCAGGAGCTGAAGTTCCCGTGGGCCCAGAGGTCAACGGCAGGCGCGGTAGGTAAGTGCGCGCGTGATCCTTACCCCCGCGGCAAGCCGGAGAGGCGAATTTCAGGGCCATTGTGTTTTCTGCATCTTCATGGCATCAGAATGATGTGTATTCAAAATTAAAATACTTCTTGATTGCATTTTCTTAAACATGCTGTGTCTAATGTGCATTAAAAATAGTTTGATGGCTTCAAACTTTAGTTTTTTTGCATAAAGAGGGGTGTAAAGAAGGAATATGGCATACTTTCAGCACTTTCCTGGGGCCCTGATTGTTTATGCTGATTTCCACTTGTTTGATGCAGTTTTTTTATATTCTGGCATATGTTAATGAGACTCTCAAAGAATTCCAAACAAACTCGCCAACGGGAAGATCGGCACGAATTTTGTCTTCACTTGACAGTTACGCTGTTTCAGGAAATTCCAGACCAAATCATTTGGAAATCACACCTTGAGGAAACAGTGGGCAGAACTATCTAAGTCCTCTGGTCACTGGCAGTGCACCCATGATTTTGCGATAAGCTGCTCACTGCGTACGAGGCCCAGACTGTATCAAGAGGCCTCGGAAACTGCGGCCCCATTTCTGTAACTTATCAGAGAGACTCAGGATGGATTCTTATATAAAGCTGGCAGAGTACCACAATAATCAGATCACTAATGACAGCACTTGACATCTTCTCAAACCCAATGCTTGTGACTGGTTAAACCACAATGCACACTACTTCTTTCAGAAAATGTAGCAGCCAACTTGCTCGTAGTGAGGTCCCACAATTAGCAAATGAGATAAATGGGCAATTAATCTGCTTTGGTGGTGCTGGTTGAGGGAGTAGATGTTGGCCAGGAGAGCTCTCTGCTCTTCTTCTGATAGCGCTATGGGATCTTGTACGTTCACCTACATGAGCAGACAGGGTCTCGGTTTAACATCTCCTCTAAAGAATGGCATCACTGACAATACAGCACTCCCTCACTGAAACGTTAGGCTAGATTAAATGCTCGGCTCCTGTAGTGCGGATTGATCCCATGATCATCTAACTCCAAGGAAGGAGCTCTATTACTGAGCCAAGCTGACACACCTCTAACGGATGCAGATTTAAACCTATCTATGGAGGACACTGCACTGAAGCCCAAAAGTGGACGATTGACAAGTTTGACTGCAAGTAAGTTGATTGGTTAGTATAGAGGGGGATTCTTCAGATATTTAATATTAATATTCTGTTGTAAAAAAAAACTGTACATAGAAAGAAAATTGCGTTTTCTCTGGGCTGAGATGTTAATTATGCATTTTCATTTAGAAACATTGCATAATAGGAAGAAATAAGCAACGCAGGAAGAAACGTGGTTTAAAAGGAAAAAGCTGGGTTTGGCAGAGGCATGGTTGCAGAAGAAGTAAGAAATGCAACTGTAGGAGACAAATATATGGCTATAAATCTAGAGGAGGAATCTACATAACAACTCGCAAGGCAAGGAACTGGCGAGAGTAAAATATGGATTTAGTAAGTATCACCAGAAATTATTTGTCACTTTTTGAAGAGTAAATTCGCCTTAATTTTGTCCCATTTCTGTGGTCACAGAATTACATAAAATTACAACATGTAAACAGGCCATTTGTAAGTGTTGGTGTTGATCCTCCACACGGGCAGTAGTTCTAATCCCATTTGCCCGCCCAGTTCCCATATGGTTTATCCTCCTTTCCTTCAGCCTCCTAACTAACCTATTCTTAAATGTTGATTTGGTCTATTGTGATGGTTTTATTTTAAGTAATATTACGGATTTGTATTTTTCAATGCTGTTAATTATCTTGTATATTGCTGGTCCCCCCTCCCTCCCGATTGCCGGTCCCCCCTCTTTCCTGATTGACGGTCCCCCCTCCCTCCCGATTGCCGGTCCCCCCTCTTTCCTGATTGACGGTCCCCCCTCCCTCCCGATTGCTGGTCCCCCCTCTTTCCTGATTGATGGTCCCCCCTCCCTCCCGATTGCCGTGATGTTTCCTCATTGTTGGTGGTCCCCGCCTGCAGCCTTCCAGCGCTGGTTTTCCTGCCGGCCGGCCAGCCTGTCAATTTGGTCGGCTGCCGGGTGGGAAACAGAGTAAACAAAATGATAATGAGGTCTGGCCATTAAATTCGGCTGGACATCCGTGTCCCCGGCATTTTCCGGGTTTCAACCCCGCAAACATGCTCCTCGCCTCCCGGTAAATATTGGGATCATTGAGTGGGATGGAATGTTCCTAACATTTGCCCATATTGGAAGACTTGATAAATCTTTGAGAATGAAAACTATTCTTTCCATGTCTTTTATACTCCCTTCACTCACGCAGCTGTGTGTGAACAGAGTTAAAGGGCAGAATTTCATTGACCCGTGGAGGCGGGTTTGGAGGCGTGTGGTGTGGGGTGGGAAAATAGCAATTCGGAGGTCCCAAACCCATCCCGCCCCCAACCCGCCTCCATGCCAGTTTCACAGGAGGCGGGTACCCGACCTGTGCTGGGAGCCGCCTCCCCGAGGTGGGAAGGGGATTAGTGCCAATAAACTGCCTGTTAACAGGTAGTTAACAGGCAGTTTTTTGCCTAATCCCTATTTTTAGCCCTGAAGTGTGGGCTTCCCGACATGTCCGAACCACGCCGATTTAGCGAGGCGGACCGTGGGTCTGCAGGGGTTGGAGGGGTCGATATATCCGGTGGGCAGGTGAGTGATGGATGCATGTGAGCAGAGGTAAGTGTGTAAGGTAAGTGTAGAGTGTGGAAAAAAGTTTTACTTACCTTAACTTCCTCCTGCAGGTGTCAGCCCTTCAGGTCTCGGGAGTCAGAAATCTCACCGGCACAGAAAGCAGAATGGCCATTGAGCTGTCAAAAGCTGCAGCCTCTGCTTTTTGTTCTGCAGAGATCTCTAAATCAGCCTGAGAGGAAGGAATTAACGTAGAGGACAGATTGTCAGTGTTTGACAGCTTCAAGGAGCTGTCAAACGCTGATATTTCATCTGTCAAAAGCTCTTGACAGATGAAATGTCAATCTGTGACGTCACCTGTTGCCGGGTGGCCCTTAATTGGCCTGCTGAGCCCGCTGGGCGGGCTTAACAAGGTCAATCAAGGGAAAATACAGTGGGTTGGCCACAAGTCGATGGAGACGGGACTACAACCCAAAAAGTGGGAGTCCCGCCTCCATCACGTCCCCATTGACGAAATCCAGCCCTTTTGTTCCATGTATCTGTGCTTGGTTATTGCAGTAACAGCAATTGACACTGCCAGAATTAAACAATTAACCCAATAGTGGCACCATAAATATCCCGGGGGAAACACACATCCTTTCCAACATCAGCCCCTCTCTACACATGTATCCAAGTCAAAGTCATTTTCATTTTACTGAGAAGAGACTTTTCAGCTTGTTGACAAACTGAATAATGTTCACCAAAAACCTCTTAGGAAAATGGTTAACTAATAGCTAAAACTATTGGAAAGTCCCACTGAATTAATTTTGCTGATTAAATTACAGATTTTATAAGATTACTGAAAAGTGGATGGATATATCGGGTCAAAGGAAGATGGTAAACGTGAAGAAAATTCCACATGGCTTAAACTGTTTAATTTTAAAGCATTATTTTTCATATTTAAATATAAGTAGTTTACTGTTTAATTGTTAGTATTTCATACTATTTCTTATTATACTGGTGTTCATGATATTATCACTGCTCAGCAATGTGCCAATTAATTAAATCATGTGATATATTCCATACCAGACGCCATGTGAACCTGGATAATAAACAGAACATTGCTGTCTAATTATTGTATCACTGGGGCTCTTTCCGTTCTGTAAAATAGTATGAGAAGTAGTTCACACCCGGGGCATTAACCATCTGGGAGATTTCACATCCACAATGGAACTCCCACAATATACAGCAGATCATTAAAATCTGTCATCAGTTGTCACAAATTCCAGCTCTCGGTCAGCTCCATGCTCATGAGAAAGTTCATTGCTTCAGTGAGAGCCAGGAATGAGGATTATTTCTGCATTGCAAAACTGATTAGAACCTTTCTCACCAATGCCCACAGGCATTGCACCTCCCACTGATTGCTCACACAGCAGCTAAAGAACCCAGAGTTCTAGCCTATCAAGGAAAAGACTGGGCCGCCAGAGGGAAGTGTAAAAGTCATGGAGTCGGAAGTTGTTACAAAGTTAAATCTGGAGCCATAGCTGTGCCCAGATTTAGCTGATTGCCTGACCACAGGGTTCAAGCTCTGGTGCAACTGGGCACACCCTATTGTGTACTGTCAACCATGCATTGAGTTCTAGTCAGAACGATTAATTCTGAATGCAATCCTTTAGGGTTTTTACTTGTGGCTTTCCTTAACTCACTTCCTTGCTCAGGAGCCAATACATCAGTTGACAGATGCATGAGTTAATGGCCCAGAAATTGATCTCGCTCTGTTCCCGCGGGGGTAAGCCTTCCCCGCGATGTCTCACCTCGCTTATGCTTTTTCAGATCCAGCTCGCACGAACTTGATGTTCCAGACATCAGCTGTGCTGGGCTTGCGTATCCCAGCGGCGTAGTGAATTCGTGCGAGCTGTGGGATCACGTGACTCAGTTAGAGCCAATGGCAGCACACCATCTTCCATTCATAAGTCTCACAGCATGGCTGTGAAATCTATGAATCTTACACCCCCCCAAAATAACAGCTAAACCTCAATTAAATTTAAAAAAAACCATCACATTAATAAAATAAGTATAGTTAATTAAATTAACCATTTTAAATAAAAAATTAAATTTTTGAAAAAATTTAAAATCTTTTAAAAAGTTATAAAAATAAACTTACCTGTCTTTAAAGTCTCTAAAAAAGATATATCTGTAAAAAAAAATTCAAAAAAATACTTAATTCACTACTTACCTTCTTAAAAGCGGGTCTTACTACTCCTTTTTACATTTCCAAAATCTTCCCTACTTACCTGCGCGTCCAAAGCATGAAGTGCACAGCGTGCGCGCAGCCTGTAGCGCGCACGCGATGCACCCAGGCCCCGCCCCCTTTTCAGAAGAGCAATTGCCGGTTTTCAGCGCATGCGCAGGGCATGCAGAAAACCGGCAATTGGAGTGGGAATACGCGAGAGTACGCAGTGCGTACTCTCGCGTCCCGGGATCAATTTTCGGCCCATTGTTTTAGGGCTTCATTAGATATTTTTCTCATGCTTGGCACCAAAGACCACTCCTATAAACATACCCTTACTCCTTATGAACCGAGTGTGACTTTAGTGCAAAATATCTGTCAATGTAGCATGGTCCACGGATCGAACAAAGACCCTTGTTCCTGTAATTAGCTTACTGGCTATGAATGTAAGGCTATTCATCAGATTTGCTAAAAGTAAAATCGTAGAGGATCAGAAAGTCAAATCAGCAGCAAAACAGCATGAAAATAGGTCACACTTGCTAACTCCTAATAACACTGAACCTGAACCAGTGTGTTTAACACAAACTGATACATGAAGCTTAATCTGTCCCTGTGAAGGCTCCAGATATACCCGTTACAAATTTTGGGTCTGCTTTACATATTCTCTCAGGAATAGCATCGCCTAACCCACCCATTAGGAGAATTTTCTCTCTCATGATCAGGAATTTACTTTTGCTGTCCAATATCTAGATGTGTAATAGTGTAACTGGGGTCTGTAACAATAAGACCCTCTCGTTTATATGAATTTAGTAACATGATCCTCGTACATGAGAGCTACTCTTTTCTTCCAAAAGGGGGATTGGTTACCACTTTGGTGAGATGAAAGCAGATACAAATCATTAAGTTGCTTTTTTTTACATTCAGTAATGGTAACATATGTGGGTAGAACAAATGAAGGACAGAGACACGATGAGTTGCTAGTCCATGTGCTTGCTTTATTAGACCAGAGCGAACTGAGCATGCTCAAGCCAAACCACGGGATAATATATTACACTGCTTAACCCCTAAAAAAAATGTATGTATTCCCCTCTCAAATACAACAAAAATATGGTCCCACCTTTGCCAGCATTACATGTACCACATAACAAAACTCCTGGCTTTTTTTCTTTTAAATGAACTACAAATCCTACAAATGAACTAAAAAATCCAGTTTGATAACAGGTTTGCGGAGCCTTCCTGATCTCCTTACAGAAGTTTTGGTGTTGAACCAATTTTCTGGCTGTTTTGTTTTGGTTCCGAACTCAAAGATGAGCTTGTGTCTATCTCAGACTTGTTTGAACCTGATACTTCAGTTATTGAAGTCTGAACTGAGTCACACTCATGTATGTGTTCATGGTCAAGTGGTTCATCTCTAGCAGAGATCATTTGATCTACATGAACACTTTGGATTTTGTCACTAATTTCAACCAAATATCTCTTGGTTCCATCAACCTCGACTATGGTTCCTTCATCCCACTTGTGTGAACTCGACTTGCCAGGGGGACTGAGTACACGAACACACTCGTTTGAAACAGCATTCTTTCTGAACGACATTTCTGACTCAACTGTTTCTGTTCAACTCGGTTGAACAAGACTCAATCATGTTCTCAATCTGCTCTTCATCAAGAGTTCTACTGGGGTATGTCCAGTTGTATTGTGCAGAGTAGTTCTGTACTTCAGCAAGAAATTTGCCAAATGTTGCTTCATGCTGAGTCCCGAACAACCCTGGTTCTTTCACTATTCTGACTGGCCTTTCAGCTGCTCCGTTTGAAGCTGGATGATATGGTAGAACGAGAGTGTGTTTGATACCGTTCCGTTTCATGAATTCTTGGAATAGAGCAGAATGGAACTGAGGGCCATTGTCAGAAACAAGCTCTTCAGGTAAGCCATGACATGCAAAGATAGACCTCAACTCATCTATAGTACGTTCAGTTGTAGTATTTGAACCTATGTGTTTCACTTAAATCTACTTTGAGTAATTATCTACAAGTACCAGGAAATAATCATTTGCTTTCTCACAGAAGTCTACATGTACTCTCTGAAATAGTCTACTTGGCCATGACCAGGGTTGTAGTGGAGTTTTGGGTGGTTTGTTTCTGCAATTTTGGCAAACGCTGCATTTGCTGACAAGTGATTCACGATCACTGTCCAATCCAGGCCAGTAAACAAAGCTTCTTGCAATTGATTTCATACTGACAATCCCTGGATATTCAGTATGAAGTTCGGCCAGAATTCTATCTCTCAAAGAAGTAGGTACCACCACTCTGTTTCCCCACTTGATACAACCTTGCTCACAAGACAATTCAGTACGACAGTTATGGAATGGTTTCATATCTGTGTCCATACACTGATCAGTCCAGTCATTCAAGATGTTTTCATACACTTGTTTCAGTATTGAGTCCTTTTGAGTCTCATTTGCAATCTCAGTTGCATTCATGGGAAAGTGTTTGTCAACTACACCTAGCGTGAAAATCTCACCTTCACTCCCAACACACGAGTCCTCATGTGGCAACCTGGACAAGGCATCTGTGATTGAAGTTTTGCTTTGAAATGCAATATTCAATCGTGTAGTCATATTGTGACAACAACACTGCCCAACGTTGCATTCTTGATGTGGCCATTGCAGGGATGGCAGATTTGGGCCCCAATATTGCTAGGAGTGGTTTGTGATTGGTTATCAGGGTAAACTTTCTACCAATCAGGAACTGTTGGAATTTCTTGATTTCAAACACTATGGCAAATGCTTCCTTTTCAAATTGCACATAGTTTCTTTTGCCCTTTCTGAGGGTTCATGATTGGTTTCTCTTGGCCGTCATCCATTTCGTGGCTTATGACAGCTCCCACACCGTTGCTGGAAGCATCACACGCTAACTTAAGCTCACGCTCTGTGTCGTAGTGCACAAGTAGAGCATCGCTAGAGAGACTTCTCTTACAAGTGTCGTAAGCTTCCTGTTGCGCTTTCGTCCACTTCCACTGGACATCCTTCTTGAGGAGCTCGTGCAATGGAGCCAACATGGTTGCTAACTCAGATAAGAAATGTGTGTAGTACTGGACCATTCAAGGAAAGATCCTAACTCAGACATGTTCTGTGGTTTTGGAGCATTGATGACAGCATCAACCTTTTCCTTCACTGGTTGCAAGCCATTTGCATCAACATTCAGACCAAGGTACACAACCTCAGGCTGCACAAAAACACATTTGCTCCTTTTCAATTTGACATTCTGAGAATTCAACCTTTGAAGCACTATATCTAACACTTCTAGATTTTCTTCTTGTTGCGATCAGCACATCGTCTTGATTGTATAAGCAATTTGGAACTCCTTGCAAAATTTTATCTATCGTAGCCTGGAATATTTTGGGACTTTACACCATACGGCAGCTTGGTGTATGTTGATGGTGAGATACTGTTGACTCTCTTTGTCAACATTCAGCTGAGCGTAAGCTTGCGACAGGTCAAGCTTGGAGAAAACCTTTGACCCAGGGAGTGCTGCATACAAATCTTGCGATGTAGGTAACGGGTACTACTGATCGTCAACTGCTTGGTTGATCGTAACTTTGTAGTCACCCGACAAGCGTACAGTTTTGTCTGCTTTGGGCACTACCACAATCGGGGTAGCCCATTCACTTTTGTTCAGTTTTACTAGCACTCCGTTCTCTCTGAGCTCTGCTAGCTCTTCCTCCACCTGATTTTTCCATGCATAGGGGACCGGCCTTGCCTTACAATAGACAGGCTTCGCATTGGACTTGATGCGGATATGCGCGTCAGACCCAGTGATGCCCTCATAACTGTCTGTGAACATGCTTTCATACTTGTTCAGCATTGTGATGAGTGAAGCACCTACACTGAAGACGTTTTTCTAGTCTAGTTTTAACTTTCTCAATCAGTTTTTGGTCTTTGCCCATGAGAGTTGGCCTGTTGTTGTAGCTCGCTACAATAATAGTCAGCTTTACTGACTGGCCATTGATTTGAACTGTACATTCCATTTGTCCACATGTCTCTAGGATTTCTCTGGAGAAGGTTTTTAACTCTACGGTACTCTTTGTAAGTGGTACTTGATTAAACTTACTCTCATATGTGTCCTTACTCATGATAGAGCAGTCCGCCACCGTGTCGATACACATATCAATATATTGATGGTTGATCAGAAGTTTTGTACGGAAGTCTTTCTCACGACTGCTAGCACTGCCACTAGTGGTATAGATACTGTAGATGCGTAAGGGGTGAAATTGGGTATCGCCCCATTTGGGGCGCTAAATTTTGAGATTTTGAAAATTTAGCGCCAGGTGCTAACGATTCTGAACTTCTACTAAATTCGGTGTTAGCGCCCCAGGAAGGAAGTGGGGCGCTAAATCAAGTACCAATGACCTTAGTGGGGTGCTACAGGGGCGCTACCAGAATTTCAGGTGCAATGCATTCAGCATTGATCCTTCACACTGGTTCCTTCCAGCTCTTAAAGGGGAGGTTGCATCATTGTGCAGATGCTCATTTTCAGCATTTCTGGCTTTGAGGCGACCTGAGAGCAAGTGAATCCCCTGATGGCTATGGGTGTTCCCACTCCCAGGGACAGAGCTGGTCCCTGGGAGTGGGAACAGCCACTGGGGAGATATTACGTAGGAGCACTAGATTAGTAAAGGGGATTGTAAAGAGGGGAGGCAAGGGTTTGCACAAGGGTGATTAGTCAATATTGTATATATGTGGTTAATGGTTTTTGATAAATTTATTAGTGGAATGTTGCAGATTTGGTGCTGTGTCTCATTTCAGTTCTGGGGTGTGGTATGGAATCACAAAGTGATGGAATGATGGCGACGTGCTCAGCAACCGGAAAGAGGACTCGAAGTCACTGGAAATGAAGTCTGATGAGGCGGTCACGGACCAACCTTGCAGAACACCGATTGAGTGGCTGCCTCCTCCGTCGCTGATGCTTGTCCTCCTGTTCTTCCTGCTCCTCCTCCTCTTCTTCCTCCTCCTCCTCCTCATCATCATCCTCATGCTCGTCCACCTCCTCCTCCTCCTGAGGTGGTGCAGCTATGCCTGGTGGCAATGGCTGCGCCCTCATAATGGCCAAGTTGTGCAGCATGGAGCTGACGACGACAAAAAGTGACACCTACTCAGCCGAGTACTGGAGAGCTCCTCCCAAGCGGTCAAGGCAGTGGAACCGTTGCTTGAGCACTCCGATGGTCTGCTCAATGATGTTCCTGGTGGCAGCATGGCTCTTAATATATGAGTGCTGGCAAGGAGTGTTGGGGTTGCAGAGAGATGTCATGAGGGGAGTTATGAGCCAGGGAGAGCGGAAAATCATTGTCTCCCAGCAGCCAGCTGCAAGCTTGATGTGGTGGCTGGAATAGATCTGGCACACTGGTCTGGCACAGGATGAAGGCATCGTGGCTGCTGCCAGGATAGCGGGCATTGACGGTCAGGATTCGCCGTGTGTGGTCACACACCAACTGCACATTAAGTGAGTGGTAGCCTTTGCGGTTACAGAATACATCAGGATTGTTATGAGGTGCCCGCAAAGCCACGTGGGTGCAGTCAATGGCGCCCTGCACCATGGGGAAACCGCTATCCTTGCAAAATCACATGCACGCTCGCGCTGCTTCTCTCTGGTCATGGGGAAGGAAATATAGTCCCTTCTCCTTCTGTACAGAGCAGCTGTGACCTGGCGGATAGAGCAATGGACGGCAAACTGGGAGATGTTGGAGATGTCGCCTGTCGCACACTGGAATGATCCGCTGGCATAGAAATTGAGAGAGCAGTGGTGGACCTGATCTGAGGCTCGAGGTCTGGCTGCAGGAGGTGGCAGAGCTCTGTGACCACGTCCATGCTGAAGTGGAGCCGTCTAACTCACTGGTCCTCAGTGAGATTCATGTAGGAGAACTGCTGCCGGAATACCCTGGGTGGGTAAGGCCTCCTGTTGAGAGCCCTGTTGGCCCTCCTACCTCTGGCCACATTTTGCACTCTTTCTCTGTGCCTCAGTGGCCTCTGACGATGACGCTGGAGGGCGTGGTCCAATGGCAGCACAGCCCCCATGAAAGGATCCAAATATTGCACTTTCAAATCTCCCCTCAATGAAACTGAAAAATCTTTATGTGCCAGAACACTCGTTAAAATGCAAAACGCTCAAATCGGTCAAAAGGCCTCTTTGCCTATGTGAAATTAACAATACAGCATTGTTGGCCGATGAAAACTAAACCGGATGTGTTGCTTTTAAATAGCGCTGCTCCAGGGGACATCCGACTGAAAACCACCTCCTCTACCTGTCGTTGTTAACGGCGGGCGCACAAGCAGGGGGCGAGAGGGAAATTTTCATCCAGGGCATAACCGGGGTGCAGCGCATGGCAATGACGTCACAATCTCCAGGCGCAGGAGATCGAGGCGCAACATCTTACCCCCGACGCAAAACTCCCGCTAAATTTAGCAGAAGGCGTTGATATCGCTGCGCCTGGTCGCAAAATCATTTGCGCTCCATTAGCGCCCCCTGGAGGTGCTAATGGGAGGCGCAAAGGAGCCCAATTTCTAGCCCTTTCAATATCAGGTGTGTTCACTTCAATATTGTGAACTCCTCCCTTTTGTTGTCGCTGCTTTGCATTGCCATTAGAATGCTTTAGATCTAGCTCTGCAAGCTGTTGAAATATGGCCTTGCTTCTGGCAGTGAAAACACTTTGCATTTCTGTATTGGCAGGACTGTGGTGAGTGATAAGAATTCTCTCACCAGCATGCGTTTGACCCGGTCTCACAGCTTTAGGTTTTCGCGGTGGCTTTGTGACTGTAGACCTCAGCTGCACTAGTCACTTGAGTTGGATGGAGCTCCCTAGCACTCTTAGATGCCATCTCCATTGATAGGGCAATTTTGCATACTATGTCAAACATTAGGTTCGGAGTGTTCAGTAACTTTGACTGTGTGTGTTCATCCACCAGTCCACACACAAACTTATCTTGCAACGCATGATCCAAAAATGGGCTGAAGTTACAACGTAAAGACAGGTTCTTAAGAGCTGCAGTGTACTCACTGATGGTTACACTTTGTTTTTGGTTTCTGATACGAAACTTATAGCTCTCTGCTATTTCTAGCGGCTTTGGGTTGAAATGGTCCTCGAGTTTCTCGACAATGTCTTCAAACAACTCATCCTTTGCTTTCCCTGGTGTGAGTAGGTTTGTCAATGTTCCGTAGACATCTGGCCCGATCTCTGTTAGAAAAATTGCTTCCTTCCATTCACGAAATACTTTATTTTGAGCTTGAACTTTCTCATCTGCACCTTCAGTCTCCATAACATTATTCACCTTAAAATACATCTCCATCTGCTCAGTGTAAGAACTGAATGGTTCGCAAGCTCAGTCATACATGCCGAGGCCTCCGATGAATCCACTAGATGCGGCCATGATTGTCCCGATCCTGTCGAACAGTGACTCAGCACGCTACCTGTGTACCTGTGAGAATCAATGCCGCTGTTGCTGTGTGTACATACACATGAAGGCGAAGCACAGATGAACATTAACGGTAAAACATCGCAAAAATTCAATTTACGTGTCACAAATTCACTTTAAACTTGTCCACTCGAAGGTTGAACACTGTGTCCTTCCATGATCCCTAAAAATGGCTTTGGGATCCCATCCTCATCACCAAAATGTAATATATGTGGGTACAACAAATGAAGGACAGAGACATGATGAGTTGCTAGTCCATGTGCTTGCTTTATTAGGCCAGAGCGAACTGAGCATGCTCATACCAAACCATGTGATAATATATTACAGTAAAGAGTAACAGTTATAATGAATTTAATCTTACTTTAACTCTTATCAATTTCTCTTTCTCATGAAGAACTGTCTATGCAACAGTTTTATCATTGCATCAGATCAAAGTGTTCTCTGGACTTGGTTGTCTCCCCTCTTTATGTTGACAGGCTGAGCCCCTATCAGCTTCCTTTGGTAGATTTTTTTTCAACTGGCCTGCAACAGTGGGTGCTTGTTCTTTTTGTGTTCCCCCTGGACAGGAATTTTGGCCCTTGGATTGGCCAATAGAACTGCTCATTATCCAGCTACCACCCTCTCGAGAGGATTTCTATGAAATCCCATGCTGTGTATGCAAGGACATCTTTTCTCACACCATCTCATGTATGAATGCCTACAGGAAGCATTGGAAATTAAATGATAAACTCCCTACTATCTCAGATTGTTATGGAAAGTAGTTTTCAATAGTAGGTTCATTATTATACAAATGCTCTCTTGTCTATGTGGCTCCAGCCTTTTCCAATGCCAAAAATAAATGGGAGGAGGCTGTACCTTTGTGAATTAACCCTTAAAGCGCAGAACCTGAGTTCATATGAGAGGTTTGTTGTATTATAAAACAAAAATCTCTTCTCGGTCAAATAGCTAATAATGGCTAATCATGACAATAACTCTATCTCAATGAACCCCGAAGAGGGGAACACACAATCTGAAAAATCTTTTGAAGCCCAACTTGGGATACAGATACACAATCTTACATAGTTGAATAAAGTGATGGTTATCCTAATCTCACTGAGATGTTAGACATAAACCATTTGCGTGGTACCAAGCCCATTAAGTTATGAAATGGTTGCAGGAAGGATTTGGTGGTTTGGGTTTTGGGAGTCGCTTTATAGAAACATAGAAGATAGGAGCAGGAGTAGGCCATTCGGCCCCTCGAGCCTGCTCCGCCATTCGATGAGATCATGGCTGATCATCCAAACTCAGTACCCTGTCCCTGCCTTCTTCTCATATCCCTTGATACCTTTAGCCTTAAGAAATATATCTAACTCCTTCTTGAATATATTTACTGACTTGGCCTCAACTGCCTTCTGTGGTAGAGAATTCCACAGGTTCACCACTCTCTGGGTGAAGAAACTCCTCCTCATCTCTGTCCTAAATGGCTTACCCCTTATCTTTAGACTGTGACCTCTTGTTCTGGACTCACCCGCCATTGGGAACATCCTTCCTGCATCCAGTCTGTCTAGCCCTGTTAGAATTTTATAAGTTTCAATGAGATCTCCTCTCATTCTTCTAAACTCCAGCGAGTATAAGCCCAATCGACCCAATCTCTCCTTGTACGTCATTCCTGCCATCCCAGGTATCAGCCTGGTGAATCTTCGCTGCACACCCTCCATGGCAAGAACATCCTTCCTCAGATAAGGTGACCAAAACTGCACACAATACTCAAGGTGTGGTCTCACCAAGGCCCTGTACAGCTGCAGCAAGACATCGTTGTTCCTGTACTCAGACCCTCTCGCTACGAAGGCCAACATACCATTTGCCTTCTTAACCGCCTGCTGTACCTGCATGCTTACCTTCAGCGACTGGTGCACAAGGACACCCAGGTCTCGTTGCACTTCCCCTTCTCCCAATCTATTGCCGTTCAGATAATTATCTGCCTTTCTGTTTTTGCCACCAAAGTGGATAACCTCGCATTTATCCACATTATACTGCATCTGCCATGCTTCTGCCCAATCACCCAACCTGTCCAAATCATACTGGAGTTTCTCGGCATCCTCCTCGCAGCACACACGCCCATCCAGCTTTGTGTCATCTGCAAACTTGGAGATATTACATCTAGTTCCCTCGTCTAGATCATTAATATATATAGTGAATAGCTGGGGTCCTAGAACCGATCCCTGCGGAACCCCACTAGTCACTGCCTGCCACTCGGAAAAAGACCCGTTTATTCCAACTCTTTGCTTCCTGTCTGCCAACCAGTTCTCTATCCAAGTCAGTACCTTGCCCCCAATCCCGTGTGCCTTAACTTTACACGCTAATCTCTTATGCGGGACCTTATCGAAAGCCTTCTGAAAGTCCAAATACACCACATTCACTGGTATAAAAGGTGTACTGGACTGGTTACTGTTGGTTCAAAGGATTGATTTTTTATATTGCATGCTTTAAGCTGTATTATGGGTGTTGCATTATTTCCTGCAGGTGTACTACCCTGAGTTGTTGCATTGGATGACTTTTTTCCCACTGCTTTCCATGTATCAATCTTGCTGTCAGCTGCATCTTCCACTTATAGCAAGTAAATCAGTTTGCATGGGAGTCCCTTTAGGGATTCTAATGACATTCCTAAAGCTGGATGAGCAAGAGGAGGAAGAAATGAATGAAGGCAAGTTGCAGCAAATAAGGCTCAATCACCAGTCACTGATTGACAAAACTTTTACTTTAGTAAGTAGTCCGATTCCTCCACACACATTCCTGCCTGATTGTTTACAATACGGTGGCCCAAACACATGCCAACCATTACCATCTGCTGCACCTTAACTACTATGCATAGCCATTAACCTGTCTGCTACTATCTCAATATGCCTCTTGTCAAAGGAACAGTTGAGCCTAGACTTGAACAAATTTCTACCATTTAATTTCTGTACAAGTGAATTGAGTATGTGGCATCAATGTTTTGCACTATGGTACTTCTCCTTGGTGACAGTCAGTGATCTGGGCCCTTTTGAAACAATTCTGATGGTCTTTCTAAGTGCTGTGCAGGTGGTAGGAGTAAGTGTGGTGACAGGTTGCTGCTGCTCATGGGGATTGGGGGATGGGTGCAGCATTGCCGCACAATTGTGCTCGGTCATCAGATGACCCTGCAGCCACCGGTAGCGTTTCTGACTGGCTGCTCCTGCTGGCTTACTGGCACTTCCTTAGTCCTTTAAGGTGACTGGCTAAATTATCCCAATGTGACCTCAGCATCAGAGAGCAGCGTCATCATTATAATGAATAACCAGGAAATAGGAGGTCCCTACTGGGCACATTGACATCTGCGCTGATTGCCTGATCGGCCCTCCAATCGAGTGAGGGACAGTGTTGTAAAATGTTGCACTCTGATTTCAATAGACTGGGGACAGTGTTACCAAATGAAGGATTTTATATATATAGCTCTTTTATTGCTTCCAGTTCTATAGAATCATGTCTTTTGTTGCCTTTTTAGCTGCAGCCAGACTATTTCATGTTTTTTTTGCCTTCTGAGATGCCCTGATAATAACCCTGAGGCAGGTTCTGAGCAGGGTTGGGAGGGGCGATAGCTGGCGTCCAACCCGGAAGAAATTTTGGGACGTTGGAATGTACGATTTCAACATGGATACCAAATTATCGTTTCACTTCCGGGTTTCGCATCTCCAATGTACCCGCATGACACGATCTCAACTCGAGTATTTAAAGGGCCAATTCGAAGATGGAACTTGGAGGGGTTGGGAGGTTTTGCATAGAGGTGGCAATTATACAAGATGGACTCAGGACGTTCAAAGGCTGTGTACCGCTTTAACAACACCTCGCTTGGTGCACTGCTGGGGGCAGGCACTAAGGAGTAGGAAGGAGATGATCTTCCTCAGCAACAGGAAGAAGAAACCTGCTGCTGTCACGAAGAAGGCATGGTTAGAGGTGGCTGAGGAGGTCAGCAGCAGGAGTATTGTGTCCCGTACCTGGATCCAGTGCAGGAAGCACTTTAATGACCTAACCAGGTCAGGGAAGGTGAGTACAGTTGCAGATTCACCTACATCCTGTAGTGCACACCCCACCTCAGTCTATCTTGTAAAGCATATTTCATCACATCATTCCTCATACCCACTTAAGTTTGAAGAGCACCCATTATTCACCTTCTATGCACTTCCTCACCTCCCCATTTATCCATCTACTCAGCCCAATCCTTATGCAATGTGAAGCATCTGCCTGATAGTCACCCGCACCAAATGCACCGCATCCATCGGGTGAACACATACTTTGCAGAAATAAAAACAGAAAATGCTGGAAATACTCAGCAGGTCAGGCAGCATCTGTGGAGAGAGAAACAGAGTTAACGTTTCAGGTCGATGACCCTTCGTCAGAACTGGAAAAATTTAGATATGTAACAGATTTTTAAGCAAGTGCAGACCTGAAACGTTAGCTCTGTTTCTCTACAGATGTGCCTGACCTGCTGAGTATTTCCAGCATTTTCTGTTTTTATTTCAGATTTCCAGTATCTACAGTATTTTACTTTTACATACTTTACAGACACTCATAGGTTTGTTGTTTCCCCGTTGGAGGAGAAGCGAAGAGAGAACACAAGGGAGAGTAAGAGGACCAGAGGTGGGCCAGCACACATAGTGTAGCTGACATTACCTGAGGACAAGGTCATGGAGATCAGTGGCATATCTATGTCGCTGAGCATCAGAGATGGAGAGATTGGGACCTCCCAGCTACCTGGTGACACAATTAAATATCAGAGACCCACATGTTATACAACACTCAGTCATGCTTACTTTATTTCAGCAGTGAGTGATCATCTTAGTTGTGCTTAGTAGCAACATTTTGAAATTGCCAGTACTAATTCATGTCTTTTCTCTCTGCCAGGGCCTTCACGTGTACAACAGCAGTCCTTGGACTTTCTGACAATGACTCCTCAGAGGAGCTCAATTGTTCTGAGAGTGCACCGTCACAGGACTCATGCAGACCATGCTCCAGCTCAGATACTCGCACTTTGGTGGGACCAGTTAGAGAGTTAGGTGGGATCTCACCTGGTGAATCATGGTTCACAAGTGAGCAAGAGCAGACAATGGTGGCAGGGACAGCAGTGGAGAGTCTGCATCAGAGGGCACAGCCCTCTCCAAGCTCTGCTCAGTTGAACGCAGATGCTGTACCCCAGGGGTCGTCGATGAAAAGGAGAATCATTGAGGGGAAGCAGCAAATCTGCGATGTACTGATAGGCCTCCCACGCACACTGTCCACGATTGCAGAGAGAATGGAGGAGTCCGCCTCAAGCATGAATCGGTTGATGTCACAGGGCATTGTGAGGATGTCTTCTTCCCTGAATAGATTGGCCAAATTCGTGGAACATCAATCGTGGCAATCAAATGAGTTCATGCAGGCCTTGACCATGGCTGTGCAGACTCTGGGTGGCTGGTGGATTAAATAGGATTACAGACTCCTTAGCCTTTGCCTAATAGAACATCACTGATTTGCACCAAGCTGCTATCCAGCAGAGTGGTAGGAGTGAAGTGCGGCTGGCCCATGAGATGATGTGTAAAGTTTCGCAATTATCACGATTCAAAATAACAAAAGAGAAGCAGATTCGTTTGATCAGTTTATTTAAACGAAATGCTGTCATGATTATAAAGTCGCACAACACCAGGTTATAGTCCAACAGATTTATTTAATTTTACAAACTTTCGGAGCTGTTCGCTCCTTCTTCAGGTAGCGTAGCTGTGAGAGAATCTCCCAGAATTCACAATATAAACACAGAAAAAATCTATTCAAATCTTTCCCTACATCAAAGACACACTAAGAGCACAGCCAAGACAATGAGATGTGTCCCAGGGGGTCCAACGTGTCAAAACACCTGCTGGCCGCATATCCTCTCCATTTGTGTTAGTCTTTTTAAAACAAAGCCTGGAGGGACTGGCCATGATGTCAAGTCACGTTCTGTATCGTGACATGAACCCGATATCGCGATTGAGGCCATCCTCATGAGTGCGGAACTTGGCTATCAGTTTCTGCTCTATGATTTTGCGCTGTCGTGTATCCCGAAGGCCGCCTTGGAGAACGCTTACCCGCAGATCCGAGGCTGAATGCCCCTGACTGCGGAAGTGTTCCCCGACTGGGAAGCTCCGAAAGCTTGTAAAATTAAATAAATCTGTTGGACTATAACCTGGTGTTGTGCGACTTCTCATTTTTGTCCACCCCAGTCCAACGCCGGCATCTCCACATCATGATTATAAAGGACACAGAAGCCTGTAAAATGGCCGCCGCGCATCGTGGCAGAAGCTTCCAGAATTTCAGTGGGCAGACAAGATGGCGTTCGAATAAACATTTTCAATATAAGACGGGATCATATTCGATAAGCACTGATAAAGACAGGATGCAACCTGTTTGCATTTGTGACAATAGCAAAAGATATGAGTGCTGGAATCGTTTTCCATGCACAAGTAAGGACCATTGTACTGGGCAATCGAAGGCCCATCCAGACACATCAATACACAAATACCCCCACGGCTCTACAATGAGAGAGCCATTCTCGGGTGATTAAACAAGCATTCGGGGGCCCCCAAAACCAGTCAGGGAGACGATTCATACGATCCTGGCTGGGCCAACAATGGGGAAAACATTAACGGGTAGTTGGCCAGTTTCAGGTGCTACCGAAACCCGTTAAGGACGAGAATCGCCCCATGCTGGGAGTTTTGAGCGCCAATATTTCACAAAGGACAAACATTAAGATTTGGGCGGGAGATAAGGGAACACAGCACTATAACTATAGTGAACAAATGTCCATCGGTCTCTTATTCTCTTATCTCGCTGCTGACTGCTGAGGGTTTATTCTCTTATTTCGCTTGCCGCTTCATGGACTGGCTTGACTGGTGAGCTTCTGTGTGTTTTCTCTGGACTCTGTTGACTATGTTGGGTGGAGCTCAAACGGAACGAGTCACCTCAACGAGGGCAAGTGACCGGGTGCACCATCTCGAGGATCAGTAAACGGTGTCTGGACCCGAAGGCCCGAAGAGACGAGACGAGACGAGAAGAAGAGGAGAAGAATCCACGTGCCGCCGCAGTCAGTAAACCCCGACCGCGCCCGAAAATACAAGAAAGAACTTTTCATTGAAGTCTCCCGACAACCGGTGTCGGGGACAGGAAGACTCTTCTTCGAATTCTATCGACAATTGGTGTCGGTACAGGAAGACTTTTCTTTGAATTTTACAGCCGGGCCCGAGTACTGTCGAGTTCTTCATGACAACGGGGAGCCCAGCCTGCTTGCCGCAGCAGCGAAGATAAACAAGTGGGGTACAGAGACCCCTCCGAACACGTGACAGTCAGGCGCTGCAGCGAAACGAGCCGAGCGCCTCACTTTTAAAATTCTCCGAAGTATCACGAGTGGTGAGCATGTTTCCCGATCCTACAAATCTAGATGTAGTGTAGGTATTGATAGGGGAGGGTGGTTTTATTAAGGATAAAGTATAATGTGTTCCCCTTTTTACGATGTGCCGTGCGTTCTTCATTACCATAGACCAAGCTTTATGAATGTATGTATACTTGTACTATCGTTAATTTGTGCCTATGACATGTACTTCATGATTTTGGACGCTATGCAATAAAGATTTCCATTTCGTACTTTTCAACCGGGTCTATTTGAGTTTTTCTCTGCATTACTGCTCTCGCACCTAAGTCCAGTGTCAGAACCGTAAGGGCGAGTGGGTCGAACCACTCACAGGTGCTTATTGCAACAAGGCTGGCCGGAGACCAGAGCAAGCAATAGTATTAGGTAACGAAGGCCTAACCTCGCACCAGCACCGTCTGCGATACAAGCACGACACAACCCTTACAGAGAATGGCGACCACGAAGGGACACTGGCAGCGAGAGAGTAATGTTTTAGACCCTGGTGTGAATAGGCGAAATGTGATGGATGAGAGGGTGGCCGACTATGTGTTTGGGAAGGTTAACTTAACCAAAAGGTGGATAAGTGACCTACTGATAGACGCAGCCATCAAATGGACAGGCAGTAAAGAGCATAAGAAGTCGGTGGAGAAAGCGGTCTGGCTGATGTGCTACAAGAAGCAAGTCCAACTTTCGGACCAGGTCATTGTGGCACAGGCAGCTCAGATCAGGGATTTGGAAGTTGAGATGGAGGAAAAGGTCACGGGAGGACAGAAACTCATTGCATCCTTGAATGCGCTACATCAGGAACGCCAGATAGTAGCCAACCACCATGAGGCTAAAATTGATTACCTAGAGTGTCAGGTCACGGAAGCGAAATTAAGCTAGGGTAGGATTAGAGAACGGTGTGCCCGCCTAGCTACCCAGATAAAAGCCCAGGAAGAAAGCTTGAAGGGAGTTAGGGCAGCATATAAGATGGCCCTCGAGGATAGGCATGAGGGAGCCGACCACAGTGTTTGCCAGAAGGAGATAGGGAGCCTTAGAGAGGCCCTGAATAAGGCAAACGGCTTGGTGTGCCTCATCAGCCCGTCAGCAAACCAGCCACAGGTGGGTAAGGAATTCCCAAAATCCCTACCAGACGAAGCAGAGGAGGTATTTGCCACTGTGCCCTCCGCGCCACCCAGCTATTCGGCAACCTGGGTAAGGGAGGAAGTGGTGGAAATAGAAAGGGAGGTCCCCGAGGTAGGACAGTCCCCGGAGGTAGAGTCGAAACCGGGACCAATGTGTCCGCTCCGATGTCACAAGAGAGGCCCGAATGCAGACAATGGGGAAGACGGGGATATCCTGAACCAACTTGTATTGCCCCACAGCTCACACCAGCTGAGAGCAATGATTAGCCATGTACGGAAGCTGTCCGAGTCAGACGACCCTTCCGTACACTTTAGGGAGGTAGAACAGACCGCAGCAATTAATGGCTGCGACGATGAGGAAAAGACCAAAATGTTGCTGTTCTCGTTAGATAGCTCGATCCTTCAGTGTCTCTCAGACAAGAGCAAGAAGGGAAATAAAACCTATGAGCAGTTACGGGACGAGGTCCTAGAAGTGTTAGGGGCGGATGACGAAGGTCCGTTCGTCAGATTGAGTCAAACCATACAGATGGAGGGAGAACCCCCGAAGGTTTTCGCCGATAGGCTGTGGCCAGTATACCAGCGTAGCTGCCCAGGTGCGCCAGCGAGCAGCTATCTGAACGATGCCGGTTTAACTCATTGGCTCAGGTGTTTAGTAGCCAACAGTTTGCCAACCGTCAGGGAGCAGGCCAAAGCGTGGTTTGATCCCACTAACCCCGCCACAACAGAGGAGTCTGTCCTAAATCGACTCACCATAGGGTATCGTAACACTAGGAGCACGGGAGCGCGTCCCCTTAAGGGAAAGGTGCATGAGGCACGGCCCGCAGCCCCGGCTCAAAAAGAGTGGCATCAGGAGGGAAACTGCGCCCCACAAACCAGTGGTGTGTGCTACGGGTGCGGGAAGACAGGTCACTGGCGTAAAAACTGCAGGAACCCCTGGAAGGACCCCAGGGATAAAACTCCCGCAGCCCGAACCCAAGCGCCTGTCTCTGAGAAAGGAGCTGGTGTGCCTATCCTCCCGACACGATAGAATCAATGTTAGGAGCCATGCGGTCTCTTATGATTTCGCACGGGGAGGTAGCAACAGCCCCATAGAACCCAGACTTCTGACTGGGACCGGTGCAGCCTGCCTACCTGTGTCCCCTTGAAAGACACGCACAAGAGGGGGCCTCCTGTGAGGAGGCCAGGTTAAAAGAGCAGGCCTTGCGGGAGGAGAGCTTAATGGGAAAATTAGATGGGCTGGAAGGGCAGCTTAGAGACATAAAGGCAGCCTGCAGGGTAGCCAGAAGCAGGGAGTATGAGGATTTAAACCAGTGCAAGTTGTATAAACCGGGTGCACAGGGGCCAATCACAGGGGCCAAAACTGCGAGTGGGGACTCGCAGCCCCGGGTAGAACCGCAGGGCACACAGATCGGTAAAGCAGCCTGCTTGAGGGGAGAGGACATTCTAGAAAAGTGTAGGATCTTTTCTTGGGGTTGGGATTCAGATGAGGAAGAGCTCGAGGAGCTCGACCAAGGTAGTGACCCGATCGGAGAGGTGCTGGGGTCGGAGGACGAAAGTTTCGTCCTCGACTCAAGCTCAGGGGAGATAGGGGCTGCGAGTGGAGATCCACACAGGGTGGAATCAGAAACTGCAGATCCCGAGCCCAGGGGGGCGGGGCCAGGGGAGACGGAGCCAGCGGCTGTGGTAGGACCACAGGTCGTGACGGTGGAAGTCTCGGTACCCGGTCCGTCGGCCCTGGAAGTCTTGCCCATAGGGGAGGTAGGGATTGCGAGTGGAGGACCACATACTGGGCCAAGTAGGGTGGAACCAGAAACTGCAAATCCCGAGTTCAGGGGGGCGGAGCCAGGGGAGACGGAGCCAGCGGCTGTGGTGGAACCACAGGCCGCGACGGTGGAAGTCTTGGTTCCTGGTCCATCGGCCCTGGAAATCTTGCCCAAAGTAGCCCTCCGTAGGTCAAGTCGGACACCCCAGCCCAGGAAGTCGTGGTCAAGTCCCCCGTGCACCCCCAGGCGTAAGTTCAAGGTCAAGGCAGCCCAGGGAGATCCCAGTCCCAGCGCAGCGGCGACAGACTGCGGCAGATCAAAGGAAGGGGTCAGTGCCCTCCCACCACTGGGAAAAGCTCGTGGCAGCCTTCGCAGAATTTAGGTAGGCCGCCCTGGGAACGGGCGGCGCTGTACAGTTTAAGTTTAGGATAAGTTTAAGTTTATGGTGTATAAGTTTAAGTTTATAGTTTTATAAGTTTGGTAAGATTGTAGTTTAATTTTAAGTAAATGGTAAAATGATGGGAGTTAGAGATAGGAATAGTTAAAGTCTATCCAGCATACATGTCTTTTTACGTGAGACGAGGTCAAGGGACCCGCTCACCCTTCACAAAAGCCAGAGACTCTTGGGAGGCTGGCTACATCATTTTATCTGATCACAGGAACCAGGAAAGATGGAACGGATTCTGATAGTGCTCGCAACGATCGGATATGGATTGGCCTATCGGGGCCTCACCAAGGATGTCGTTGTGTTTGGTTGCTCCGGGGACACGGCCCCCATCGCGACGGATGGGACCGGGGAGCGAAAGGCTGAGGAGACCGCCACTTATTTCCACAAGGGAAGGTGGCCGGGATGGCTGGGAACGAATTCAACGGAATACTCCAGCGCATCCGGATTTGCCTACAAAGAGACTTCTTTACTGTGCCCCAGAGTGAGGATCATTGCACCCAGAATCAGCGTTACCGTCGGCAAAAGGATTTGTTTGATATGCAATGGGAAGGTCCCATTGAGCCGATGGTGGTGGTTACGGAAATTAAGCAAGACTATGAGAAATTCCTCGGTTGAATGGGAGCGATTGGGTAACAATACCCATCGGACAATTACGGGGACTAACGGACAATTGAAAGTCTGTTGGGACAAATGGTGGGAACCGGATGAGGGAATATATGTTTGTATGTGGGGATCGAAGTACGTTTGCCCCAAGGGTATATCCATATTTTTCGTACACCAGTGGCAGGATAACGGGAAAGGGATGAGGTGGGATGTCAGCACAAAGGGGTGCGGAGCTCCATTCTCCCCGATCCCGGTAAATGCCACTGAACTCATCACGCGCCCACGCAAGGCTCCGCCCACAGTTCCGGTGGTTTTGGCTCAGGAGGAAGGGTGCCCTAAAACCACTAAGGGGCCCGGGAATGGTTTGGTACTGGTCCGAACAGACCAGATACTATTTCAAGGGGTACATTACGCGGTGGTTTCGGTGATTCTAAATCTCACCGAGGTGCGTTTACCAGAGTGGTGCCCCAAAGAGACGGAACAATTGTACCAGGTCCTGTTGACAAACATGTTCAGACAATTCTACGAGTTTGATTTTGCAGAGATTGACAAAACAAGCTTGTACACCACACCACACAAAGTTTTGGGTCAGGTGGGGAGACAAAGAAGGGGTATTGTGAAAGATATGTTCACCGCCTTTAATACAGGAACATCTGTGGTCAACGCTCTAGACAACGTGGAGCTGCAGACCCAGATCAATGGTTTAAAAACACAATTAAAAAGCATCCTCACAAGCGAAAACAAGGTAGTAGGGTCTGAGTTACATGAGGACCAGGCCATGACATTACACTTAAAAGAGATTATAGCAGAGCTGGAGAAGCATGCGAGAACGGTAAATGCCCTGATCAGGGAAGATCGGAATGCATCCGACCAAGCTGCGCAGAACGAGGTGTGCGTACTATACGGGGCGTGGTTACTGGGCGAGGGCCGCAGTAATTTGGAGGATTTAAAACAAGGTTTGGTCCCGTCCTGGATAAGTAACAAACACCTGCAGGCGCTCCACCCTTTTCAGAACGCATTAAGCCCGTGCCAGCTCAGGCTAGCCTCAGAGGCATACCCAGTCCCCGTGGACTGCGGACGGTCAAATCATACCATCATGGGTATAGTACTACGTATGCCGGTGTTGGGCGACACAGCAAAGCCCGCCCCGGTGTACCGGGTGGAGAACATTGGTGTCATTCAGGGGGGAGTCCACATTCGCTACACAGTGGTCCCACCTTACGTCATCCGCTGGGAGCAAACGATGACAGGTACCGACCTATCGGGTTGTCGTGGCCGGGGAGCACACATCATCCTGTGTCCCCAGCACTTGAATGCCTTTTTAACACCACAATGCGGGTTCAGAACGGCTGGCGCCAAGCCCATGAATTGCACCATGGCGGCAATGACACAAGATCATGTGCCTCCGCAGATGGCATACATAGGGGGTGGAACATATTGCGTTACCACTGCAGCGCAACACTACCAGCATGGAAACCACAGCCGGTGTCCGGTGAGTGACAGCAGTTTCTGTTTTAAACCCAGGGCTGAAGTTCAAGTGGCACAACAGCGAATTGTCCCGATCCCTGAACCATCCACTGTTCATCTTACAGTAAAAGAGAATTTCACAGACTTGCAGCGATTCGTCGCGCATTTCGGATACATCATTCCCTCTCTCCCTGAACACCTCACCAAGCTTTTGAAAGCCGTCGCGGTATCACAAAAACATTTTTACACCCTGGAACAGTAAACAGTAGAAATAGGGACAGAAATTTTGGACATAGTGATCCCACCGTGGTGGGATCTGTTCACTAATATTGAAGTTCCTTCATGGATCAGGATAGCCTCCTACATTTTAGTTGTGTGCCAAGTTATAATAGTAGTGTACCTATTGGTCGTGCACTGCAAGAGAGGCAGACGCCTCACAAAGCAGGAGAACACAGGGGAGTGGAGAGAACGTTACGTGCGCGTGAACGAGGAAAGTTCCGCGTGAACGGCCAGGATGACGCCGCTCTATTTTACCATGTGTGTCTTGTAATGGAGTGTTTTAGTAAAGTAGATGTGTAACTAAGTTTGGAACTTTTGTACGTTAAAAGAGTTGTTTTGAAGATTGGAACTTTTGTATTTTTAAAGAGTTGTTTTGATTATTTTTTTTTTCCTTGGATAATAAAACATGCACATACAGGTGGTGCGAGAGGCATCGGCCTGTTGCACTTGGAAGGCGTATACGCAGTGTAAGTTTAAAGGCAATACTGCCTACGGTTTGTCCAAGTTTAAACAATGTAAATTCCCTGGGAAATGAGGACGGCATGGAGACCATAGATAGTTTTAAGTTAAGGGAGTGTTTGGATGTGGAGAATCGGGATAATTTTGCTCACCACCACTTTTAATTGATACGATAAGCGGAGTTATTCGCATCAACAGGAGGGACTGTAAAGTTTCGCAATTATCGCGATTCAAAATAACGAAAGAGAAGCAGATTCGTTTGATCAGTTTATTTAAACGAAATGCTGTCATGATTATAAAGGACACAGAAGCCTGTAAAATGGCCGCCGCGCATCGTGGCAGAAGCTTCCAGAATTTCAGTGGGCAGACAAGATGGCGTTCGAATAAACATTTTCAATATAAGACGGGATCATACTCGATAAGCACTGATAAAGACAGGATGCAACCTGTTTGCATTTGTGACAATAGCAAAAGATATGAGTGCTGGAATCGTTTTCCATGCACAAGTAAGGACCATTGTACTGGGCAATCGAAGGCCCATCCAGACACATCAATACACAAATACCCCCACGGCTCTACAATGAGAGAGCCATTCTCGGGTGATTAAACAAGCATTCGGGGGCCCCCAAAACCAGTCAGGGAGACGATTCATACGATCCTGGCTAGGCCAACAATGGGGAAAACATTAACGGGTAGTTGGCCAGTTTCAGGTGCTACCGAAACCCGTTAAGGACAAGAATCGCCCCATGCTGGGAGTTTTGAGCGCCAATATTTCACAAAGGACAAACATTAAGATTTGGGCGGGAGATAAGGGAACACAGCACTATAACTATAGTGAACAAATGTCCATCGGTCTCTTATTCTCTTATCTCGCTGCTGACTGCTGAGGGTTTATTCTCTTATTTCGCTTGCCGCTTCATGGACTGGCTTGACTGGTGAGCTTCTGTGTGTTTCTCTGGACTCTGTTGACTATGTTGGGTGGAGCTCAAACGGAACGAGTCGCCTCAACGAGGGCAAGTGACCGGGTGCACCATCCCGAGGGTCGGTAAATGGTGTCTGGACCCGAAGGCTCGAAGAGACGAGACGAGACGAGAAGAAGAGGAGAAGAATCCACGTGCCGCCGCAGTCAGTAAACCCCGACCGCGCCCGAAAATACAAGAAAGAACTTTTCATTGAAGTCTCCCGACAACCGGTGTCGGGGACAGGAAGACTCTTCTTCGAATTCTATCGACAATTGGTGTCGGTACAGGAAGACTTTTCTTTGAATTTTACAGCCGGGCCCGAGTACTGTCGAGTTCTTCATGACAACGGGGAGCCCAGCCTGCTTGCCGCAGCAGCGAAGATAAACAAGTGGGGTACAGAGACCCCTCCGAACACGTGACAGTCAGGCGCTGCAGCGAAACGAGCCGAGCGCCTCACTTTTAAAATTCTCCGAAGTATCACGAGTGGTGAGCATGTTTCCCGATTCTACAAATCTAGATGTAGTGTAGGTATTGATAGGGGAGGGTGGTTTTATTAAGGATAAAGTATAATGTGTTCCCCTTTTTACAATGTGCCGTGCGTTCTTCATTACCATAGACCAAGCTTTATGAATGTATGTATACTTGTACTATCGTTAATTTGTGCCTATGACATGTACTTCATGATTTTGGACGCTATGCAATAAAGATTTCCATTTCGTACTTTTCAACCGGGTCTATTTGAGTTTTTCTCTGCATTACTGCTCTCGCACCTAAGTCCAGTGTCAGAACCGTAAGGTCGAACCACTCACAGGTGCTTATTGCAACAAGGCTGGCCGGAGACCAGAGCAAGCAATAGTATTAGGTAACGAAGGCCTAACCTTGCACCAGCACCATCTGCGATACAAGCACGACACAACCCCTTACAGATGGCAAAAGGGGACATGGAAGTGGGAACTCGTCTCCAAGCGCTCCCACTTCTCACCCATTGCCCCCACCCCCCCAAGTCAGACCCGCTATCCTGCCTCTCCCAATGGCTGAGTCTGCCCTTGCAAAGGTGCAGGTGGAGCAGTCTTTGGCGGGGGTCTCACAGGCTCCAACACCCAGAGGTCGTCGGTCAAGAACATCTCAGCAGTCAGGGCAGGGATCTGAGCAGCCTGCCTCTACCTCTGATGAAGCCACACGGGATTCACCACGTGGAAGCGATAGGAAAAGGAAGAGTAAAGCTTTGTATTTCAGCAAAAGGTATGCACGTTGGTGTATGGCAAAATGTTAAGTTAAGTTTCCATTGCTTAGTAGAATCACATGAAATGTATTATTCTTGGTTGCTGGCTGGCAAGTGGCCTTTTCAGTTGCTTGTTGATGAATGGGAAGACATGAATTGACGGGGACCAATGGGAGATGCTTTGTTTCAGTGGGATTGGGGGGCGGGGTGGCGGCAAGAGTTGCCATTGGATGTGATTGTTGCTTCAGTCCAGTGGCTGTGACTAACTGAACCATACAGCTATAAGGGAATCCCTGGCATCCCGGGCAGCAGTGTGAGCAGCTGGTACTGTGTTGGGATCGCCATCTTCCTCATCCTCCTTCTCCACCTCATCCTCCTCCTCTTCATTGGATTTGTCCGCAGACGATGTGTGTTCTGCGCCTTGTTCGTCCATCACCCCTGTGCTCACTGACCTGCATTGGCTCCCGGTCTGGCAAACTCTCGATTTTAAAATTCTCATCATTGATTTCAAATCCCTCCATGGCTTCACCCCTCACTATCACTGTAAACTCCTCCAGCTCTACATCCTCTGAGATCTCTGCGCTCCTCTAATTCTGGCCTCTTGCGCATTGCCGATTTTAATCCTTTCACTATTAATGGTCGTGCCTTCAGCTGCCTCGGCCCTAAGCTCTGGAATTCCCTCCCTAAACCTCTCCACCTCTCCACCTCTCTCTCCTCCTTTAAAACTCTCCTGAAAACCTACCATTTTTACCAAGTTATTGATCACCTGTCCCAATATCTTCTTATGTGGTTCGGTGTCAAGTTTAGTTTGATAATGCTCCTGTGAAGCGCCTTGGGACGTTTTACTATATTAAAGGTGCTATATAAATGCAAGTTGTTGTTGTTGAATGGAATCCCTTCCAGTTTACGAATGCTCTTGGTTGATCTGGGATTGTGTGTGGATTGCCACGCGTGTGCAGTCGATTGCGCCCTGCAACTGTGGGAAACCAGCCAGAGACGCAAACCTGAGCGGCCGTTCATTCTGACTAGCGTCATCACAGGTGAAGTTGACATAATTGCTGGCCCTGGCAATTAACCCAGGCAACAGTCTTGCGCATTTATGTGTGGCCAACTGGGGAGATCTGAATATGTCTCCGGCAGAGTCCTGGAAGGATCCGGAGGCGAAAAAGTTGAGGGGGGTGGTGACTTTCACAGCTGCTGGTAAAGCGAGGCCACCAGGTCCAGCAGGCAGCAGGTCTTCTACTAGGAGGCTGCAGATGTCTGCCAGCACCTGATGTGACAATCGCAGCCACCGGAAGCACTGCTCTTCTGAGAGGTCAAGCAAGTTGAGCCTGTACACCCTGTGATGTGGGTAGTGCCTCCTGTGAGCTCAACCTCTCTGCTGCTCCCCTCTCTGCTGCTCCCCTCTCTGCTGCTCCCCTCTCTGCTGCTGCCCTCTCTACTGCTGCCCGCTCTGCTGCTGCCCTCTCTACTGCTGCTTCCCTCTCTGCTGCTGCCCTCTCTGCTGCTCCCCTCTCCACTGCTGCCCTCTCTACTGCTCCCCTCTCTGCTGCTGCCCTCTCTGCTGCTGCCCTCTCTGCTGCTGCCGTCTCTACTGCTGCCCTCTCTGCTGCTGCCCTCTCCACTGCTGCCCTCTCTACTGCTCCCCCTCTCTGCTGCCCTCTCTGCTGCTGCCCTCTCTGCTGCTGCCCTCTCTGCTGCTGCCCTCTCTGCTGCTCCCCTCTCCAGTGCTCCCCTCTCTACTGCTCCCCCTCTCTGCAGCCCTCTCTGCTGCTGCCCTCTCCACTGCTGCCCTCTCTACTGCTGCCCTCTCTACTGCTGCCCTCTCTGCTGCTGCCCTCTCCACTGCTGCCCTCACTGCTGCTGCCCTCTCTGCTGCTGCCTCTCTGCTGCTCCCCTCTCTACTGTTGCCCTCTCTGCTGCTGCCCTCTCCACTGCTGCCCTCTCTACTGCTGCCCTCTCTGCTGCTGCCCTCTCTGCTGCTACCCTCTCTGCTGCTGCCCTCTCTGCTGCTGCTCTCTCTACTGCTCCCCTCTCTGCTGCTCCCCTCTCTACTGTTGCCCTCTCTACTGCTGCCCTCTCTACTGCTGCCCTCTCTACTGCTGCCCTCTCTACTGCTGCCCTCTCTACTGTTGCCCTCTCTACTGCTGCCCTCTCTACTGCTGCTCTCTCTGCTGCTGCCCTCTCTGCTGCTCCCCTCTCTACTGTTGCCCTCTCTACTGCTGCCCTCTCTACTGCTGCCATCTCTACTGCTGCCCTCTCTGCTGCTCCCTTCTCTACTTCTCCCCCTCTCTGCTGCTCCCTTCTCTACTTCTCCCCCTCTCTGCTGCTCCCCTCTCTACTGCTCCCCTCTCTACTACTGTCCTCTCTACTACTCCCCTCTCTACTGCTCCCCTCTCTACTGCTGCCCTCTACTGTTGCCCTCTCTACTTCTCCCCCTCTCTGCTGCTCCCCTCTCTGCTGCTCCCCTCTCTGCTGCTCCCCTCTCTGCTGCTCCCCTCTCTACTGCTGCCCTCTCCACTGCTGCCCTCTCTACTTCTCCCCCTCTCTACTGCTGCCCTCTCTACTTCTCCCCCTCTCTACTGCTGCCCTCTCTACTTCTCCCCTCTCTACTACTCCCCTCTCTACTGATCCTCTCTCTACTTCTCCCCCTCTATGCTGCTCCCCTCTCTACTGCTGCCCGCTCTGCTGCTCCCCTCTCTACTGCTGCCCTCTCTACTGCTGCCCTCTCTACTGCTGCCCTCTCTACTGCTGCCCTCTCTACTGCTGCCCTCTCTGCTGCTCCCCTCTCTGCTGTTGCCCTCTCTACTGTTGCCCTCTCCGCTGCTGCCCTCTCTGAAGCTGCCCTCTCTACTGCTGCCCTCTCTACTGCTCCCCTCTCTGCTGCTCCCCTCTCTACTGTTGCCCTCTCTACTGCTGCCCTCTCTACTGCTGCCCTCTACTGTTGCCCTCTCTACTGCTGCCCTCTCTACTGCTGCCCTCTACTGTTGCCCTCTCTACTGCTGCCCTCTCTACTGCTGCCCTCTCTACTGCTGCCCTCTACTGCTGCCATCTCTACTGCTCCCCTCTCTGCTGCTCCCCTCTCTGCTGTTGCCCTCTCTACTGTTGCCCTCTCCGCTGCTGCCCTCTCTACTGCTGCCCTCTCTACTTCTGCTCTCTCTACTGCTGCCCTCTCTACTGCTGCCCTCTCTACTGCTGCCCTCTCTACTGCTCCCCTCTCTACTTCTGCTCTCTCTACTGCTCCCCTCTCTGCTGCTCCCCTCTCTACTGCTGCCCTCTCTACTGCTCCCCTCTCTACTGCTCCCCTCTCTACTGCTGCCCTCTCTGCTGCTCCCCTCTCTACTGCTGCCCTCTCTGCTGCTCCCCTCTCTACTGCTGCCCTCTCTATTGATGCTCTCTCTACTGCTGCCCTCTCTACTGCTCCCCTCTCTGCTGTTCCCCTCTCTACTGCTCCCCTCTCTGCTGCTCCCCTCTCTGCTGCTCCCCTCTCCACTGCCGCCCTCTCTACTTCTCCCCCTCTCTACTGCTGCCCTCTCTACTTCTCCCCCTCTCTACTGCTGCCCTCTCTACTTCTCCCCTCTCTACTACTCCCCTCTCTACTGATCCTCTCTCTACTTCTCCCCCTCTATGCTGCTCCCCTCTCTACTGCTGCCCTCTCTGCTGCTGCCCTCTCTACTGCTGCCCTCTCTACTGCTGCCCTCTCTACTGCTCCCCTCTCTACTGCTGCCCTCTCTGCTGCTGCCCTCTTTACTGCTCCCCTCTCTACTGCTGCCCTCTCTACTGCTGCCCTCTCTGCTGCTCCCCTCTCCACTGCTGCCCTCTCTACTGCTCCCCTCTCTGCTGCTGCCCTCTCTGCTGCTGCCCTCTCTGCTGCTGCCCTCTCTACTGCTGCCCTCTCTGCTGCTGCCCTCTCCACTGCTGCCCTCTCTACTGCTCCCCCTCTCTGCTGCCCTCTCTGCTGCTGCCCTCTCTGCTGCTGCCCTCTCTGCTGCTGCCCTCTCTGCTGCTCCCCTCTCTACTTCTGCTCTCTCTACTGCTCCCCCTCTCTGCATCCCTCTCTGCTGCTGCCCTCTCTGCTGCTGCCCTCTCCACTGCTGCCCTCTCTACTGCTCCCCCTCTCTGCATCCCTCTCTGCTGCTGCCCTCTCCACTGCTGCCCTCTCTGCTGCTGCCCTCTCCACTGCTGCCCTCTCTACTGCTGCCCTCTCTGCTGCTGCCCTCTCTGCTGCTCCCCTCTCTACTGCTGCCCTCTCTGCTGCTGCCCTCTCTGCTGCTGCCCTCTCTGCTGCTGCTCTCTCTACTGCTCCCCTCTCTGCTGCTCCCCTCTCTACTGTTGCCCTCTCTACTGCTGCCCTCTCTACTGCTGCCCTCTCTACTGCTGCCCTCTCTACTGCTGCCCTCTCTACTGTTGCCCTCTCTACTGCTGCCCTCTCTACTGCTGCTCTCTCTGCTGCTGCCCTCTCTGCTGCTCCCCTCTCTACTGTTGCCCTCTCTACTGCTGCCCTCTCTACTGCTGCCATCTCTACTGCTGCCCTCTCTGCTGCTCCCTTCTCTACTTCTCCCCCTCTCTGCTGCTCCCTTCTCTACTTCTCCCCCTCTCTGCTGCTCCCCTCTCTACTGCTCCCCTCTCTACTACTGTCCTCTCTACTACTCCCCTCTCTACTGCTCCCCTCTCTACTGCTGCCCTCTACTGTTGCCCTCTCTACTGCTGCCCTCTCTACTGCTGCCCTCTACTGTTGCCCTCTCTACTGCTGCCCTCTCTACTGCTGCCCTCTACTGTTGCCCTCTCTACTGCTGCCCTCTCTACTGCTGCCCTCTCTACTGCTGCCCTCTACTGCTGCCCTCTCTACTGCTGCTCTCTCTACCGCTGCCCTCTCTACTGTTGCCCTCTCTACTGCTGCCCTCTCTACTGCTGCCCTCTCTACTGCTCCCCTCTCTACTTCTGCTCTCTCTACTGCTGCCCTCTCTACTGCTGCCCTCTCTACTGCTGCCCTCTCTACTGCTCCCCTCTCTACTTCTGCTCTCTCTACTGCTCCCCTCTCTGCTGCTCCCCTCTCTACTGCTGCCCTCTCTACTGCTCCCCTCTCTGCTGCTCCCCTCTCTACTGCTGCCCTCTCTGCTGCTCCCCTCTCTACTGCTGCCCTCTCTATTTCTCCCCTCTCTACTGCTGCCCTCTCTGCTGCTCCCCTCTCTACTGCTGCCCTCTCTATTGATGCTCTCTCTACTGCTGCCCTCTCTACTGCTCCCCTCTCTGCTGTTCCCCTCTCTACTGCTCCCCTCTCTGCTGCTCCCCTCTCTGCTGCTCCCCTCTCCACTGCCGCCCTCTCTACTTCTCCCCCTCTCTACTGCTGCCCTCTCTACTTCTCCCCCTCTCTACTGCTGCCCTCTCTACTTCTCCCCTCTCTACTACTCCCCTCTCTACTGATCCTCTCTCTACTTCTCCCCCTCTATGCTGCTCCCCTCTCTACTGCTGCCCTCTCTGCTGCTGCCCTCTCTACTGCTGCCCTCTCTACTGCTGCCCTCTCTACTGCTCCCCTCTCTACTGCTGCCCTCTCTGCTGCTGCCCTCTTTACTGCTCCCCTCTCTACTGCTGCCCTCTCTACTGCTGCCCTCTCTGCTGCTGCCCTCTCTGCTGCTTCCCTCTTTACTGCTGCCCTCTCTACTGCTGCCCTCTCTACTGCTGCCCTCTCTACTGCTCTCCCCTCTACTGCTGCCATCAGCAGGCTTTTGCTGCTGCTGCTGATCACCTTGCTCCTTGTCCGAGGTCCAATCTAAGGCATTCATGGCGCCAACCATCCTGATCTGAGGATCAGTATCTCTAACATGTACAAATTAGCCTCTCAACACAAGTAGTCTCAACAAACCCTTTCCCAGTGGGAGGTAAGAAAGCAGCTTTGAGCACTGAGTATTTATTGATGTCTATATGCCTGACTTTTAATGATCCCCATGAATTCTCACCTTGGTTTCAATGCCTCACGGCCCTCCCGATCTCGAACCCACCTGCTCTTTACTGTTAAAATTCACTCTGATATTTCAGTCTCCTCACCTTCCAAATTATGTGGAACATAGAAAGCTCTCTCTATGTCTCACGTGTCACCTTTATCTTTCCTAATCACCCGATATCCCCACATATTGAACTCACTCTCATCCTCTGGAGTGAGCCATGTTTTTATAATCCCTATGACAGCATCATTTCCTTCTATTACACATGTCTCCAATTCCAGCGTTTTATTCCGATTGCTTCTAACATTCACATAACTCTATTTAATTGTGTTTCTTGAGCTGTTTTATATTTGTTTTCTTTGCCTGAATTCATTCTCAGTTTTATTATTGTTTCCTTCCCTTTCACCACTCTCCAAATTAATTTTATTCTTAAGTAAAGTCTGATTCACCAGCCCACTCCAAATGGAGTTTAAAAGAGCCTTAATAATTCTTGCACATCTACGTTACGCTTTCTGAAGCACACCTCCAGCAGATTCAGATAAATTGAAAATTTAGAACTATTGTATGAATGAATAGGATATTAATCTGAGCTGAATATTTGATCTGTCATTCCAACTCATCAATTACAGGAATTTACTAATCTCCACACAAGGAGACCTGAATACGCCCTCCCTGGCTCCCTGAGTAAGGGGGCCAATCAGCAATCATTGTTTTCAAAGTGTTCTATTCCTTCAGGAATTTAAGCACTTTCGTGTCTTGGTCTCCAGCGATGGGGCATATTTCAACTATCTAGAGAACGGTATACCTCCACTCACTCAGCGTACCAGCATCCAGGAATATCTTGGGTCCCGACTGAGCGAGCCCAGTGTGTACTCCTGGTGTAAGGAGACCCCACCCCTAGCGCCACCTCGCCCCACAACACTTGCTTTATAAGGGATGGGTAGAGTTTCTGCCATTTACAAGGCAAGTCGCAAACTCCGGCATTGTCTCAGTGCAGCTCCCGGAGTTACAGCAGGAGACCAGTGAAGCCCCCTAGGAACTTCAGCCCCAGTAAGTTAGGCAACTCCTGACTTGATGCATTTTTAGCAATAGTGGGAAATAGGAGGATTTTTTTACAGGAGTAAGGTCTGTCAGAGGCTGCAAATTGAAGTCCAGTATATTGAGGGCCTGGGAAGTATTGACAGGAAAACTCAGATAAACAATTACCTCCGCCCCCGCTAAACACTCTCCCATGGCTTAATTTTCTGTTCCTCTTACTACTACTGTGTAATTCTGTCTTAGGATGTTCTGTACATTAAAGGCATCAAGTCAATGCAAGTTGCTGTTGAAATACACGGCAGAACTCTCAACATCTGAAAGGGAACAGATTGATTGAAAATTTCGTGTGGGGTCTCTCATCAGAACTAAGGAATTCAAAATTGCAAGGTACTACTTAAAATGATATAGAAAGCTAATTAAAATTGCACACAATTCTTCTAGCAGCAGATGGCCTGAGGCAGGGGTGGAGACGGGTGATTTTATGGAGGTGGAAATATGTAAATTCCTCCAGCCCTACAATGCTCAGAGAACTCGCTGTTTCTCCATCACTGAACTTTTGTATCCTGAAATCCATTTACTCCATCATTGGTGGTTGTGCCTTCAGCCATGTAGGCCCAAAGTCTGGAATTTCCTTCCTAAACCTCTCCATCTCTCTGCTCAACCCTCCTCTTTTAAGACCCTCCTTAAAACCCACCTCTTTGACTAACCCCTCCTAATATCTCCTTCTTTGGCTTCATTTTGGTTTTTTTCTCTGACTTTGCTCCTGTGAAGCATTTTGGGGCACTTTTCTATTCTAATGACTTGGAGGTGGTGGTGTTCCCATGCACCTGCTGCCCTTGTCCTTCTCGGTGGAAGAGGTCGCAGGTTTGGGAGGTGCTGCCGAAGAAGCCTTGGCGAGTTGCTGCAGTGCATCTTGTAGATGGTACACACTGCAGCCGGTGGTGGAGGGAGTGAATGTTTAAGGTGGTGGATGGGGTGCCAATTAAGCGGGCTGCTTTGTCCTGGATGGTGTTGAGCTTCTTGAGTGTTGTTGGAGCTGCACTCATCCAGGCAAGTGGAGTGCCTTGTAGATGGTGGGGAGTCAGGAGGTGAGACACTCGCTGCAGAATACCTAGCCTCTGACCTGCTCTTGTTGCCACAGTATTTATGTGGCTGGTCCAGTTAAGTTTCTGTTCAATGGTGACCCTCAGGAAGTTGTTGGTGGGGGGTTCAGCAATGGTAATACCGTTGAATGTCATGGGGAGGTGGTTAGACTCTCGCTTGTTGGAGATAGTCATTGCTTGGCACTTCTGTGGCGCGAATGTTACCTGCCACTTATCAGCCCAAGCCTGAATGTCTTCCAGGCATGGACTGCTTCCTTATCTGAGGAGTTGTGAATGGCACTGAACACTGTGCAGTCATCAGCGAACATCCCCATTTCTGACCTTATGTTGGAGGGAAGGTCATTGATGAAGAAGCTGAAGATGGTTGGGCCTAGGACACTGCCCTGAGGAACAACTGCAGCGATGTCCTGGGGCTGTGATGATTGACCTTCAACCACCACAACCATCTTCCTTTGTGCTAGGTATGACTCCAGCCAGTGGAGCGTTTTCCCCCCCGATTCCTATTGACTTCAGTTTTACTAGGGCTCCTTGATGCCAGACTCGGTCAAATGCTGCCTTGATGTCAAGGGCAGTCACTCTCACCTCACCTCTGGAATTCAGCTCCTTTGTCCATATTTGGACTGAGGCTGCAGTGAGGTCGGGAGCCGAGTGGTCTTGGCGGATCCCAAACTAGGCAATTGGATGTATGGAACCTCTGAGCTGACACTGGCTTCCTCTCCAGGGCCAAGGCTCATCTGATTCTCCGAACTCAGGTCCCAAAAACCTCCACACTGGTGGTTTTGGGACACAGTTCACATTTAATTGACGGTTTGGACTCACAGCAAAGCTCCACGCTGGGAGCGTGAATTCATAAAGTGACCCTTTATTAGTTTGTTCCGTACCACCTGCCGAGTCCGTGGTCATCAGAAGTTGTTTATGTGGAGATTGCTGTTCGCATTACTGCTGTGGATATGAGCCAGTGAAACACCTTTTTCAAACAGACTTGTTGGAGCATTGTATGGTGGAGTGGGCTAGACACTAGGGGTAATGTTAGGAAGTCACTCTCCTGGCACAGAGCATCCTCCACAGGGAGTACAGATTAGGAATTAGGGAGCCCACCTCCCATGATTTTCCATTAATTAAAATCCATGGGGCTCTCCCGATCTCCTGCTGTAACTTCAGTGGATGATCATTGGAAACCCTGCAGATGTCCTGCCATGATCTGGTGCAAATCGTGCCTGAATGGTAATGTGTTAATAGTATTCAGTTCTCCAGGGTCAGACTATTTGCAAATTTATTCACAGCTTGAAGTGCAGATTTGAACAGGTGCATGGAGCAGGTGAATAGGTTGGAGTGGAAAACAGTAGGTGACATTTAAAGGGAGGCGGGTAATAAAAGAAAGTCCACAAATTTTTAAAGCTTTCTAAAAGGTCAAAAAGCATCTGAAGCCAATATCAACCTTTGCCAAGACTGAAAGGAGAGAGGTAAAAATAAAGAGGAAGGAAACCCAGTGTTCCAGCACGAGTCTGCAGGCAAGTGATGGAGCAGCCCATCAGCCAATCACCTGTTTGGTGGCTGCTGAAGTAGAGGTGGTGCTGCATGAGATGGCTGTGAAGATGGTAGCCCTGTTTGAGGTTTGCTGCAATTCCACCTGCAAGGAGGTGGAGGCAGGATTGAGGCCACAGCTGACCAGCACCGTCAATGGCTGCATTGTAGCTATAAGTGTCCCTTCACAGGCAGTCAGCGCCTGTAGATATGTTTGGTGGCATATTGGTGGCTGTTGTCAATCAGGACATACTGGCTGTTGAGCCACCTGTCATGCCTCTTTCATGCAGTGTCGTTGAAAGCATGAACTATAATGTGATTGGAAGCATCCAGCATAATGGTTAGTCAGACATTCACATATCTTAGTTGTATCTTGGAACCTGTAGCTCCAGCTTCCATTGGAAAGAGAAACCTCCACATTCTCCAATCATTTGACAAAGGAAGGTACGTTCATCTGTCTGAGAGAACCTAGGTACCAGTAGAAACAAAAATATAATCAGTAACAGTCAAGAAATGACCAAAAACCAGTTTCCTCACATTAATGTGCCCATTCGATAAAGTCCCTCATAAGAGGCTGTTAGCTAAAGTGAAGCTCATGGAATTGAGGGCAAATTATTGACCTGCTTAGGAAATTGGTTGAGCGACAGGAGACAGAGTAGGGATAATGGGCAGGTACTCTAATTGGCAGGGTGTGACTAGTGGCGTCGCACAGGAATCTGTGTTGGGGCCTCAACTATTCACCATATTTATTAACAACTTAGATGATGGGTTAGAAAGCCACATATCCAAATTTGCCGATGACACAAAGATAGGCGGCATTGTAAGCAGTGTAGATGGAAGCATAAAACTACAAAGAAATATTAAGAGATTAAGGGCTAAAAATTGAGTAGCGCCCCCTTTTTAGCGCCCCGGAAAAATTAGCACCCCCTGCGACGGAAATTGAGTGGTAGCGCCCCAAGAGGGAAGCGGGGTGTTACTAGAAGTGCCCCGCCTCCCCATTGGGGTGCTGCGACGGAATATTGCGGCGCTACGTGCCACAGTGCACGCGCTGCGGCACACAGTGCCACAGTATTGCAGGCCTTCCTCTCCTTCTTAAAGGGGAGGGGCCTTCCACAGCGCAACCCGGGGCCCAGCTGGGCCCCTGGGATCGGGAGTGCCGGCAAAAGAGCCCGGCACTCAAGAGAAGTGCCGGACTCATGGAGCGCAGCCGGCACTCCGCTGGGGGGTGGGTAAGGAGGCCGGGGACGGATGCGGATGCAGGTGCTGGCAGGTGGCCAGCAACAAAAATGGCTGCCCCGCACCTCGCCTTTAAATAGCGCCTCCCCGGCCGCAGGTAGGCCCCCCCTAACCCCGTCGGACATAGCGTCCTGCGGTATGTCAGGGGGCGCTCCCGAAGATCGTGGGCAGGGCACGAGCGGGGCGCTGCACACGGCAATGACATCATCGCCAGCGGTGCAGCGCCACAGGGCGCTACTGGTTACTGCCGCTGCTAACCTCCCGCTGAATTTCGCAGGAGGCATTGGCGGCGCCGCGCCCAGGTGCTTGTTGCTTTGCGCCCTGTTAACGCCCTCTTAGGGCGCTAACGGGAGGTGCAAAGCAACCGAATTTTTCCCCCTAAGTGAATGGACAAAACTGTGCAAAATGGTTTTCAATATAGGCAAGTGTGAGGTCATCCACTTTGGACCAATAAAGGAGAGATAAGAGTAGTTTCTAAAAGGTGAAAAGCGAGAAGTAGAGGAGGTCCAAAGAGACTCGGGGGTCCATGTACATAGATCATTAAAATGTCATGGACAGGTACAAAAAATAATCAAAAAGGCTAATGGAATGCTGGCCTTTATATCTAGAGGACTAGAATACAAGGGGTTAGAAGTCATGCTACAGCTTTACAAAACCCTGGTTAGACCACAACTGGAGTACTGTGAGCAGTTCTGGGCGCCAAACCTTAGGAAGAATATATTGGTGTTGGAGGGAGTGCAGCATAGATTTACTAAAGAGTTGGTGCAGGAGGGAGGGCTTTAGTTTCCGGGATCACTGGGTCTGCTTCTGGGGAAGGTGTGTAAGATTTCCAAAATTTGCAGATCCCCAAAAACATATCGAAAGGAAAAAAATAAGGACTTCGGAACTTTAAAGGAAACATGTCTGGACATGTACGGCACGTGGATGGTCTGGGAATTCAAAGCCCAGCAAACATTAACATTTGGACAATAGGCCCTGGGGAAAGGCTGCCCCACCCAAAACACAGAGCCCATAGGAATGCTAGGCCCAGCAAGGAACCCAAAGCAGGAGAACAGTGCAAGCTTCCATGGAACAACAGCGCAACAGGATGTAAGCCATTTGATTTGGTTTAGCATAGTTGAAAGCCCATCAAAATTTTAACAAGACAATGAACAGGCCTCACCTGAAATCTCATTGCATTACGAAACCAGTTTTTCGTGAGGAGTTTTGTGGGGGGGCGGGGGGGGGGGGCGAAAAAGGACTATATCTGTAGCAGGACCCAAGAGCTCTCTCTCTTTTGACTCGCCGACTACGCTGGCACAAGGCTCTCTCTCAGCTCTGCCCAGAAGCCACATGGTAAAGGAAGACATTCGATGACCAGAATCACCATCGACTTACCTGGCTAGATTTCGTACTGTTAATACCCCTGTTTGGTGAGCATTATCCCTGATCTCCTGAAACCAAAACCTAGCTAGAAATGGGATTTTTGGGAGGGATAAAGGTTTTTTTTTCTTGTATACTGTCATTTTTCCTTGCCTGTAACCGTGTGTTCTCCAAACCTGTTTAAGTGTGAAGTGTGTTTAAGTTTGTTACCTTTTAATTTTAATAAAAGTTATAGTTCCTTCATTGGAACCTGTGCTCTACTGCATCTTTATTCACAACCCCTAAATAAGTTCAAGTTTTGAACCTGGGGCGTGGGAGCGATTCGAACCGCTCACTGAGTCAGGGGAAAGGCTGACTCCTACCACAACCACTCCCTACAGGTGGGACCTGTACAAGTCGAACAGGTTTCACCTGAACCGGAACAGGACCAACATCCTTGCGGGGTGGTTTGCTAGTGCTGTTGGGGGGGGTTTAAACTAACTTGGCAGCGGGATGGGATACGGAGTGGAGCTATAGTAGGGGGTGATGCACAGCCAAATATAGAGGAAAAAACAAGTCAGTCTGGAAGGCAGAGCAAATATGTAATGGCACAAGGGAGTATGGCAAGGCTGGATAGCATTTATTTTAATGCAAGGAGTCTTGCGAGTAAGGCAGATGAATTGAAGGTGTTGATGAACACATGGGAATATGATATTGTTGCTATCACAGAGACCTGGTTGAGGGAGGGGCAGGACTGGCAGCTCAATATTCCGGGGTATAGAATCTTCAGGTGAGACAGACGGGGGTGTAAAAGAGGAGGGGGTGTTGCAATATTAATCAAGGAGTCAATTACTGCAGTAAGGAGGGATGATATCTTAACAGGTTCCTCTAATGAGGCCATATGGGTAGAACTTAAAAACAAAAAGGGGGCAAGCACTTTGCTGGGAGTGTACTATAGGCCCCCAAACAGTCAGGGGGAGATAGAGGAACAGATATGTCAGCAAATCTCAGAGAAGTATAGAAATAATAGGGTAATAATAGTAGGGGATTTCAACTTCCCCAATATTAACTGGGATAGTCAGAGTGTGAAAGGCTTAGAGTGTGCGGAATTCTTAAAGTGCATCCAGGAGAGCTTTTTGAGCCAGCATGTAGAAAGTCCTACAAGAGAGGGGGTGGTACTGGACCTAATTCTAGGGAATGTAGCCAGGCAAGTGGTAGAAATGTGAGTAGGAGAGCATTTTGGTGACATTGACCATAATTCGGTGAGATTTAAGGTAGTCATGGAAAAGGACAAAGATGGACCGGAAATAAAGGTTCTAAATTGGGGGAAGGCCGATTTTAATATGATAAGGCAGGATCTGGCCAAAGTGGACTGGGATCAGCTACTTGTAGGAAAATCCACATCAGAGCAGTGGGAATCATTCAGAAAGGAAATAGAGAGAGTACAGCGCCAACATGTTCCCGTAAAGGTCAAGGGTGGGACCAACAAGTCCAGGGAACCCTGGATGTCAAGGGATATACAAGAATGGATTAGGAAAAAAAGGGAGGCTTTTGGCAGATACAAAGGAGTAAAAACAGTGGAAGCCCTAGAGGAGTATGGAAAGTGCAGGGGGGGAGTACTTAAAAAATAAATTAGGAGAGCGAAGAGGGGTCATGAAAAAACACTGGCAGGCAAAATAAAGGAAAATCCCAAGGTGTTTTATAAATATATTAAGGGCAAGAGGATAACCAGGGAAAGAGTAGGGCCCATTAGTGACTAAAGTGGCAATCTGTGTGTAGAGCCGGAAGATGTAGGTGAGATTTTAAATGAATATTTTGCATCTGTGTTCACTATGGAGAAGGACGATGTAGGCATAGAAATCAGGCAGGGGGATTGTGATATACTTGAACAAATTAGTATTGAGAGGGAGGAGGTACTAGCGGTTTTAGCGGGCTTAAAAGTGGATAAATCCCCAGGCCCAGACGAGATGTATCCCAGGCTGCTGTGTGAGGCAAGGGAGGAGATTGCAGGGGCTCTGAAACAAATTTTCAGAACCTCTCTGGCCACAGGGATGGGGGTGCCAGAGGACTGGAGGACAGCTAATGTAGTACCATTATTCAAGAAGGGTAGTTGGGATAAACCAGGGAATTATAGGACAGTGAGCCTAACATCAGTGGTAGGGAAATTATTGGAAAACATTCTGAGGGACAGAATTAGTCTCCACTTGGAGATGCAAGGATTAATCAAGGATAGTCAGCATGGCTTTGTCAGGGGAAGATCATGTCTAACCAAATTGATTGAATTTTTTGAGGGGGTGACTAGGTGTGTGGATGAGGGTAGTGCAGTTGATGTAGTCTACATAGACTTCAGTAAGGTTTTTGACAAAGTCCCGCATGGGAGACTGGTCAAGAAGGTAAGAGCCCATGGGATCCAGGGCAATTTGGCACATTGGATCCAAAATTGGCTTAGTGGCAGGAGGCAGAGGGTGATGGTCGAAGGTTGTTTTTGTCACTGGAAGCCTGTGTCCAGTGGTGTACCGCAGGGATCGGTGCTGGGTCCCTTGCTGTTTGTAGTGTACATTAATGATTTAGATGTGAATGTAGGAGGTATGATCAGTAAGTTCGCAGATGACACGAAAATTGGTGGAGTGGTAAATAGCGAGGAAGGAAGCCTCAGGCTACAGGACGATATAGATGGGTTGGTCAGATGGGCAGAACAGTGGGAAATGGAATTTAACCCTGAAAAGTGTGAGGTGATGCATTTTGGGAGGACTAACAAGGCAAGGGAATACACAATGAATGGTAGGACCCTAGGAAGGACAGAGGATCAGAGGGACCTTGGTGTGCATGTACATAGATTCCTGAAGGCAGCAGGACAGGTAGATAAGGTGGTTAAAAAGGCATATGGTATACTTGCCTTCATTAGCCGAGGCATAGAATATAAGAGCAGGGAGGTTATGATGGAGCTGTACAAAACGCTAGTTAGTCCACAGCTGGAATACTGTGTGCAGTTCTGGTCGCCACACTATAGGAAGGATGTGATTGCACTGGAGAGGGTGCAGAGGAGATTCACCAGGATGTTACCTGGGCTGGAGCGCTTCAGCTATGAAGAGAGACTGAACAGGCTGGGGTTGTTTTCCTTAGAGCAGAGAAGGCTGATTGAGGTGTACAAAATTATGAGGGGCATAGATAGGGTAGATAGAAAGGAACTTTTCCCCTTTAGTAGAGGGGTCAATAACCAGGGGGCATAGTTTCAAGGTAAGGGGCAGGAGGTTTAGAGGGGATTTGAGGAAAAAAAATTCACCCAGAGGGTGGTTGGAATCTGGAACTCACTGCCTGAAAGAGTGGTAGAGGCAGGAACCCTCACAACATTCAAGAAGCATTTAGATGAGCACTTGAAACGCCATAGCATACAAGGCTATGGACCAATTGCTGGAAAATGGGATTAAAATAGACAGGGCTTGATGGCCGGCACGGACACGATGGGCCGAAGGGCCTCTTTCTGTGCTGTATAACTCTATGGGCTCGATTTTGTCATTGGGGCGGGCTGGGGGCATGTCATCCGCTTTTTGTGTTAGCCACCCGACTCCAATTTGATGTGGGAAAAATATGCGATTTTCCCCTAATTGGGCAATTGATTTCCAGCGTGTGGGAACTCCTGGCACAATTAGTCTTTCCATTCTGAAACTCGCCTCCAATGACGTCATCAATGCTGCTGGATTTAAGGCCTGCAAGCAGCCTTGCTTCTTCTGCAGACTGCAAACCTTTTGGCCTTTGCTCTGATAGTTTCTTCCAGGCAAAATGTCCAGCAGTAGACCTAAGTCTGCACCGAGGTTTGATGACGCCGCCCTGCAAGCTCTGGTGGAGGGAGCAAGAGGGAATAAGGAGGTGCTCTTCCCTTCTTCAGGGAGGAAGAAGCCTCCCCAACAGACGAAGGCTTTGTGGATGCAAGTGGCCCAGGAGGTCAACTCCTTATCTATGTGCCGCAGAACCTGGCTGCAGTGCAGGAAGAGGTTTCATGACCTTCTGCGCACTGGAAAAGTAAGTATGACATTCCCATCACCCTCAATCTGATCCCCATTGCCTCTCCTCACCAGCACTCAGCTTTGACAACCTCTTCCTTCACATCCCACTTGACACTGACATCCCTACACCCTTACCCATTCCCTCTCTCTGTATGTTCACATTCACTTAACTATTCGACTATGCAGCCCTCACACTCCCTATCGTTGTGATGCTATGAAAACAACTTACAACACACAGGGAGGGCCCATGGTCTCGCCACCTCACTGAATCTTTTTTGTCTCCTTCTAGGCATCTATGCTATGGATTCTCTACACTCACTCCTTCATTCTCACTCAAACTCCATTGGTCTCCCTCATTGCAGGAAAAGAGAGCTCACAATAAGAGGGAAAGAGTGAGGACAGGAGGAGGGCCACCCTCAGCAGCCCAGCTCACCCCCTGGGAGGAAGCGGCCCTGGAGATCGTGGGAGTGGAGGACGATGCGCAAGTGGGGGATGGACAGACGGGTTCATCAGAGCAAGCTGGTGACAGAATAGTTTCTCATCTCTCTCATTGACATTGCATGAGTCACTGATAATGATTCTGATGCTCTAACAGATTGACTTATGATTATCTGCAATATTCAATGTGCATGTAACCTTGGCCTCACATCTCTGACTCTTTCCTTTACTCCCCCACAGGACCATCGAAAGCCCCCATCCCCACTATCCAGGAGGAACAGCCTGAGCCTCCAGACACCTCAGAGGAAGCTGCAACCTCTGAGGGCGCAGCGTCAGCAGAATTCAGCGCACCCAGCACCAGCACAGACACTCACACCTCGGTGGTACCTTCGCGAGATAGTGTAGTGTTGTCACCTGGTGTATCACAGGTCACAAGTGAGCATCAGCAGATTGTGGAGACAGGGACAGCAGTGGAGAGTCCTAGTCGGAGGGCGCAGGACTCTGCCAGCTCGGCTCAGCTGCATGTCGACCCTCTGCCTCCGGGTCCATCCAAAAGAAGAGCGGTGCTGGAACTCCAAGAAGAGGTGCAGGAGTCTCTGGCAGGTTTTGTCTCCAGGGTCGCTGCGAGTGTGGAGCGAATGGAGGAGTCCATCGCTAACATGCCCAGAGCCTTTGTGGAGGCGTTGGCGCATGAACGCATCACCACGGAAAGGATGGCAACCTCCGTGGAAAGGATGGCTACCATAGAGGAGAGGATGGCTACGGTAGAGGAGAGGATGGCTACGTCCATCAAGGAGCTTAGTCGCCAGGGTATGGAAAACATGGTCATTGTTCAGAATAGATTGACATCTCTTGAGGAGCGATGGTCAGCTATTGAGCAAACAAACCAGACCTTCAGGCAAGTCCTCGGGAGTAGGACTTCCAGTACAGAAACAGGTCCTCATGGCCCCCCTGAAGTGCAGCAAGGTGCTGTCAAGCCACTTGCTAGCTCTGAAGTGGGGCTGACCCATGAGAGGGATGTTGGTGGCATACAACAAGGAAGTGGGGGCTCCTCTCCAAGTGCTCGCACGACCATGGCACTGCAAAGTCCTCGGTCAGAGCCCCATCAGAGTCCCCACCCAACTGAGATGGGCATCTCAACCCCTGCACAGCCGCAGGAGCAGCAGACTGTTGGCGAGCCCGCACAGGCTCGCAACCCCAGAGGATGGCCGCCAAAGGTGTCGAGACAGGAGCAGCAAGAAAGTGAGCAAGGGGCCTCCACATCTGCTGAAGCCACAGGGGAAGCACCACATAGGAGCACACGTAAGAGGAAGATAATGCACAAGTAGTCACAAGGGTAGTCACTTGGGTGAAATGTCATGTTTAATGTTGAAAAGCCATCAGTTGGTTATTGTAAATAAAAAATTCTGATGGCAACTGTTGCAGTTGTGGCGTCTGTCATATCGCTAATGGGACTTCCACACTGAGGGCTTAGGATGACTTGCAATTGTCAGTATGGTGGTCAGAGTGATAGGAATCCGCAGGTTCTTGGCCATTGTCGATGGTCTGATAAGAAGGTGCGAGGCAAAATTGTTTGATTGTGCAGGCTAAGCAAATCTGGCCAAGAGGAGTGCATCCCTTGCATCCCGGGCAGCAATGTGGTCGCGCACTGGCACCTTCTGGCCTGTGCAGCTTCAGGTGGGTGAGCAGCAGCTTGGCGCTCCTGTTGTTGCTGCTGCTGTTGGTGGTGCTGTTGTTCATGGAACTGTTGCTGCCACGGCCAGTCTTTGTCCGAATCTGATGTCCAGGAGGAAAGGAAATAAATGGTTCCCATGCTTCTGGTATATGCCTCAGTTGAGGAAGCGCTCATTCAAGGTGGCGAGAGGGGTTTCCCAGGAGGTCACACTGGAGATGGGTGTCAGGCTCCAAACTTCCACAACAATGGGTATGCCTGCTAAAAGTTCCCCCAGACCTGAGACAACAAAGTTCTGCTACCTGCAAAAGATGATTGCTGAAAACTCCTTTTTAATGGTGGAGCTGCAGCTGTTAGTAAGCAGTCCACTTGTGAGGCCGCCAGGTTTCACTGGCGTGTTTCAGAGGAGACGTGAACCACGTGGGAAAAGTGGTAAAATCAGAAAGGCCTCTCAAAATGGGATTATAGAGCCACTTAACTGGTTGTTAAGGGCCTTAAGGGCCTATCCCGCCTCTTGGAGGCGGGATGGAGACGAGGTCAGAAAACTCGCATTTGGGAAACTTGCTCGGAGGCGGGATGGAGGCGGGATCGGGCCCGCCCACCATTTTTCGCTATTTTAACGCCTCCAATCCCGCCTCCTCGGGCCTGGCAAAATCGAGCCCTATGACTCTATGACTAGAATGATACCTGTACTCCAAGGGTTAAATTACGATGAGAGATTACACAAACTAGGGTTCTGTTCCCTGGAATTTAGAAGATTAAAGAATGATTTGATCGAAGTTTTCACGATATTCAGGGGAACTGATAGGGTAGATAGAGAGAAACTATTTCTGCTGGTTTGGGAATCTAGGACTAAGAGACATAGCCTAAAAATTAGAGCCAGGCCTTTCAGGAGTGAAGTTAGGAAACACTTCTACACACAAAGGGTGGTAGAAGTTTGGAATTCTCTTCCGCCAATGGCAGTTGATGCTGGGTCAATTGTTAATTTTAAATCTGAGATTGATAGAATTTTGGTAACCAATGGTATTAAGGGATATGAGGCAAAGGCGGGTATATGGAGTTAGGTCGCAGATCAGCCATGATCTCACTGAATGGCGGAACAAGCTTGAGGGGCTAAATGGCCTACTCCTGTTCCTATGTTCTTTCAGTGAACCTCCATCTGACTTCTCAGTTCCTAGCTACCCTGAATGTATAATTTCCTCAAGGTTGTCTATGATGGATATTCTGCATCCACAAATGTTGGGAAATGGATTGCAAGACGTTCCCCCTTCTCCTCTCCATGCTTAAATAAAGTTCCTGTTTGCTCCTGATTGGAGCTTCCAGCCCTATTGACTCTAAGATGCAAATTGCCGAATTCATGTCAATGGGAAGAATTTCTGTGCCATTCCTGCGTTACTGGGTCAATGGTCTTTCCTGTAACAGTCTAAACTAAGTTCCCTTAAAACTCTTGATGGTATCAATAACTTGCATTGATCTAATACCTTTAATGTAGAAAAGTGACCCAATGCACTTCACAGATGCATAAGGGAAATGGATGACGAGCTGAAAAGGAGGTATTGGAAGGGGTCAGCAAACACCTGCTAAACAGTGGGATTTAAAGGAAGAGAGGGAAGTGGAGAGGCAAAACAATTTATGGAGGGAATTCCAGAGGGTGGGAACTGGGTGGCTGAAGTTACTGCTGTCAATGTTTGAGTAAAGATGGGCGGAAATTTGTAGGTTACAGCAGACAAGCAGCTAACAGGTTTTTGGACTGTTGTTGAGCTCGATACCAGGATAGGAATCAGAGCTGTAACAGTTGTAGAATTCGCAAAATTATCGCGATTTTATAAAATAAGAAGGAGACATAAAGTTTCGTACAAACAGCTTTATTTCAGCAGAATGCTGTCAGGTTTCAAAACGGACACAAACAGCCTGTAAAATGGCCGCCACGCCTCGTGGCAGAAAGTTCTAGACTTTCAATGGGCAGACAAGATGGCGTTCCAATAAACATTTGTGCAAGATCGTACAGGACTCAGCACATTTGAGATAATTGACAAGACATGATGGGTTTGCATTTTATACATAAATACTGGAATCGGTCTCCCAGGTGCGAATAAGGGCTATTGTACCGAGCGATCAAGGACCCATCCAAAGACATTAATATGCAAAATCCCCACGACTCTACGATGAGAGAGCCGTTTGCGGGTAATTACAGAAAGCATTTGGAAGCCCCAAAACCCCTCCAGGGAGACTACTAGCCGGTTCCACAATGGGAGAAATATTAACGGGTACTCAGACAGTTACAAGTATCACCGAAACCCATTAAAGACGGAGATCACCCTATACAAGAAGTTTGAGCGCCAAAACCCTGACAAAAGATAGACATTAAGATTGGGCGGGAAAAGAGGAATTACAGCACTATAACTGTGAGGTACAACCGTCCATCGCTCTGCTGCCTCTGCTTCTTCTTGCGCTTGCTGCTTTGACTCGCTGGAAGGCTGTTGAACTTTTATTCTCTTGCCTGACGGCTCTGGACTCTGATCCGCTAGGATCAACCTCGTGGCTTGCCGCGAAGATCTGTGGAGAACTGGGCTGTGAGGCCTTGAAACGGGCGCACCATCCCGAGAAGTCGGTAAACGGTGTTGGAACCGAAGGCCCGAGAGGAGATGAGATGAGATAAGATGAGATGAGAAGAGAAGAAGACGACAATACGCATCGCCACGGTCAGTAAGTCCCGACCGCGCCTGTAAGTCGAATAAACACTTCCTTGCCTAGGAAGACCCTTCTTCGAGTTTTATCGAACCGGTGTGAGGGCACAGGAAGACTCTTCTTTGAGTAGTATCGGAACTCCGAGGACAACACAGATCTTCATGACAGCAGACGGTCCAGCCTGCTAGCCGGAGCAGAGACGAGTAAACAAGTGGGGTACAGAGACCCCTGATCAACACGTGGATAGTCAGGTGCTGCGGTCAAAACATCCGAGCAGAGTTTCGGAATTCTCCGAGTTATCACGAGTGGTGAGCATGAGTCTCGATCCTACAAATCTAGATTAGGACAGGTATTGATAGGGGAGGGTTTAAGTTTTAAGGATAAGTATAATGTGTGTCCCCTTTTACGATGTGTCATGCGCTCCTCGTTTCCCTAAAATTAGTTTCATAACTGTGTGTGAGGTTGTACTGTCATTAATCTGTGCTTATGACGTGTATCTCGTAATCTTGAATAATATGCAATAAAGATTTTCCATTTCGCACTATTCGACCGGGTCTACCTGAGTTTTTCTCTGAATTATTGCTCTCGCACCTAAGTCCAGTGTCAGAACCGTAAGGGCGAGTGGGTCGAACCACTCACAGGTGTCTAGTGTTATCAGGCTGGCTGGAGACCAGAACAGGCAACAAGGCCTAACCTCGCACTAGCACCCAGGCTAAGCACAGAGCCGCAGGTCACCCCTTACACAGTACTGTTGCCACACACTGAAATGCCCAGTGACCTAACAGTGACAAATAAGTTCTATGTCTCAGTTCATTTACTCAATTTGAAAATTCACCACTTCTTTCTTCGATTGCAGTTCATCATAATTAATTTGCAAGGTTACCAAAATAGCAGCCTGGAATGTATTTGATTATGAAACTGGAAATTAACACACATCACAACTTACAAAACATATTGCAACAGTCAACGATACTTTTGGATGACACGTAGTCATGACCTGGTAAGAGTTTGCAGGAAATGAAGGGAGCGGAGTCAGTGCTGTGATTACGTCATTGTTCTATCACTTGCGCTATGCTTTGCCTGACCTGATGTATATAAACTTTGAATAGAACCAGACAACAAACAAAGAGAAGAACAAAATTGAAGTGTCCTCCATCAATCCATACAGACAAAATGAGAATCATTATCTTCATTTTTGCTACCATCCAGATCCTCTACTGTTCTGGCAAGTATTGAGGTTGAATGATTAGAGTTTGATTTGTGGTTCTGATGATCAGTTGGTGTTATCCCAAATGTCCTTTAGTCAAAAACGAATTGATCCTTAAACCCCTGTTCTTTTTGATTCAGGAAAACAATGTGGAGATTCTACCTTGCCAGAGATTAGTAATGTAGTAAATGCTACAATTACCAAGGTGAATGAAGAGTCCACAATTACGAACCTCTTCACTGTGACGAGCTGTGAAGTACTAAATGTAAGTGCCACCAAATCCAACTGATTCATTTTTGTCTCTTGCCTAGTAATAAACATCATTAACATGAATTTCTTCTGTTGAGTTTGCAAGGATTTACTGTGAGAAATTATACTATGTCGAGAGACAGAAAATAATAATGTGCAACATTTTAGAAAAGTGCTGTTTGTAATGGAACAATTAGCTATCTATATCATACTAAAAATTAGTGTTTGATTGCAATTTCTGTCCAATTAACTACTTACTATTTTCTTCTCATGCTTTTATGTTTCAAGGTTATACTTTTAACCTTCAAATTTTCTTTGTAAACATTGTAAGTGGGATTCCCCTCCACAAACATCTGCAGTGAGACCAGTTCCAATCTAGAAGGCAGTAAAGACAGGCTCCAGCCACTATATGCCGCTGTGGAACCATTATTAATTTGCAGAAATAAAAACAGAAAATACTGGAAATACTCAGCAGGTCAGGTCAGGAGAGAGAAACAGAACTAACATTTCAAGTCGATGACCTTTGGTCAGAACCAGAAAAGCAAGATGGTGGAGAGAAAGGTGATCCACCTGAAACGTTAACTCTGATTCTCTCTCCACAGATGCTGCCTGACCTGCTGAGTATTTGCAGCATTTTCTGTTCTTATTTCAGATTTCCAGCATCCGCAGTATTTTGCTTTGGTTTGCTTTTTTCTGGTATTTCTGGTTGAATTCCTGTTTCCTAAAGGCAATCAACACCTTAAAGAGCAATTGCCACTGGGAAATGATATTGTGGGCCCTACTAACAGCAGCTGTGCAGCAAGTACATCTGCTACATGGAGGCGTACTTTACTTTGGTTGTAGACTCAGAAAAACTGTTGGGATTTCCAGCAAGATATTCATCTCACCAGTCCCACTCTGACTGTGTCACGATGTAGGGGATGGGCAGGCAGAAGGGACAAATACATAGTAATTAGTGGTTCCTGCTCCTCAATTTGTTAATTCACATGTGCTGTCTGAGCTATGCTGCGAAGTTGATCAGCATCCTCTAGTTGGTGCCTGTGAGTCATCATTCTTGTGGTTTGTGCTCATTTCTGTGGGTTCAGTTCTCCTGTTGCAATAGACTGGTATGAAAAAACAGCAACACATTTTGTTCCGACTGAAGGTCTCCATTTTATTGTGGTATTTTTTGATCTTCGTGTTCTGGTGGTAGCATCTCTGCTCTCCACTGTTTTACGCTGTATTGTCAACAAGTTCTTTGGGAACAACAAGATAAAAGATTTCCACACTGTACAGGCCTTGAATCCTTGGGCCAGAAATTCAGCTTTCCTGCTTCCTGCGGGTGCAAGCATCGCGCGCGTACTTGCCTACCGCGCCTGCAGTTGTGCTTTGGGCCCACGAGGACTTCGGGTCCTGGGCCTCCTGCAGCTGCCGGCGCGCAGTGCTTGCGTATCCCAGGGGCGCAGTTAGTTCGAAGCGTCCCCTGGGATCACGTGGGCCATGGAGAGCCAATCCTAGCAGGGCATTTTCATTCATAGATTTGACAGGAAGACCTGTCAAATCTATGAATAGAGATCGGCCCCAAAACCACACTTAAACTTCAAATAAATTTTTTAAAAAACATCACATTTTTAAAATAACTATAAGTTGAATAAATTAACTACTTTAAACAAAAATTTAATTTTTGAAAAAATTAATTATATTTTGTAACGGTGCTAAAAATAAACTAACCTTTCTTTAAAGTACCTAAAAAAGATAAACCTGTTGAAAATTTTTTTAAATTGTAATTAATTAACCACTTACCTTGTTAAAAACAGGCCTTGCGCCTCCTTTTTAAAAGCGCAGCTTCTTCATACTTACCTTCCCGGAGAAACCTGAAAAAAAATCGAAGTTCGCTGCGTGCGCGCAGCCTCTCCCGCGCACGCGTTCGACTTCTGAACCCCTCCCTTCAGGGGAACAGAAGTTCCGGTTTCCCGCACATGCGCAGTGCATGCATCACCCGACAACAGCCGAATTTCTGGCCCCTTGTGTGCAATGCCAGGAAAGATCAACTAATGTTACTGTCCTTGTAAATATGTTAATAAATATCATCCGTGATACTCTCTGCTCAGTGTATAACTTACACAAATCAAACGATCACCACAATAACTTGGTGCCTGCTTCTACTAACTGATTGTATGACAACAACAACTTGCATTTATATAGTACCTTTAACATAGTAAAATGTCCCTAGGCTATTCACAGGAGCATAATAATGTGCAGGAAACTCATATTATTTATCTGACACTGTATCATCATTTATATGTCTTATCTCAAACACACTTCGTTAAGTGTAACACTATTCCTTTGGTTAGATTACTGATTTAGGAGAACGTGTGACTCGGGTGGATTTAGTTATTGATGTCCAGGAAACTGTGTGTCCCAAAGGTTCTGGAATAGATCCAATACAATGTGCACTGAAACCTTTACCGGATGCTGTGAGTATTACAACGTTTGCTGTTTGCTTCTCTGCTGTAATTATTTCTTAGACTAGAGGCTTTCTTGTGATGGCAAATGGCACAATGATCTACCATGGAACATCTGAAGTTTAGTCCTCTGTTGGTTGATATTTCTCACTGACCCCCACACAGCAGAAACCAATAAAGCACCCACCTGTGTCTCAGCATTATAGGGACAATTTTGCAAGGCTGTGCTGTCAATATAGAGCATCAGTAAACACGTGCTTGGATCAGAGATAGGGCAATTATACTATAAACTATAACACTGATTTTGACACAGTAGACCTCCCCAATGACTCTCCTCCATTTTCCAGCTGAGGGGCTGCCCTCGATTAGTTCCTTTCTTACTTATCCAATAGTAGCCAGAACATCTCCAGCAATGGCTTCCCTTCCCGCCTCCGCACTGTTACCTACGGAATGTATCCTTGGTCCCCGACTCTTCCTCATCTACATGCTGCCCATTGGTGACATCATCTGAAGACGTGACATCAGGTTCAAACATGTATGCTGACGACACCCAGCCCAATCTCTCCACACCTCTCTTGACCCTTCCACTACCTCTGTGTTGTCAGTCTGCTTGTCCAACATCCAGTCCTGGATGAGCTGCAATTTCCTTCCGTTAATCATTGTGAAGACTGACGCCAGTGTCTTCGTTACCCACCCACCCCCCACAAATTCTGCACCCTTGCCAATGATTCCAACCCTCTTTCCACCCACTGACTCAAGCTGTATCTAACTGTTCATGTTGTCAGAGGCCTATTTGACCCCAAGCTGAAATTCAGCTCATTTGAAACTCCGCTGCCTGTATTCTATTTTGCACAAATTCACACTTACCTATCAGCCCTGTATTACCGACCTGCATTGGCTCCTGATCCCACAACTCCATGAATTTAAACTTCTCATCCTCGTGTTCAAATCCCTTCATGGTCTCACCCCTCCCTCTCTTTGTAACCTTCTCTAGCCCTACAACCCTCTGAGAGCTCGGTGTTCCTCCATTTCTTGCCTCTTATGCATAACACACTCCCTTGGAATTGGTACATTTCTCTTTCACTGAAGTAGATGTTTCCTGACACCTATATGTATATGAAAGTGTTCTATAGATAGTGGAATATACACTTAGTTGGGGGTGGGGGGGTGGGGGCTCCATGTTTGTGAACTCGATGTCTCTCTGACACAGTCTTTCTTTCAGTGATGTTGGATGTCTCTTTTTCCCTCTCTAATAATGGTCTTTCTGCCTCCCTCTGCTGGAACCCGTAGCCTGCAATTCTTGTTGCCATGTGGGAACTTCAGGACGCTTCATGTATCCCGGAGGTCCATGTTTGCAGGAAGTGCCTCCAGCTGCTCGAATTCACGCTGTGGTTTTCTGTGCTTGAGGGGCAGCTGGATTCACTGCAGGGCATATGGGTAGCTGAATGTTTATTGGATCACAGGTTCCAGGAGGTGGTCATCCCACAGGCAGATAGAGTTCATAATAACAAATTGCTGGCCACCCAGAAGGGTAGGAAGAGGCAGGCAGTGCAGGAATCCTGGGAGTGTGGCACTCTCAAACTGATATTCAGCACTGAATACTGGTGAGGGTGACGACATCTTGAAGGAATGCAGTCCCAAGCCTGGCACCATGAGGCAAAAGACTGCACAGGGGTTACAGCAAAGTGTAGGAATGCAGTAGTAATTGGGGATTCGATAGTCAGGGGGACAGACAGGCAGTTCTGCTACTGCTGACATGAGTCCCATATGGTATGTTGCCTCCCTGGTGCCCGGGTAAGGGACATCACGTAAAGGATGTAGAACATTCTGTGGAGGGGAAGGGGAAGAGCCAGAAGTTGTGGTCCATGTCAGAACCAATGACATAGGGAGGAAGAACGTTGAAGTCCTGCAGTCAGAGTTTAAGGAGATAAGGGGGAAGTTAAAAAGCAGGACCTCAAAGGTAGTAATCTCTGGATTACTCCCAGTGCCACGCATTAGTGAGAGTAGAAATAGGAGGATATGGCAGGTTAATGCGTAGCTAGAGGCATGGTGCAGGGGGGAGGGCTTCAGATTCCTGGGACATTGAGACCAGTTCTGTGGCAGGAGAGACCTGTTCAAGATGGATGGGTTGCACCTGAACAGAGCTGGGACCAATATCCTCGCGGGCAGGTTAACCAGTGCTGCGAGGGTGGCTTTAAACTAATTCACCAGGGGGTTGGGCACCAAGATGTAGGATGCGATTTTACGAACATCAGCGGGTCTGTGGTGGGCGACGTCGGTGGCGGGTCCCGACCCCGCTGCTGTCTCCTCTGAAATGAATTTACCGTGATTGGGCTTGTTAAGCCTGCCCAGCGTGTTTGCTGGCCAATTAGCCGAAGCAATAACGTCATTTGATGATACGTCATCAGCTGGTTTCCTTAAAGGGACCATGGCCAACTTTATTTTGACATTTGTGCTGTCAGTGTTCTACAGCATTGAGGTGCTGCAAACACTGACAAGCACTGTACAGAGTTGTAGGGCTGCACCCAGGCTCTCCCATGACTCCCTCCATATGCTTATGATCTCAGTACATCACGAAACGTTAGTACAAAGCCACACTCAACCTCATCCTGCTGTGCCTCTCATCACATCCCCATCATTCGGCCTTCCCTACCCTACTCCTGCACATCCTTACTCACACCAACTTACCTTGCACCTCCACACATCCCTCTCTATCTACATTATCACATCCCGATCTTACTAGCCACCCCTCACACTCACCCTCATCCTAGTGCAATCATACCAACTAACAACACACAAGGGTAGGCACTTGGGTGTTCTATGCAATGTTCATGTAAAGTTTCTGTTAATGTGGTGTGAAGCATTGAGACCTTTATTTTCAACACTTTGCATTCTTGGACAGATTTGTGTGCACCTTTGGAAGTGGCTTAGTGAGTTGCAGTGAATGGTGAGACATAACGGTACCCCCCGCAATGGCGATGAGTGTGAAAGGAATGGCTTGGGCATTGTAGGGATGCTTTATGGTGTTGGTGTGAGATGGTGCCAACCTGGCGCATCATGTGGCAGCCAGGGTGTACAGCGTCAAGTGAAGTAAATCTGGCCATGGTGAGGCCATCCCTGGCGTCCCGGGAAGCAATGTGATTAGGTGCTGATGCCCTGTGTCCTGTGCAGCATCAGTTGATTGCAGAGAAGGTTGGTGTGCCTGGTGATGATGGTGTTGGGACTGATCGTGGTGGGATTCTACGGATCAAGGTAATAGAGTTTCAAGGGCACCGATGCTGATGGAATAGATGGCAGGTGAAGTAGAGATGACAGAAGCAATCTGTCAATGGTGGGAGAGGTAATGAGGTCAGACTGGATGGAGACTTGTGTAAAGACTTGCAGCATCCTGAATCTGTAGTGGAAATGCAGTTTAGAGAAGCTAGTGGTTAAGGGAAAATTTCTCAATCAGCTGGGAACTTTGACTTGACATTTGAAGCTGTCAACTCATCAGCTGATTCAATGGCCACTGACCTCTCACCGCAGCTTCACAGACGAGGTCTAGGCACAGCAGGAAACCAGTGGGCGACCTGTCAAATCCAAAAAGCTGGGGAAAAAACCATTGGTAAATGGCTGTAAACAAGCCACTAATGATTTTAATTGCCTCCCCCGCTGCTGCGTGTCTGTTCTGCCAGAGAGCATCTCGGCAATGTGCAGGAGCATGGAGGAGTCCGCCTCCAACATTGCACGGGGCTCTGCGCAGAGCTTGGAGCCCAGGATTTCCAGGCTGAAAATGATGGTGCACTCCCAAAGAGACCGTGTCGACCCATATGTGATGGTGTGTGTGATGGGCGATGTCGCAGCTTCCATTGCAGCATAGACGGAAGCGACCCAATGTCTTAGTGCTGCAGCGGAAGCTCAGACTGCTCTCATGCAGTCTCTGCTTGCTGTCACCCAAGCTCAGACCATTGTCATGCAGTCTCAGCTTGATGCCATCTAAACTCAGACTGCTCACATGCAGTCTCAGCTTGAAGCCACCCAAGCTCTGACTGCTGCCATCATGGCTGGGTTTACGACTGTCGACTGGGGCTTGCAGGATTGCAGTAGGCCAGCAATCTGCCTCTCTCAGGATGACAGCATTCCTGTTCCCACCACTGCCACTCCATCATTGCCCTTGCCGCTGCCTATCAGCCAGCCAGCCCAGACTGCTGAGTCCCATGCTGAGGTGGTGCAGTCTACAGCTGGGCCTTCTTGGGCCACAGCTGCTCGAGGTCGTCCTGCAAGACCATCTGAACACTCCCGCACGGAAACTTAGCAGCCTTCCACCAGCCTTGCTGCAGCCACTGAGGCACACCAACGACAGGCAGTAAGGGATTGTACAAGGGTGATTAGTTAATATTTTTCCTGGAACTATATGTGTTCACTGATTTGATACATTTATTAATTTTGTTTGGAATCTTTTGTGGTGTCTCTCATTTCAGCTTTGTGCCCAGGAGGATGCTGTGATATTCTGTGACACAGGGATAGTAAGATGGGGATGTGGGGAGCAATGGGGATGTGGGGTTTCATTTGTTGGAATTGGAGTCTGGTGAGATGTTCACAGACAGCCCGTCCGGAAGGGAGATTGGCTGCCTGCCTCCTCCCTTCCTCATCTTCCTCTTCCTCCTCCTCCTCCTCCTGCTCTCCCTCGTCCTCCTCCTGAGGTGGTGCCACAATCCCGGTGGCAAGGGCTGTGCCCTCATGATGGCCAAGTTGTGGAGCATGCAGCAGACCACCACGAAATGGGACACCCGCTCCGCCGAGTGCTGGAGGGCTCCTCCCGAGCAGTCAAGGCAGTGGAACCGTTGCTTCAGTAGCCCAATAGTCTGCTCGAAGATGTTCCTGGTGGAAGCATGGCTCTCATTATATGAGTGTTGGGGTTGTGGAGGGGAGTCATGAGCCAGGTGGACAGCGGATAGCCCTTGTCTCCGAGAAGCCACCCTCGTGTTTGCTGTGGTGGCTGGAAGATTGCTGGCACACCGGACTGGCGCAGGATGAAGGCATCATGCCTGCTGCCAGGATAGCGGGCATTGACATTGAGAAATCGCTGGGCGTGGTCACACACCACCTGCACATGAAGTGAGTGATAACCTTTGCGGTTACAGAAGATCTCAGGATTGTTATGCGGTGCCCACAAAGCCTTGTCAGTGCAGTTGACAGCGCCCTGCACCATGGGGAAGCCTGCTATCCTGGCAAAGCCACATGTGTGCTCTCCCTGCTTCTCTCTGCTCAGAGAGAAGACAATGTAATCCCTTCTCCTGGTGTAGAGAGCCTCAATGACCGCACGGATGCAATGATGGACGGAGAACTGTGAGATGTTAGCTATTTCTCCTGCTGCAGACTGGAAGGATCCCCGCTGGCGAAGACATTGAGGGCCAAGGTGACCTTGACTGCCACTGGGAGAGCCGTGGTCACCCTGCTCTCAGGCTGCAGGTCTGGTTGCAGGAGGTGGCAGAGTTCTGTGACCACCTCCTTGGTGAAGCGGAGCCTCCTAATACACTGTTCTTAGCTTAAGTGGAGATCAGAGAAGTGCTCTCGGAAGACCCTAGGTGGGTAAGGCCTCCTGTTAAGAGTCTTCCTTGACCGCATCTTCTCATCTTCTCAGCTGCCTCCGCTCCCTCTGCTGAAGATCCTGGAGTGCGAGGGGGACTGCCAGTGGAGCCACCATGGCTGTGAGCAAGTGGAGTGAGCTGAAGCCTTTAAATAAGAATGAAAGTGTTCTCCACTTGCAACAACACTCCCTGTTACCTTAGAACCTTGAAAGAAGTTAATAAAGCTGATGGAGTTGCAGAAAGTTGCACAGAGCCAGTCCAACTGCATAAACAGGTAGTGAATTTCTTGAGTGTGTCCGGGATAGTTTTCTGCAACAATATGTCCCAGAACCAACAAGGGGGCATGCCATATTAGATTTAGTAATGAGCAATGAGCCAGATTTAGTTAACAATGGTACATGAACATTTATCTAATAGCAATCATAGTGGCCCAGATATTCCGATCCCTATGGGTGGGTACGCGCTGTGCACCCACCCGTAGGGACATCAGAAATGCCGGTTTCAGGCATGCACAGCTCTTGACAGATCCTCCGCCTGCCCGGGAGAAGGGCCTCTGCGGGCGGATAGTTCCGCTTTTTGGAGACCCTCCGCCCGCAGAAAACCCTTACAATTCTTACGCCTGGTAAAAGCAGGCGTAAGGCCTGCTTTTACCAGGATAAGAGTTGAAAAAAGTAAAAAAAAAAAAATCACTGATTTATCATTTAAAAATACTTTTAAAAAAGGTACGTTTAATTTTAGCCCCGAAAAAAACTTTAAATAATTTTTTACAAAAATTAAATTTTTGTTTTAAATATTTGATTTATTGTAATTTCAAGTCATTTTAAAAATGTGATGTTTTAAAAAAATTTTATTTAAAGTTTTACTATTTTTTTGGGGTGATCTCCATTCATATATTTGACAGGTCTTCCTGTCAAGTGTATGAAGGGAGATTCCCTTCTTTGATTGGCTCCCCATGGCCCACGTGATCCCAGGGATGCTGCGAACTACCTGCGCCTCTGGGATACGTGGGCCCTGCACACTTGGAGTTTGGAGAGGCCCAGGATCGGAAGTGTGTGCGTCCCGGGAGCCCTCAGGTAAGGGCGTAGATTTTTCCAGATCGCAGGCCTCCGCATGTGGGAGGCCTGCAATCGGAAAATACGGGCCAATATGATTGAGTTAAACGTAGTGTTTGAAAGGGAGAAACGCGAAACAGCTATGAAGATTCTAGATTTAGGTAAGGCCAACTTCAACGGGATGAGACAGAGACTGTCCGCAGTAAACTGGGGAAATTTGTTAATAGGTAAAACGACAGAAGATGAGTGGGAGATGTTCAAAAAATAATTTAAGGTGATACAGAACCAATTTATACTCTCGAGGGGCAAGATCACTACTTGCCAAAAGAAAACAGCCATGGACGACTAAAGAGGTAAGAGACAGGTGGGAGCTGCATGCGGGCATGGACTGCTTTGTTATCTGAGGAGTCGTGAATGGAACTGAACACTGTGCAATCATCAGCAAACATCCCCACTTCTGACTTTATGATGGAGGGAAGGTCATTGATGAAGCCACTGAAGATGGTTGGGCCTAGGACATTGCCCTGAGAAACTCCTGCAACGATGTCCTGGGGCTGAGATGATTGACCTCCGACAACCACAACCATCTTCCTTTGTGCTAGGTATGACTCCAGCCAGTGGAGAGTTTTCCCCCTGATTCCCATTGACTTCAATTTTACTAGAGCTCCTTGATGCCACACTTCGTCAAATGCTGCCTTGATCTCAAGGGCAGTCACTCTCACCTCACCTCTGGAATGCAGCTCTTTTGTCCATGTTTGGACCAAGGCTGTAATGAGGTCTGGAGCCAAGTGGTCCTGGCGGAACCCAAACTGAGCACTGGTGAGCAAGTTATTGGTGAGTATGTGCAGCTTGATAGCACTGTCGACAACACCTTCCATCACTTTGCTGATGATTGAGAGTACACTGATGAGGCGGTAATTGGCCGGATTAGATTTGTCCTGCTTTATGTGGACTGGACATACCTGGGCAGTTTTCCACATTGTCGGGTAGATGCCACTGCTGTAGCTGTACTGGAACAGCTTTGCTAGAGGCATGGCTAGTTCTGGAGCGCAAGTCTTCAGCACGACGGCTGGGATGTTATCGGGGCCGACAGCCTTTGCTGTATCCAGTGCGCTCAGCCGTTTCTTGATATCACGTGAAGTGAATCGAATTGGCTGAAGACTGGCATCTGCGATGGTGGAGACGTCAGGAGGAGGCCGATATGGATCATCCACTCGGCACTTCTGGCTGAAGATGGTTGCAAATGCTTCAGCCTTGTCTTTTGCGCTCGCGTGCTGGGCTCCGCCATCATTGAGGATGGGGATATTCATGGATCCTCCTCCTCCCATTAGTTGTTTAATTGTCTACCACCATTCACAACGGCAGGAATGCAGAGCTTTGATCTGATCAGTTGATTGTGGGAGCGCTTAGCTCTGTCTATAGCAAGCTGCTTCAGCTGTTTAGCATGCACGTAGTCCTGTGTTGCAGCTTCCCCAGGTTGGCACCTCATATTTATGTACGCCTGGTGCTGCTCCTGGCATGCTCTTCTGCACTCCTCATTGAGCCAGAGTTTTTTCCCTGGCTTGATGGTAATGGTAGAGTGAGGGATATGCTGGGCCATGAGGTTACAGATTGTGCTGCTGATGGCCCACAGCACCTCATGGATGCCCACATTTGAGCTGCTAGATCTCTTCTGAATCTATCCAATTTAGCACGATGGTAGTGCCACACAACACGATGGAGGGTGTCCTCAATGTGAAGATGTGTCTTCGTCTCCACAATGACTGTGCAGTGGTCACTGCTACCGATGCTGTCATAGTCAGATGCATCTGCGACAGGTAGATTGGTGAGGATGAGGTCAAGTAGGTTTTTCCCTCGTGTTGGTTCTCTCACCATCAGTCGCAGGTCCATTCTGGCAGCTATGTCCATCAACTCAGCCAGTAGTGGTGCTACCGAGCCACTCCTGGTGATGGACATTGAAGTCCCCCACCCAGATTCTGTGCCCTTGCTACCCTCAGTGCTTCTTCCAAGTGGTGTTCAACATGGAGGAGTACTGATTCATCAGCTGAGGGAGGGCGGTAGGTGGTAATCAGCAGGAGGTTTCCTTGCCCATGACCTGAAGCCACGAAACTTCATGGGGCCCGAAGTCAATGTTGAGGACTCCCAGGGCCATTCCCTCCCGACTGTATACCACACCATCCTGACTTGGAAATATATCGTCATTCCATCATAGTCGCTGGGTCAAAATCCTGGAACTCCCTACCTAACAGCACTGTGAGAGTACCTTCAACACGTGGACTGCAGTGGTTCAAGAAGGCAACTCACCACCACTTTCTCAAGGGCAATTAGGGATGGGCAATAAATGCTGGCCTTGCCAGTGAAACCCACATCCCAGGAATGAATAAAAAAAAATCAATTCAGTGATCAGTTCCATTAAGCAAGGCAGCTCTTTCATTTTTGACCCTTTTCCTTCCACTGCTTTAGCAATGCTGGATATCAGAATGCAACATCCTTCCTGATACCCAGTGTTGTTAAGGTGTTAACAATGGGAAATATGGCAGATGACAGATTCCTATCTCTAATCTACAATTTGTCTTTGGGTAGCCCTGCCGTCCCTCCCGAAGGAAAATCCCGGATGTGGCAGTGGAGCTTAGGGAGCTGAAAAGGAATAACATGGATTCGGTCTCCCACTAATAACCTTGGAAGGTCTCCCTCACTGTAGAACTATCATAATATCACATTAATGTGCAATGCAACATTTACCCTGATGATAAAACTGTGTCCCGTGTTAATAACACCCCTTGATGTTTAAAGTATCCTGGCTCTCAGGCATGTGACCATTAGTTCAATATTCAACTGTCGATGCCCACTCACTATTACTACTTCTGCTCTGTTTTGAAACACTGTTACTGAATTACAAACCACCCTCTATATCTGTAGGTAACTGCTACTTGCATGAGCCGGGTCACATTTAATGTTAATGGTATCCGGAGTGTTGAACTACAATGCATGAATACAAACTTGACGACACCCACAGTGCCCGTAACCAGTGAACCAACAACGCCAACTCCAGCACCAACATCAACGCCAACTCCAGCACCAACATCAACGCCAACTCCAGCACCAACATCAACAACAACTCCAGCACCAACATCAACAACAACTCCAGCACCAACATCAACAACAACTCCAGCACCAACATCAACAACAACTCCAGCACCAACATCAACAACAACTCCAGCACCAACATCAACAACAACTCCAGCACCAACTTCAACAACAACTCCAGCACCAACATCAACAACAACTCCAGCACCAACATCAACAACAACTCCAGCACCAACATCAACAACAACTCCAGCACCAACATCAACAACAACTCCAGCACCAACATCAACAACAACTCCAGCACCAACATCAACAACAACTCCAGCACCAACATCAACAACAACTCCAGCACCAACATCAACAAAAAAGTCACGACGATCATCGTCATCATCATCGTCATCATCATCATCATCGTCATCATCATCGTCATCATCATCGTCATCGGAAAGCAGTGAATCATCAGAGGGACACCGTAGAAAGGTAAATCACAGATTAAAATTTTTTTTATTGCTAAATGAAATAATGGCCTGCAATGTCCTGAAAACCTGCGCTGAAACAACAGCGCAAGTATGGCGTAATGCTGATTTTCGGCACAATAGATCGTGGAAGTGACTTACACCCTTTATTGTGCTACATCTAAATTGCATGAACTTTTGCGCCGATTCTGTGAGACCTCCACTGAAACCCTCTGCTGCTTATTAACATAAGAACATAAGAAATAGGAGCAGGAGAAGGCCATACAGCCCCTCATGGCTGATCTTCTACATCAACTCCAACTTTCCGCCCTAGCCCCATATCCCTTGATTCCCTTAGTGCCCTAAAATCTATCAATTCCAGTCTTGAATATACTCATCGAAAGAGCATCCACAGCCCTCTGGGGTAGAGAATTCCAAAGATTGACAACCAAATCATAGAACCATAGAAATTTACGGCACAGCAGGCGGCCATATGGCCCATCATGTCTGTGCCGACCGAAAAAGAGTTATCTAGCCTAATCCCCCTTTCCGGCTCTTGGTCCATAGCCCTGTAGGTTACAGCACTTCAAGTGCATATCCAAGCACTTTTTAAATGCGATGTGTGTTTCTGCCTCTACCATTCTTTCAGGCAGTGAGTTCCAGACCCCCACCCTCCTCTGGCTGAAAACATTTCTCATCAACTCCCCTCTAATCCTTCTACCAATTACTTTAAATCTATGCCCCAAGGTTATTGATTTCTCTGCCAGGGGAAATAGGTCCTTCCTATCCATGCTATCTAGGCCCCTCATAATTTTACACCTCAATTAAATCTCCCCTCAGCCTAATCTGTTCCAAAGAAAACAACATAAGAACATAAGAAATAGGAGCAGGAGTAGGCCATTCGGCCCATCGAGCCTGCTCCGCCATTCAATAAGATCATGGCTGATCTTCTACCTCAACTCCACTTTCCTGCACTATCCCATATCCCTTGATTCCCTTAATATCCAAAAATCTATCGATCTCTGTCTTGAATATACTCAACGACTGCGCCTCCACAGCCCTCTGGGGTAGAGAATTCCAAAGATTCACCACTCTCCGAGTGAAGAAATTTCTCCTCATCTCAGCCCTAAATGGCTGACCCCTTATTCTGAGACTGTGACCCCTGGTTCTAGACTCCCCAGCCAGGGGAAACATCTCCCTGCATCTACATGTCAAGCCCTGTAAGAATTTTGTATGTTTCAATGAGATCACCTCTCATTCTTCTAAACTCTAGAGAATGTAGGCCTAGTCGACACAATTTCTCCTCATAGGACAATCCCCCCATCCCATGAATCAGTCTGGTGAATCTTCGTTGCACTCCCTCTATGGCAAGTATATCCTTCCTTAGGTAAGGAGATCAAAACTGTACACAATAATCCAGGTGTGGTCTCACCAGGGCCCTATATAATTGCAGTAAGACATCTTGGGGGAAAAATTCAGTTGGTTGCGCCTCCCGTTAGCGCCTTAAGAGGGCGCTAATGGGGCACAAAGAATCTAGCGCCCAGGCGCGGCGATGTTTGCGCCGCTCGCGAAATTAACTAGACATTTTGCGGTGGCGCTAAACACTACCGCCACGATCTCCTGCGCCGGCAGATCGTGACGTCAGTCGAGTGCGCAACGTCCCAGAGCAAATATTGAGTGGCGCCCCCTGCCTTACCGCCTGCCGCTAGCAACGACAGGTTGAGGGGAGCGTTTTGCAGTCATGAAGGGACTGGGGGAGCACTATTTAAAGGCGACCGCTTCCTGCCTTTTACTGTTGGTGCCATTTTTGAACCACGCATTCTGAGAGAGAGAGAGAGAGACTTCTGGAGAGATTCAATGCTGTGTGAAGGAGTTTTGGGTACTGAGCAGCACTTTGCAGGTTCATTTTGATTTGCCATTCCTTGTAACGATTTAGAAGAGACTGTGGGGGCTGCACTCTGAGCTCTTTGCCTGGTGCTCTCCATTGTTCTTTCCAGCAGATTTGATGTGCAGGTCTCTCCAGGCCGAGATTCAAGGCTGCAATGAGCAGGATGTGGATGGAAAGCAAGATCAACCATTCCCTTTAAGAACTGGCCTGTGCCATTGTGTGTGTGTTCCATTGTTGACTGAAATCACATGAGCTTCGCCAGCGCTCTGAGGTAGCGCCTCGCTCCTTGGCGTTAGCGCCTTAAGACAGGTGTGACGCGCCTGATTTAGCGCTCCAATCACCTCCAGGGGCGATAAAAGTCAAGTTTGCAGTCGGTGGTGATAAGTAGCGCCAGGCGCTAATCTTTGCGCCCGGCCGATAATTGCGCCCCAAATGGGGCGGTACTGAATTTCTCCCCCCTTAACTCTTATACTCAAATCCTCTTGCAATAAAGGCCAACAAACCATTTGCTTTCTTAATTGCTTTCTGTACCTGCATGTTAACTTTCAGTGATTCATGTACAAGTATCCCAGGTCCCTCTGAACACTAACATTTCCCAATCTCTCACTATTTAAAAAATACTCTGATTTTCTATTTTTCCTACCCCCGCCTATCCATTCTTTCGTCATAGCTAAAATTCTCCAGTCCTGGCAACATCCTTGTAAATCTCCTCTGTGCCCTCTCTAGTGCAATCACATATTTCCTGTAATATGGTGACCAGAACTGTATGCAGTACTCAAGCTGTGGCCTAACTAATGTTTTATACAGTTCAAGGATAACCTCCCTGCTCTTATATTCTCTGCCTTGGCTAATAAAGGAAAGTATCCCGTATGCCTTCTTAACCACATTATCTACCTGTCCTGCTACCTTCAGGGATCTGTGGACATGTACTCCAGGGTCCCTCTGTTCCTCTACACTTCTCAGTATCCTACCATTTATTGTGTATTCCCTTGCCTTGTTAACCCTCCCCAAATGCATTACCTCACACTTCTCCAGATTGAATTCCATTTGCCTCTGTTCTGCCCAGCTGACCAGTCCATTAATATCTTCCTGCAGTCTACAGCTTTCTTCCTCACTATCAACCACACAGCCAATTTTTGTATCATCTGCAAACTTCTTAATCAGGCCCCCTACATTGAAGTCTAAATCATTGATATATACCACAAAAAGCAAGGGACCGAGTACTGAGCCCTGTGGAACCCCACTGGAAACAGCCTCCCAGTCACAAAAAAAACCATCGACCATTACCCTTTGCTTCCTGCCACTGAGCCAATTTTGTATCCAACTTGCCACTTTCCCTTGGATTCCATGGGCTTTTACTTTTCTGACCAACCCTCTGAGTGAAGAAATTTCTTCTCATCTAGTCCTAAATCGCCGACCCCTTATCCTGAGACTATGACCCCTAGTTCTGGACTCTCCAGCCAGGGGAATCAGCATCTCAGCATCTACCCTGTCAAGCCCTCTAAGAATTTTATGTGTTTCAATGAGATCAGCTCTCATTCTTTTAAACTCCAGAGAATATGTGTCCAATCTACTCAATCTCTCCTCATAGGACAACCCTCTTGTTAAACTTTTAATTCCTCAAGATGTCCAGCATACATCTAATGAACCTTTGTTGCACCCCCTCTAAGGCAAATATATCCTTCCTTAGGTAAGGAGCCAAAATTACACAATACTCCAGGTGTGGTCTCACCAAAGCCTGCTGTACCTGCATATTAACTTTCTAAGGACCCCCAAATCACACTGAATACCAACTTTTACTAGTCTTTCACCTTTTAAAACATATTCTGCTTTTCCATTCTTCCTACCAAAGTGGATAATTTCACACTTCCCCACAATATAGCTCTGCCCCCTGTACAAAAGTGAATCTCATGCAAATTTCCTGAATTTACACCCATTCTGAACGGGCTATAAATTTAAGTCTAAACTATTTCGCACAACAGCATCCAAACTTATATTCTTTTTTACTGTGATCTTTTAAGTGTTTTTTTTTTAATTTCTGCTCACTGAGACCTACAATATATTTTCTGTATCTAAGAATGCATCATTATTGCATCAGAATGATTTGCATTAAGAATTGCATTAAGCATTAAAATGCTTCATGATATGTGCATAAAGAGGGACATAAAGTAGGAATATGGCGTAAGTTCCGCACTTTTCTGGGGTCCTGATTGTTTATGCTGATTTCCACTTGCTTGTCGCTAGTTTTTACATTCTGGCGTATGTTAATGAGACTCTCAGAGAAGTCCAACATAACTCACCAACGGGAAGATCGGCATTAATTTTGGCTTAACTTGACGGTTATGCCGTTGCAGGAAATTCCGGACCAAATAATTTGCAAATCATACCTTGAGGAAACAGTGGGCGGAACTATCTAAGTCCTCTGATCATTGGTAGGGCTGAGCATGCAGTTGGTGGCTTGCCAGAATATTATTGGTGAGCTGCCTGTGAAATTGCTCCTGATAATGCTAATGGACAGATTATTGTGGGCAGTGCACCCATGATTTTGCGATAAGCTGCTTACTGCGTACGAGGCCCAGACTGTATCAAGAGGCTTCGGAAACCTCGGCCCCATTTTTGTAACTTGTCAGAGAGACTCAGAATGGATTCTTATATAAAGCTGGCAGAGTACCACAATAATCAGATCACTAATGACAGCACTTGACATCTTCTCAAACCCAATGACTGTGACTGGTTAAACCACAATGCACACTACTTCTTTCAGAAAATGTAGCAGCCAACTTGCTCGTAGTGAGGTCCCACAATTAGCAAATGAGATAAATGGGCAATTAATCTGCTTTGGTGGTGCTGGTTGAGGGAGTAGATGTTGGCCAGGAGAGCTCTCTGCTCTTCTTCTGATAGCGCTATGGGATCTTGTACGTTCACCTACATGAGCAGACAGGGTCTCGGTTTAACATCTCCTCTAAAGAATGGCATCACTGACAATACAGCACTCCCTCACTGAAACGTTAGGCTGGATTAAATACTCAGCTCCTGCAGTGCGGATTGATCCCATGATCATTTGGCTCCGAGGAAGGAGCTCTATTACTGAGCCAAGCTGACACACCTCTAACAGATGCAGATTTAAACCTATTTATGGAGGACACTGCACTGAAGCCTAAAAATGGACGATTGACAAGTTTGACTGCAAGTAAGAGTTGATTGGTTAGTACAGAGGGGGATTCTTCAGATATTTAATATTAACGTTCTATTCTAGAAAACTCTATATAAAAAACCTTTGTTTTCTCTGGACTGAGATATAAATGATACATTTTAATTTAGAAACGTTGCAGAAAAGGAAGAAGATGGGGTTGGTGGTGGTGTGGTCGGAGAAGAAGAAAGAAATACAACCGTAGGAGACAAATATATGGCTATAAATCTAAAAGACGAATCTACACAATAACTCACAAGGCAAGGAACTGGCGAGAGTAAAATACAGATATAGTAAGTATCACCAGAGATTATTTGTCACTGTTTGAAGAGTAATTTCTCCTTAATTTTGTCCCATTTCTGTAGTTGCAGAATTACATAAAATTACAACACGTAAATAATCTGTTCGGTCCAAGTGGTCTGTGTTGGAATTTATCCTCCACACAAGCAGTAGTCTTAATCCCATTTGCCTACCAGTTTCCATATGCCTTTATCTCCTTTTCCTTCAGCCTCCTATTTAACCTACTAACCTACCCATAAATGTTGATATGGTCTATTGTGATATTTTTGTTTGAAGTAATATTATGGATTTGATTTTTTCTGTAATATTTTGATCTTGTATATCTTTACTTGATCACCTCTGAGATGCCTTCTTTCAAGGCTGAAAAGCCTAAAGGGGGAAAAATTCAGTTCCTTAGCGCCTCCTGTTAGCGTCAACAGCTGATGCCAATGGGGCGCTGATGCAGTAATGCTGGGGTGAGGCGAATCCAGCAACGCACGCCAAATCCGCCCCCCCACCCCGTTACGCCGCCGGTACGAGGTACCGCCGGGGACTTCAACGCCAGGCAGATCATGACATCAGTGAGCGTGCTGACTGGCCGCCCGATCTGCAAAATTGATTGTCGCCACCTACCTTGGCGCCTCGACCAAACAGCGACAGGGAGAACTGGCGGGAAGCAACTGGAAGCCGGCTCCAGGGATGTTATTTAAAGGGTTCATGCGTAATGAGTCGCAGTTGTCAGTTCAGTGGAGTTTCAGTGCTTTCTTGTCAGTTTGACATTGTGCAACAGTTTAATTCAGTAATTTAAAGGTTATTTTGTATCAGGAGTGTTGTGGTAACTGAAAAGTAGTTACATTTATTCTTAAAAAAATCAAACTGCTACACTTGGCTTACATTAGTGGGGGCTGTACTGGCAGTCGTCCTCGCCCTCCAGGATCTACGGCAGAGGGAACGGAGGCAACGAGAAAGATTGGAACATGTGGCCAAAAGGAGGAGGAGGGACATCAGGGCTCTCAACAGGAGGTCTTATCCTCCGAGGGTATTCCGACAGCACTTCTCCTACCTCCAATTAAGCGAGGAGCAGTGTATTAGAAGGCTCCGCTTCAGCAAGGAGGTGATCACAGAATTCTGCCACCTCCTGCAACCAGACCTCGAGCCTCAGATCAGGGCGACCACAACTCTCTCAGTGGCAGTCAAGGTCTCCGGCGACCGCAATTTCATCGCCAGTGGATTCTTCCAGTCTGCAACAGGAGATATAGCGAACATCTCGCAGTTTGCCATCCATCGCTGCATCCGGGAGGTCACAGAGGCTCTCTACAGTAGGAGAAGGGATAACATTTCCTTCTCCATCACCAGAGAGAAGCAGGATGAGCGTGCATGTGGCTTTGCCAGGATTGCGGGATTCCCCATGGTGCAGGGCGCCATAGACTGCACCCATGTGGCTTTGCGGGCATCGCATAACAATCCTGAGATCTTCCGTAATCGCAAAGGCTACCACTCACATAATGTGCAGTTGGTGTGCGACCACACACAGCGAATCCTCAATGTGAATGCCCGTTATCCTGGCAGCAGCCACGATGCCTTCATCATGCGCCAGATCGGTGTGCCAGCACTCTTCCAGCCACCATGTCAAGCTCGCAGCTGGCTGGTTGGAAACGAGGGCTATCCACTCTCCACCTGGCTCATGATTCCCCTCCGCAACCCCAACACTCCTGTCCAGCACTCATATAATGACAACCATGCTGGAACCAGGAACATCATCGAGCAGACCATCGGGGTGCTCAAGCAATGGTTCTGCTGCCTTGACCACTCAGGAGGAGCCCTCCAGTATTCAGCTAAGCGGGTGTCCCATTTCGTGGTGGTCTGCTGTATGTTCCACAACTTGGCCATCATGAGGGCCCAGCCCTTGCCACCACGGATTGCGGGACCACCCCGGGAGGAGGAGGAGGAAGAGGAGGAGGAGGAGGAGGAGGAAGAGGAAGATGAGGAGGACGAGGAGGAGGAGGAACAGCAGCGAGGGAGGAGGCAGCCACTCAATCGGCCTTCCAGAAGGGCGGTCTGTGATCACCTCATCAGACTGCGGTTCCAATCAATTAAACCCCAGATCCTCATTGCTCTCCACATCCCCATCATTCCATCCCTGTCGCAGGCCATATCACAGCGCAAAACTGAAATGAGACACACCACAAAAGAATCCAAACTGAATGAATAAATTTATCAATAATAAGTAAACACATATTTACACCCAAAATATTAACTATTCACCCTTGTGCAATCTCTTAGTGCCTGTTGTTACTGTGCCTTTGCCTACTCTAGTGCTCCTATGAAGTGTTGGCCCAGTGGCTGCAGCATGGCTGGTAGAAGGCTACTGAGTGTCCATGCGGGAGACTTCAGATGGCCTTGCAGGACACCCTCAACCAGCGCTGGGCCTGGAAGGCCCGGCTGTAGACTGTACCACGTCAGCATGGGCGGCAGCAGTCTGGGCTGGCTGGATGACAGGCAGCAACAAGGGCAATGGCGGAGTGGCAGTGGTGGGAACAGGAATGCTGTCATCCTGAGAGAGAAATGAGAAGTCGCACAACACCAGGTTATAGTCCAACAGATTTATTTAAAATTACAAGCTTTCGGAGCTATCCTGCCCCTTCTTCAGGTAAAGTTACTGTGAGAGAATCTACAAGAATTCACAGAATATAAACACAAAGAAAATGCAGAGATTCAATCTTTCCCTACATCAAAGACACACTAAGAGCACAGCCAAGAAAATGAGATGTGTCCCAGGGGGTCCAACGTGTCAAAACACCTGCTGGCTGCATATCATCTCCATTTGGGTTTGTTTTTTGTGTTTGTTTCTTGTGTTTGTTTGTTTTAAAAACTGGAAAGACAGGCAACGATGTCAAGTCACGTTCTGTAGCGTGACATGAACCCGATATCCCGATTGAGGCCGTCCTCATGAGTGCAGAACTTGGCTATCAGTTTCTGCTCGATGATTTTACGTTGTCGTGTATCCCGAAGGCCGCCTTGGAGAACGCTAACCCGCAGATCCGAGGCTGAATGCCCTTGACTGCTGAAGTGTTCCCCGACTGGGAGGCAACCATCCTGCCTGGCGATTGTTGCGCGGTGTCCGTTCATACGTTGTCTCAGTGTCTGCATGGTCTCGCCGATGTACCATGCTCTGGGGCATCCTTTACTGCAACGTATCAGGTAGACAACGTTGGCCGAGTCACATGAGTATGTACCATGTACCTGGTGGGTAGTGTCCTCACGTGTGATGACGGTATCTGTGTTCATGATCTGGCATGTCTTGCAGAGGTTGCCGTGGCAGGGTTGTGTGGTGTCGTGGTCGCTGTTCTCCTGACAGCTGGGTAATTTGCTGCGAACGATGGTACTTTTGAGGTTAGGCGGCTGCTTGAAGGCGAGTAGTGGAGGCGTGGGGATGGCCTTAGCAAGGTGTTCATCGTCATCGATGACATGTTGAAGGCTGCGAAGAACAAGGCGTAGTTTCTCCGCTCCGGGGAAGTACTGGATGACGTAGGGTACTCTGTTGGTTGTGTCCCGTGTTCGTCTTCTGAGGAGGTCTATGCGGTTTTTTGCTGTGGCCCGTCGGAACTGTCGATCGACGAGTCGAGCGTCATATCCCGTTCTTACGAGGGCGTCTTTCAGTGTCCGTAGGTGTCCATCGCATTCCTCCTCGTCTGAGCAGATCCTGTGTATTCGCAGGGCTTGTCCATAGGGGATGGCTTCTTTAACGTGGTTAGGGTGGAAGCTGGAGAAGTGGAGCATCGTGAGGTTGTCCGTGGGCTTGCGGTAGAGTGAAGTGCTGAGGCGTCCGTCTTTGATGGAGATTCGTGTGTCCAAGAATGAAACCGATTCTGAGGAGTAGTCCATGGTGAGTTTGATGGTGGGATGGAACCTGTTGATGCTATCGTGTAGTCCTGAGAGAGGACAGCAGTTTCCTGCTCCACTGACCCACTGCCACTCCCCCTGGGGCAGCACCTCAGCATCCCTAGCAATCTGTTGGAGCACAGATTGCTGGCCTGCTGCGACACCATGAAAGCCCCAGTCGACGGTGGTAGACCCAGCCACGATGGCAGCAGTCAGAGCTTACGTGGCATCAAGCTGAGACTGCATGAGAGCAGTCTGAGATTGGATGCCGCCAAGGATAGACTGCATTACAGCACTAAGACGTTGCGTCGCTTCCGCCTGTGCTGCAATGGAAGCTGCCAGATCGCCCATCACACGCAGCATCAGGTCTGGGTCACCATGGTCTCTCTGGGAGACTACCATCCTTTGCAGCCTGGAAATAATGGGCCCCATGGTGTGCGCAGAGCCTTGTGCAATGTTGGAGGCGGACTCCTCCACACTCCTTACCATTGCCAACAGGCTCTCGGGCACCCTTGCCATTGCACTTTTTATCTCCGTGTGCATGCCCATCACCCTTCTTTTAAATGCCTCCTCATCTGAGTCCTGTGCCGTAGAACTCACGCGCGATCTCGCCCTCCGGGGAGCTGGCCCCCGAGCTACCCTTTCCCCCTGGCCTTGCTGTAGCCCACTCATCCCTGGTGCATCACCCTTTGCAGATCCCACTACTATACTAGCCTCGAAAGAATGCGTAGTGCCAGTATCTGAGCTGGTGCCTGCGGGTGAGACATGCAGTGACGCGATGTGTTCTTCCTCCTCCTCTTCTCCTGCCTCGCTCTCTATCGTGCCCTCAGGGACAGGCTGCTCAGGTGTTTGCTCATTATCTGAAAGCATAAAGGCACAAGAGTTGGGTTAAGGTGAGGGGAGGGGGGCAGGAAAGGAGAAATGCATGCATACAGCATGATTAGCTGGAAAGTGTGAAACGATTGTGGGGTGAGGGGGAAGTGGGATGTGAGAAGAAAGAGTAGGGATGAACATACTGCTGTTGTCCCCAAGGGGGTCAACATCGCCAGTGGCCATGGCGCCCACCATCTGGCGCCCAATAATCTGCAGCACTCTATTCTCCAGCGCAGACAGTGGTTGGGTGTCGGCTTGTCCACCGCCTGTGCACTACTGCTCCCTCCTGTTGTGAGCCACCTTGGCCTACAAGAGAAAGGAAGGTGTGTGAGTGAATGTGGAGCAATGTGTTTGGGTGATGTGCCTGCCATAGTTGAATAGTTTTCATTGTGTGCAAGGTGTGAGATGTGTGTGTGAGTGTTGGTAGGTAGAGATTGTTGGTGGTTGAGTGCTGAGGGTGTGGTGCTTTGGGCATGTGTGTGAAGACTGTGGTTCAGATGATGGTATGTAGCATTTGTTGAAGCATCGACTCACCCTGACCACACAAGTGAGGTTGTTAAATTTTTTCCTACACTGTGTGTGGGTCCTGGGGACCACAGTGCTTCCCGAGATGTGCTGCGCTACCTCCTTCCACATGGTGTGGAAGACTTGCGGCGAGGGCCTCCTGCCACTAGCCAGGTAGAGTACTGCCCTCCATCTCTCCACAGCGAACATCAATGCCTCTACTGCTTGATTGCCGAATCTGCGTGCTCGCTCCCTGGGGCGTGGATCTGTCATGAATACAGGTACTTCAGTCGTCCGGCTCCTTCTCCTTGACCTGCTGTTGCTTGCTGAGGCAGCTGCACAGTCAGCAATGCTGAGAATTAGGTTCTGCAGCATCAATGAACCTCCCCTTTAAGAACTGGAACTACCCTGTGGCAATGATGACTTGCGATTGGACTGCACCTGATATTGCTCCACCCTTTCAATGATCTTGGGCTTAAAGACTTGAATTAGCGCTCCAATCATTTCTTTGAGCAGTGAGAATGAATTTTGCATGCAGTCTAAAGCATTAGCGCCTGGTGCTAATTCTCCAACTTCCTGGGCTATAATGAATTTCTAGCCCAAAGTCTTTCCTTGTAACTCAGTTCTCTGACAACAGGGATCAGACTCTTTTTCTGAACTGCCCCCAGAATTTGAATGTCTGCCTTGTGTCTCAGTGACCAGAACTGGACACAGTACTCAAAGTGTGGTCTGACCACTATGACTTAAGCATGCCTTCCTCTGACTTGTACTCTGCTGTTTTAGTTATATAGTTCAGCTTTCCACTTATTTTTTGATTCTTGCCCTGCAATGATTAGACCTGCTCAGGAATCCCCCTTACATGTAGCTGTGGGCATACATTTGGTATCATTAGCAAATATTTTGAAATCCTTTATAATGTGGAATGGTAGGACAGTGGTTATGTTACTGGACTAGTTAATCCTGACAGGCCTGGACTAATGACCCAGAGACAGGAGTTCAAATTCCACCATGGCAGCTGAGAAATTTAAATTCAGTTGATAAATTAATCTGGAATAAACAGCTAGTGTCAGTAATGGTGGCCATGTAACTACTGGATTGTTGTAAAAACCCAGCTGGTTCGTGAATGTCCTTTTGGGAAGGAAATCTGCCATCCTTACTCAGTCTGACCTATATGTGACTCCAGACCCACAGCAAAGTGGTTGACTCTTAACTGCCCTCTGAAATGGCAAGCCACCCAGTTAAGGGCAATTATGGATGGGCAATAAATGCTGGCCTTGCCAGTGACGCCCATATCCCTTGAATGAATAAATAAAATTAAAATAATGACGGCAGAGAACCGAGGACAAGACCTGTGGAATCCAGTAGCCAGTAACCCCTGATTGCACTTTCAACTGATAGAAAGACTGTATTGTCCAGGGAATAGGCTGTGAGAATCATTGAGTGCAATGAAGTGTTGCCAGCATTTGCCCATATTGGAGGACTTAATAAATATTTGTGTGTGAGGATGAAACCAATCCTCCCAATTTCTTTTAAACTTCCTTCACTCATGCAGCTGTGTGTGAACAGAGATAAAAATGTTCCATGTATCTGTGCTTGGTTATTGCAGTAACAGCAAGTGACACTGCCAGAATTAAACAATTAACCATAAATATCCCGGGGGAAACACACATCCTTTCCAACATCAGCCCCTTTCTACACAAGTATCCAAGTCAAAGTCATTTTCATTTTACTGAGAAGAGACTTTTCAGCTTGTTGACAAACTGAATAATGTTCACCAAAAACCTCTTAGAAAAATGGTTAACTAATAGCTGAAACTATTGGAAAATCCCACTGAATTAATTTTGCTGATTAAATTACAGATTTTATAAGATTACTGAAGAGTGGATGGAGATATTGGGGCAAAGGCAGATGGTAAACGTGAGAAAACACATCCTGACATAATCTGTTTAATTTTAAAGCATTATGTTTAATCATTAGTATTTTATGCTATAGCTTATTATACTGGTGTTCATGAAATTGTCAGTGCTCAGCAGCATGCCAAGTAACTAAATCATGTGATATATTCCATACCAGACATCAGAGTGAGCCCGGATAATAAACAGAACATTGAATTACTGTATCACTGGGGCTCTTTCAGTTCTGTAAAACAATATGAGAAGTAACTCACACGTATTGTATCTATTGCCTTAGATGGTAAGACTATTAGCAATCTGACTAGTTAATTATGCTTTGTCTTGTACTAAATAAAACTCTAATTACAACCATTTTGGTATAGTCTCCTCCTGAATGTCTTAATTAGTCAGATTTACTAAAAGTAAAACATCAGAGGCGCAGAAAGTCAAAACAGCAGAAAAACAGCAAGAAAATAATAAATACACCACATTTCTCTAACTCCTTTTTACACTGAAGCTGAACCAGTGTGTTTAATACAAACTGATACATGAGGCTTAATCTGTACCAATGAAGACATTTTGGGATTGCTTTAGATATTCTCTCAGATTAGCATCATCTATGCCACCTATAAACAGACTTGTGTCCCTCGTGACCAGGAATTTACTTTTGCTATCCAATATCTAGATGTGTAATAGTGTAACTGGAGCGTTTAACAGCAAGACCCTCTTGTTTATATGCATGTAATAACATGATCCTCGCATATGAGGGCGTCTGTGCTACTCTTCCAAAAGGGGCGATTGGTTACCACTTTAGAGAGATGATGCCAAATACAAATCATTAAGTTGCTTTATTTTATATTCAGTAAAGAGTAACAGTTATAATGAATTTAATCTTACTTTAACTCGTATCAATTTCTCCTGCTCATGAAGAACTGTCTATGCAACACTCTGGTCAGTGTTATCATTGAATCAAACCAAAGTGTTCTCTGGACTTGGTTGTCTCCCCTCTTTATGTTGACAGGCTGAGCCCCTATCAGCTTCCTTTGGTAGATTTTTTTTCAACTGGCCTGCAACAGTGGGTGCTTGTTCTTTTTGTGTTCCCCCTGGAAAGGAATTTTGGCCCTTGGATTGGCCAATAGAACTGCTCATTATCCAGCTACCACCCTCTCGAGAGGATTTCTATGACAATCCCATGCTGTGTATGCAAGGACATGTTTTCTCACACCATCTCATGTATGAATGCCTACGGGAAGCATTGGAAATTAAATGATAAACTCCCTACTATCTCAGATTGTTATGGAAAGTAGTTTTCAATAGTCGGTTCATTATTATACAAATGGTCTCCTGTCTATGTGGCTTCAGCCTTTCCCTATGCCAAAAATTTGTTTGAGGATTCCAATGGAATTCCTAAAGCTGGATGGGAAAGAGAAGCAAAAATGTATGAAGGTGAATTGTATCAAAGAAGGGTCACGTAGCAGTTGCTGATTGACAAAACATTTACTTCAGTAAGTAGTCCGATTCCTCCACACACATTCCTGCCCGATTGTTTACAATACGGTTTCCCCAACACATGCCAACCATTACCATCTGCTGCACCTTAACTACTATGTATAGCCATTAACCTGTCTGCTACTATCTCAATATGCCTCTTTTCAAAGGAACAGTTGAGCCTAGACTTGAACAAATTTCTACCATTTAATTTCTGTACAAGTGAATTGAGTATGTGGCATCAATGTTTTGCACTATGGTACTTCTCCTTGGTGACAGTCAGTGATCTGGGCCCTTTTGAAAGAATTCTGATGGTCTTTCTAAGTGCTGTGCAGGTGGTAGGAGTAAGTGTGGTGACAGGTTGCTGCTGCTCATGGGGATTGGGGGATGGATGCAGCATTGCCACACAATTGTGCTCGGTCATCAGATGACCCTGCAGCCACCGGTAGCGTTTCTGACTGGCTGCTCCTGCTGGCTTACTGGCACTCCCTTAGTCCTTTAAGGTGACTGGCTAAATTAGCCCAATGTGACCTCAGCATCAGAGAGCAGCGTCATCATTATAATTAATAACCAGGAAATAGGAGGTCCCTACTGGGCACATTGACATCTGCGCTGATTGCCTGATCAGTGTCATAAAATGGCAAACTAGTCATACTTAGAGAGGATAAAACTGCTCATCAGGATGGATTGCATCCGCACATACTAAAAGAAGCAAGGGAAGAGATAGCAGAGGCATACATTTGAAAGGGGAATAGTGCCAGTGGACTGACAGACAGCTAGTGTTATTCCTATATTTAAAAAGGGAGATAGAACAAGTCCAGTGATCTATAGACCAATTAGTGTAACGTCAGTGTTTGGAAAGATAGTGGAATCTTTACTCAAAGATGTAATAGAAAAATATCTAGAAACTGAAAATGTAACAAAGAATAATCAATACAGATTCTAAAAGGGAAGGTCATGCTTGATCAACCTCACTGAATTCTTTGAAGAAGTAACAGAAAGAATAGATAAGGGTAAAGTAGCAGATAAAAGTAGTAGTTGAGGCAGATAGCTTAGCTGCATTCAAGAGGAATCTAGATAAGTACATGAGGGAGAAATGAATAGAAGGATGTGCTGATAGGTTTAGATGAAGTAGAGTGGGAGCAGGCTCGTATGGAGCATAAACACCACCATGGACCCGTTGGGCTAAATGGCCTGTTTCTATGCTGCTAATTCTATGTGTCCCTAACTTTTTCTATTTTATTTGTAATTTTCTCAAAGAATTCAAGGTGTTTACACAAGCAGGATTTTCCACAACATGCTACCAATTTCTTAGTAAGCTATTGCTGTAGTGCCACTTCTGCAATCTAACCCCTTATAGTTTCCATTATTTGGCCCACGATTGATGTTAAACTAATGGGGTGCCCATTTGTGCGGATCTAATTTGTCCCTGTTTTAAAGACAGATAATACTAGTAGATCTATTTGGCCTTTTTCACAGTCCAAGGAAATGGTGGGGTAGATTTGTGACTTCACCGCCTGGGTGGTGATGTGGCTGAATGGATCGCACACCTTTTATAGAAACCTCTTTATTATCATTGCAGCAAAATTAATGCAATGTAAGTCAGAAAGAGTGTGATCCGCCCACCACAATAACGACCAGGCAGTGACACTGCAAATCTACGATGGTATGTCTTTTAGCTGTTTATTGTTTCAGGCTGAGTTGTTACAGTGCCATAACTGGAGAAAGCAAGAATAACAGATGGAACAAAAGCAAAATACTGCGGTTCCTCGAAATCTGAAATAAAAGTAGAAAATGCTGGAAATACTCAGCAGGTCAGGCAGTATCTGTGGAGAGAGAAACAGAGTTAACATTTCAGGTCCATTGCCTTTGGTCAGAACCGGAAAAAGTTAGAGATGCAACAGCTTTTAAGCAAGCCTAAAGGCTGGGAAATGGGAGAAGGACAAAAAGGAAGGTATGTGCTAGGGTGGAAGGCAGGAGTGATTAAATGACAAAAGGAATGATGGTGTAAGGCAAAGGGGGATGGTAATGGGACAAGTAAAGAAACAAAAAAAACTGAAAATGAAACAGCAGAACCACTACCAGCACCTGCTGTTTGAAAAAAATGGGAGTAGTAGTTATGATCTGAAATTGTTGAATTCACTTTTGAGTCTGTAAAATTGTAAAGTGACTAATCAAAAGATAATCGAAAGAATAACATATGGATCAAAAAAGTAACAGTGCCACCAGTGCGAAAGGAAGAATAACAGATGAATCAAAAAAGGCTACAGCGCCACCACTGGAAAAAAGAAGATAACAGAAATAATAAAAAAGGATACAGCGCCACCACTGGAGAAAAGAAGAATAACAGAAATAATAAAAAAGGTTACAGCGCCACCACTGGAGAAAGGAAGAATAACAGAAGAATAAGAAAACGTTGTAGCTTTAAAGTTGTTCCCTTCTTCATCTGTTTGTCTGTTTCTTCTTGTGCCATATGCCGCAACCAATGGTTTGTCCCTACTCTACTCCATCTCCAAAGTTTTACACATGCATTAATACAAACGTTACCCGCGCGTAAGCATTTTCCTTTCTTAGATAAACAGAGATCTATCTTTTATGTTACGATACACCTGCCCCACTGGTGCGGCTGGAACGACATCTTTTGCCATTTGGGCGCAGCAACATTTCAACAATAAGACCAGACCATACATCACTAATATTAGAACAAAGAACAAAATCAATCCTTGTACTACTGATGTCCCGAGTGATCCCAACCATCCAGTTGCCCAGCCCCAAAGGGTGGATGCCGGAGGTTGTTTTAACTTTTTTACTTCTTCCTGTATGTGTTCTGCCAAGTTAGTTATTTCTTCTGAGCTGTCTGGTATGTAGGTACAACATTCTGTACCTATTAGAGCACAGGTTCCCCCTTTTTCTGCCAACACATAGTCAAGGGCCATCCGATTTTGCAGAGCTACTGTGCGGAGGGCTACCATCTCTGCATTAACCTTGACTAGGGCTTCAGCTGTATCGTTGGCCACCTGCTCTAAGATGGAGGCCATGTTAATGGATTCCCTTGCTAATTTTCCCGTTCCATAGAAGGGGAATGCAATGGCCCAGAATCTTTCAGTCTCCGTGATGGCTCGTCTGACTCTCCGGTGGGGGTCCTTCAGAGAACCCATGTGATATATGTAGGGTATAATATAAGCCAGATAACAAGAACCCGTCCATTCTCGGGGCAACCAGGGATAGGCCCTATGTCCGCGCACGAAATGAGTCTCGTTGTAGGGGTTATACTTATTTATCTCTGGGGGTCCCATTGTACTGACAAGTCACCATTTTCATTTAATGACGGGAGTTTCACACTACCCATTTCATCAGGCAAGGCAATGTTATATGTACAATAGGATCTGTCGGTCATCCCCTCTTCGTGAGACATAGCCCCCTGCCTTTTTTCCTTCTGACTCCTCGTTCTCAGGAATGGTGGTAGATAGGAATCATTATATGTTGACCGTCTCCACCCACTACAACTTTCTGGGTTGTACCCATGACGTTGGAGCTTTGCTATAGTGCTGTCGTCTGTCTTGGCTTCATAACAGCCTACGCTTGTGCATCTTATTCTAACTCCAAACATCCAACTGACCGTCTCATCATCACTGAGTGGGATTGGTTGTAGGGGGATTCCTTCCTCTGAGTGCGTGGGGACATGGGCGCAGACCCAACAGCTGGCAACGTCAACTCTCTTGGCATAAGTGTATGACATATACAGGAATGTATTCACCCGCAACTCTCTTTTGGCCCGTGGGGGTACTCTAGCCTGAGTCCCCCCGGGGCTACATATTATGTTTACACAAACAAGCAAACTACACATGATATCGCGTAACACATTCATCTTATCACTTTATGTTAACAATGTCCCAAAGGCTATATCGCCAACCTAACTGCTTTGTTGCTTGTAGATTCTATTTTCCTGTGGGGGTGAATAGAATATTGTCATTAGGCTGGTTCCTCGATCATAGTCATTTGGATTCCCTCCTCCTGCTCGACCGGTTGGAGTTGATGGGGTTGCTCCCATACACGCTTCAGGATACATCCCATGGTGTATCCCATCAGGATAATGCATATTGTCCATACCAATGTTCGCACCAGCACCCACTCCCATTCTTTGTATTGTCTAGCATATTCTTCACTTTCTACAAAAGGTACTTGTTCTGGTGTAGCCATTCTTAAATTGGTGAAGGGTCATAGGCTTTCAGCTGTGTCCAGTGCTTCCATCGTCCCATACCCTTTATATCAATGCAAGCACACGTATCCCCACTAATTAAAATCTGATATGGTCCTGCCCATTTTGGGGCAAACCCGGGTTTCCCTGGTAAACCTTTAACCATTACCTTAGTCCCGGCTGGAGGGATATATGGGAACGCGGTCAATTCTAAATCTTTATCTCTTTCTTCCTGCCTTTCCCTAGTTTGCTGTTTCATTTCTTTTAATTCCAACCATCCCTTTCCTGTTTCTTGGATGGCTTTTGTCAGCGCATTTTTCAGTGTCCTATTTATTCTTTCTACCATCCTCGAGCTCTGGGGGTGATGTGGTATGTGGTATTTTGTGTTACATTTAACAGCTTACAAGTTTCCTTCATTATTTTACCAGTAAAGTGGGTGCTGTTATCTGAGTTAATTTGCAGAGGCACTCCCCAACGGGGTATAACCTCGGTAGCCAATATTAGTGCAACTGTTTTCGCAGAGCAATCTCAGGTGGCAAAGGCTTCCACCCACCTGGTAAATTGGTCAATTTGTTAGTTTTTCCCAGGGTCCTTGGGGCCTGGGTTGGTTTGCTACTCTAACTCTGCATCTCTGTTCTACATTATTCTTAGCGCATATTATACAACGGTGACAATATTTCGCCACCTCTCGACCCATCTTTGGCCACCACCAGTACTGTGTCAGTAGGTGCAACATGTTACTTCTGCTGGTATGTGTTACACCATGGTGCAGCCCCATCAGTTGTTGTCTACAACATTCCGGTGCCACCACCTGGTTTCGTGGGCCCCATCTCCAAATTCCATCTCGTAACTGTGCGCCAGCTTGTTTCCATCTCTCCTTTTCCTCTTTACTAGTATTTTCTTGTACCTCCACTATATTCACTTCCTGTACCCCACTGGCTGTCATGACCATATTTATCTCGTGTTTAAACGCGGCTTCTGGTTTAAGTTCCTCCGCGGCTAGTTTTGCGGCCAAATCTGCATACCGATTTCCTATGGGAGCCTGATCCTGGGGCTCCTATGAGTCCATGTCTATCTTCGTGTGGGCCTTTATTTTAATTACCGCGGTTTCTAAAGGTGCCTGTGTCGCCTTAACTAACCTTTCTATTAGCTTTCCATGTTTTACTACCTTTCCAGTGGAGGTCATATAACCACTTCTGTTAATATTCCGGATGCTGGGTTTATTCCAGTATGTTTTTGTATTAATACTGATCCATCTCTTGGTCAGAGGATTGTTTCCCACTTTGCTTTCCGGCTATCTGATATAGTTCTGTTTAAGAGCCCAAGGGGTTAATTTATCAAATCTTAATTTTCCTTCTGTCACTGTGGGGAAATACTAATTTAAAATTAAGACACTTAAATTTAATAATGTCCAATATCTTTAAATTTCATTCAGGCATACTAAAGTTGTTGCTTACAACTGGAGAAAAATTAGTTTTTCACATTTAAACAAATTGCTTTGGAGGATTGCACCATAGCAACTGCGACTCCAAGGTTAAATCTTAGACTGAAACTTAATCTTTTGTTCAACAAACTTTTTGTTTTTCTTCTCAGTTTTTACACACCAGCTTAACTTAAATTGTAGTTTGAAGTTTTGTTTCAATTCTGGGTGCACAATCTTATTCAATGCGGTCTACACAAATTTACACCAACCAGAATTTCACCGTGGCCACAATGAAAGTCTGGTTTTAATAGGCTAATTCACCTCTAACTCCAATTCAATCCAGATCAATTTTTTAAAAACTAACCAGTATCACTTGGAAAAGAAAGAAACCACATTAACAAAGAAACAATTACATTCAAATTCATTTTCTTCCAGCACATTGGCAACTGTGACTTCAAAGCTAAAGCTTATCTTTTGTAAAACAATTAACAAACTTAAAACAACACACACTTGTCCATCAGTCAAGACAGGTCTTCAAAGGGTTAAACAGCTTTTAGCTCTCTGTACAAAAGAGTGGGTGGAGCTAAAACAAAAATGACTTCCACTTTTTTAAAGACAGACTTTCAGAGTCAGGTAACCTTTAACCCTTTAACACACACTTTCACTAAAACTGAGATCCCAGCATTTTTTAAGGTTCCTGTCACTTAGCAAATCTTGAGTTTTACTTGTCTCGGCACAAATATTAATAACTTCCATGTCGGTTTGTTTCCTGACTCATACCCTTTCTTAATCATCTTCCTCTTAACATATTCATATTTGTCTTGTACAAACTTATACGGGAGTTTAGATCTTTTGGTGTCCTCTTCGTTCGCCATCCTTTCTATAATAATAACTCTTGTTCTAATTCAAGAATTCTTTCATTTTTACTTGCAAGTTTAGTGTGGAGTCGCTGCACCTTATTAGTTACTGTGACCAACTGGTTTACTAGTATCACCCCCGCCTTTTTTGCCTTTTTCTGTTTTTGACCTTCCCACCACTCTCTTTGTGCCTTCGGATTCTGGAGCGGGTCCCACCCCTCCTTTCTCATCTTATCAACTATACCCTTCCGGTCGTCTGCATAGAACCTAGTAAGGGATCCCGCTGGTCCCTATTCTATTTCTTTCTCCGATGCCATATATAGTCCAACTTTCAGTCTTACCAAATGCTGAGTTCCTCTAATCGGGTTTGTTCTTGATACCTTAAAAGACTTTAAGCGGTTACGTAGTCACAGCACACACACACACACACACATATATTTATTGACTTCACGATCCCAGGGTGCTTTGGTTCTCTACGCCTACTTGATCCTGGCCATCACGTGGGGCCCAGTCGCCCTTTTAATTCTGGCTCAGGCTAGGTGTGTGAGACAGGCGCCCTCCTTGTCCATGTCGATCAGTCAATCACTCATACCTTCGCGACATTTATCGCTACACAGTGTTCCCTTCGTACACGCGATCCACACTCACACAACTGTGTTCTCCTACCTCTCACAGACTTTACTTGATTCGTGATGCTATGGCACTGCCACTCCGCCTTCTCAAGTGACTCAATTTCTGGACGGTCAAAATTTGACTTCTCGTCCGGCTTCACTGGTACGGGCGGTCTTTCAATCCCGGAGCATCCTGCCGACTACGCCAATTGTTGGTGAAAAATTGATCAACCTCACTGAATTCTTTGAAGAAGTAACAGAAAGAATAGATAAGGGTAAAGTAGTAGATAAAAGTAGTAGTTGAGGTGGATAGCTTAGCTGCATTCAAGAGGAATCTAGATAAGTACATGAGGGAGAAATGAATAGAAGGATGTGCTGATAGGTTTAGATGAAGTAGAGTGCGAGCAGGCTCGTATGGAGCATAAACACCACCATGGACCCGTTGGGCTAAATGGCCTGTTTCTATGCTGCTAATTCTATGTGTCCCTAACTTTTTCTATTTTATTTGTAATTATCTCAAAGAATTCAAGGTGATTACACAAGTAGGATTTTCCACAACATGCTACCAATTTCTTAGTAAACTATTGCTGTAGTGCCACTTCTGCAATCTAACCCCTTATAGTTTCCATTATTTGGCCCACGATTGATGTTAAACTAATGGGGTGCCCATTTGTGCGGATCTAATTTGTCCCTGTTTTAAAGACAGATAATACTAGTAGATCTATTTGGCCTTTTTCACAGTCCAAGGAAATGATGGGGTAGATTTGTGACTTCACCGCCTGGGTGGTGATGTGGCTGAATGGATCGCACACCTTTTATAGAAACCTCTTTATTATCATTGCAGCAAAATTAATGCAATGTAAGTCAGAAAGAGTGTGATCCGCCCACCACAATAACGACCAGGCAGTGACACTGCAAATCTACGATGGTATGTCTTTTCGCTGTTTATTGTTTCAGGCTGAGTTGTTACAGTGCCATAACTGGAGAAAGCAAGAATAACAGATGGAACAAAAGCAAAATACTGCGGTTCCTCGAAATCTGAAATAAAAGTAGAAAATGCTGGAAATACTCAGCAGGTCAGGCAGTATCTGTGGAGAGAGAAACAGAGTTAACATTTCAGGTCCATTGCCTTTGGTCAGAACCGGAAAAAGTTAGAGATGCAACAGCTTTTAAGCAAGCCTAAAGGCTGGGAAATGGGAGAAGGACAAAAAGGAAGGTATGTGCTAGGGTGGAAGGCAGGAGTGATTAAATGACAAAAGGGATGATGGTGTAAGGCAAAGGGGATTGGTAATGGGACAAGTAAAGAAACAAAAAAAACTGAAAATGAAACAGCAGAACCACTACCAGCACCTGCTGTTTGAAAAAAATGGGAGTAGTAGTTATGATCTGAAATTGTTGAGTTCACTTTTGAGTCCGTAAAATTGTAAAGTGACTAATCAAAAGATAATCGAAAGAATAACATATGGATCAAAAAAGTAACAGTGCCACCAGTGCGAAAGGAAGAATAACAGATGAATCAAAATAGGCTACAGCGCCACCACTGGAGAAAAGAAGAATAACAGAAATAATAAAAAAGGATACAGCGCCACCACTGGAAAAAAGAAGAATAACAGAAATAATAAAAATGGTTACAGCGCCACCACTGGAGAAAGGAAGAATAACAGAAATAATAAAAAAGGATACGATAGCAAAATACTGCGGATGCTGGAAATCCGAAATAACAACAGAAAACGCTGGAAAAACTCAGCAGGCCAGGCAGCATCCGGCTCTTCCCAGTTCTGATGAAAGGTCATCGACCTGAAACGTTAACTCTCTTTCTCTCTCCACGGATGCTGCCTGGCCTGCTGAGTTTTTCCAGCGTTTTCTGTTGTTAATAAAAAAGGATACAGCGCCACCTCTGGACAACCTGGAACACTACAGACAGCTACTCGCAGATCCGACCAAAGAACACACCCGCCAACTCAATAGACTGATCAAGACCTTCGATCCAGACCTTCAAAACACCCTACGCGCTCTCATCCCACGTACTCCCCGCGTAGGAGACTTTTACTCCCTCCCAAAGATACACAAAGCCAACACACCCGGACGTCCTATCGTATCAGGCAACGGAACCCTATGTGAGAACCTCTCTGGGTACATCGAGGGCATCCTGAAACCCATCGTACAGGGAACCCCCAGCTTCTGTCGCGACACTACAGACTTCTTGCAGAAACTCAGCACCCATGGACTAGTTGAACCAGGAACACTCCTCGCCACGATGGACATATCGGCACTCTACACCAGTATCCCCCACGATGACGGCATCGCTGCGACAGCCTCAGTACTCAACACCAACAACAGCCAATCTCCAGACGCCATCCTACAACTCATCCGCTTCATCCTTGACCACAATGTCTTCACCTTCGACAACCAGTTTTTTACCCAAACACACGGAACAGCCATGGGGACCAAATTCGCACCCCAATACGCCAACATCTTCATGCACAAGTTCGAGCAAGACTTCTTCGCTGCACAGGACCTCCAACCAATGCTGTACACCAGATACATCGATGACATCTTCTTCCTTTGGACCCACGGCGAAGGATCACTGAAAGGACTACACGATAGCATCAACAGGTTCCATCCCACCATCAAACTCACCATGGACTACTCCTCAGAATCGGTTTCATTCTTGGACACACGAATCTCCATCAAAGATGGACGCCTCAGCACTTCACTCTACCGCAAGCCCACGGACAACCTCACGATGCTCCACTTCTCCAGCTTCCACCCTAACCACGTTAAAGAAGCCATCCCCTATGGACAAGCCCTGCGAATACACAGGATCTGCTCAGACGAGGAGGAACGCGATGGACACCTACAGACACTGAAAGACGCCCTCGTAAGAACGGGATATGACGCTCGACTCGTCGATCGACAGTTCCGACGGGCCACAGCGAAAAACCGCACAGACCTCCTCAGAAGACGAACACGGGACACAACCAACAGAGTACCCTACGTCGTCCAGTACTTCCCCGGAGCGGAGAAACTACGCCATGTTCTTCGCAACCTTCAACATGTCATCGATGACGACGAACACCTTACTAAGGCCATCCCCACGCCTCCACTACTCGCCTTCAAGCAGCCGCCTAACCTCAAAAGTACCATCGTTCGCAGCAAATTACCCAGCTGTCAGGAGAACAGCGACCACGACACCACACAACCCTGCCACGGCAACCTCTGCAAGACATGCCAGATCATGAACACAGATACCGTCATCACACGTGAGGACACTACCCACCAGGTACATGGTACATACTCATGTGACTCGGCCAACGTTGTCTACCTGATACGTTGCAGTAAAGGATGCCCCAGAGCATGGTACATCGGTGAGACCATGCAGACACTGAGACAACGTATGAACGGACACCGCGCAACAATCGCCAAGCAGGATGGTTGCCTCCCAGTCGGGGAACACTTCAGCAGTCAAGGGCATTCAGCCTCGGATCTGCGGGTTAGCGTTCTCCAAGGCGGCCTTCGTGATACACGACAACGCAAAATCATCGAGCAGAAACTGATAGCCAAGTTCCGCACTCATGAGGATGGCCTCAATCGCGATATCGGGTACATGTCACGCTATAGAACGTGACTTGACATCTTTGCCGGTCTTTCCAGTTTTAAAAAAAAACACAAGAAACAAACACAAAAAATGGAGAGGATATGCAGCCAGCAGGTGTTCTGACGCGTTGGACCCCCTGGGACACATCTCATTGTCTTGGCTGTGCTCTTAGTGTGTCTTTGATGTAGGGAAAGATTTAATCTATGCATTTTCTCTGTGTTTTTATATTCTGTGAATTCTGATAGATTCTCTCACAGTAACTTTGCCTGACGAAGGGGCGACAGCTCCGAAAGCTTGTAATTTTGAATAAATCTGTTGGACTATAACCTGGTGTTGTGCGACTTCTCATTTTTGTCCACCCCAGTCCAACGCCGGCATCTCCGCATCATGGAAAAAAGAAGAATAACAGAAATAATAAAAAAGGTTACAGCGCCACCACTGGAGAAAAGAAGAATAACAGAAATAATAAAAAAGGTTACAGCGCCACCACTGGAGAAAGGAAGAATAACAGAAGAATAAGAAAACGTTATAGCGCCACCACTGGAGTAAATAAGAACAAAAGGATTCACAATCTGGAGCTTTTACTCAGCTGAATCCTACATCAGGTCCCGACTGAGATGGGTTAACAGGAATTCCTGGAATATGAATTCTCTGCCTCGGGTATGTCTCCTGATATTTTTGGCCTCGTAAGCTGGAATCTGGAAGAACCTCCAAGGAAATTCAGGCTCTTTTTAAAAATTTGTTTATAGGATCAGGGCTTCGCTGGCAATACCAGCATTTATTGCCCATCCCTAGTTGCCCTTGAGAAGGTGGTGGTGAGCCGCCTTCTTGAACTGCTGCAGTCCGTGTGGTGATGGTACTCCCACAGAGCTGTTAGGTAGGGAGTTCCAGGATTTTGACCCAGCAACGATGAAGGATCGGCGATATAAGAACATAAGAACATAAGAACATAAGAAATAGTAGCAGGAGTAGACCAATCGGCCCCTCGAGCCTGCTCCGCCATTCAATGAGATCATGGCTGATCTGATCCAACCTCAACTCTAAAGAACACAAGAAGTAGGAGCAGGACCAGGCCACTCGGCCCCTGGGCCCGCTCCGCCACCCACAGGGCCTTGACCGATCCGAACTCAAACTCATGTCCAATTTCCAGCCCACTCCCCGTAACCCCTAATTCCCTTTACTTCTAGGAAACGGTCTATTTCTGTTTTAAATTTATTTAATGAAGTAGCTTCCACAGCTTCCTGGGGTAGCAAATTCCACAGACCCACTACCCTCTGAGTGAAAAAGTTTCTCCTCATCTCAGGTTTGAAAGAGCAGCCCCTTATTCTACGATTATGTCCCCTAGTTCTAGTTTCACCCATCATTGGGAACATCCTCACCGCGTCCACCCGATCAAGCCCCTTCACAATCTTATATGTTTCAATAAGATCGCCTCTCATTCTTCTGAACTCCAATGAGTAGAGTCCCAATTTACTCAACCTCTCCTCGTATGTCCACCCCCTCATCCCCGGAATTAACCGAGTGAACCTTCTTTGTACTGCCTCGAGAGCAAGTATGTCTTTTCTTAAGTATGGACACCAAAACTGTATGCAGTACTCCAGGTGCGGTCTCACCAATACCCTAAACAACTGCAGCAATACCTCCCTGTTTTTATATTCTATCCCCCTAGCAATAAAAGCCAACATTTCATTGGCTTTCTTGATCACCTGCTGCACCTGCATACTAACTTTTTGATTTTCTTGCACCAAGACCCCCAGATCCCTTTGTACTGCAGTACTTTCCAGTTTCTCGCCATTAAGATAATAACTTGCTCTCTGATTTTTCCTGCCAAAGTGCATAACCTCACATTTTCCAATATTGTATTGCATCTGCCAAATCTCTGCCCACTCACCCAGCCTGTCTATATCCCCTTGTAGGTTTTTTATGTCCTCCTCACTCTCTACTTTCCCTCCCATCTTTGTATCATCTGCAAACTTTGATATGTTACACTCGGTCCCCTCCTCCAAATCGTTAATATAGATTGTAAAGAGTTGGGGACCCAGCACCGACCCCTGCGGAACACCACTGGCTACTGGTTGCCAGTCCGAGAATGAACCATTTATCCCAACTCTCTGCTTCCTGTTAGATAACCAATCCTCCACCCATGCCAGAATATTACCCCCAATCCAGTGATTTTTTATCTTGAGTAATAATCTTTTATGTGGCACCTTGTCGAATGCCTTCTGGAAGTCTAAATACACTACATCCACTGGTTCCCCTTTATCCACCCTGTACGTTATGTCCTCAAAGAACTCGAGCAAATTTGTCAGACCTGACTTCCCCTTCATAAAGCCATGCTGACTTTGTCCTATTAAATTATGTTTATCTAAATGTTCCGTTACTGTCTCCTTAATAATAGACTCCAAAATTTTACCCACCACAGATGTTAGGCTAACTGGTCTATAATTTCCAGCCTTCTGCCTACAACCCTTTTTAAATAAGGGTGTTACATTAGCAGTTTTCCAATCTGCCGGGACCTTTGCTGAGTTCAGGGAGTTTTGGAAAATTATTACCAAAGCATCCACAATTCCTACTGCCACTTCCCTCAAGACCCTAGGATGTAAGCCATCAGGTCCAGGGGATTTATTCGCCTTGAGTCCCATTATTTTACTGAGTACCAATTCCTTAGTGATTTTAATCGTATTTAGCTCCTCCCCCACTAGAGCCCCCAGTGTTGGGATATTCTTAGTGTCCTCTACCGTAAAGACTGAAACAAAATATTTGTTCAGCATTTTTGCCATCTCCATGTTTCCCACCATTAATTTCCCGGTCTCATCCGCTAAGGGACCGATGTTTGCCTTAACCACCCTTTTTCTTTTTATATAACTATAGAAACTCTTGCTATCTGTTTTTATATTTTTTGCTAATTTATTTTCATAGTCTATTTTCTAAGTCAGGATGATGTGTGACTTGGAGGGGAACTTGGAGGTGGTGGTGTTCCCATGCGCCTGCTGCCCTTGTCCTTCTAGGTGGAAGAGGTCGCGGGGTTGGGAGGTGCTGCCGAAAAAGCCTTGGCGAGTTGCTGCAGTGCATCTTGTAGATGGTACACACTGCAGCCACGGTACGCCGGTGTTGGAGGGAGTGAATGTTTAAGGTGGTGGATGGGGTGCCAATCAAGCGGGCTGCTTTGTCCTGGATGGTGTCGAGCATCTTGAGTGTTGTTGGAGCTGCACTCATCCAGGCAAGTGGAGAGTATTCCATCACACTCCTTACTTGTGCCTTGTAGATGGTGGAAAGGCTTTGAAGAGTCAGGAGGTGAGACACTCGCTGCAGAATACCTAGCTTCTGACCTGCTCTTGTTGCCACAGTATTTATGTGGCTGGTCCAGTTAAGTTTCTGGTTAATGGTGACCCCCAGGATGTTGATAGTGGGGGATTCGGCAATGGTAATGCTATTGAATGTCAAGGGGAGGTGGTTAGACTCTCGCTTGTTGGAGATAGTCATTGCCTGGCACTTCTGTAGCGCGAATGTTACCTGCCACTTATCAACCCAAGCCTGAACGTCGTCCTGGTCTTGTTGCATGCGGGCATAGACTGCTTCATTATCTGAGGAGTTGTGAATGACGCTGAACACTGTGCAGTCATCAGCGAACATCCCCATTTCTGACCTTATGTTGGAGGGAAGATCATTGATGAAGCAGCTGAAGATGGTTGGGCCCAGGACAGTGCCCACATTACAACAGTGACTACACTCTCAAAGTACTTCATTCACTGTAAAGCGCTTTGAGACATCCGGTGGTCGTGAAAGGCGCTATATAAATGCAAGTCCTTCTTTCTTGTTCTTACAGCCACCCTGTGGAAGAATTAAGAATAACAGGGTTACCATGACTGTCATTGTTAAAGTGTACTCTCTGATTTTAACAGACTGGGGAGTGTTACCAACTAAAGGATTTTATATCGGGCTGCACACTGCTGCCACAATACAAGCAGTGTATGACAATACTGCATTGACGTTCGTTACATGGTCAAGTGTAGAGCTCAATGTATCGCGCTTCAACACAACAACAACAACTACAACTTATATTTATATAGCACCATTAATGTAGTAAAACGTCCCAAGGCGCTTCACAGGTGTGTTATAAGACAAAAAATTTGACACCGAGCCACATGAAGGGAAATGAGGGCAGGTAGGTTCTAAGCAGCGTCTTAAAGGAGGAAAGAGAGGCAGACAGTCAAAGAGGTTTAGGAGGGAATTCCAGAGCTTAGGGCCTAGGCGGCTGAAGGCACGGCCACCAATGGTTGAGCGATTAAAATCAGGGATGCTCAAGAGGGCAGAATTAGAGGAGTGCAGATATGTCGGGGGGTTGTGGGACTGAAGGAGATTACAAAGATAGGGAGGGGTGAGGCCATATAGGGATTTACAAACAAGGATGAGAATTTCCAAATCGAGGTGTTGCTTAACCGGGGGCCAATGTAGGTCAGCATGCACAGTGGTGATGGGTGAATGGGAGTTGGTGCAATGCAGCACTAACAGTCAGGCTGGGCTTCAGCGATGTCACAAGTCATCAGCCAGGTGACAGTGTCAATATTCACTCCATTTATATATATATATATACACATATATAGCTGTTTTATTTCTTTTTATTCATTCATGGGATGTGGGCATTGCTGGCAAGGCCAGCATTTATTGCCCATCCTAATGGAGCTTGAGAAGTTGGTGGTGGTGAGCCGTCTTCTTGAACCGCTGCAGTCCGTGTGTTGAAGGTACTCGCAGTGTTGTTAGGGATGGAGTTCCAGGAATTTTACCCAGTGATGTTGAAGGAATGGCAATATATTCCCAAGTCAGAATGGTGTGTGACTTGGAGGGGAACTTGCAGGTGATGGTGTTCCCATGCGCCTGCTGCCCTTGTCCTTCTAGGTGGTAGAGGTCGCAGGTTTGGGAGTTGCTGACGAAGAAGCCTTGGCGAGTTGCTGCAGTCCATCTTGTAGATGGTACACAATTGTGCTGCTTTGTTCTGGATGGTGCCGAGCTTCTTGAGTGTTGTTGGAGCTGCACTCATCCAGGCAAGTGGAGAGTATTCCATGACACTCCTGACTTGTGCCTTGTAGATGGTGGAAAGCTTTTGGGTAGTCAGGATGTGAGACACTTGCCACAGGATACCCAGCCTCTGGCCTGCTCTTCTAGTCACAGTATTTATGTGACTGATCCAGTTAAGTTTCTGGTCAATGGTGACCCCCAGGATGTTGATGGTGAGGGATTTGACGATGGTAATGCCATTGAATGTCAAGGGGCAGTGGTTAGACTCTCGCTTGTTGGAGATAGTCATTGCCTGGCACTTGTAAGGCGTGACTGTTCCTTGCCACTGTATGCGGGCACAGACTGCTTCATTATCTGAGTCAGCTGTGGCTCAGTGGGTAGCACACTCGTCTCTGAGTCAGAATGTTGTGGGTTCAAGTTCCACTCCAGGGACCTGAGCCCAAAACTCTAGGCTGACACTCCAGTGCAGTGCTGAGGGAGTGCTGCACTTTCGGAGGAGCCGTCTTTCGGATCAGACGTTGAACCGAGGCCCCGTCTGCTCTCTCAGGTGGATGTAAAAGATCCCATGGCATTATTTCAAAGAAAAACAGGGGAGTTATCCCCGGTGTCCTGGCCAATATTTATCCCTCAATCAACATAACGAAAACAGATTATTTGGTCATTACCACATTGCTGTTTGTGGGAACTTGCTGTGCGCAAATTGGCTGCCGCGCTTCCTACATTATAGCAGTGACTACACTTCAAAAGTACATTGACTGTAAAGCTCTTTGAGACATCCAGTGGTCGTGAAAGCGCTGTAGAAATGCAAGTCTTTCTTTCTTTAATCTATAAACATCTAGAGAAGATAAATGGCAATTGGCTTGATCTTCATTCAACAAAGCAGCCAGGCCATCATTTCCTCAAAAACTATCTCAACTGTTATTACCCCTTTCACCAATGCACTATCTGCCTCTAAGCTCCTCTACCCAGTTCACAAAGACTTCCCCCTCTCCACCCCACCTCAGATCACAGAAACGCTCTACCTCCTTGATGTGCTTCCTGCTGGTCCTGGCTGCAGCTCCTACTGCTTCATTCTTCCTGCTTCATTTGTTCCAATATATTGGTCTGTCCTGGGAAAGTGTGGAAAGGTGTGGAATGTGTAGGCTTCGCAAAATCCCCCAGAAACTCGAACAGAACCTTAAGTGAAGTGATTTGAGGTAAAACCCTCAGTTTTGGACATTTTTAAAGATCAGGGAAGAAAACCCTGAGGAAAATGACTTTTTGAATCTTACTGTTGGGAAAGACACCTTTCACAGACACCGACAGGCTGCGGAGGGGTGTGGCCAGGCAGTGGATAGCTTTGGGTATTGGGGCCCAATTAAGCTGTCTGGGAATGTGTTTACACTGCCTTCCTATCAAGGAGGAAGAGACAAAACGCAAAAGCCTCACACACACATCGAAATATGAATAATCCAAGACCTCTTTTGAAATTCCAGGGCCCACACAGGATGCCAGGGGCCTGAAATCAATAAAACATTTAGTAACCCGATTTACTTCATCAAAAACCAATCAACCAGGTATCCACAGGACAGATTTAAAGCCCGCCAAAAGACCTAGGACAATAGGGACGAGATTTGGCGCATAGATAAAGGCCTTGCCTAAATCGGAAGCTATCAGGACATGTTTAACACCAAGTTAAAGCCATCGAAACTGACAAGCCCGCCAAAACTAAGACAATGGTCTAAACAGGGCTCATTTGAAATCTAAAGGAAACCGTTTTAGGAAGGGGTTTTGGGCGCGAGAAGGACAGTATAATTGGGGCCTAATGTCCCAGGGCTCGCTCTCTCTGGACTCGCTGACAACGCTGGCACAGCTCTCTCTCTCTCTCTCAGCTCTGCTCCAGCAAAGACACCACAAGCCACGAGTAGGAAGAGGAAGGAAGGCCAACAACTTCACAAAAAGACCATCACACAAGAAAAAACCAGAGCGGCTGCCTCAGTGACCATCAGACACCTCGCAGCAACAAGGGCCTTACGAAACCTTTTACTCAAAAGACTCTAAAACCCTGTCAAGGATTCGTTTGGTGAGCATTATCCCTGATCTCCTGAAACCAAAACCTAGCTAGATAGTGGGATTTTTGGGAGGGATAGGGTTTTTTGTTTGGTATATTGTCTTTCTCCCTCGCCTGTACCGTGTGTTCCCCAACCTGTGTTTAAGTAGTAAGTGTGTTTTAAGTTTGTTACCTTTTTTCTTTTAATAAAGTCAAAATTCTTTCATCAGAACCTGTTGTCTACTGCATTTTTGTTCACAACCCCTAAATAAGCCCAAAGTCTAGGAACCAGGGGCGTGGGAGTGATTCGAACCACTCACTGAGTCAGAGGTGAAGGCTGACCCCAGTACCACCCCCTACAAATGCACTGAGTGCATTCTTCTTATTTTTACAATATACATGGTCTGAAAATAGTAGTACTTCACTTTAGTATGGTGTAGCATAATGGATGATTATGTGCAATTCCCCCCACCTTTTATTATTGGATGCAGGAATAAGTCACATAGCAATTGGATGTATGGAACCTCTGAGCTGACTCTGGCTTCCTCTCCAGGGCCAAGGCTCATCTCATTCTCTGCGTCTGTTTGGTGATCTAGTGTTTACTGAAAATGTTTGACCTTTCTCAACTCAGGTCCCAAAAACCTCCACACTGGTGGTTTTGGGACACAGTTCACATTTAATTGACGGTTTGGACTCACAGCAAAGCTCCACGCTGGGAGCATGAATTCATAAAGTGACCCTTTATTAGTTTGTTCCGTACCACCTGCCGAGTCCGTGGTCATCAGAAGTTGTTTATGTGGAGATTGCTGTTCGCATTACTGCTGTGGATATGAGCCAGTGAAACACCTTTTTCAAACAGACTTGTTGGAGCATTGTATGGTGGAGTGGGTTAGACACTAAGGGTAATGTTAGGAAGTCACTCTCCTGGCACAGAGCATCCTCCACAGGGAGTACAGATTAGGAATTAGGGAGCCCACCTCCCATGATTTTCCATCCATTAAAATTAATAGATAAAAATCATGGGCCACCTGCACACAAATTCCTGATGTGCAACCCTGACAGGTCAAGCTTCATGTACCTGATGGATATGAAGAGCAAGAGTTGACCATTTGGGACAGGCTGATCCCATTAGCTATTTCAAAATAATAAAGGAGGAGTTTTGCCCTGTACATTGTCAGTAATTAGTAGATGACAGGTGAAAGTATATCTGGATTAGACTAAAATATAGGAGTCCTGATTTTCCATGGAGCTCTGCTGATCTCCTGCTGTAACTTCAGTGGATGATCAACGGAAACCCTGCAGATCTCCTGCCAGAGAACCCCCATGGAAATTCCAGGTGGGGCTAGAAGAACTTAAGAAAGAGTAGAGCAAGATTAAAGAGGAAGGAAACCCAGTGTTCCAGCACGAGTCTGCAGGCAAGTGATGGAGCAGCTCATCACCCAGTCACCTGTTTGGTGGCTGCTGAAGTAGAAGTGGTGCTGCCTGAGATGTTTGCCCATTTCACCAGTCTGTCTATGTCCGTCTGAAATCTGCTACTATCCTGCTCACTATTTACTACTTTGCCAAGTTTTGTATCATCCGCAAACTTTAAAATTGTACTCCCTCTACGCAAGTCCATGTCATTTATATATAACAAGCAAAGCAATGGTCCTAATACCGACCCCTGGGGATCCCACTGCATACTTCTCTCCTGTCAGAAAACTTCCATCTGACTTTTCAGTTCCTAGCTACCCTGAATGTAGAGCTTCCTCAGGGTTGTTTATGATGGACATTCTGCGAGCACAAATGTTGGGAAATGGATTTCCGAATGTTTCCCCTCCTCATCTCCGTATTTAAATAATATTTCTTGGACACCAACGACCCTCCGGAAGCTTCTTCTACTTCACTTTCCTCTGATCCCACCCTTCCTTCCAATCTCACCCCTTGCTGTGTTTTCACTATCCACTCCACTTTCCATACCTCAGGAGCCTACTGTCAACAAGGGCAGATGTCGATGACGAAGTCCAACACCGCCTTCAGTGTGCTAGTGCAGCTTCGGTCACCTGAGGAAGAGAGTGTTTGAAGACCAGGACCTCAAACCCGGCACCAAGCTCATGATCTACAGAGCAGTAGTGATACCCGCCCTCCTGTATGCCTCAGAGATGTGGACCATGTACAGCAGGCACCTCAAAGCACTGGAGAGATACCACCAACGCTGCCTCCGCAAGATCCTGCAAATCCAACATCCCCAGCATCGAAGCTTTGACTACGCTCAATCAGCTCCGATGGACGGGCCACATGCCCGATACGGGACTCCCAAAATGAGCGCTCTACTCGGAGCTCCGACACAGCAAGAGAGCCCCAGGTGGGCAGACAAAATGCTTCAAGGACACCCTCAAAGCCTCCTTGAAAAAGTGCAACATCCCCACCGACACTTGGGAATCCCTGGTCCAAGACCGCACAAAGTGGAGGAGAAGCATCCGGGAAGGTGCCGAACACCTCGAGTCTCTTCGCCGAGAGCAAGCGGAAGCCAAGCGCAAGCAGCGCAAGGAGCGCACGTCAACCCAAGCACCCCACCCACCCGCCCCTTCAACCACCGTCTGCCCCACCTGTGACAGAGACTGTAGGTCCCGCATTGGACTCATCAGTCACCTGAGAACTCATTTTTAGTATGGAAGCAAGTCATCCTCGGTTCCGACTGACTGCCTAAGAAGAAGATCCACTCTGACATTCCCCTTTCTGACCCCGAACAATCAGATCTCAACAAAGGCCTCAGCTTCATTCCGTTACGTCGCCACCTCAATGAATTTCGAGCTTGGTACGATGCTGAGCTTTTCTTCCATCGCCTTTGCACCCACTTCTTTGGCCAGGAGTCCTCCCCTTGCACAGCGGACCCTTTTTCCCATCTTCAGAATTCTTGTTCCACCTGGACCCCTCCCTCTGGCCTCTTACCCTCTCTGGATCTTTTCATTGGGAACTGCTGCGTGACATCAGCCATCTCAATTTCTCTGCTCCCCTCACTCACTCTAACCTACCTCCCTCTGAACCTGCAGCACTCCGTTCTTTCAGATCTAACCCTAACATTGTCACAAACCTGCTGACAAGGGTGGCGCTTTTGTTGTTTGGCGAATCGACCTTTACCTTGTGGAGGCTGAACGCCAACTCTCTGACACCTCCTCCTACCCTGCCCTGGACCATGACCCCACTACTGAACATCAAGCCATCGTTCCAAGACTTTCAAGATCTTCCCTCCATGGCCTCCAACCTCATAGTCCCCGAACCCCGCAATTTTCACCACCTCCAGCGTGATCCTGCCACCAAACACACCTTCCCCTCCCCTCCCCTTTCAGCATTCCAAAGGGACCGTTCCCTCCACAACACCCTGGTCCACTCCTCAATCACCCCCAACAGCCACCCCCCCCTTCCTATGGCACCTTCCTGTGCAAGCGCAAGAGATGCAAAACCTGCCCTTTTACCTCCTCCCTTCCCACTGTCCAGGGCCCCAAACACTCCTTCCAGGTGAAATAGTGATTTATTTGTACTTTCAATTTAGTATACTGTATTCGCTGCTCACGATGCAATCTCCTCTTCATTGGGGAGAGCAAATGCAGATTAGGGGACTGCTTTGTGGAAAACCTCCCTTCAGTCCGCAAGTGTGACCCTGAACTTCCAGTCGCCTGTCACTTTAATTCCCTGCTCCACTCCCACTCTGACCTCTGTCTTCAGCCTCCTACACTGTTCCAATGAAGCTCAATGTAAACTCGAGGAACAGCACCTCATCTTTCTATTAGGCACTTCACAGCTTTCCAGACTCAACATTGAGTTCAACAATTTCAGACCATAAGCTCTGCCCCCATTTCTTCGGATGGCAGCTGTTGATGATTCTGCCATTCCCATTTACACCTTTTCTAGACCCATCTTTTGTTTCTTTACTTGTCTCATTACCATCTCCTTTTGCTTTGTACAATGATTACTTGGTGTCTATCTCCCTTTTTCTTTCTGTAATTATGTTTCACTGTCTGTCTCCCAGAAATGTCTGATCAATGTCCATTTTACATGCCATTTGAATTTCCTGGGAGGTATTAGCGGAGCCGTGATCGGGCGCCCGGGCGCTAGAGGATTTGCGAGGCACAAATCAACCCAATTTTTCCCCCAACATGTGTGTAAACATCCCAATGTAAACTGTAGCTGCCTGTTATGATTTAGTTGCAGGCTCAGGACACTAGATGGCACTGTGTTGCAGCCTGTCAGTTTCTCAACTCCTGTCTCCCAACTCCCAAGAGAAATTTATTTTTCAATTTTTGGGCGTTTTTCTCAATCTTGTGGGTGTTTAAAATCCAATTTTGGGGTTTTCATCAAATAAATGGGGTGCCTGAGATCCCCGTGCCCATTTACTGGTCTCCCACTACTATTCGTGGCTACCCAATTATGGTTTGGTGCTTACTGAATCTGAGGTTTCCCTGCTTAAATCGTGGCTTACCTTAAGCTTATCAATTATTCCAAAAACAAAGTATGTTATACTTAGAATGCTTGTAATTTTATTGCTGTGTGATTGTGTGAGTGATACTTTGGAGTCTAAAAGAAATTAGGTAAATAGTTGAACAGATTTTGTAATATGGAGGCATTTCCCTGGTATTTCTCTTTGATAAGAACATAAGAACACAAGAAATAAGAGCAGGAGTAGGCCATACGGCACCTCGAGCCTGCTCCGCCATTCAATAAGATCATGGCTGATCATTGACCTCAACTCCACATTCCCGCCCGATCTCCATATCCCTTGATTCCCCATGAGTCCAAAAATCTATCGATCTCAGCCTTGAATATACTCAAAGACTCAGCATTCACAGCCCTCTGGGGGAGAGAATTCCAAAGATTCACAACTCACTGAGTGAAGAAATTCCTCCTCATCTCGGTCTTAAATGGCCTACCCATTATCCTGAGACTTTGCCCCCTAGTTCTAGACACTCCAGCCATGTAGGGGGTGGTGGTGGTAGGGGTCAGCCTTTCCCCTGACTCAGTGAGCGGTTCGAATCGCTCCCACGCCCCAGGTTCAAAACTTAGACTTATTTAGGGGTTGTGAATAAAGATGCAGTAGACAACAGGTTCCGATGAAAGAACTATAACTTTTATTAAAAATTAAAAGGTAACAAACTTAAACACACTTCACACTTAAACAGGTTTGGGGAACACACGGTTACAGGCAAGGGAGAATGACAGTATACAAGAAAAAAACCTTTATCCCTCCCAAAGATCCCACTTTCTAGCTAGGTTTCAGTTTCAGGAGATCAGGGATAATGCTCACCAAACAGGGGTATTAACAGTACGAAATCCAGCCAGGTAAGTTGATGGTGATTCTGGTCATCGAATGTCTTCCTTTACCATGCGGCTTCTGGGCAGAGCTGAGAGGGAGAGTTGTTCCAGCGTTGTCGGCGAGTCAAAAGAGAAAGAAATCTTGGGTCCTGCTGCAATTCTAGTCCTTTTTCGCGCCCCCCCCCCCAAAAAACTCCTCATGAAAACTGGTTTCGTAATGAAGTGAGTTTCAGGTGAGGCCTGTTCATTGTCTTGTTAAATTTTGATGGGCCTACAACTATGCTAAACCAAATCAAATGGCTTACGTCCTGTTGAGCTGTTGTTTTATGGAAGCTTGCATTGTTCTCATGCTTTGGGTTCCTTGCTGGGCCTAGCATTCCTATGGGTTCTGTGTTTTGGGTGGGGCGGCCTTTCCCAGGGCCTATTGTCCAAATGTTAATGTTTGCTGGGCTTTGAATTCCCAGACAATGCAATCTCAAGCCTGCTATTCACAGAGGTAGATCCACGTGCGGTAGATGTCCAGACATGTTCCTTTAAAGTTCCAAAGTCATTATTTTTTTTCCCTTAGATATTTTTGGGGATCTGCAAATTTTGGAAACTTTACAGCCAGGGGAAACAACTCTTAGCATCTACCCTGTCAATCCCCTTCAGAATCTTGTATGTTTCAATGAGATCACCTCTCATTCTTCTAAACTCCAGAGAGTATAGGCCCAATCTACATAGCCTATCAGCATAGGACAGCCCTCTCATCCCAGGAATCAATCTAGTGAATCTTCGTTGTACCGCCTCCAAAGCAAGTATATCCTTCCTTAGATAAGGAGAGCAAAACTGTGCACAGTACTCCAGGTGTGGTCTCACCAAGGCCCTGTACAATTGTAGCAAGACTTCCTTACTCTTATACTCCAACCCCCTTGATAATAAGACAAATTGACAAAGGCATAAACCCCCTTTGCCCTCAGCTCTGTCTGTACGACAGTTAAATATTGGTACAAGCAGCTGTGCTCAGATTGACCCAAATAATAACAAACTTCAATGTTCAACAATCTTCTAGTTTATCCACAATGAGTAACTCATGGTTGGGAGAATTACCACGGGGTTCTCCCAATCTCCCGTTGTAACCCTGGCGGAAATTTTGGAGAAATGCATAAATGGGCCTTTTTAAAAGTCTATGACATTTCTCCAAGGACTTCTTCCCATCTTCCACTGGACAACTTCCACGGAAATTTATAAGCTGTAATGTATTATTTCAGCTCCCGTGTTTCAGATCACCGATATGGGTGAGTTCCCAACTTCCCAAACTTTCGACAGCATCCATCCTCACCTTGAAATATAGGAAAGGTTTTGGTAACATGCTTGGGTAAACGAGCAGCAAACCCTGTTTAGTAATTGATGTTACTGGATTGTCTTATTCCTCCATAAGGACAGTCTTCAGTCAATACCTTGGAAATGTTCTTCAGAAAGAGATCTTCACAGTTGAAAATTTACTAAATTCTGAAAAATTATGTAACTTATACCACAGATAAAAAAAAGATTCTTACCAGCTGATTGGGAAGCTGAAAGGCCCACAATTTCTGGGGCCCCCCTCTGTTGCTAAAAGGGCTCTTGCCTCTTTAACTTTGTGCGCTGGCCAATGGAAATAAAAATCAGGAGATTGGCCAATTTACATTATTGCACAAAGTAAAAATTACCCCCATATTATACTTTGTTATTCATGGGCATTAATGTCAATCAGAAGAGGGAGCGCTCATTTAGCGTGAACTTCTAGACTCGGGTGATGAATATTGGCAAAGTCCTGTTGGGGCACCAAGGACTGCTGAGCAGTGATGAGGTAAGGCTGGGTGTGGTTTCAAGGAGGATCACTTTCCTGGCAACTGGCATAGAAGGAGATGAGGGTGCAGGGCGCTGCTGAAACTGATCACTGTGTAAACACCTCCTGTATTATCCAACCTTGGATGGCCTTTGCTGCAATGAGGGCTGATTTCTCTGAGTGGTCATCCTTCTTATGTGCTGAGGCCTGCACCGCCCTTCCCTTCCCTTGCTAATGGCTCCTTGTCATCCATGTTGAGCTATAGGCCTTCATGGAGTGCAAAATTGTGTGGGGCACAGCATGCAATTGGGATCCTCGCTACCCTTTGTGGTGTGTACTGCAGGATTTCACCAGATCTCTCCATGCAACAAAACCTGTCTTTAAAATTCCTACGGTCCTCTCCATCACCAACGCAATAACAACAATTTGCACCTTTAACGTAGCAAAACATCCCAAGACGCTTTGCAGGAGCATAATCAAACAAAATATGACACCGATCCACATAAGGCCCAACCATCTTCAGCTGCTTCATCAATGACTTTCCCTCCATTATAAGGTCAGAAGTGGGGATGTTCGCTGATGACTACACAGTGTTCTGTGCCATTCGCAACTCCTCAGATAATGAAGCAGTCTATGCCCGCATGCAGCAAGACCTGGACAATATTCAGGCTTGGGCTGAAAAGTGGCAGGTAACATTCGCACCACACAAATGCCAGGCAATGACTATCTCCAACAAGCGAGAGTCTAACCACCGCCCCTTGACATTCAATGGCATTACCATCGCTGAATCCCTCACCATCAATATCCTGGGGGTCACCATTGACCAGAAACTTAACTGGACCAGCCACATAAATACTGTGGTAACAAGAGCAGGTCAGAGGCTGGACATTCTGCAGCGAGTGTCTCACCTCCTGACTCCCCAAAGCCTTGCCACCATCTACAAGGCACAAGTCAGGATTCTGATGGAATACTCTCCACTTGCCTGGATGAGTGCAGCTCCAGCAACACTCAAGAAGCTCGACACCATCCAAGACAAAGCAGCCCGCTTGATTGGCACCCCATCCACCACCTTAAACATTCACTCCCTCCACCACCGGCGTCCCGTGGCTGTACTGTCTACCATCTACAAGATGCACTGCAGCAACTCGCCAAGGCTTCTTCGGCAGCATCTTCCAAACCCGCGACCTCTACCAGCTAGGAGGACAAGGGCAGCAGGCGCATGGGAACATCACCACCTCCAAGTTCCCCTCCAAGTCACACATCTTCCTGACTGGGAAGTATATCACCGTTCCTTCATCGTCACTGGATCAAAATCCTGGAACTCCCTCCCTAACAGCACTGTGGGAGTATATTCACCACACGGACTGCAGCGGTTCAAGAAGGCGGCTCACCACCACCTTCTCAAGGGCAACTAGGGATGGGCAATAAATGCTGGCCTTGCCAGCAACACCCACATCCCATAAACGAATAAAAAAAAAGGAGACTTTAGGACAGGTGCCCAAAAGCTTGGTCAAACAGGTATCTATTAAGGAGCATCTTAAAGGAGGAGAGGTAGAGAGGCAGAAAGGTTTAGGGAGGGAATTCAAGAGCTTACGGTCTAGGCAGTCGAAGGCACAGCCACCAATGGTGCGGCGATGAAAATCATGGATATGCAAGAGGCCAGAATTGGGGGAGCGCAGATATCTTGGAGGGTTGTAGGGATCAGGAGGTTACAGAGATAGGGAAGGGCGAGGCCATGGAGGGATTTGAAAACAATGATGAGAATTTTTAAATCGAGGCATTGCCGGACCGGGAGCCAATGTAGGTCAACGACCACTGGAGTGATGGGTGAATGGGACTTGCTGCTGCGTGGGCCTGGTTGTATCTGTTCTCATCTGGGTTGTGAGAGTGGCATTATGAGCCATGGCAGTAGGGTTATGCCTGGTCTGCAGGATCCATCCAATCACATGGTTGAGGTCAGGGAATGCCGAGTGTTGAAATGCATCGTGTCAGCTGGCTGTAAGCTGGGCATTGACATGCAGGATCGTCTGGTTTGCATCACAGGCAATCTGCAGATTGAGTGAATGGAATCTCTTCCTGTTCACTTATGGCAAAGGCTGTTCTGTTTTCACCTTCAGTACCATTTGTGTGCCATCTGTAGGGAATCCAGCAAGCTGGTAGAACTCCCTGGCTCTCCCCCTCTGCTACCCGGGTGTGGTGCTGAAGTTGATAAACACTGCTGCTCTGTTGAAGAGAATGCCCGTGACCTGTCAAGTGGCTGCCATGAGCGTCCCTAGCTGATGTTACACAGCTTCCCCAGCGGCAGCTTGGAAAAATCTGGAGTGAAAAAATTCAGGGTAGTGGTCACTTTCATAGCCACAGTTAGAGCAGTTCTAGCAGTGCAGAGAGGCTGCGGATCTTCACATAGAAGATATGCAATAGCAGCTTTAGAGATTCGTAACATAACACAAAGCTCCTCCGAGAGATCCTTGAAGGACCTTTGCAACCTATAAATATAATGTGAGGGTAGAGCTGCTGTCTTCTGTCATACTGCCTTATTCATCTTGCCTCCACATGCTGTTGTTTCCCCTTCTCTTCCATAAAGATGGTACAGGGGAATATGCCTATGGGGAATGCCATACCTTCTCCAGTGGGGTCCAAAAGTGAAGGGGCAGGGCGAGACTGTGGGGGGTGGGGAGGGTAAAGTTTGAGTCTCGGTGAGCACAATTCACAAAAACGGATTGAAGAAAGCTTCTGTGAAGTCAGAAATCCACAAGCAAAATTTGGGGACTCTTCAAACCTCTCAACCACTCACTTCTGCCTGAAACAGGTGACTGGGGAGGCGCTGTGCCTGTTTTATAAGCAGGTAAGTTACCCAGAATGCTCAAGTGGCGTAAAAGGAGGAAGTTCCTGTCCACAGTACCACCATGTGACTGGCGCACATATGCAAATGAGCCCCGCGGGACTTGCAGTGGGCGGAGAGTGAAAGCTGCTAAAAATAACGAGGAAACTTGCATTAGCGCTTAAACCTCGCATAAGCAGAGGATTGCACTTAACGCAAATTTCCTTGAACTTTTTGGCTCAAAAGTAGCACATATATGGCATAACTGACAAAAACATCGAGGAAGTTCACCGCCAGATATTTCCATTCTGCCCATGTACGATGGTGGACAATGCTTCTCTCTTGTTCTCCTTCCTGCTGTCTCTTACTCGCTGCACTCAGTCTTTATATACTTCAGACCATGAAAGGGACACAGATTACATAAGAACATAAGAACATAAGAAATAGGAGCAGGAGCAGGCCATTCGGCCCCTCGAGCCTGCTCCATCATTTAATGAGATCATGGCTGATCCGATTTTGGCCTCAACTCCACTTTCCTGCCCGCTCCCCATAACCCTTGACTCCCCTGTTGCTCAAAAATCTGTCTATCTCAGCCTTGAATATATTCAATGACTCAGCTTCCACAGCACTCTGGGGTAAAGAATTCCAAAGATTCACGACCCTCTGAGAGAAGAAATTCCTCCTCATCTCCGTCGTAAATGAGCAACCCCCTATTCTGAGACTATGCCCCCTAGTTCTAGGTTCCCCAACGAGGGGAAACATCCTCTCAGCATCTACCCTGTCCAACTCCCTCAGAATCTTATATGTTTCAATAAGATCACCTCTCATTCTTCTAATCTCCAATGAGTATAGGCCCAACCTGCTCAACCTTTCCTCATAAGACAACCCTTCCATCCCAGGAATCAACCTAGTGAACCTTCTCTGAACTGCCTCCAATGCAAGTTTATCCCTCCTTAAATAAGGGGACCAAAACTGTACGCAGTACTCTAGTTGTGGTCTCACCAGCGCCCTGTACAGTTGTAGCGAGACTTCCCTACTTTTATACTCTATCCCCCTTGAAATAAAGGCAAACATTCCATTTGCCTTCCTAATTACTTGCTGCACCTGCATGTTAACTTTTTGTGTTTCATGTACGAGGAAACCCAAATCCCTCTTTACCTCCGCATTCTGTAGTCTTTCTCCATTTAAATAATAGTTTTCTTTTCTATTCTTCCTACCAAAGCGGATAACTTCACATTTTCCCACATTATATTCCATCTGCCAAATTCTTGCCCACTCACTTAACCTATCTATATCCCGCTGCAGACTCTTTATGTCCTCCTCACAACTTGCTTTCCCACCTATCTTTGTATCGTCCGCAAATTTGGCTACAATAAACTCGCTTCCTTCATCTAAGTCATTGATATAGATTGAAAATAGTTGAGACCCAGCACTGATCCCTGTGGCACCCCACTAGTTACAGATTGCCATCCTGAAAATGACCCATTTATCCCGACTCTCTGTTTTCTGTTAGTTAGCCAATCCTCTATCCAATCTAATATATTACCCCCAACACCATCTTATGCAGTAACCTTTTATGTGGAACCTTGTCGAAAGCCTTTTGGAAATCCAAATACACTACATCTACTGGTTCCCCTTTATCCACCCTGCTCGTTACCTCCTCAAAGTACTCTAATAGATTTGTCAAACACGATTTATTTTCATAAAACCATGTTGACTCTGTTTGATTGTATTATGATTTTCTAAATGCCCTGCTACTACTTCCTTAATAATGGATTTGAGCATTTTGCCAATGACAGATGTTAGGCTAACTGACCTATAGTTTCCTGCTTTCTGTCTCCCTCCTTTTTTGAATAAGGGTGTTACATTTGTGGTTTTCCAATCCGCTGGGACTTTTCCAGAGTCAAGGGAATTTTGGAAGATTACAACCAATGCATCCACTATCTCTGTAGCCACTTCTTTTAAGACCCTAGGATGCAGGCCATCAGGTCCAGGGGACTTGTCAGCCTTTAGACGCATAAGTTTGCCTAGCACTTTTTCTCTAGTGATAGTGATTGTTTTAAGTTGCTCCCTCCCTTTTGCCCCTTGATTTTCTACTATTACTGGGATGTTTTTAGTGTCCTCTACTGTGAAGACAGATACAAAATGTTTGTTCAATGCCTCAGCCATTTCCTTATTTCCCATTATTATTTCCCCAGTCTCGTCCTCTAAGGGACCAACGTTTACTTTAGCTACTCTCTTCCCTTTTATATACTTGTAGAAGCTCTTACTGTCAATTTTTATATTTCTTGCTAGTTTACTCCCATAATCTATTTTCTCCCTCTTTATTATTTTTTTAGTCATCCTTTGCTGGTTTCTAAAATTTTCCCAATCTTCTGGCCTACCACTAATCTTTGCAACATTGTATGCCTTTTCTTTCAATTTGATACCATCCTTAACTTCCTTGGTTAGCCATGGTTGGTTCATCCTTTTCTTTGAGTCTTTCTTTCTCACTGAAATATATCTTTGTTGAGAGTCATGAAATATCTCTTTAAATGTCTGCCACTGCTTTTCTACCGTCTTACCTTCTAATTTATTTTCCCAGTCCACTTTAGCCAACATACTTTTGTAATTGCCTTTATTTAAGTTTAATACTCTAGTTTCAGACCCAAGTTTCTCACCTTCAAACTGAATGTGGACTTCTATCATGTTATGATCACTCTTCCCTAGAGGATGCTTTACTATGAGATCATTAATTAATCCTGTTTCATTACACATTACCAGATCTAAAATAGCCTGTTCCCTGGTCAGTTCCACACTGTATTGTTCCAAGAAACTGTCCCGAATACATTCTATGAACTCGTCCTCAAGGCTGCTTTTGGTACTGAGCAATGATGGAATCAGATCACAGCTACTGCACCATGATGACCTGCAAATTTTATCATTCATTTAATTATTATTTGTTTTCCTAAAATACCATTTACTATTGTAAATACTGACATGTGCTGTCATGATCCAGTTTCATAACACTTTGTAGTGCAGGTTATTAATTGTGCTGATAGGTTTGACACATGCCTTGTGGTGTCCTTTAAGGAAAGAGTGGGCTGCTGAAGTTTGACTGAGATATTAAGCATAATTGATTTATGGTCATCAGGAGACCACTGGCTGGTACAGTGTGTACTCCCAGCTGCGTAATGGCTTTGGCTTCTGCCTTTGATACCAGCCTAAGCAGGTGAGTTGGAAATTGTTGCCTACTGCCTGTTATGAGTATTAAGGGGACTTTGTTTGCTTTTATAACTAAACTTAAAACAAATGAATCCCCAAGAATGGAAGTTATTTCTCCTACAGTACTAAGTGAAATATAGGATGGGATCTTAGTGCATTGACTGTCATTATGAGGGAGTCAGTGAACATTGGGACAGTCCCAGCACATTGGAAACAGGCTGACATAATGCCCATTTCCAAAAAGCATCACAAATCAGACCCAGAAAGCTAAAGACCTATTGGTCTTATCTTAATATCAGGCAAAATAATGAAATTAGTTATTATGAGCAAACTTGTGTGCGGTTAAAAAACAAGTAATCATTTAGTCAATGTGGGTTCAGAGAGGGAAGATCCTGCCTGACCAACCTCTGTCACTATTTCGAGAAAGGGACATCCCAAGTGGACTGCAGAAAGCCCTACAATGTGGTGCACCCAGACTTTCTAAAAGCATTTGATCAAATTCTGGACAAAAGGCTGCTACATTAACTTAAAGCTTTGAGCAATCACAGGAAAACTTGAGAATGGAGAAGAAATTGCCTGAAGGGTAGAAAACAGTGGGGTACTTGTTTGAGGAGTTATGACAGGGTGGAGTTGGGTGCCTCAGGAATGGGTGTTGGGTCCACGACTATTTGTAATTTAAATCAATGGCTTGGCTTGAAAATCTCAATACAAATTGATCTAACTCTTAAACAATACCAAACTGAGGGGCAGTTGAATCTGTGGAGTCAGCTTGGGAGCAACAAAATGAATAGAACAGAACAATTCTTCTTCCCTTCTGTGTCCAGCGGCACATGAGGTAACCGTTGCTTCCACTGCTTCTACACCCAGCAGATTGTGCTCCGGGTTGTTTAGCCTAACTCACAACTCCCTACCGGGAGAACAGGCTAGATCTGATGGGGGTGTCGCCACTCCACTCCCATCGGAGGTGAGTAACCCGCTGGGTGTCAATCCGTTATTCAGAGACTAGAACTCTCGTCTCAGATTGCCAGGGCTGCCTGGAGTGGGGCTCAAACCTATAATCTTCTGACTCAGAGGCAGAATGCTACCACTGAGCCAAGGCGCATTCCGGACAGAACAATAGTACATGAAATTTAATTGGAAGTAAAATGGGCAACATACGTTCTCCATGAATGGGGTGCAATAGTGTAGGGTTCTCAAAATTCCCACATTCCCCAGAGTTATTAATAAGGGGTACCCCAGACAAAGTGGCTTCTAGACCTCGTGGCAGAAGCCTGCGACATTGAACAGAAACCAGGGCCCTGCAAAAACAGCAGGCCAGGTGACATGCCTGGGTCTGTAAGAGAGTTGCGAAATTCCCAGACGCCCAAAAGACTCAGAGGAAAAGAGAGAGACCCTAAGAAAAAGGGGCTTTGGACATTTTAAAACCAATTGAGTGTATTGGACCAGGGACATTTTTAAACATGCCTGGGCAGATCTCAGTACAGGCTGCCAAAGGAGGCGGGGCTGGCCTCTACAGAGATTACAGGTGGTCGACCTGTCTCCAGCCCCATCAAACTGTTTAGCATTTATACAAAGAAGTAAAGGCAACACAAATGAACAACCATCAGACCAGCAATCATCCTCCACTTAACAAATATTTAATATCGTTAAAGGCCATCTCCTGCCATTAAAGTTAACGACCTTAATGAGCCCACCAGAATTAAACAAAGCACTGGGAAGATTTGGCGGGCAAATAAGGAACAATCGAAGAGTATAACTTGAGACCTGTGCTGGAACAAGAGAGAGTTCCACAGAGGCGAGACAGGCAGTTTTGCAGCCTAGCAGTTTAAAACAAGCTGTTCAAGCCACACAGACAGGCCACAAGCAGGACAGCTGAAGCACAGGAGTTCTCCAGTACACAGTTCAACAGAAAACAAGACCGTTCAACAGAGAAGGCCAGCAGCTCCAGAAACAGACCGACACGCAAGAAACCAGAGCAACGGTTCCAGTGACCATCAAACACCTCGAGGCACAAGGGCCTCATGAAACTTTTTACTTAAAAGGATTTTAAACCATATCTCAACGGTCAAAGGATTTGTTTGGTGAGCATTATCCCTGATCTCCTGAAACCGAAACCCTTATCCCTCGCCTGTACTGTGTGTTCCCCAACCTGTTTAAGTGTGAAGTGTGTATTAAGTTTGTTACCTTTTTCTTTTAATAAAAGTCAAAATTCTTTCGTCGGAACCTGTTGTCTACTGCATCTTTATTCACAACCCCTAAATAAGTCCAAGGTCTGAACCTGGGGCGTGGGAGCGATTCGAACCACTCACTGAGTCAGGTGTAAGGCTGACCCCCAACACACCACCCCCTACAATAGCTAAGGATGGAGTTGAAAGAAACTTAGAAGTCTTAGTAGAATTGACTCCCAACGGGGGTGAAATTGGTCTTGGGCAGTCGCGCAAAACAGACAATAGCAAATCAGCAGCCCGTTTTACACCCCGCCCGATTTTCTTTTCCATTGACTTTAACGGATAAGAAAACCGTGCGGGGTGTAAAACAAGTGGCCAATTCACTATCACCTGTTTTGCACTACCGCCCAAGACCAATTTCAGCCTCCAACATGTCCAAGCATTGGACAGCAGTAATGAACAAAGAAAATTGGACGCTGATCTAGCTGGTCAAAAGAGCAGAGTCGAAGTTGAAGGAAGCCATGCTCAGACTCTATTGTGCTCTGGTCAGACCAGTGCTCTGGAGTACTGCATCCAGTTCTGGTCACCGAAACCAAAGTGCAACATTCAAACCTTGCAGACGGTTCAGAAAAGAGCCACAAGATCGATCCCTATCATTAGAGGATTGAGTAATGAGGAAATACTGGGAGAAACTTAGGCTGTTCGTCATTGAGGAGAGATTGCACAGATAAGATAATAAATGGCACAAAAAAGAAAAAAAAAGACTTACATTTATCTAGCGCCTTTCATGACCACCGGATGTCTCAAAGCGCTTTTCAGCTAATGAGGTACTTTTGAAGTGTAGTCACTGTTGTAATGAGGGAAACGCAGCAGCCAATTCATGCACAGCAAACTCCCACAAACAGCAATGTGATAATGACCAGATAATCTGTTTTTTTGTTATGTTGATTGAGGGATAAATATTGTCCGGGACACCGGGAACAACTCCCCTGCTCTTCTTCAAAATAATGCCATGGGATCTTTTACGTCCACCTGTGAGAGCAGACGGGGCCTCGGTTTAACGTCTTATCTGAAAGAAGGCACCTCCGACAGTGCAGCACACCCTCAGCACTGCACTGGAGTGTCAGCCTAGATTTATGTCCTCAAGTCCCTGGAGTGGGACTTGAACCCACTCAGAGGCGAGTGTGCTACCCACTGAGCCACAGCTGACAAAAGAAAGGCATGAACACTAATTCAAACTGAACCATGATGGTAGGGCAAAGGGACACCAATTCCAATAGTAAATGGCAAAATTAGAACTCATGACCAGTTTGAGAAATGGAACAGAAAGTTATGATGGATGTGCCTTTAAGCTATTTTAATCCTCAATGTCTTGAGCTAACTGATGTTAAAAACAAATTCAGGTCCAAATCTGGTCAGCAAACTAATTTTGTCTATTAAAAACAACATTGTGACTGAAGAAGCACTTTTAGCTTGGTGGCTGTCCCTTTAAATCCAGTTTAAAATCCAGCTGTTCTGTTCTAGCTAATTGATGCAGATGTTGCAACATGTGTCAGTTTATTTCTATTCTAATGGTCTTGAGTTAGAAATCAAACCACTGAATTGAGATTTTAGCAATTCTGCATGATTGGTTCAGATTGTATATGAATGGCAGTTCCTCTTTAAATTTAATTGGGCAGCTATTCAAAATATAGGAAGTCTCAGTAACTGTTTTCTGTATATTTAGGGGGTGATAGTTGTTTGAATCAGTCTGTTTAAATCTTCAAAATGGAAAGATAGATTTGAAATATTCCAAGACATAGTTTAGTATAAGCTCCTACAGTGGTAAGAAATAAAATAAACTGTATATAAAAAGTTACTTATGAAAGAATTGTATTATTTTCCTGTTAAGGAGCTAGGTAGAAGGATTTACACTATAAAGATGTACCTGTATTGTATGACTACTATTTATTAGCTGGTTCATCTTTTGTTGAATACATTTACTTAATAGTTTAAACCTAAAACAAGGTCTAAAATTGTAATGATTTATTGCTTATATCTTTTCTGGGTCTGTTGTAGATGAATTGATAGATATTGATTGCTATGATTAGGCAACAACTCCATTATCATTGTATCATGAAACTATCTGTTCTCCCATCACCTCTGTGCTTGCTGACCTACATTGGCTCCTGGTTTGTCAATGCCTCAATTTTAAAATTCTCATTTTGTTTTCAAATCACTCCATGGCCTCGTCCCTCCCTATCTCTCTAACTTCCTCCAGCCCTACAATCCTCTGAGATCTCTGTGCTTCTCCAATTGTGGCCTCTTGCACATCCCTGATTTTAATCGCTCCACCTTTGGTGGCCGTGCTTTCAGCTGTCTAGCTCCTAAGCTCTGGATTTCCCTCCTTAAACCTCTCTCCCTCTCTTCCTTCTGGTGCTTCTTAAAACCTACCTCTTTGACCAAGCTTTTAGTCGTCTGTCCTAATATCATCTTATGTGGCTGGATGTCAAATTTTGTTTGATAACTCTCCTGTGAAGCGCTTTGGGACATTTTACTATGTTAGAGGTGCTTTATAAATGCAAGTTGTTGTGGTTTTTGTTACCAGGATGGTAGAAGGTGAGCTAGATGGACCTTGGTCTTTTTACATCTAGTAATTTCTATGATCATTATTAAAATGGGAGAAGGATCCTATGGAGGCATCGGATAATTCCATAGTTAAAAATCTTTAATGGAAAGGACGTTTCATTCATTATCCTGGACACATTACCTAAAGGTTATCTAAATATTCAGGTTAGTGAAGGCACTCTCAAAGGGGCAGGAAGTTGGGACTCACCTATGAGAGTGATCAAAAACAAGGCAGCTGAACAGATATGTAGGGGTTAATTTTAACCCAACGTGCCAGGCTGGAAGCTCAGGGGATCAGGTGGAATGTCGGTTTTACACCCAGCCCAATATTACTTTACTTTGGCGATTAAAATCACGTGGGGTGTAAAACCAATGGACTCGATTTTTATTTCTGAGGCGGTTTGGAGTTAGGTTGTGTGGTGGGCGGGTTCCGGAGCCGCTTCCGGCGGGATCAGCTGCTGATGTCCGATTTTGATTTAATCAGCTTGTTGATTTCAAAGAGGCGCGCTGGCCGGTTCAATGAGTGTGATCGGGTCGGCTGGCCACCTCTGATGATGTCATCATAGCAGCTGGTTTTAAAGCTGCCATTCAGCCTAAGCCTTTCTCTTCTGCATTCTGATACTCAGTGAGATTGCTCCATCCACAACGACTTCTTCCAGAGTCAAGGCAGCTCCTTGATTTAATGATGAGTCCCTCCATGCTCTTGTGGATGCTGTCAGAGGGCGCAGGGAGATTATCTTCCCTTCGAATGGCTGGAGAAAGCCTCCTCAGCAGACCAAGGCAGCCTGGCTGCGCATTGCTGAGGAGGTGAGCGCAAGGTCCATATGTTCACGCTCATGGATCCAGTACCGAAAACGGTTTAATGATCTTGTGCGAACATCAAAAGTGAGTATCCTATCACACTTACCTTCAATCTGCTTCCCTTCTCTTCTCATCACCAGCACTCTGCGTTGTAAGCCTGCTCCTCCACATACCACCTTACCCTTACTTCCCTTGCACTCTTACCTATCCATCTCTGTCTCTGCACTGAATCACTTCAGCATCCTGCCTATGCACCCCTTAGACTCGCTCTCACTGTCATGCAGTGACAAGAACTAACAACGCACAGGGAGCTAGGTTCCTCTTGGCACCTTACCCAATCTTCGTCTCTCTCAAAGCTTCTATGGTAGGGATTCTTCACACTCACTCCATCACTGTAGTTGAAACTCCGCTTGTGTCCTCCTTGCAGGTAAAGATAGCCAACAATAAGAGGGAGAGAGCACTGACTGGAGGAGGTACACCTACCCTAGCAACATTGACAAGTGTTGAGGAGGCTGCATACGAAATTGTTGGAAGTGGTGATAACCTGGAAGTGGGCGATGGAGAGATGGGCACACTAGAGGAAGCTGATGATATAATAGATTTACATCCCTCTCATTGACATTTAGTGATTGACTGCAATGGAACATGATGTTTATCGAGAATCGCGTTGTATCATCTGCCCAAAAGGATGTGTCTGCTACATCAATATCAGATGTCTAAATCATGCCTTTACTCTCCCACCATCGAGCACCCCCTTCACCACGATCCAGGACGAAGAGCCGGACAACTCCTCAGAGGAACCTGAAGCCTCTGAGGGAGCAGCGTCACCAGGACTCAGCACACCCTGCACCAGCGCAGCAATGCACACCTCGGTGGGGCCCTCGCGAGTTAGAGTAGTGTTGCCACCTGGTCTATCACAGCGCACAAGTGAGCATCAGCAGATGGTGGAGACAATGACAGCAGTGGAGAGTCCTCGGCGGAGGTCGCAGCAATCTCCTAGCTCTGCAGAGCTGCATGCAGACGCTGTGTCGCTGGGGCCATCCAGAAAAAGAGCATCTCGGGAAATACAGGAACAAGTGCAGGAGTCTCTGGAAGGGTTTGCCTCCAGGGTTAGTGCGAGTGTGGATAGAATGGAGGAGTCCATTTCTAACATCAGCACTGCCGATGGAGGCAATGGTGCATGAATGCACCTCCATGGATAGGATGGCAACCTCCTTGGAAAGGATGGCTACCTCAGTGGAAACGATGGCTACGGCCATGGAGGAAATAAGTCACCAGAGTCAGGAAACCATGGTGACTGTTCAAAATAGAATGTCATCTCTGGAGGAGCAATGGGCAGCTATTGAGCAGAGAGACTAGAGCTTCATGGACATCCTTGTGATGAGGACTGCCAGTGCAGATATGGGTCCTCATGGTCCCCCTGATGTTCAGCAAGCTGGTCTCCAGCCACTTGCCAGCACTGAGGTGCGGCTAACCCATGAGAGGGATGTTGTTGGCAGAACACAAGGAAGTGTGGGCTCCTCTCAAAGCGCCGACACGACCATGCCACTGCGGAGCCCTCGGTCAGAGACCCACTTTGCAGGGACAACTGAGCTGGCCGTTTCAGCCCCTGCACAACCGCAGGAACAGCAGACTGTTGAAGAGCCCTCCCAGGCTCCCAAACCCAGAGGACGCCTGCCAAAGGAGTCAAAGCAGGCGCAGCATCCTAGTCAGCAAGGTGCCTCTACATCTGCTGAAGCACCACATAGAAGCACGCGTAAGAGAAAGGTTAAGCACATATAGTCACAAGGGGACTCATGTGGGTGTTTTGTCTTTTTATCTGACTGTTCTTGGTTTATGATCCTTTTGTCATATGTAAAAGAAAAATTATGGCAAACAGTTGATTGTGTGGCCTATGTGTTCTGGGAAATGGCAAAAGCGCATTGAGGGCTCAGGGTGAATTGTTTTTGTAATGCTGATGGTGAAAGTGATAGGAAATAACAGGGTACAGCAGAGATGGTGTATGACGTTGGACAAATGTCGCCTACAATCACAGAGCCATATGGTAGCCACCTATGGTTGAAGGGTAAGCTTATGAAAATGTAACATGGCAGTGTGTATACCCTGCTTGACGGGCAGCAGTGAACTGGATGGATGCTGCATTGTTCAAAACAGGGCATGCAAGGTGCCCCTCATCCTCCTCCTCCTCCTCTTCCCAGGAAGATCTGCGCTGAGCCACGCAGTTGCTGCTCCTCCGATTATAAGGACCAGGATGAGAGGACATAAATTTTTCCCATCCCCTTGCTATAGATTTCATTTGAGGCAAGAAGCTTGCAAGCGCACAGGCGAAGTGGCATGACATTATTCCATTCAGGTTGTCAGCTTGAACAGTCACAAGGTCAATAGATGTGCAAAATCTTACCCATACCTACAACAGCAAAATTGTTGCATTTGAATGTCAGCCATGTTTCAGGGGCGCTTTCAAAGTGCTCCACCAATGAATACAAATCATGTCCTCCAGCAACTCGTCTTCTTGAAACTGGCCTGTTTCTGACAAGACAGGAAACAGGAGCCAGAAGCATGAAAATGGGAAACCACTATCAAAATAGGATTAGCAAGACAGTTAACAGGCTCTTAACTGCCTTAACTACCTGTCCCATCGGTTCCAGTCAGGTCAGTTTGGGAGCGACTGAACAGACACACACAAAAATCGGGTGGGGGCAGGATGGAGGCGGGTTGGGTGTCTAAGCCATTTTTTCTGATTTTCGCTATAGACCCGACTACAAACCCGCCTCCTCAGGGCTATTAAAATCGAGCCAAATGTTTCACCCGATCCCATCAGTTTCCTGGTTAGGTGAAAATTACATTAATTGAGGAGGAAGGGTAGAGAAGACCCTAAATATGCAACAGTGATGGCAGCATAGATCTCACACGGACCCAAAGAAAAATTTGAAACAAACAGAATTAAAAAAAAACACCAAACACAAGTTGGAGTTAGCTCATAAAACTGCTGAAGAGAAAGCAACCAAAAAGCAAGATTTTCAACAACAGCTTCTCAGAATTGATGATGAAAAATGATGCTGAATTAATGTGAATGAGAAGGAGAAACAGCGACATTATGAAGCTGATCTGAGTTAGGTAGCTGATAATGCAAATGGATAGGACATACGTCTACTGGATGTTGTTAATGTTAGAATCTAGTTTGATCAATTTTAAAGGAACTGTTTTGGATTTTACTAGAACTCTTTAATTATTAGCAAACTATTATAAGTGGACAAAGACATTTGAGCTGGATGTCTGAAATTGTTTTTTAATGGTAAAGAAATTGTGACTTCTCTCATGTAATGCTTGAGTTATTGCCTTGAGCATTTCGCCAAAGTATAAGACATTAAGGAAAACTCCATGTAGTACACATAAAGAATTAGTCCTACAATGTATCCCAGGCTGTTAAGAGAAGCAAAAGAGGAAATAGCAGTGGCTCTGACCATCATTTTCCAATCCTCTTTGGCTACAGGTGTGGTCATGATGCGGAGATGCCGGTGTTGGACTGGGGTGGACAAAATTGAGAGGTCGCACAACACCAGGTTATAGTGGGCGATTCTGTATCTATTTACTTCACCTGAGGCGATTCTGTATCTATTTACTTCACCTGAGGAAGGGGCAATCGATAGCTCCGAAAGCTTGTGATTTCAAATAAAACTGTTGGACTATAACCTGGTGTTGTGCGACCTCTCAATTTTGTACAGGTGTGGTGCCAGAGGACTGGAGGACTGCTAACATTGTACCTGTGTTTAAAAAGGGAGAAAGGGATAGACCGAGTAATTACAGGCCAGTCAGCCTAACTTCAGTGGTGGGAAAATTATTGGAAAAAGTTCTGAGGGACAGGATAAATCTTCATGTAGAAAGACACGGATTAATCAAGGACAGTCAGCATGGATTTGTTAAGGGAAGGTCAAGTCTGAGTAATTTGACTGAATTTTTTGAGGAGGTCACAAGGAGGGTCGATGAGGGTAGTGCGTCTGATGTAGTGTATATGGATTTTAGCAAGGCTTTTGATAAGGTTCCACATGCAGGCTGGTCACGAAAGTAAAAGCCCATGGGATCCAGGGCAAAATGGCAAGTTGGATCCAAAATTGGCTCAGAGGCAGGAAGCAAAGGGTAATGGTTGATGGGTGTTTTTGTGACTGGAAGGCTGTTTCCAGTTGGGTTCCACAGGGCTCAGTACTAGGTCCCTTGCTTTTTGTGGTATATGTGAATGATTTAGACTTGAATGTAGGTGGGTATGTTTAAGAAGTTTGCAGATGATACTAAAATCGGCTGTGTGGTTGATAATGAAGAAGAAAGATGTAGACTGCAGGAAGATATCAATGAACTGGTCAGGTGGGCAGAACAGTGGCAAATGGGATTCAATCCAGAGAAGTGGGAGGTAATGCATTTGGGGAGGGCTAACAAGGCAAGGGAATATACATTAAATGGTAGGACACTGAGAAGTGTAGAGGAACAAAGGGACCTTGGAGTGCAGGTCCACAGATCCCTGAAGGTAGCAGGCCAAGTAGATAAGGTGGTTAAGAAGACATACGGAATATTTGCCTTTATTAGCCAAGGCATAGAATACAAGAGCAGGGAGGTTATGCTTGAACTATATAAAACACTAGTTAGGCCACAGCTAGAGTACTGCGTGCAGTTCTGGTCACCACATTTCAGGAAAGTTGTGATTGCACTAGAGAGGGTACAGAGGAGATTTACGAGGATGTTGCCTGGACTGGAGAATTTTAGCTACGAGGAAAGATTGGATAGGCTGGGTTTGTTTTCTTTGGAACAGAGGAGGCTGAGGGGAGACGTTATTGAGGTGTATAAAATTATGAGGGGCATAGATAGAGTGGACAGGAAGGACCTATTTCCCTTAGCAGAGGGGTCAACAACCAGGGGGCATAGATTTAAAGTAATTGGTAGGAGATTTAGAGGGGATTTGAGGGGAAATTCCTTCACCCAGAGGCTGGTTGGGGTCTGGAACTCACTGCCTGAAAGGGTGGTAGAGGCAGAAACCCTCACCACATTTAAAAAGTGCTTGGGTGTGCACTTGAAGTGCCGTAACCTACAGGGCTATGGACCAAGAGCTGGGAAGTGGGATCAGGCTGGATAGCTCTTTGTCGGCTGGCGCGGACATGATGGGCCGAAATGGCCTCCTTCCGTGCTGTAAATTTCTATGATTCTATGATTCTATTTAGGCGTGGGGCTAGGTATCAATTGAGAAGACCAAACCTGGTCTTAAGATGCGAGACTGTGGGGTGTACAATGACCCCCAATGTGACTGTATGACTGTATTCCTACCCTAATCATAATAAACAAATTATCCACAGAAGGATAACTTAGCACTGGGTGTACTGTAACATTGGTATGACCACACCTAGTTGGGAGTAAAAGACTTCAGTGTCTTCCCTCATTCCATTTGAGGTTCTGCTGGTGAATGATGAAAGCCTCAGTGGCTAATTTTGCTAAAGAAGAGAAAGTTATGGTGTCGGGTAACGCTTGTGGAGCCAAGCTAGTCAGAAATAGTGGAGCTCAGCCCTCATGGCAACTGATGCAGCAGCCTGATTCTGGGGCGAGCATTTTAATTTTTCCCTGGACCATGTAAGAGCACATGAGAAACCCAAGGTTTTCCTGCAAAATATACCAGAATAAGCAATCACAGGGGAACCTGCATTGTTTAGATCGTCAAGAACTAGAATAGGCTTAGGCAACCAACCTTGCATTAGATGGCATGTGTCACCCAGGACATTAGGGACACACAATCAACAGTTTGTTGTAGTTATGAGGCTGGTCACTTGGTACAACATTATAAAGGGGTAAACTGCACAAACGAGAGGTTGCTACACCATTTTCATTGGCCTAATATCTGAAATATACAACCAACTTTTGTAACGTATGTGACCCATGTCAATATATGGATAGGAATATAGGAGTAGGCCATTCAGCAGCTTAAGCCTACTTCGCCATTCAGTTAGACCATGGCTGATCTGTACCACAACTGCACTTACCCACTTTAGTTCCATATCTCTTGATAACTTTACCCAACAAAAATCTATCAATCTCAGTCTTGAAAGCTCCAATTATCCCAGCATCCACGGCAGAGAGAATTTCAGATTTTTGCTACCTTTGTATGAAAAAGTGCTTCCTGATTTCACTCCTAAAAGGCCTTCCTCTAATTTTAGGATGTATTGATGTCCCCACCAGAGGATTAGTTTCTCTGCATCTATTCAATGCAATGCCTACCAATTATTAATAAATCTGTCAAACGAGTGGTCATAAATATTGTAGTTCTATGCGTGAATGGAATGTAATGAGAAATGGTACATATTAATCATGGTAGACTACAAATCTAGCATATTCGGACATACACCTCAGATCCATGGATGCAACAATCATGCCTGGTGCATTGCTAGAAATGTTCATTCAAATTGGGTTTATCCAATTAAAGGACTAATTTTAGTTGATCAGTCAATTATAGCAAAAAACATCTTGATCCAACTCATCATATCCTCAGACAAATGGGCTGATAGATTTAATGGCGCGCTGACTATTATGCTATGCTCATATGGTGAGCAGAACGCTAAGGACTGGGATAAAACATTATCATGTTTGCTATTCTTTACAGAGAGATACCCCGGAATCTACAGGGTCTGATCTTTTGAATTTCTGTACTGATACTGAACACATAGGGCTCGATTTTAATAGCCCTGAGGAGGCGGATTTGGAGGCGGATGGGCAGCGAAAATCAGAAAAAATGGCTTCAGACACCCAACCCGTCTCCATCCCACCCCCACGCGATTTTCGTGAGTGTCAGGTCAGCCGCTCCAAAACTGACCCGACTGTAACCGGTGGGACAGGTAGTTAAGCCAATTAACAGCCTGTTAACTGCATCTCCTATTTTTATAGTGGTTTCCCATTTTCGTGCCTCTGCCTCCTGTTTCCTGTCTTGTCAGAAGCAGGCCAGCTGCAAGGAGACGAGTTGCTGGAGGACATGGTTTGTAGTCATTGTTGCAGCACTTTAAAAGCACTCCTTTAACATGGCTGACATTCAAATGCAACAACTTTGTTGTAGGAGGTTTGGGAGAAGATTTTGCAACTCTACTGACCTTGTGACTGATCAAGCTGACAGCTATCTGCAGTGTGACCTGATTGGAATAATTTCAGGCCACTTCGACTGAGCGCTTGCAATCTTCTTGCCTCAACTGAAATCAATAGCAACGGGATGGGGACCATTTATATCTTTTCATCCTGGTCGTCAAATTCAGAGGAAGAGCAGCCGCAGCAGCACCACAACCAGCCACAACAGTACCATCAGTACGAGGAGTGCCAACCTCCTCCTCACCCACCTGATGATGCACAGGGCAGAGAGCCTCAGCGCAGGGCTGCACCTCGCCGCAGGAGATACCCCCAACACAGGGTTTACAGGCAGAGGATCAGCTTCCTCAGCATGATTGAGCAGCAGTGCCAGAGGAGGCTGAGACTTTTGAGAAACGTAGTCGCTGACATCTGCGCAATGCTTCACCGACACTTGGGGCCCAGAAGTGCGTGTGGACACTCCTTACCAGTTGCTGTGAAAGTCACCACCGCACTCAACTTCTTTGCTTCGGGCTCCTTCCAGGGATCAGCTGCAGACATCAGCAGCATCTCCCAGTCGGCTGCACACACCTGCATCACGCAGGTCACCGATGCCCTCTTTGCAAAGGCGCACAATTACATCCACTTCTCCACGGATGGCCCAAGTGTGACGGCGTGCAGTTGGCTTTGCCAATATGGCTGGCTTGCCAATGGTGCAGGGCGTCATAGACTGCACACATGTAGCCATTAGGGCCCACTATCACAACCCAGCTGTATTTTGCAACCACAAGGGATTCCACTCCCTGAACATCTAGCTGGTGTGTAACCACAGGAAGATCATTATGCACGTTTGTGCAAAGTACCCTGGCAGTTGCGGTACAGGAGCGGTACAATGTGAGTCACATATCCACCAGAAGCATCATCGAGCAAACCATCGGCTTGCTCAAAATGCACTTCCGATGCCTAGACAGATCTGGAGGAGCTTTGCAGTATGCACCAGCCAGGGTGTCCAGAATCGTGCCCTGCTATGCCCTGCACAACATCGCACAGCAGCACAGGTTAGTGCTGCTGGATGAACAAGTGGCTCAGCACACAGCCTCCTTGGAGGACGAGGAAGAGGAAGAGGATGAGGAAGAGGATGGGGAGCGATGCCTTGCGGTTCCGCATGTGGCCAATCCAGCAGCAGGCGACCTGGCGACCACATTGCTGGCCATCAGGCAATGGATGCACTCATGATAAAGAGAGAGAAGATAACAAGAAATATAAAAACAGACAGTAAGAGCTTCTACAGGTATATAAAAAGGAAGAGAGTAGCTAAAGTAAACGTTGGTCCCCTAGAGGATGAGTCTGGGGAATTAATAATGGGAAACGGGGAAATGGTGGAGACTTTGAACAAATATTTTGTATCGGTCTTCACGGTAAAAGACACTAAAAGCATCCCAATAATGGATAATCAAGGGGCTATTGGGGTGGGGGAGGGAGGAACTTAAAACAATCACTATCACTAGAGAAAAAGTACGAAGCAAACTAATGGGACTAAAGGTGGACAAGGAAGTGGTAGCAGGACATTTTGAAAATCATAATATAGTCAAGCAGAGTCAGCATGGTTTTATGAAAGGGAAATCATGTTTGACAAAATTGCTGGAGTTCTTTGAGGATGTAACGAGCAGGGTGGATAAAGGGGAACCAGTAGATGTCGTGTATTTGGATTTCCAGAAGGCATTCGATAAGGTGCCACATAAAAGGTTACTGCACAAGATAAGAGCTCACGGGGTTGCGGGTAATATATTAGCATGGATAGAGGATTGGCTAACTAACTGAAAACAGAGAGTCGGGATCAATGGGTCATTTTCAGGTTGGCAAACTGTAACTAGTGGAGTGCCGCAGGGATCAGTGCTGGGGCCTCAACTATTTACAATCTATATTAATGACTTGGATGAAGGGACCCAGTGTAGTGTAGCCAAATTTGCTGATGATACAAAGATAGGTGGGAAAGCAAATTGTGTGGAGGACGCAAAGAATCTCCAAAGGGATATAGATAGGCTAAGTGCGTGGGCAAAAATCTGGCAGATGGAGTATGATGTGGGAAAATGCGAGGTTATCCACTTTGGTGGGAAAAATAAAAAAGCAAAATGGGGAGAGATTACAAAATGCTGAGGTACAGAGGGATCTGGGGGTCCTTGTACATGAATCACAAAAAGTTAGCAAAGTTAGCAAGCAGGTACAGCAATTAATTAGGAAGGCAAATGGAATGTTGGCCTTTATTGCAAAGTGAATGGAGTATTAAAGTAGGGAAGTCCTGTTACAACTGTTGGTGAGACCACACCTGGAGTACTGTGTACAGTTTTGGTCTCCTTATTTAAGGAAGGATATACTTGCATTGGAGGCAGTTCAGCGAAGGTTCACGAGATGAAGGGATTGTCTTATGAAGAAAGGTTGAGCAGGTTGGGCCTATACTCATTTGAGTTTAGAAGAATGAGAGGAGATCTTATTGAAACATATAAGATTCTGAAGGGGCTTGTCAGAGTAGATGCAGAGAGGATGTTTCCCCTCGTGGGGGAATCTAGAACTAGGGGGTATAATTTCAGAATAAGGAGGCACCCATTTAAAACGGAAATGAGGAGGAATTTCTTCTCTCAGAGGATCGTGAATCTTTGGAATTCTCTTCCCCAGAGAGCTGTGGAGGCTGGGTCATTGAATATATTTAAGTTGGAGATAGACAGATTTTTGAATGGTAAGGGAGTCAAGGGTTATGGGGAGCGTGCAGGGAAGTGGAGTTGAGGCCAAGATCAGATCAGCCATGATCTTATTGAATGGCGGAGCAGGCTCGAGGGGCCAAATGACCTACTCCTGCTCCTACGTCTTATGTTCTTACGTCTTATGTTCTTATGTTCACCCATGCCAGATTCGCGTAAGGTTACGCTTCAACAACAAATGCTGGCACATGGAGATGAATAGAAGTCCGACATTCTCAAAACCCCAGGCATCATCTGTCCATCATCTGTGGTTTGCGCTCAGTTTCACCACCAACATTCTACATGGAATTCTCCCTGATCCTTCACTCTTGAACTTCCATTTCCCAGAATACAGAGGCCACACTTTAGGTGATCTCGGCAGATCATTAAACCTTTTTCGACACTGAACCCATGTGCATCTACACACAGACCTCGAACTCACCTCCTCAGCAATTTGCAGCCAAGCTGCCTTGGTTTGCTGAGGAGGCCTCCTCCTTGCGTTTCCAGGGAAGAGGACCTCCTGACATCCTCTAACTCCCTCCACAAGAGCATGGAGGAAGCCCTCATTGAACCTGGGTGCAGCCTTAGTTTTTGGGGCTGCCATTCCTGCAGCAGCCAGCACCTTTAAGAGGAAAAACCTAATGCTTTTGCAAAGGGGACATGGCCCCTTTAAATTTTTACCTGAAACCACGCGTCATCAGAGGTGAGAATCTGACGCTCTGCAACCAATTGCCTGGAGGGACCCGCACGTCGGCTGTAATGAGGCCAATCAAGCAAAAATAGTAACTGCTGGGAGGCGGCATCTGGGAGCGGGTCCGAAAGCTGCCTAGCAGCGGGCCCGCCCTCAACCCGCCTCCTCTATAAAGATCGCGGCCATAGTCTATTAACACTCATCAGTGAGGCATAGGCAGGAAAGATCACTGAAAAAGACAGAAATGTAGTAGAAAGTGTTCTTAAGGGATGACCAAATTATTTTGGTCAAATTATGGTCCAACTAGGGGCCATAAATATAAGGTAGTCACTAATAAATCCAATAGGACATTCAGGAGAAACTTCTTTACCCAGCGAGTGGTTAGAATGTGGAGTTCACTACCACAAGGAGTGGTTGAGCTGAATAGTACAGATGCACTTAAGGGGAAGGTGGATAAACACATGTGGGAGAAAGGAATGGAAGGATATGCTGATGAGGGGTTAGATGCGGAAGGGTGGGAGGAAACTCCTATGGAGCATAAACATCAGTATGGACCTGTTGGGCTGAATGGCCTGTTTCTGTGTTGTTAATACTATGTAATCACTGAAAAGGCACCTGGGGAGAGAGATGGTGGCAATATTAAAGATCTCTTATCCAAGAGCAGAATGAGGTTCTGTGGTAGATGAGATTACTCTATCAGCTCAGTTATCTCCCACACATAATAGCAAGCCATGAAATAATTACTAGCTTTTCCCTTACTGATCCTGGGCAGACTTGGCTAGCCCAAGCATTTTGTACACAAAGTCAACATGGGCATTTCAAATCCAAAATGCATTCCCCATGTCATACAGTGTGAGTGACCATTATTGGGGAGGTACAGGAGTTGCTGGATCTGGGAGAAATATGTCCATTGCAGAGCTCATAGAAAGAAAGAACTTGCATTTATATAGTGCCTATCATGACCTCAGGATGTTTGAATAGCGCTTCACAGACTGAGGGGTATAGTACAGCGATTATAGGACAGACAGCAGGAGAAGCTTTTTGATAGAGAGTGATGAGGCCATGGAATGCACTACCAGAGTTAGTGACTGATGCAGAGTCCGGGGCAATTTTAACCCTAACTCTCCCAGGAGCTGATGGTTCCTGATTTTAACTTGCTCTACTTAGCAAGCGGCAAGAACAGTTACCCAAATCTGGCAGGGTCCTTTTCCCTGTATGCATTTTGGGACCTGATGACGTCCTACGGAGTTAACTGCAATTTTAACACAGCGGCCTGAGCGGGAAGCCGTCCTGAGGATCCAGCCAGGCCAACCTAGCAGGGAAGAAGTCGCCCAAAAATGTAAGTTTTTTAAAAACTTTTTTTTTCTACTTTCCTTGTGGAGCAAGAGAAGCAGGAGTGTTCCTTCGGGTCCAACAAAGAAAGTTTGTCTCCTCTGCAACGTGATCCAGAGATACAACAGGGTATAGGCACCAGCACCTACTTGATAGTTACATTGCTGACCCCAAAATTTTTATAATGGGTGATTTTTTCCCCCCCCTCCTCCCCACACCACTGACCGCACAGCAGGCAGCTATCGGTAAATCACAGGTCCACTACCGGGGGAGTGCATGTAAGTGTAATGAAAGGGTTAATCTTTATATTGTAGCAATATTAACTTTTTCGCTATTACCTGTAAAGTGAGTCTCTGTTCGAAGAATGAAAGTGTAATTATAAGACATGCTTGCTTTATTTTATTAATATAAAATACAGTGAAAAGCAGCGATCAGTTTGGACAGTAAAGCTAATTAAAATAAATTATTTTAAAATAACCTTCAGAAGATAGAAGAAATGTTAAATTGCAACACTAAGAGCATCTGACTTGGAACCCCTGGCTTTTTCAGCTGTGGTTTGTGAGGATTTAGGAGTTGAAGGCCCCGATATTTGCGGGGAGGGTGCGGGGAAACGCGGTAGTGCGAGGAAAAACCTGGCAAGGCCTGGGACGAGGAGGTCCTGCCGAATATAACAGCAAGATATCATTGTAAATTTTTTCTACCGTTTTCTGCACAGCAGCCATCCAAATTGACAGGTTGGCCGGCTGCCGGGTGGGAAAACAAGCGGCAGGAGGCCACAGCCATGGACCCTTGGGGATGGTCCCTGGTAATCGGGAGGGAGGGAGGGAGAAATTGGTGCTTGGTGGAGGGGGAGGGTGGGTGTGCAAGAGAGCGGCAATCAGGAGGAGGGAGCGAAAGATTGGGGTTTGGGGTTGGGGATGGGGAGGTCGGCAATCACGATAGGGAGCCAAAGATCGGATCTAGAGGTGGGGCGGTTGCTGGACGTGGCAGTGAGGAGAGATAGGCTGTGATTTTCAGAGGGGAAGCCAGGGTGGCTGGGGGGAGGGGCGGGGGCATGCGTTACTGTTGAAGGCAATGTGGGCCCAGGTGTAAAGGATTCCAACATGCTCCACGTTGCTGAAAACTTTCATCACAAGACCACAGAAACCCATGATAAGTCTGGGCAGACTTGGGGCTTGTCTTTGTGAGAAATCAACCCATTGACTATTGAAGAATTAGATGAGGGAGAAGCAACACCTTTTTAAAAGAAGTGACAAATCTTTAACACCAGTACGATAAGGTATATTCATGAAACCTTGAATATTTTTTCTATTAAGCAGCAAATTACTTTCTCATTCTTTAAAAGCAACATTGCAAAATTAAATGAGTGCAGAGATGTGTTGAAGCCTTGCAGAGTTTTCATCTATGTTTCTTGTCTGGTTTTGCCTTTCTATTCCACTTTTCTTGTTAATCCTGCAATTCAGTGAACAGAATTAATAAATTAAAATTTTCCAACTGTCTCAGCTGAATTTCAGTTCAAACATTTTAGCAGGTTATTCATGAACAATATTTGGTTACTAGTTGAAATGTCATTTAACAAAAAAAGACAATTGTTTTACTTGGTTCCATATTATGAACTTGTGATAAATAACATTTAGTTTCCTCAGAGATTGATGTTGCCAGTATCATCTTTAATTGTTCAGTTCTGGAAGCGCCACTGCCTCCTATCCTGAGGGACGTTGATAGAAAAATCATCGAACTGGTATTTCTTTTTGCCAACAAGACAAAATGGGGAAGGCAGAAATCCCCTTTGCCAGCAGCTCTGTGTGTGCATTAGTTAAATACTGGTGCCAGCAGCTGGGCATCAGTTTGGCCCAAACAAACTTGAATATTCAACAACCTTTCAGTTTATTCACAACTGGTAAACCTTGGTGTCCTTCGAGCAAAACCATTTACCCACTATAATGCTGATCTTTGAAACATTCAGATGTTGTGATATAACTTGAACCTTTCTAAAACCGAGGTAATGGCCCTAATAGATGATGGGGCTGAAATCTGATTTGTGTGGGGTTGCAAAATGGTCAATGTAGGAACAGATACAGGCCATACTGTCCCTCGAGCCATTCAATTAGATCATGGCCGATTTGTACCTTAACTTCATTTACCCTCCTTGGGTTCCATAACCCTTAATACCCTTGTCTAACAAAAATCTATCATTCTCAGTTTTGAAATTTTCAATTGACCCCCAGCCTCAACAGCTTTATGGGGGAGAGAGTTGTAGATTTCCACTACCCTTGTGTGAAGAAACGCTTCCTGACATCACCCCTGAACATCCTAGCTCTAATTTTAAGGTTATGCTCCTTTGTTCTGGACTCCCCCTTCAGAGGAAATAGTTTCTCTCTATCTACCATATCAACTCCTTGAATCATCTTAAACAGCTCAATTAGATCACCTCTTAAGGGAATACAAGCCTAGTCGATGCAACCTGTCCTTACAATTTAACCCTTTTAGCCCCAGTATCATTCTGGTGAATCTGAGCTGCACCGCCTCTAAGGCCAATATATCCTTCCTGAGGTGCAGTGCCCAGAACTGAATCCAGCACTAACCAAAGCTTTATATAACTTCCAGCCCTTTGTATTCCAGCCCTCTTGAGATAAAGGCCAACATTCTATTAGCCTTAATTATCTCTTGTACCTGTCCACTAGCAGTCAGTGATTTTTCTACTAAATCTCTCTACTCCATAATTTCGATACTCCACAGTTCCTAGCTTCTCGCCATTTAGAAAATACTCTGATCTACCTTTTTAGGTCCAAAGTGGATGTCCTCACATTGAACTCCATCTGCCACAGTTTTGCCCACTCACTTACTCTATCAATGTCCCTTTGCAATTTTCTGCTCCCATCTATACTATTATCTGAGTCATCTAACTTAGTGTTGTAAACAAACTTTTAATATGGCCCTCTATTCCTTCATTTAAGTCATTAGTAAATATAGTGAAAAGCTGAAGCCTCAGTATGGATCCCTGGGGGACACCACTAGTCACATTCTGCCAATTGAAGTACATATCCATTATCCCTACTCTCTGCCTCCTACCTCCTAACCAATCTCCTACCCATGTCAATAGGTTACCAGCATTTCCATGTGCTCTCATTTTTGTTAGTAGCATTTTATGTGGACCCTTATCGAATGCCTTCTGGAAATCCATATAAATAATATCCTTAGACACTCCCTTATCTACCACATTTAGTTACCTTCTCAAAAATTTCAACCAGGCTCATTCGACATGACTTACCCTTTACCAACCCATGTTGCCTCTCTCTGATCAGTTCATATTTGTCCAAATGCTCAGTCACTGTCCTTAATAACAGATTCTAATAACTTCCCCACAACAGACGTTAGACTAATAGGCCTATCATTTCCTAGTTTATCTCTCCTACCCTTCTTAAATAATGAAGTGACATTGGCTTTTTTCAAATCCAAGGGGATAATCCTGAATCGAGACGGATTTGGATGATCATGACTAGAGCATCTACAATGTCCTCACCTACTTCTTTTAATACCCTGGGATGGAAACCATCAGGTTCTGGTGATCTGTTTATCTTTAGTCTCATTATTTTCTCCATTACCTTTTTTTAATTACAACATCTACAATTGTTCTTTGGTGAGGGCACAAAAGGTGCGGCAGCAAATCAATTGATGGTTTTACACCCTGCCCGCTTTTTTTTCCCAAGAACTTCAATGGAAAAGAAAATCAGGTGAGATGTAAAATGGGCTACTGATTCGCTATCGCTCGTTTTGCGCTATCGCTGAAGACCAAGTTCACCCGCATTATTTCCAATTAATGATGTTTCCATTCAGTTTTATTCCCATTGTTGAGTCAGAGGTCCAGTAATGATGGTGATTATACAAAAGTGAGGAGAAGTTTATGTGTATTAACAGTTTCACCACAAAGGCCGGTGCACAATGAATCACTGGTGTGGTGATTGTATTTCTCACTCAGTTTTATTTCAGAATCTATCTTGTATCCCAATGGGGAACAGCAGACAAAAGATTATTGATTTGCTGGCGATCGGCTCATTTAACCCTGACCTCCGCCTTTGATATCTCTCCCGTCACCCCTCCAATCAGAAATTCTCATCCTCATGTTTAAATCCTTTCATTGTCTCCCCTGCTCTATCTCTCTAACCTCCACCAGACCTACAGCCCTCCAAGAACTCTGTGTTCCTCCAACTCTGGCCTCTTGTGCATCTCTTACTCCCTTTACCCCACCATTGGCAGCCGTGCCTTGAACTGTCAAGGTCCTCAGTTCTGGAATGCCCTCTCCACAACTCTCCAGCTCTGCAAGCTGTGCAATTCCTGCTCCAAAGCTCTCCAACTCTCTCTTCTCCTTTAATACCCTCTGTAATACATACCTCTTTGAACAAACTATTAGTCACCACTCCTATTATCTCCTTCTTTGGCTCAGTGTCAATTTTTGTCTGATTATGCTTCTGTGAAGTATCTTGTGGTGTTTATCTACGTGAAAGCTGCTATATAAATACACATTGTTGGTGTTATAGTTTCCTCCATTCTAATGAAAAGGTAAATCAGTAGAAAATGGTGTCCCTATTTTATACTCGTACCTAACTTTTCACTAAAATTGATGAATTAAAGAAAGTATGTGTCTTTCAGGGAGCAATCAAACAACTGCAGTAACCGTAATTAAAATTTGTGACATTACCTTGCCTTGCTTCTCTTTGTCACGATTCATTGCTATCACTTCCAGAATCCGCTGACTCACTACTGTCGCTGTTCAGGGTGGTGGTGGTGGTTGGCATGGTGGTGGTTGGCGTGGTGGTGGTCGGCGTGGTGGTGGTCGGCGTGGTGGTGGTCGGCGTGGTGGTGGTCGGCGTGGTGGTGGTCGGTGTGGTGGTGGTCGGTGTGGTGGTGGTCAGTGTGGTGGTGGTCGGTGTGGTGGCGTTCATATTGAGAATGTTTACATCTTGCAGTTTGTGATCAGTGCAGGTTATCTCAACATTCTGAATCTCACCATTTGCATATCTGACATTGCTTGTACATTTGACGATTACCTACAGGTATAGAAATGGCAAGAAATAAACCAACTGCGCAGGTTCTCAGACATAATTTCATGCACGATAACGCTTGGTCATATCAGATTCCTTTATAAAAAAGAGTTTTGAGTGACTGCAATATACATTAGCCATGATGTTCCCTGTGCCAATCAGTAAAATTGAATCCTGACAAGCTTCTCCCATGGCTCAAAGTAAGCCAGAAACTTACTTGTTGTATAATGACAGGAATATTATGTTATGTAATGCTGAATATATTCATATATTTGGCTTTCCATGGTGTTCCTCAGAGAGTAAAAACAATTCTTCCATGAACGTATGAAATTGGCTGACATTTCAGTGCAGGATTGAAGGAATGTTACATTGTCAGAGGAACCTTAAACCAAACTCCTGTCTTTCTTTTCCAGTGGTTTAGGTGGAAGGTTAAGGATCCCATAATATTATTTGAAGAACAGCAGGGAGTTCGGGCACTATCCTGACCAGCATTCCTCTCTCAATCAAACCACCGGGAAAAAGATTAACTGTTCATTCATCTCACTGCTATTTGTGGGACATTGGTGGAACAAGATGGATTTACCTGGACTTCAAACATAATTCATATGTGTATGAAGTGCTTTGAAGCATTTCATTGTAAAAAGGCACGATATAAAAGGGAGTTTTTCTTTCTGTTCCTCTCTCTCGTCCATTTTTTTTTCTCACTCTCTCTATATAATGGTTACACATTTTTTCATACATGTTTCTGTTTCTTTTGGTTTGCATACAATTTTCGTTCTCACTTTTTCTCTATCATTTCTTTTGGGCCTCAGTCCAGGGTTTGGAAGTGGAGTGGGTCAGCACTTGATGCGGGGAGGAGTGGCCCGGCACCATTTGGGGTTAGGTGGGAAGGGGTGGGGAATGCCATGGAAAGCCAAATATAGCAATATATTCAAGCATTCAGGAGACATGGGTCTGTGGTTTGGCAGACTCTGAGATGTAGCCTGGGCCTGGCAGCATTGGACAAGGACATTGGCATCTGGCACCACTGGAAGGGAGTTGGGGCCTGATAATAATGCAGCTCTGAGGTATGAAACATCTCTCAGATCATTCTCCAGGTACTTCATACAATGAATTACTTGGCAGTCCATTGACTGTTATGCTGTGTAGTCTTGACAGCAGTCAGGTGTGGGGGGAGGGAAGAAGGAACTGAAACATTTGGTGGAGAGGAGGGGGAAGGGGCTGAAATTTGGTAGGAAAGGGAAATGGGATCTGGCATTAATGGGGATCTGTGGTGTGAAATGTCTGTCAGACTTCTCAAAGCATTTCACACAATTAATTACATTAAGGTGCACTGACTATTATCTTATGTAGTCTGGCAACACTCAGTGGGGTGGGAACTGGGCCCTGTAGAAACACGTTGTGGAGGGGCTGGGAAACCCTGGCACCTGGCAGTACTGAGAAGGGGTCTAGAGCCTCCTATGGGGAATGGATAGCTGAGGTGTGCAGTGGGGTGAAGGACAAAGTATAGCAACATTCAAGGGGAGGCCATTTCTTGTGTTCTCTCTGTGCTGTGCTGCCCTTAGCAGAGAAACTTTGTTACTATTTTGCCTTTAGAATTCCAGTAAATTTATGAATAAATTTAATGATTTCTTTGAGATTAAACCAAATCCAATTCCAATGTTGTGCCAGACATAACCAAAATAACAGAAACAGATTAGCTGGTCATTATCACATTGCTGTTTGTGGGACCTTGCTGTGCGCAAATTGGCTGCCGCGTTTCCTACATTACAACAGTGATTATACTTCAAAATGTACTTTATTGGCTGTAAAGCGCTTTGAGATGTCCAGTGGTCGTGAAAGGCGCTATATAAATGCAAGGATTTCTTTCAGAACAGAGCGGCCCAAAGGCTGAACTAAATCCATCCTCGGACCTCATCACCATTGGCAGCTTGCCTGTTGGGGCCTAACCAATTTTGATCAGCGCTGAGCCCCACAAGGAATTCTCAGAGGTGGTGGGAATGATCGGGAGCGGGAGTGGATGTGATCGGGAGGCGAAGTGGATATGATCGGGAGGGGGAGTGGTTGGGATGGGGAGGGGGATGTGATCGGGAGGGGGAGTGATCGGGAGAGGGAGTGATCGGGAGGAGGAGGGGATGTGATGGGGAGGGGGAGTGATCGGGAGGAGGAGGGGATGTGATGGGGAGGGGGAGTGATCGGGAGAGGGAGTGATCAGGAGGGGGAGTGATCGGGAGGAGGAGGGGATGTGATGGGGAGGGGGAGTGATCGGGAGAGGGAGTGATCAGGAGGGGGAGTGATCGGGAGGAGGAGGGGATGTGATGGGGAGGGGGAGTGATCAGGAGGGGGAGGGGATGTGATGGGGAGGGGGAGTGATCGGGAGAGGGAGTGATCGGGAGAGGGAGTGATCGGGAGAGGGAGGGGGAGTGATTGGGAGGGGGAGTGATCGGGAGAGGGAGTGATCGGGAGAGGGAGTGATCGGGAGAGGGAGGGGGAGTGATCGGGAGAGGGAGTGATCGGGAGGGGGAATGATTGGGAGAGGGAGTGATCGGGAGAGGGAGGGGGAGTGATCGGGAGAGGGAGTGATCGGGAGGGGGAGTGATCGGGAGAGGGAGTGATCGGGAGAGGGAGGGGGAGTGATCGGGAGAGGGAGGGGATGTGATCGGGAGAGGGAGTGATCGGGAGGGGGAGTGATCGGAAGAGGGAGTGATCGGGAGAGGGAGTGATCGGGAGGAGGAGGGGATGTGATGGGGAGGGGGAGTGATCAGGAGGGGGAGGGGATGTGATGGGGAGGGGGAGTGATCGGGAGAGGGAGTGATCGGGAGAGGGAGTGATCGGGAGAGGGAGGGGGAGTGATCGGGAGGGGGAGTGATCGGAGAGGGAGTTATCGGGAGAGGGAGTGATCGGGAGAGGGAGGGGGAGTGATCGGGAGAGGGAGTGATCGGGAGGGGGAATGATTGGGAGAGGGAGTGATCGGGAGAGGGAGGGGGAGTGATCGGGAGAGGGAGTGATCGGGAGGGGGAGTGATCGGGAGAGGGAGTGATCGGGAGAGGGAGGGGGAGTGATCGGGAGAGGGAGGGGATGTGATCGGGAGAGGGAGTGATCGGGAGGGGGAGTGATCGGGAGAGGGAGTGATCGGGAGAGGGAGTGATCGGGAGGGGGAGTGATCGGGAGGGGGAGTGATCGGGAGGGGGAGTGATCGGGAGAGGGAGTGATCGGGAGGGGGAGTGATCGGGAGGGGGAGTGATCGGGAGGGGGAGTGATCGGGAGGGGGAGTGATCGGGAGAGGGAGTGATCGGGAGGGGGAGTGATCGGGAGGGGGAGTGATCGGGAGGGGGAGTGATCGGGAGAGGGAGGGGGAGTGATCGGGAGAGGGAGTGATCGGGAGGGGGAGTGATCGGGAGGGGGAGTGATCGGGAGAGGGAGGGGGGAGTGATCGGGAGGAGGAGTGATCGGGAGAGGGAGGGGGGAGTGATCGGGAGGGGGAGTGATCGGGAGGGGGAGTGATCGGGAGGGGGAGTGATCGGGAGAGGGAGGGGGAGTGATCGGGAGAGGGAGTGATCGGGAGGGGGAGTGATCGGGAGGGGGAGTGATCGGGAGAGGGAGTGATCGGGAGAGGGAGTGATCGGGAGGGGGAGTGATCGGGAGAGGGAGTGATCAGGAGGGGGAGTGATCGGGAGGAGGAGGGGATGTAATCAGGAGGGGGAGTGTTCGGGAGGGGGAAGTGATATGATCGGAAGGTGACGTGATCAGGAGGGGGAGTGATCGGGAGGAGATGTGATCGGGAGGGGGAGGGGATGTGATCGGGAGGGGGAGTGGATGTGATCAGGAGGGGGAGTGGATGTGATCGGGAGGGGGAGGAAGATGTGATCGGGAGGGGGAGGGGATGTGATCGGGAGGGGGAGGGGATGTGATCGGGAGGGGGAGGGGATGTGATCGGGAGGGGGAGGGGATGTGATCGGGAGGGGGAGGGGATGTGATCGGGAGGGGGAGGGGATGTGATCGGGAGGGGGAGGGGATGTGATCGGGAGGGGGAGGGGATGTGATCGGGAGGGGGAGGGGATGTGATCGGGAGGGGGAGGGGATGTGATCGGGAGGGGGAGGGGATGTGATCGGGAGGCGGAGTGGATGTGATCGGGAGGGGGAGGGGATGTGATCCGGAGGGGGAGGGGATGTGATCGGGAGGGGGAGTGGATGTGATCGGGATAGGGAGGGGATGTGATCGGGAGGGGGAGGGGATGTGATCGGGAGGGGGAGGGGATGTGATCGGGAGGGGGAGGGGATGTGATCCGGAGGGGGAGGGGATGTGATCGGGAGGGGGAGGGGATGTGATCGGGAGGGGGAGGGGATGTGATCGGGAGGGGGAGGGGATGTGATCCGGAGGGGGAGGGGATGTGATCGGGAGGGGGAGGGGATGTGATCGGGAGGGGGAGGGGATGTGATCGGGAGGGGGAGGGGATGTGATCGGGAGGGGGAGGGGCTGTGATCGGGAGGCGGAGTGGATGTGATCGGGAGGGGGAGGGGATGTGATCCGGAGGGGGAGGGGATGTGATCGGGAGGGGGAGGGGATGTGATCGGGAGGGGGAGGGGATGTGATCGGGAGGGGGAGGGGATGTGATCGGAAGGGGAAGGGGATGTGATCGGGAGGGGGAGGGGATATGATCGGGAGGGGGAGGGGATGTGATCGGGAGGGGGAGGGGATGTGATCGGGAGGGGGAGTGGATGTGATCGGGAGGGGGAGGGGATGTGATCGGGAGGGGGAGGGGCTGTGATCGGAAGGGGAAGGGGATGTGATCGGGAGGGGGAGGCGATGTGATCGGAAGGGGGAGGGGATGTGATCGGGAGGGGGAGTGGATGTGATCCGGAGGGGAAGGGGATGTGATCGGGAGGGGGAGGGGATGTGATCGGGAGGGGGACGGGATGTGATCGGGAGGGGGAGGGGATGTGATCGGGAGGGGGAGTGGATGTGATCCGGAGGGGAAGGGGATGTGATCGGGAGGGGGAGGGGATGTGATCGGGAGGGGGAGGGGGTGTGATCGGGAGGGGGAGGGGCTGTGAATGGGAGGGGGAGGGGATGTGATCGGGAGGGGGAGGGGACGTGATCGGGAGGGGGGAGGGGATGTGATCGGAAGGGGGAGGGGATGTGATCGGGAGGGGGAGGGGATGTGATCGGGAGGGGGAGTGATCGGGAGGGGGAGGGGCTGTGATCGGGAGGGGGAGGGGATGTGATCGGGAGGGGGAGTGATCGGGAGGGGGAGGGGCTGTGATCGGAAGGGGAAGGGGATGTGATCGGGAGGGGGAGGGGATGTGATCGGGAGGGGGAGGGGATGTGATCGGAAGGGGGAGGGGATGTGATCGGGAGGGGGAGGGGATGTGATCGGGAGGGGGAGGGGATGTGATCGGGAGGGGGAGGGGATGTGATCGGGAGAGGGAGTGATCGGGAGGGGGAGTGATCGGGAGGGGGAGTGATCGGGAGAGGGAGGGGGAGTGATCGGGAGGAGGAAGTGATCGGGAGAGGGAGGGGGAGTGATCGGGAGGGGGAGTGATCGGGAGGGGGAGTGATCGGGAGGGGGAGTGATCGGGAGAGGGAGGGGGAGTGATCGGGAGAGGGAGTGATCGGGAGGGGGAGTGATCGGGAGGGGGAGTGATCGGGAGAGGGAGTGATCGGGAGAGGGAGTGATCGGGAGGGGGAGTGATCGGGAGAGGGAGTGATCAGGAGGGGGAGTGATCGGGAGGAGGAGGGGATGTAATCAGGAGGGGGAGAGTTCGGGAGGGGGAAGTGATATGATCGGAAGGTGACGTGATCAGGAGGGGGAGTGATCGGGAGGAGGTGTGATCGGGAGGGGGAGGGGATGTGATCGGGAGGGGGAGTGGATGTGATCAGGAGGGGGAGTGGATGTGATCGGGAGGGGGAGGAAGATGTGATCGGGAGGGGGAGGGGATGTGATCGGGAGGGGGAGGGGATGTGATCGGGAGGGGGAGGGGATGTGATCGGGAGGGGGAGGGGATGTGATCGGGAGGGGGAGGGGATGTGATCGGGAGGGGGAGGGGATGTGATCGGGAGGGGGAGGGGATGTGATCGGGAGGGGGAGGGGATGTGATCGGGAGGGGGAGGGGATGTGATCGGGAGGGGGAGGGGATGTGATCGGGAGGGGGAGGGGATGTGATCGGGAGGCGGAGTGGATGTGATCGGGAGGGGGAGGGGATGTGATCCGGAGGGGGAGGGGATGTGATCGGGAGGGGGAGTGGATGTGATCGGGATAGGGAGGGGATGTGATCGGGAGGGGGAGGGGATGTGATCGGGAGGGGGAGGGGATGTGATCGGGAGGGGGAGGGGATGTGATCCGGAGGGGGAGGGGATGTGATCGGGAGGGGGAGGGGATGTGATCGGGAGGGGGAGGGGATGTGATCGGGAGGGGGAGGGGATGTGATCCGGAGGGGGAGGGGATGTGATCGGGAGGGGGAGGGGATGTGATCGGGAGGGGGAGGGGATGTGATCGGGAGGGGGAGGGGATGTGATCGGGAGGGGGAGGGGCTGTGATCGGGAGGCGGAGTGGATGTGATCGGGAGGGGGAGGGGATGTGATCCGGAGGGGGAGGGGATGTGATCGGGAGGGGGAGGGGATGTGATCGGGAGGGGGAGGGGATGTGATCGGAAGGGGAAGGGGATGTGATCGGGAGGGGGAGGGGATATGATCGGGAGGGGGAGGGGATGTGATCGGGAGGGGGAGGGGATGTGATCGGGAGGGGGAGTGGATGTGATCGGGAGGGGGAGGGGATGTGATCGGGAGGGGGAGGGGCTGTGATCGGAAGGGGAAGGGGATGTGATCGGGAGGGGGAGGGGATGTGATCGGAAGGGGGAGGGGATGTGATCGGGAGGGGGAGTGGATGTGATCCGGAGGGGAAGGGGATGTGATCGGGAGGGGGAGGGGATGTGATCGGGAGGGGGACGGGATGTGATCGGGAGGGGGAGGGGATGTGATCGGGAGGGGGAGTGGATGTGATCCGGAGGGGAAGGGGATGTGATCGGGAGGGGGAGGGGATGTGATCGGGAGGGGGAGGGGGTGTGATCGGGAGGGGGAGGGGCTGTGATCGGGAGGGGGAGGGGATGTGATCGGGAGGGGGAGGGGACGTGATCGGGAGGGGGGAGGGGATGTGATCGGAAGGGGGAGGGGATGTGATCGGGAGGGGGAGGGGATGTGATCGGGAGGGGGAGTGATCGGGAGGGGGAGGGGCTGTGATCGGGAGGGGGAGGGGATGTGATCGGGAGGGGGAGTGATCGGGAGGGGGAGGGGCTGTGATCGGAAGGGGAAGGGGATGTGATCGGGAGGGGGAGGGGATGTGATCGGGAGGGGGAGGGGATGTGATCGGAAGGGGGAGGGGATGTGATCGGGAGGGGGAGTGATCGGGAGGGGGAGGGGTTGTGATCAGGATAGGGAGGGGATGTGATCGGGAGGGGATGTGATCCGGATGGGGAGGGGATGTGATCGGGAGGGGATGTGATCCGGATTGGGAGGGGATGTGATCGGGAGGGGATGTGATCCGGATTGGGAGGGGATGTGATCGGGAGGGGATGTGATCCGGATGGGGAGGGGATGTGATCGGGAGGGATGTGATCCGGATTGGGAGGGGTGTTTTGTGGAACACCTGCTCCTTCCAACAAAAATTGCCAATTCTACAATTTCTGGGGCTTTTAAGGACCTCTGGTTAAGCCACTAATGACCCCGAAATACCAGTCAGAGCTTCTGATGTGCAAACCCTGACTAGTTTAAATGGATTTACGAATCTGAGTTGGATATGAGCACAGGAGTCTTATTTTAATATTTCAAAAAGGCCCTGACCAATTTTTCAGGAGCTCGAGCACCCATGCAGACCGGGCGTAGGCCTCTGCCCTACTAAAGTGATATCATTGCATTAATAAGGAGCAATGATGATGAAGTTAGGCCTTCTTTTTTTTATTATAGAGAAGAACAGCCTCATGAATATGTTCAAAGGGATTCACATGTCTCAAAGTTCAGACGATACGAATAAAATGTTTAGGTTTTTCTTTCCTACTTCATCAAACCCCAGACATGTTACTGTGTTGGAGCTCACTGCAGCCTGTATTTACCATAATGCTAAACTCAAGACTAAAGACTCTGAACCAGACAAGCAAGCATGAGAGTATGTTCTTCATAAATGTGATACTTACAGCAAATGGTAAAGGCTTCAGGGCACATTCTGCCAAAACTACTCCAGGTCCTTTAGCACAGTTAGTTTCCTGGGCAACAAATGTTAAGTTGACCTGCAGGCCTTGGGCTGTAAGAGTAACCTGGTCAAAGGAATATTATTACAAGAGAAAACACAATGATGAGTGTTTAAACATGTTAAGAATAAGAATATCAGACAGAAATGTTATGCGTTTCATACACATTATCGTCATTAAGTGGAAGCATTTATCAAATTGGTAGGCAAAACAGTAATTGAGCAATGGGAGACCTGTAAAGAGGAGCGTTTTCGGGTACAGAGTAGGCACGTTCCTATGAGGGGGAAAGGAAGGGCATCCAAAGCTAGAGCTCTCTGGATGACGGGAGGAACCCTCCAGTACACGTCGGAGTGGGTGTCCCATTTCGTGGTGGTCTGCTGCATCCTCCACAATGTGCCCATCATGAGGGTGCAGCCCTTGCCACCACGGGTTCCACGACCACCTCAAGAGGAGGAGAAGTAGGCAGGCAGCAGATCCCCGTTCCGGACGGGCTGTCTGTGAGTGCTTCATCAGAATCCGGTTCCCCTGAGTGAAACTGAAGGGATAATTACAATTCCTAGCCTTTTCGGACTACCCCAGATCAAGTGTATTCCCCAGACGTTTACCTTCAACTAAAGTTTGCGGTAGTCGGATCCTATAAGACGCTTAATTGGGTCTAAAGGTCAGACTACCTCTCCCTAAAGGAAAGAAACAGGTCTAAAGATGTTACCGTCCTCCAGATAGTACTTTTAATAAGTTTAACTAGACTGTAACCTTCCGGATATTATAAGGGTCTGGAATACCTCCCAGAATTCTGCAACTCCTTTGAGTGTACAGAATTTGAGTTCACAAGATGATACAGAAATACTCTTTGAGACTATTCTAACAATATATAGATTTATTAACGAACCGACATTTAGATAACATTTATTATGGCAATCACAACTTTAATCGTTCAAAATACAAATAGCTTACATTTCTTATCAGAGATCCTTATTCTCAAATCTTAACTTCATTACATTTCCACACTTCTACTTATTTCTTAATCCAGAATATCCACCAAAATCAAATACCTTGATTACCCGAGACTCAAAAGTTGTAAACTTACAGAGAATGTCTGTAAAGTTGAGAAACGCTTGTCTTCCCAGCGACTTCTGACTTTCTGTTTGAAAAGGTCTATTTTTATATCTTTTTTGGGTGGTTTATCCTTTGAAGTTTTCCTGATGATGTAAGCTTAATTGTATCAAGTCATTCTTTGCTGACTTTGTTCTACTCTTTATTGATATCTCTGTTGAATACTTTGGGGTAAAAATTCAGTTGATTGCGCCTCCCGTTAGCACCTTAAGAGGGCGCTAATGGGGCGCAAAGCCGCTAACGCCCGGGCGCAGCGATGTTTGCGCCGCTCGGGAACTTAACTTGACATTGTGCGGCGGCGCTAAAACTTACCGCTGCGACCACCTGCGCGCGCAGATTGTGACGTCATTCCATGGTGCAACGCCCTTGTGGCGCCCCGGAGCGGAAATTGAGTGGCGCCCCCTGCCTTACCGCCTGGCGCTTCCAACGACCAGAAGACTGGAACGCTATCAATCGCTGTGGGGCTGGGGGGGCGCTATTTAAAGGGGGCCTCTTCCTGTCTTTTATTGTTGGTGGCATTTTTGAACTACGCATTCTGAGAGAGAGAGGGAGAGACTTCTGGAGAGATTCAACGTTGTGTGAAGGAGTTTTGGGTACTGAGCAGCACTTTGCAGGTTCATTTTGATTTGCCATTCCTTGTATCGATTTAGCAGAGACTGTGGGAGCTGCACTCTGAGCTCTTTGCCTGGTACTCTCCATTGTTCTTTCCAGCACATTTGATGTGCAAGTCTCTCCAGGCCGAGATTCAAGGCTGCAATGAACAGGATGTGGATGGAAAGCAAGATTAACCATCCCCTTTAAGAACTGGCCCGTGCCATTGTGTGTGTGTTCCATTGCTGACTGACATTACATGAGCTTTGCCAGCGCTCTGAGTTAGCGCCTCACTGCTCGGCCTTTGCGCCTTAAGACAGGTGTGCAGCGCCTGCTTTAGCGCTCCACTCACCTCCCGGGGCGGTAAAAGTGAAGTTTCCAGTCAGTGCCGATAATTAGCGCCAGGCGCTAATATTTGCGTCCAGACGATATTTGCGCCCCAAATGGGGCGCGACCTAATTTCTACCCCTTTCTGTCTTTTCTGTCAATTTAGCCATTGCATGCATAATTATGTCTCTACCTTAGATGTTTCAAAAACCATCATAAACACAATGACAGCAATGGTTTCTGTTTGATGCAATTCTTAGGAAGTCTTTCTATTGAATTTCTAATACTACTTTAACTGGCTATTATCAGCGGTTATGACTCCATGGTATTCCAAGTTCAATACAAGAACAATGTAATTGCTTGGTGTTTCCATTGAAGTAATATTTTCAAAGTCGTCTTGTTTGTGTACCTTTTACAACTTGTAAATTGAAAACACTTCTCTAGTATCTTCATGCATTTCTAATTTACTTCAATTGGTTTTTATGAGACCTTGGGACTCCATTTTTCAAGCTTAACATTAAAACTATTTGTTCAGCAGGCGTTTCTTTTACTTGATGTCATTTCTTCAAAGCCTTCTGTAGGTATCATATTTACAATATGTAAATTGAAAACACTTTAACTCAGTGTTTACTTGTTTTCTAGCTATCTCAATTGGTTGCATATTTAATCGTGTTTCCTGTCTTTAAGTTTAACATAAAACTATTTTACGACAGGTATTTCTTATTTGATGTCATTTTTTCAAAGGCACTTGTTTTTTTTAATGTTCTGTGCACCTGTTCGACGTGTTAGATTATAACACTTTACTTGGGTCATTCCATTGCTTTTCTCCCAAACTCTAGACATAGAGGAACCTCCCAATGGTTTGCTTCAATAGGGCATTGTCTTTGTCAATATCCCATTCCCATATCAAAGCTTGTGTTCACATCTTTGTGTTAACAAACCATCTTATCTCATAAGCCTGTATTGTGCCTGCAGCCTGTGTCTGCTAAGGCTTATGTCTTTTAAACCCAATATGTCATTTATTAATAATTTCAGAAATCTGTTTTTAGTATCATGTATTTTTCTGAATCCTGGCTATTCCTTCACAAAACCCCAGATACTCATTGCTCAACACTTCCCCACCTTACCATCCCTCTGTCATGGAACATCACAGTGTCCTCTTGAGCACAAAGCTGAAATGAGAGCCACCACCAATCAAACATAATTTATAAATTAATCAATCCAAAACTACATAACAAAGTCAACTAATCACCCTTGTGCATTCCTTTATTGTCTGTCTTTCATATTCCTTTACCTATCCTAGTGCTCTTACGCAGTGCTACCCCAATGGCTGCGGAATGGCTGGTGGAAGGCTGCTGACTTTCAGTGGGGGAGACTGCAGATGGTCTTGCAGGACGACCTCGAGCAGCTCTGGGCCTAGAATGCCCGGCTGTAGATTGCACCACCTCAGCATGGGCGGCAGCTGTCTGGGCGGGCTGGCTGGCTGACAGGCAGCAGCAAGGGCACTGGTGGAGTGGCAATGGTGGGAGTACGAATGCTGTCATCCTGAGAGAGGACAGCAGGTTCTTGCTCCACGGAGCCACTGCTACTCCCCCGGGGCGGCGCCTCAGCATTCCTAGGCATCTGTTGGAGCACAGATTGCTGGACTGCTGTGATACCCTGCAAGCCCCTTTCCACACTCGTAAATCCAGCCATGATAGTATCAGTCTGAGTTTGCGTGGCAGCAAGCTGAGACTGCATGAGAGCAGTCTGAGCTTCCAGTTGGGTGGCTTCTGCTTGTGCTGCAATGGAAGCTGCAACATCGCCCATCACATCCAGCATCATGGTTGGGTACACAAGTGTTCTAATGGAGTTGCCCATCACTTCCATCTTGGAAATCATTGGCTCCAAGCTCCCTGAATAGCCCCGTGCAATGTTCGAGACGGACTCCTCCATGCTCCTTGACACTGACAAGAGGCTCTCTGGGAGGCCTGCCATTGCACCAAGTATTTCCGTATGCATGCCCATTACCCTTTATCTGAAGGCCGCCCCATAGAAGGCATCATCTGAGTCCTGTGCAGCAGAACACGTGTGTGAACTCACCCTCCGGGAGCTGACACTCGAGGTACTCTTTCGCCCCGGCCAGACTGCAGCCCACTTATGCCCGATGGCCCACCACATGCAGATCCCGCCTCTATACTACCCTCTAAAGTATGTGCAGTGCCTTTTTCTGAGGTGGTGCCTGGGAATGTCAGATCGAGTGACGGTGCCTCTTCTTCTCCTTCACTTTCCTTCTCTAGTAGGTCGGGGACAGTCTGGGCTGTTGCCAATTCTTGGGTATCTGAAAGGAGAAAGGCACAAGGGTTGGGTTGTGATGAGGGGAGGGGGTGAAAGCAAGATGTGCATGCTTACACCATCAGCAGCTTGTAAGTGAGAAGAGATTGTGCGATGAGGGGGAAGTGGGATGTGAGAAGAAGGATTAGGTATGAGCATACCATCATCAGCAATGCTTTCAATCTCACCGCTCACCACGGCCTCAGTGACAGCTGCTCCAGTTTTCTCCAGCTCCATCTCCTCCAGTGCAATGAAGTTTTGAAGATGTGCTTACCCTCTGCCTGTCTACTGCTACTCATGGCAGTTGTGAGCCACCTTGGCCTGCAAGAGAAAGGGAAGTGTGTCAGTGAGTGTGGTGCAATGTGTTTGTGTGATGTGCCTGTCATGCTTGAATAGTTGGCAGTGTTAGCAAGGTATGAGATGTGGGTGTGAGGTTTTCAGCAGTGGTAAGTGTGTGAGGGTGAGGTAAAGCTATGATTGTGAGATTGTTGGTAGGTGAGTGATGGGGTTCTGGTGTATTGAACAGTGTGTGAGGCTAGTGGTGCAGTTGGTGGAATATGGCGTTTGAAGATTCATTAACTCACCTTGACGACTTGTGTGAGGTCATTAAACATCTTGCGGCACTGGATCCAGGTTCTGGGCGCAACACATGTGGCACTGACGGCTTCTGCTATCTGTTCCCACTGCCTTCTCGTGTTCTGCCTGGAAGGCCTCCTGCCCCCTGCGGGTAGAGGACCTGTCTTCTTCTATGTACCCCCAAGAACAAAGCCGCAAATGCTGCAGCAGTGAATTTCCTTGCCCTTTCTCTTCCCTGTTGAGCCATGGCTGCATGCAGAGTGATAATCAGGTGTTTCTGCAACAAAGCCCCTTCCCTTTAAGAAGGCAACATTTTATTTGCCAGTAGACTGCACCTGATATTGGCCGCCCTCTTGAGCACTAAACCAACCAGCAGCACGTTTAGCGCTGAGCTCAGCGCTCCAATCATACACACGAGGAGGCAGCACAGATTTTGCGTGCTGCCTGCACCAATTTGAACGGGTGCAGGCAGATCGCGCTTCGCGCTTCCCACACCCCTGTTCAGGCCCAATCTAATTTCACTCCCAATGAGGTTAAAATGAGACAGAAAAAAGAGGATTATGACAATTGTAAGATTCATAATACAGCAGAGAACCAAGCTAAATATAGAAAGTACAGAGGAGATATAAAAAAGGAATAAGAGGGGCAAAGAAAGAGTATGAGAATAGATGAGTGGCTATAATAAAAGGGAACACAAAACTTTTTTATAAACACATAAATAGTAAAAGGATAGCCAAAAGAAGGGTGGGGCTGATTAGGTACAAAAAAGGAGACCTTCTTGTGGAGGTAGAGGGCATGGTTGAGGTACTAAATAAATACTTTACCTCTGTCTTCACTAGAGAAGTGAATGCTGCCAATGTAACAGTAAAGGAGGAGGCAGTATTGAGATTGAATAGAATAAAAATAGATTAGGAGGAGGTACTGAAAAGGTTGGATGTTCTCCAAAGTAGAAGAGTCACCCGGTCTGGATGGAATGCACCCTAGGTTGTTGAGGTAAGTAAGGGTGCAAATTGCAGAGTCTCTGGCCACAATTTTCCAATCCTCCTTGGATATGGGTGTGGTGCCAGAGGACTGGAGGATTGCAAATGTTACACCCTTGTTCAAAAATGGGGAGATGCAATTATAGACCAACCAGCCTAATGTCTGTGGTGGGAAAACTTTTAGAGACAATAATCTGGGTCAAAATTAATTGACATTTGGAAAATTAGAGGCTAATAAATGAAAGTCAGCAGGGATTTGTTAAAGGCAAATCGTGTTTGACGAACTTGATCGAGTTCTTTGATGAAGTAACAGAGAGCGTTGTTGAGGGTAATAAGGTTGATGTGTATATGGGCTATCAGAAGTTGTTTGATAAAGTACTACATAATAGACTTGTCAGCAAATTAAAGCGCATGGGATTAAAGGGACAGTGACAGCATGGATACAAAATTGGCTAAGGGATAAAAGGCAGAGAGTTGTGGTGAACGATTGTTTTTCAGACTGGAGGGAAGTATACAGTGGTGTTCCCCAGGGCTTGGTATTAACACCAATGCTCTTTTTAATGTATATTATGAACTGGACTTGGGTATACAGGACATAATTTCAATGTTTGCAGATGAAACGAAACTCAGAAATGTAGTAAACATTGAGTAGGATTGTAACAGACTTCAGGCGGACATAGACAGACTGGTGAAATGGGCAAACACATGGTGAATTAAATTTAATGCGGATAAGTGTGAAGTGATACATTTTGGTAGGAAGAATGAGGCGAGGCAATATGAATTAAATGGTCTGATTTTAAAGGGAATGCAGGAACAGAGAGACGTGGGGTTGTATGTACACACATCTTTGAAGATGCCAGGAAAAGTTGAAAAGGCTGTTTAAAAAAAACATATGGGATCCTTGGCTTTATTAATTGATGTGGAGATGCCGGTGTTGGACTGGGGTGGACAAAATTGAGAGGTCGCACAACACCAGGTTATAGTCCAACAGTTTTATTTGAAATCACAAGCTTTCGGAGTTACTACTCCTTCGTCGGGTGAAGTAAAGAGATACAGAATCGCCAAAGCATATATAGATAGAGAACAATGCATGTGTACCTTACAATTGCCGGACTCGAGTCGTCATTGGCTTGTTCACAGATGTGATTCCCAGTAAAAAAGTAAAAATTTTAAAGCTTATCGTTTTACATACAGACGGCAGCTTTTGACACGTTAGACCCCCTGCGACTCCACCTCATTGTCTCAGTTGTATCTTGCTATGTCTTTGATGTGGTACCTTCCTGGCTGACCTGATTAACTTTATCACACCTCGGCAGATAAACAGTCAGGATGATTTAATTTAGTTGTCTGCAATTGTAAGGTACACATGCATTGTTCTCTATCTATATATGCTTTGGCGATTCTGTATCTCTTTACTTCACCCGACGAAGGAGCAGTAACTCCGAAAGCTTGTGATTTCAAATAAAACTGTTGGACTATAACCTGGTGTTGTGCGACCTCTCAATTTTATCAATTGAGGCATTGAGTATAAAGCATTTTGAGATTCCTATAGATTCTTTTTGCAGAGAACATATAACTGTGTCTTAGAAATCCACAACATGGACACTTCAAATTCTATGGAATTCTGCAAAGCAGTAATGATTTGGAGGTGTGCTTCAAGCAAATGAACTCAAGAACCTCGAGCTGTCACTCGTATATACTGAGTCCAGGTACTTCAGAACAAAAGAATCTTTCTTTACCCCGCTAAGCAAGCTACTCTAAATAAGTGACAGATCATTGCCCAACAGGTTTTTAATCAGTTGTATCTTCCAGATATGTAGAGGGTGACCTGCTGTAGCCCCTCCATTCCATCAGCTTCTCTACCGCATCAGTCACTCAGCTTGTTTCTTTGTAAAACAAAAACTATTTGTTGGTGACCCAGTCATTTGGGGATAAACACTGCACCCAAAAGCTTGTATTCTTTGATCCCTGTCTGATGGAATGTACAAAATAAAACATCCATTGTCCTACAAGTGGTCCAGGAGGTGTTTAAAGGCTGCTGGGGTCCTAAATCAGACATGAGGTGTGCATTCATTCAGCCCTCGCCCCACACACAAAAGCAAAGAGAGACATCATCCAATAAACAGGGAACAGAAACCGATTGGAATTTGCCAATGTTGCTCCAGCTCAATTTAATATAAAAGGATATGAGCCCTGTCCTTGCAATCGCAATGGAGGAAGGAGAGTTACTCGATCTATGTCTACAAAGTAGTGAAGTAAGTTCCCCATGACACCGGCATCTCCTCCAAGGCCATGAGCTCCTTTGAGAACTATATTTTCGAGCACAGCGTGGGTGAGGCCTCTCACCTGGCCCATTACAACAAGCGCTCAACCATCAGCTCCCGGGACATCCAGACCACAGTGTGCCTGCTGCTGCCCGGGGTGCTGGCCAGAAGGGACAAAGGATGTGATCAAACGCACCAGCTTCAAGTAAAACTCCATGATGTCCTGAAAACCCAGCAAAATTGGTGCTGCACAGACCTGCAGCATGAGTGTGCCTGTGCTGATGTCACTTGTGGGTAGGCTGCACCAGATGTTCTGATCTATGGCACACCCCCTCTATGCCTGGGCTCGCTGCTCACAGAAAGCTTGCACAGGGAGTCAGGCCTGTAAGATGACTGGCTACTAGTTACAAATTCTGATCAGCCAGCAGTTTTTAAAGGGATAATGGTCATTCTTAAACGTGAAAGTCGTTTTTTCTATTCAGAAGCACCATAGCTTCTGTGCCACACCGCTGCAAGGAGCAATGTGGAAGGAGGGCTATCTTCACAACCATCTGCATGAGAGCTCATAAGCAATGAGGGACCAATTGCAGAACAGTTTTCTTCTCACAAACATTATGACCCATGGAAACCTCGGGCACCCCAGTTGCAAGTGTCAATCACTGCAGGTTCGAAAAGAAAAAAGAGATAGTTTGGAACAAGCAGTGGCAAGCAATGGAGTGGGGTTTCACCTACACCGGAGCCACCCTATGGACTGTTTCTTCCAGTCCACGGGGCCTCAGTTGTGGCATGTAGTACCAGCATGACTGCACATGGGTCCAATGAGATAGTTTCCTCTCAAGGTGGCTGCACATCCTTCCACTCCAACCCTTCAAAAATAGAACATGTACCTGAGAGTGGGTAGGTGCTGGCAGCCACAATATTGTCACACATGGGCCCTGGACCCAGAGGATCACTACCATGACCATCCTAGGAAGCTCATAGCAACTCACGTCTACCTGCAATCACAGTTGTTCCTTGTACTCAGGGAGCAGTTTAAGATTAAGAAGTAGATCGAGCACACCTTCCACAGCCACCAAAGGGAAGCATGGGTGTAGGTGAAAGATTACTTTGCTGTTCTATCAGCACTGTAATGAAGTATGAAATTATATTAGATTAATTTTTTTAATTCATTCTCAGCATATAGAAAAGATTTAAATTGTTTTGATATCAGCAGAAAAGATTCAAAAGTCTTGAGGTATTGAAAGATTGAATTTCACTAAATGAGAGAAAATAATGTAGAATTTCATTAGATTTGGTGATACTCACTCCTGGTGTTTCATATCTGGTCATGGTAAGGAGATTAGTGAATAAAGAGTCTTCATTCAGCTTATTAATGGAATCATCTGTTACATCCTGAAGAGATTGTCCTGAATGAGAGAGTAAAGTGGTCCACTATTAGTATATTTTGACTACCTTTTTGATCAAATTTTGTCCTCATTGTTAAGTTTCTCTCCTCCATTTTGACAGTTGGTGGCATGGATCCGGCAACAACAACAACAACTTGTATTTATATAGCACCGTTAACGTCATTCAGCTTATTAATGGAACGTAATAAACGTCCCAAGGTGCTACACAGGAGAATTGTGAGACAAAAAAATTTGACACCGAGCTAAGTGACTTTGCATCCCATTTTCCTCTACCACCAGCCAGATCTGTCCAAAATCAGGCAGAATGAGAGAGGAAAATCTGCAGTGATTAATTTTAAAGTCTAATCTGAAAAGAGGAAATCCAGTATTTTCAGTGCTTAGAATCCACTTACTAGGAGATACAGGATTAGATTTCCTTCCTCCTGCCATGACTTCTGCCGACTGGCCTGACTCTGACCTGGTTTCTTGCTGGGACGAGGGAAGAGAATGTAGGTGGAGGCAGGAGTGCAGTGCTGGCCTCCTTGTCCAATTTTCCTTGATTTTCCGCTGCTTTAGCATCTAAGCTCAGGCAGTATAGTGGAGAAAAATCCAGCCTTAAAAATATTCATTACATTGAGGGCAGATTTACAAATATCATATGGAGATCTAAATTTCCACAAATTCTGGTCAGACTTGCCTCAGGATTCTTATGTCCCAGAATTTGGTTGGGCCTCTTCCAGAAATTGTCTTCAAGATGCTGTCGAACACCAGGGCGGTAATTTTGACTTCTGGCGATTGTGTAAATCAGGCAATATCGGATTGGCCATCTGTTATAAATCTCTCCCCATGTTCGTTTCCATTGAAGTCAGTGGAAAATTTAAATCGGAAGAGGCGTACAATGGGCGGCCAATCCGAAGTCGCCCGTTTTACACAATCGCCCAAAGTTAAACTGACCCCCTCGGAGTCCAGTAACGCAACAAAGCAACAAAATCCAACTTTGTTAAACTTTTGAGAAAAACAAAAATACACAAGGAATGAATGTTTAGTTTGAAATGATTTTGGAAGAATGTGGAATGACACATCAGTGCTTACCAGAACAGTGGAGAATCTGGACTGCAGCAAGGATGATGACGATGGTTTTCATTCTGCCTGTGTATGATGGTGGACAATGCTTCTCTTTCGTTCTCCTTCCTGCTGTCTGTTACTCACTGCACTTGGTATTTATATATTTCAGAACATGCGAACGACACAGATTACTGAGCAATGATGGAATCAGACCATAGGTACTGCACCTGCTCATTATCTGTGAAAATTGCCATTCATTTAAATATTTAATTTCCAAAAGCACAATTTCCTCTTGGTTACTGCTATGGAATGTATTTTGTAATCACTGACATGTTCTGTCAGGGTTTAGTTTCAAAATGCGTTGTATAACAGGTGATCAATTGTGTTAATAGTTGTGCAACGTTCCTTATGGTGCCCTTTAAGTCAAGATTTTACTGGTGAATTTTCACTGAAATACTAAGCAAAAATTGATCTATCATTGGAGTGTGCAGTAACAGGTCTGTTAACAGTTCTAGGCCGTAAAATTTGAAGCTGTAACGCTGGCCGTTAAGGCCAGTTTTGTTGAAAAAAATGGCAGCTGCCTCGCTTCTGGTGCAGAACACGGCAACAGCCATTTTGGAGAGTTCGGCAGCGCTGCCGTTGCCTACGCTCACCTCTCCCATGTAAATATGCCAATCGTGACATCAATTGGCATGCAACGTCTGACTGGCACATGACTGTGATTTTGGATGTCGCCGCTCTCCATACCGCCCTCTCCTAAAAACGCACGGACGAAGGTGCATGCAGCAGTACTACAGAGACACTGCCAGCGCTTCTTAAAGGCCACACACACCTTTCAGGTACGTTTCGATTTCAGCTTTTGGAGTTTTTCTTATATTTTATTGGAGTAGTGGCTTGGTGCAATACATTTAAAATGTTGTTAAAGAGTGCAGGGAGTGCTTCAGGATGCTTGCAAGGCTTTGGATGCCAAAGGAAGGCCTCTGAGAAGTTCACTTGCTCACAGTCTTGGAGGCTCTAGTTGCAGTCCGTCTTGGGCTGCAACATGATGTGGAGCAGAGGCAGCAACGGGGAAAAGCTGCTCGCAGAGGGAAGAGGAGGAAGCAGAAAAGGGGAAAGGGGAAGGAAGGAGGCAAACCAGACAGCCTCTTTCTGGCCGGGATCGGATCATCCACCTGTGGTGCCAGTGACCACAACCCCAATTCCCCTTTCAACATTTGTCCCACACCTTACCTTCCCTCTGTTACTGACCATCACAGTGTCCTCTTGGCCACAATCCTGAAATAAAAGCCACCACAAAGCAAACTTTTCAATCCAACTTTATCCATATATGCATCCAATATAACATCAAAAAATCAACTCATCACCCTTCTGCATTCCCTTAGTGAGTGGCTTGCATGTGCCTTTGCCTATCCTAGTGATGTCACGCAGTGCCACCCCAGTGGCTGTAGCATGGCATGGTGGAAGGCTGCTGACTTTCAGTGGGGGTCACTGCAGATAGCCTTGCAGGACAACCTCGAGGAACTAGTGGGTGGGAGTGTCTAATCGAATGACGGTGTTTCTTCTTCTTCACTCTCCCCTCCCTCTTCTTCATCAACCACTGCTTGGGCAGGCTGGATTTATTGGGTGCCTGAAATGAGAAGGCACAAGTGTAGGGTTGTGGTGAGGAGAAGGCGGGAAAGCAAGAGGTGCATGCTTACACCATGTGCAACTTGTATATCAGAAGATATTGTGGGATGAGGGGGATGTGAGAAGGAGGATAACATATGAGGATACCGGGATCTTGTATTCTTTCAGCCCTGTCACTGTCCAAGGGCTCAGCCATGCCCCTGCCAAGAATGGCCAGCACTGTCTCCTCCAAGAGGGTAAGGTGAAGCTAGGAATGTGAGGTGTGCCTCGTGTTTGGTAGAGATTGTTGGTAGGTGAGTGGTGGTGGGGGAGGGGGTCGTGCATTGAGCAGTGTGTGAGGCTAGTGGTGCAGTTGGTAGGAGATGGCTTTTGAAGATGTATTCACTGACCTTGACCACTCGTCTGAGGTCATGAAACCTGTTGGGCACTGAAGCCTCGGTGACCTGGTCCCACATCCTTCTTTCTGGAGGGCCTCCTGGCCCCATGTGGGTAGAGGACCTGACCTCTCTTGCAGTGTTGAACCCCATGCACAAAGCTAGAGTGCTACGTCGAGACCCTGGGTGCCCGTTCCCTGGCCTGTTGAGTCATTTGTGTTAGTGCTGAAGCACTTTTACCATTTTTACGTGCAGAAGGCAGTTCAGCTTTAAGAGCTGAAGACTGGTTAGTTTGGAATGATTTTTAAGGTTTTTTTTTCAGAAGGTAGTTGAGCTTTAAGAGCTAGAGACTGCCTATTTTTAAATTATTTTTAATATTTTTTCGGAAGGCAGTTCACCTTTAAGGGCTCAAGACTGCTTTCAAACATAACAGTCTTGCTTTAAGAGAATTCAGCCTCGCTCCAGGGAGGCTACAGCACTGCGACATTGGGCCTCCTGCTGAGCGCACAGCCTGAAGCAGTGCCAGATTCACTGGGCTTTGCGCTAAAGTCATTCAAATCCGCAGGTAGTACCAAATTAACATGCTGCCTGCTCTTTCTAGATGGGTGCGAGCAAATCTCGCCTCGCGGTGCCACCGCCCGTTTTCGGACCTTATCGAATTTCATCCCCTTAGTTTCTGTCTTTGAATCTAGCCAGACAAATGGACTCAAGAGGTTTGGAGACCCCAAGAAGAGAAGTTCTGTGCCTCCCTCCCAATCCACTCCTCCTCAACTGCGTGACTGTGGGAGTCAAATACGCAAGGGCCGGCATCTATTCTATGCTGTTGTGAGTTTGCATCGCCCTGGAAATTGTAGAAGTTTGACTTGCAAAATGGTTCTATCTGTGGTGCGTTTCCATATTCTATTCATCAACCTCTTTATTTTAAATTCCAGGGACACAACATTGACACATTATCCAGGGGTTCCCAATTCTATTCATGTATGGTTCACTCAGCTCACTGAAGTTAGTGGAAATAGCGATATCTGTCACTCGATCCTCGAGTCTCTGCGACTCTCCCTCTTTATCCTTCTCTCTCTCTGTTGCTCTTTCCTTGGGGCTATAACGGAAATGTTCACGAACCTTAGGAAGAAACAGCAGAGATAATAAAGCAATATTTCCTCTCGCAAAGACAGGAAATTCAGCCCCATTCCCATGTTACTCCATCTTCCCTCTCTCTCTCTTTCCTTTCAGTCTATCACCCTTCCCTTTTCTCTGTGATTTTCTCTTTCTCTCTGTTAATTCCCTTTCCAATGTTGCTCTCTTCATTTATCAGTTACTCTCTCCCTTTCTCTCCATTACTCTCTTCATTTATATCTATTGCTCTCCTCCTTTCTATGTTTTTTTCTCTGTTCCCCTCCCCGTTTCTGTGTTTTTCTATCTAGGTGCCCGCAAGGCCATGTGTCTACAGTTGATGGCGCCCTGCACCATGGGGAAGCCTGCTATCCTGGCAAAGCCACATGTGCGCTCATCCTGCTTCTCTCTGTTCAGAGAGAAGACAATGAAGTCCCTTCTCCTGGAGTAGAGAGCCTCTGTGACCTCACGGATGCAGCGATGGATGGCGAACTGCGAGATGTGAGCTACATTTCCTGTTGCAGAGTTGCAGGGTTGGAAGAATCTGCTGGTGAAGAAATTGATGGCCACAGTGACCTTGAGGGCCACTGGGAGAGCCGTGGTCGCCCTGCTTTGAGGTTGCATGTCTGGTTGCAAGAGGTGGCAGAGTTCTGGGACCACCACCTTGGTCAAGCGGAGCCTCCTAATACACTGCTCCTTGCTTAAGTGGAGGTAGGAGAGGTGCTCTCAGAAGACCCGAGGTGGGTAAGGCCTCCTGCTGAGAGCCCTCCTGGCCCCCCTCCTCCTCCCTCTGTGAGCATCTTCTCCTCGTCTTCACTGCCTCCTCTCCCTCTCCCTAAGATACTCGAGCGCGAGGGGACTGCCAGTAGAGCTCCCATGACTGTGAGCAAGATTTGTGATCAGAAGACTTTAAATGAGAATGAAGGTGTTCTCCACTTACATCAACGCTCCCTGTGACTTCAGCAACATTGAACAAGTTTAGAAAGCTGTAAGAGTTGTAGAAACTTAGACAGAGCCAGTAAGACTGAAAAACCATGTCAGCTGCAAGTTCTGTTGATAATCCCTCTAAATAGCGCTGCTGGGGGCTCCTTCTTGCTGCTGAACGCTTGGTCAGCTGGTCGTGAGGGCGGTAAGTGGAGCAGCGTTGTCAAAAACGGCAGATTGTGCGACAATCAGCATTGAGCAGTCTTTGATATCACAATCTACCTCATTTCCATGTCTGTAGTGAGCAAAATGGCAGCTGCCACGGGACCAGCCAGCAGCAGGCGGAAGCAAGTTGGATGCCATTTTTTCATAAAAGCGGGCCTTAATGGCCAGCGCTAGACCCCCGAATTTCTAGGCCTCTGCCTTTCCACCTCTCTCTATTTCAGATCCTCATTAAAGCCCACCTCCTATTATCTCCTCTTTTGGCTTGGCCTATATTTGTTGATTAAAATAGGAAAGGGGATAGACCGAGTATTTACAGGCCAGTCAGCAGTGGGGAAATTATTGGAAAAAATTCTGAGGAACAGTATTAATCATCATTTAGAAAGGCACGGATTAATCAGGGACAGTCAGCATGGATTTGTTAAGCAGAGGTCATCTAACTAACTTGACTGAATTTTTTGAGGAGGTAACAAGGAGAGTCGATGAGTTTGATGTAGGCTACATGGATACTAGTATAAAACACTAGTTAGGCTACAGCTAGAGTACTGCGTACAGTTCTAGCCACCACATTACAAGAAAGATGTGATTTCACTAGAGAGGGTATGGAGGAGATTTAAGAGAACGTTGCCTGGGCTGGGAATTTTAGCTATTGGATTGGATAAGCTGGGTTGTTTTCTTTGGAACAGAGGAGGCTGAGAGGAGATTTAATTGAGGTGTATAAAATTATGAGGGGCCTAGATAAAGTGGATAGGAAGGACCTATTTCCCTTAGCAGAGAAGTCAATATCCAGGGGGCATAGATTTACAGTAATTGGTAGAAGGATTAGAGGGGAGTTGATGAGAATTTTTTTCACCCAGAGGGTGGTGGGGGTCTGGAGCTCACTGCCTAAAAGGATGATAGAGGCAGAAACCCTCATTTTACTTAATAAGTACTTGGATATGCACTTGAAGTGCCATAACCTACAAGGCTACGGACCAAGAGCTGGAAAGTGGGATTAGATTGGATAGCTCTTTTTCAGCCGGTGCAGACACAATGGGCCCAAATGGCCTCCTGCTATGCCGTAAATTTCTATGGGGGAAAAATTCGGTTGCTTTGCGCCTCCCGTTAGCACCCTAAGAGGGCGCTAATGGGGCGCAAAGCAACTAGCGCCCGGGTGCGGCGATGTTTGCGCCGCTCGTGAGATTGACCAGACATTTTGCGGCAGCGCTAAACACTACTGCCACGATCTCCTGCGCCCGCAGATCGTGACGTCAGTCGAGCATGCAACGCCCCGGTAGCGCCCCGGACCGGATATTGAGTGGCGCCCCCTGCCTTACCACCTGCCGCTAGCAATAACAGGTTGAGGGGAGCGTTTTGCAGTCGGGAAGGGACTGGAGGAGCGCTATTTAAGGCGACCGCTTCCTGCCTTTTTTTGTCGGCGACATTTTTGCACCACGCATTCTGAGAGAGACTTCTGGAGAGATTCAACGCTGTGTGAAGGAGTTTTGGGTACTGAGTAGCACTTTGCAGGTTCATTTTGATTTGACCTTCCTTGCATCGATTTAGAAGATACTTTGGGGGCTGCACTCTGAGCTCTTTCCCTTGGCCTCTCCATTGTTCTTTCCAGCAGATTTGATGTACAGGTCTCTCCAGGCCGAGATTCAAGGCTGCAATGAGCAGTGTGTGGATGGAGAGCAAGATCTACCCTCCCCTTTAAGAACTGGCTGGCGCCAGTGTGTCTGTGTTCCATTGCTAACTGACATCACATGAGCTTCACCAGCGCTCTGAGGTAGCGCCTTGCTCCTCGGCGTTAGCACCTTAAGACAGGTGTGTACCGCCTGATTTAGCGCTCCAATCACCTCCAGGGGCGATAGAAGCCAAGTTTGCAGTCGAAGGCGATAATGAGCGGCAGGTGCTAAACTTTGTGCCCGGCCGATAATTGCGCCCCAAACGGGGCGAGACCGAATTTCTCCCCCATGATCAAGCCTTTGTGAAGCATTTTGGAACATTTTGTTTTTCTACATCAAAGCTGCTATAGAAATTCAAGTTCTTCTTTCAGACCGGAAATGCCGAGCCAGAAAACCATAGCAACTAATTCACCTTTGGGAAAAAAACAGCTGATCTGTTCATCAGGATAGTAGAGGAATCACCAGCAAGAACAGCAATTACAGCAAGAACAGCAACTACAGCAATATGGCATGTGGCAGACTCGCATCTCTCGACTGCTATAGCCACCCACCTTTTCTAAGCTGGGATGGGCTTAGCAAACCAGAAGAATTGATGAACTGGATCTAATTAGCAACCCGTCTCCAGGCAGCCCCTCATTCTTTTTTTTATTAGTTCCTGAGATGTGGGCGTCGCTGGCAAGGCCAGCATTTATTGCCCATCCCTAATTGCCCTTGAGAAGGTGGTGGTGAGCTGCCTTCTTGAACCGCTGCAGTCCGTGTGGTGAAGGTACTCACACAGTGATGTTAAGGAGCGAGTTCCAGGATTTTGACCAAGCGACGATGAAAGAACGGCGATATATTTCCAAGTCAGGATGGTGTGTGACTTGGAGGGGAACTTGGAGGTGGTGGTGTTCCCATGTGCCTGCTGCCCTTGTCCTTCTAGGTAGTAGAGGGCGTGGGTTTGGGAGGTACTGCCGAAGAAGCCTTGGCGCGTTGCTGCAATGCAACTTGTAGATGGTGCACACTGCAGCCACGGTGCGCTGTTGGTGAAGAAAGTGAATCTTTAAGGTGGTGGATGGGGTGCCAATCAAATGAGCCACTTTCTCTTGTATGGTGTCGAGCTTCTTGAGTGTTGTTGGAGCTGCACTCATCCAGGCAAGTGGAGAGTATTCCATCACATTCCTGACTTGTGCCTTGTAGATGGTGGAAAGGCTTTGGGGAGTCAGGAGGTGAGACACTCACCGCAGAATACCCAGCCTCTGACCTGCTCTTGTTGCCACAGTATTTTTGTGGCTGGTCCAGTTAAGTTTCTGGTCAATGGTGACCCCCCAGGATGATGATGGTGGGGGATTCGGCGATGGTAATGCCGTTGATTGTCAAGGTGCGGTGGTTAGTCTCTCACTTGTTGGAAATAGTTATTGCCTGGCACTTGTGTGGCGTGAATGTTACCTGTCACTTATCAGCTCAAGCCTGAATGTTGTCCAGGTCTTGCTGCATGCGGGCATGGACTGCTTCATTATCTGAGGAGTTGAGAATGGAACTGAACACTGTGCAATCATCAGCGAACATCCCCACTTTTGATCTTATGATGGAGGAATGATCATTGATGAAGCAGCTGAAGAGGTTTGGGCCTAGGACACTGCCCTGATGAACTCCTGCAATGATGTCTTGGGGCTGAGATGATTGACCTCCAACAACCACAACCATCTTCTTTTGTGCAAGGTATGACTCCAGCCAGTGGAGAGTTTTCCCCCTGATTCCCAATGACTTCAGTTTTACTAGGACTCCTTGATGCCACACTCGGTCAAATGCTGCCTTGATGTCAAGGACAGTCACTTGCACCTCACCTCTGGAATTCAGCTCTTTTGTCCATGTTTGGACCAAGGTTGTAATGAAGTCTGGAGCCGAGTGATCCTGGCAGAACCCAAACTGAGCATCGGTGAGCAGGTTATTGGTGAGTAAGTGCTGCTTGATAGCACTTTCAATGACATGTTCCATCACTTTGCTGATGATTGAGAGTAGACTGATGGGTCCGTAATTGACTGGATTGGTTTTCTCCTGCTTTTTGTGGACAGGACATACCTGGGCAGTTTTCCACATTGTTGGTTGATGCCAGTGTTGTAGCTGTACTGGAACAGCTTGGCTAAAGGCGCAGCTAGTTCTGGAGCACAAGTCTTCAGCACGACAGCTGGGATGTTATCGGGGCCCACAGCCTTTGCTGTATCCAGTACGCTCAGCCGTTTCTTGATATCACGTGGAGTGAATCCAATTGGCTGAAGACTGTCTTCTGTGACGGTGGGGACCTCAGGAGGAGGCTGATATGGATCATCCAATTGGCACTTCTAGCTGAAGATGGTTGCAAACATTTCAGCCTTGTCTTATGTACTCACGTGCTGGGCTCAGCCTTCATTAAGGATGGGGATATTCATACAGTCTCTCCCTTCCGTTAGTTGTTTAATGGTCCACTACCATTCATGTCTGAATGTGGAAGGACTGCAGAGCTTTGATCTGATCTGTTGGTTGTGGGATCGCTGAGCTCTGTCTATAGCAAGCTGGTGCCACTGTTTAGCATGCATGTCGTCCTGTGTTGCAACTTCCCCAAGTTGGCACCTCATTTTTAGGTACACCTGGTGCTGCTCCTGGCATGCTCTTCTGCACTCCTCATTGAACCAGGGTTAGTCCCCAGGCTTGATGGTAATGGTAGAGTGAGTGATATGCCGGGCCATGAGGTTACAGATTGTGGGGAAATACAATTCTGCTGCTGCTGCTGATGGCCCACAGCGCCTCATGGATGGCCAGTTTTGAGCTGCTAGATCTGTTCTGAATCTATCCCATTTAGCACAGTGGTAGTGCCACACAACACGATGGAGTGTGTCCTCAGTGTGAAGACGGTATTTCATCTCCACAATGACTGTGCAGTGGTCACTTCCACCAATACTGTCATGGACTGATGCATCTGCGACGGGTAGATTGGTGAGGACGAGGTCAAGTAGGTTTTTCCCTCATGTTGGTTCTCATACCACCTGCTGCTGGCCCAGTCTGGCAGCTGTGTCCTTCAGGACTTGGCCAGCTCGGTCAGTCGTGGTTCTACTGAGCTACTCTTGGTGATTGAAGTCCCCCATGCAGAGTACATTCTGTGTCCTTGCTACCCTCAGTGCTTCTTCAAAATGTTGTTCAACATGGAGGAGTACTGATTCATCAGCTGAGGGAAGTAAGCAACAGGAGGCTTCCTTGCCCATGCTTGACCTGATGCCATGAGACTTCATGGGGTCCAGAGTCAATGTTGAGGACTCCCAGGGCCACTCCGTCCCGACTGTGCTGCCACCTCTGGTGGGTCTGTCCTGCCGGTGGGACATACCCAGGGATGGTGATGGAGGAGACTGGGACATTGGTTGAATGGTATGATTCTGTGAGTATGACTATGTCAGGCTGTCTGTGGGACATCTCTCCCAATTTTGGCACAAGTCCCCACATGTTATCGATGAGGACTTTTCAGGGGCCACTGGGTTGGGTGTGTCATTGTCGTGTCCGAAGCCGGTGCCTAGGTTGATGCCAGGTAGTCCATCCAGTTTTATCCTTATTATTGTTTCTCATAGCGGTTTGGTACAACTGAGTGGCATGCTAGACCATTCAAGAGGGCATTTTAGAGTCAACCACATTACTGTGGGTCACATATAGACCAGACCTGGTAAGGACGACAGATTTTCTTCCCTAAAGGATAGTAGTGAACCAGATGGGTTTTTAGGACAATCCAGTAGTTTCATCATCACCATTACTGATACTAGCTTTTTATTCCAGGTTTATTTAATTAATTGAATTTAAAGTCCCCAGCTGCCATGGTGGGCTTTGAACTCATGTCTCTGGATCATTAGTCCAGGCCTCTGGATTACTAGTCCAGTAACATAACCACTATGCTACCATTCCCACGTAAGTGGCTTTACATAAGTGGCTCTTGCCCCTGAATCAGAAGGTTGTGAGTACAAGTCCCACTCCAAAGACTTGAGCACAAAAATCTCGGCTGACAGTCCAGTGCAGTACTGAGGGAGTGCTGCACTGTCAGAGGTACTGTCTTTCGGATGAGACGTCTGCTCTCTCAGGTGGATTAAAAGATCCTATAGCGCTATTTTGAAGAAGAGCAGGGGAGTTCTCCCGAGGGTCCTGGCCAATATTTATCCCTCAAACAACATCACTGAAAACAGATTATCTGGTCATGATCTCATTGCTCTTTGTGGGACCTAAATTGGTTGCCACATCTTTGGGACATATGGGGGTCGTGAATGGCACTATATAAATGCAAGACTTTCTTTCTACAAACAGATTAATCAGCCCAAAACTAGATCGCAAGGACAGATGCTGCATAGGGCTCACAGAATCCTAGCTCCACTGCCCTCGGACCCAAATCAGCCGAAGGCCTTTATGGTCCATGTGAGCATAGTTGAAAATTTGTACACAGTTTTCAGACTAAAAGGGTCATAATGGCAAGTGCTAGAGTCAAAGGAGAGCTAAACCTTCTGAGGCCAACCAAATCAATACCAGTTCCACCCAACCACAGTACCCTACTCACAGAATGTTGGAAGCTGAACAAAGATTTCCAAATCACAATTCAAAATATGCAAAGAGAACTCTGCAAGGTCTGTGGTGCAAATACCCTGATCGAACATTGCGCAAATGAACTTGACAGCCACGCCCATGAAAGCAACCAGTCATCACAAACCTGATGACCCAGATAAACCATCTGTGTGAGCAGGACCAAGCAACATCCACCGCATTAGATGACCTTAACAACAGGAGCGGATGTAACAAAAGCTGTATCTAAGATACTCAGAAAGGTACAACAATCCCTTTCACCCTCTAGATCTCTGCTAGATCTCTAGATGTTCAGACAGACTGACACATAGAATCACATAGAATCTATAGCACAGAAACAGGAAATTTAGCCCAACTGGCCTGTGCTGATGTTTATACTCCACACGAGCCTGCTCCCAATCTAATTACCTCTTCCCAACCTGCATCCCTCTATTCACTTTTCTCTCATGTATGCATCAAGGCTCCCCTTAAATATGTCAATGATATTTGCTTCAACTACGCCACATGACAGCCATTTCCACATTCTCACCATAGAAATTAATCCTAAATTCATATTTGATCTGTTAGTGGCCATCTTATATATATTCCCCCTTGTTGTGGACTCATCCACAAGTTGAAAAAGTTTCTCCATGTCTACCCTAGGATAATGGTCACAGAATTGTAGCCCCACTGTTTGGGTGCATGGCTTTGAGAATTTGTACACTGATTTCAGACTAAAAGGATGATAATGGCATGCTAGAGGCAAAGGAGAGCTGAACTTCTGAGGTACCATAGATTGATCTTCAGAGCATATATTGAACTCAAGACGCTTTTCTATGCAACGCTCCATAAGGAGGTAACTGTAGCCTTGTTTTGCCGTACACGCTCTTGCAAGCGGAAGCACAACTGTTTCCAATCCCATCACCACTCCCTCAGATCAAATTAAAAGTCCTCAAAGGAATGAGCCACCGTTGATCAGTGGTATTGTTGCATTCCCCTCTTCCTTTGCCCCACCATTACTGGACTTGGCTTCAGCTACTTAAACCCTTCCACTTCTCCATCGCCCTCTCTTCATTTAGGACCTTCCATAAAAAACATCTCTTTGGCTACATTTTTCATTACCCCTTCTAATATCTGCTTCTTTGATTTGACATCTATTTTGAAACAAAAGAGACCAGCATCTATATCGTGCCTCATCACAACTCTCAGAAACATCTCAAAGCACATCACATACAAGTTACTTTAGTAAGTAGACAAACATGGCAGCAGTTTTGTGCACAGCAAGACTCCGCAAACAAGAACGAGACAAATGATCGTTAAAAACTTCTTTTTTATAGTGTTTGAGGGAGAAATATTGGTAAAGACACCTGAACCACCACAACAAGCAGATGGGGTCGCCGTTTAATGTCTTATCTGACAATGCAGCACTCTCTCAATACTGCACTGAAATATCAGCCGAGATTTGGTGCTCATGTTCTGAAGTGGGGCTTTTTGAGACTGAGAGACAAGAGTGCTAACAACTGAGCCAAATAGACAGCATAGCTTGGCCATTATGCTGATGGAATAGTGGACTTGTGCTTGCCCCCCACAAGGATGCACCTCTGACCCCTACCGATTTGCTGGCCTGAGGGACATTTATATAGTTTGACAGATTGCCTGGTCTCCACGGCAGAGTGGGGGAGGGAAGGATTTATTTTGATTCCATGACCATCTCTTTCTGTAGTCATAAATGATCCATCTTGTATGTCACAATATACGTCTTTGTTGTATATACAGAGAACATTTTTCCTTGTTCAGAGTTTTTCACAAATGCTGTCTCCTCTTCTTTGATCTTATTGCTTCTTCTTCAGAGCATACCTTTTCAACTGGTAACTGCACTGTCTTTCTTCTGGATCATTCTGTAGTAACGGGATCCTTATTTTTGATTGAATAAGGCTGAGGCTGTGGCAATTGGTTCAGCAGTGCTTGTGTGTGGAGTGGCACAATAGTTTCTCATGAATTCATACAATTCTTGATTCTACAATTTGCTTTCAACTTGGACTACAGAAGACTTTTTAATCTTTCTGCTTCTCTGCTTAGTTTTGAAAATATGGTGTTACCTTCCCACGACCAAATCCTAGATGTTCTGAGACTGACTGGAATTTTATATTGTTACAATTTTGACCACAGTCACTCTCGACAATGGGCCGGATATTCCGATGCCTACGGGTGTGTACACGCTGTGTACACACCCGTAGGGACATCGGAAATGCTGGTTTCAGGCATGTGAAGCGCATGCGCTGAAAACCGGCATTTCCGATCTGTCAAGAATGCTCTTGACAGATCGGACGCCTGCCCTAGAGAAGGGCCTCTGCGGGTGGATAGTTCCGCTTTCTGGAGACCCTCCGCTTGCAGAAAACCCTTAGAAATCTTACGCCTGGTAAAAGCAGCATAAGATTTGAAAAAAAAATAAAAATTCACTCATTTATCATTTAAAAATACTTTAGCCTCGTAAAAAACTTTAATTATTTTTTTCAAAAAATTAAATTTTTGTTTTAAAATATTTAATTTATTGTAATTTCAACTAATTTTTAAAATGTGATTTAAAAAAAAAATTATTTAATGTTTTACAGTGTTTTTGGGGTGATCTCCATTCATACATTTGACAGCTCTATCTGTCAAGTGTATGAAGGGAGATTCCCTTCTTTGATTGGCTTCCTAAGGCCCACGTGATCCCAGGGACGCTTGCGAACCGCATGCACCTCTGGGATATGTGGGCCCTGCACATTTCGAGTTGGAGAGGCCCAGGAGTGGAAGTGTCCGGACCTCGGGAGCCCTCAGGTAAGTCCGTAGATTTTTTCCAGATCGGAGGCCACCGCACGCGGGAAGTCTCCGATCAGAAAATACGGCCCAATGTGTTTAGTTTCATGAGCTGCAAACTTGTTGCTCAGGTGTGGTATTATGGCTCAAGTCGATGACAATTTCAGATCTGAAATGAAAAAGGAACAAGTGTTGGGTTGTGGTGAGGGGAGAGGAGAAAGTAAGAAGTGTGTGCTTACACACTCTGCAGCTTCTCAGTCAGAAGAAGGTATTGAGGGATGAGGGAGAAGCAGGATTAGAAAAGGAGGATTAGGTATGCATCGATCGCTTCAGCGCCGCCAGTGGCCACGGCCTCAGTGATGCCTCTTCCCAATGATGGCCAGCACTGTCTCCTCCTTGGGGGTTAAAATGCTTGCCTTCCTCCTGTTCATTGCTGCTGCCTGCTGTTATGTGCCACCTTCCCTTGCAATAGAAAGGGAAGAGTGTCAGAGAGTGTGGCGCAATGTGTTTGGGTGATATGGCTGTCATGGGTGAATAGCTGCCAGTGTGTGTGAGCTGTGAGTTGTGGTGCGAGGTTGTGAGTTGTGGGATGAGGGAGAGTGGGATGAGAGAAGGAGGATTAGCTATGCAGATACCATCACCTTCAATGGCTTCAGCCCCGCCGGTGGCCACGGCCTCAGCAATGGGCCTTCCCATAATGGCCAGCACCGTCTCTTCCATGGGGGTTAGAACATGCAGGCGCACCACTCATCCTCCGGTTAGTTCCTGATGCCTCTGGTTGCGCGTCACCTTCTCCTGCAAGAGACAGGGAAGTTTGTTAGTGAGTGTTGTGCAATCTGTGTGGGTGATGTGGCTGTTATGGGTGAATAGCTTCCGGTGTGTGCGAGTTGTGAGTTGTGGGTACGAGCCTTCCAGCAGTGCTTAGATTGTGAGGGTGAGGTAAAGCATATGAATTGTAGGGTTGAGTGCTGATTGATGGAGATTGTTGGTAGGTGGGTGATGGGGCTGTAGTGAATTGAGCAGTGGATGAGGCTAATGGTGCAGTTGGTAGGATATGTTATTTGAAGATGAACTCATAGAATCATGGAAATTTATAGGGGGAAAAATTCGGTATCGACCATTTTGGCATGCTAACATCGGCCGGCCGTAAACTTTCGCGCCACGACCGCGAAATTCATCTCCAGTGCCCCTGGAGGTGATTGGAGTACTAAATCAATGCTACACACTTCTCTTTGGGCGCTAACGTCGGGGAACGAAGCAATACCTCAGAGCGCTACTCAAGCTCAGGCGCTTTCAATTAATTAGTACTCAGACAGACTGGCGTCTTCCAGTTCTTAAAGGGGAGGGTCCATCATGCTGCACAGCCTCACCCTGATAATTGCTGCTTTTGACCTGGGCCTGCAAGGAGGTGCAATCCTTCAACCAGGAATCTCATGGCTGCTCACAGGCCCAGGGAGAGAGCTCGCCGGTTCAGCGACCAGGCATTGGAGGCTCTGGTTGTGGCTGTGGAACGCCGACGGGCAGTGCTGTTCCCAGACACTGGCAGGAGGCCATTGCCCCAGGAATTCACAAGGATGTGGAGGGAGGTGGCCCAATACGTCTCATCCAGGAGCATGGTACAAAGGACTCACACCCAGTGCCGCAAGAAGTTCAACGACCTGACTCGGGTGGTCAGGGTGAGTACATTCTTGAAAAACCTCGACATCCCACTATCTCAACCTCACTCTATGCACAGACGATATAAACCACCAAATCCCCAACACTCACCCACCTACTGTGCCCATCTACTAAAAGTCACATCCACATCTCACACCTTGCAGACATTAACAGCTATTCAACTATGGTAGGCAAATGTGCTAAACACATGGCTGCACACTTATTCACACGCTGTCCTTTTTCTTGCAGGCCAAGCTTGCTCATAACAGGTGTAGGGGGTGGTGGTGGTAGGGGTCAGGCTTTCCCCTGACTCAGTGAGCGGTTTGAATCGCTCCCACGCCCCAGGTTCAAAACTTGGACTTATTTAGGGGTTGTGAATAAAGATGCAGTAGACAACAGGTTCCGATGAAAGAACTATGGGGTAGAAATTAGGTCGCGCCCCATTTGGGGCGCAAATATCGTCCGGACGCAAATATTAGCGCCTGGCGCTAATTATCGGCACTGACAGGAAACTTCACTTTTACTGCCCCGGGAGGTGAGTGGAGCGCTAAAGCAGGCGCTGCACACCTCTCTTAAGGCGCAAAGGCCAAGGAGTGAGGCGCTAACTCAGCGCGCGAGCGCAGCGCAGCTGCTGCCAGTTAGCGAGGGAACACAGACACACTGGCGCCGGACACTTCTTAAAGCGGGGGGGGGCCACTTGCTCCCCAGCCACACCCTGCTCATTGCAGCCTTGAATCTCAGCCTGGAGAGACCTGTAATCCATTTTGCTGCCAAGCATGGAGAGGGTGAGAGAACGCGCTCATCGCTTCACCGAGCGGGCCTTGGATGCTCTGGTTGACGCAGTGGAGCGCAGACGATGTATGCTGTTCCCTGAGAGTGGCAGGAGGCCTTTGCCACGCGAGTTCAGAAGAGTGTGGAGGGAGGTGGCTCAGAGCGTCTCCTCCAGGAGCATGGTGCCCAGGACCCATACTCAATGCCGCAAAAAGTTCAACGACCTCACTCGGGTCGTCAGGGTGAGTGGCTTTTTCTCAATACCTCTCCATCCCTCCATCTCAACCTCACTCTATGGCCAGAGGGTCTTAAAACCCCAATGCACAACACTCATCCAACACCTATGGCCCTTTCATCAAACACACACACACATTCCACACTTTGCATACAGTAAGGGCTATTCACCTATGGGAGGCACATCAGGCAAGACCATGGCTGTATATTGTAAGGGCTATTCACCTATGGGAGGCACATCAGGCAAGGCCATGGCTGCATATTGTAAGGGCTATTCACCTATAGGAGGCACATCAGGCAAGACCATGGCTGTATATTGTAAGGGCTATTCACCTATGGGAGGCACATCAGGCAAGACCATGGCTGCATATTTACTCAGATGCTGTCCTTTTTCTTGCAGGCTAAGCTGGCTCATAATAGGAGACAGCAGCAACGGACAGGTGGAGGGCGGCTTCAGCTGCAACCCCTCAGCGATCTGGAGGAGCGCGTCCACAGGATTGTGGCAAGCCGGGTGATCGGTCCCGTCGCCACTGGAAACGCCGACCCCGTTCTGGACAGCAATGGTAAGGTCATCACCTTTTTGTCCTCTGTCCTTCCACTTGTCCCTCACAACACCAGCCTTTGACACTTTCAATCCAACTTGCTAACTCGCTGCACTTATTCCTCCCTTACTGCCACCCTGTCCTCACGCTAAAGCCACTCTTGTACCTCCCTGCTTTCAGATGGTGATTCACCAGCTGAGGAGATGGGCCCTGAAGCTGCCACTGGGAGTGATGCTGCAGCTGAGGAGGAAGAGGAAGCCAGAGCATCAGTGCCACCCTCTCCCGAGGAAGCCCATGCCCACACTGGGAACACGCCTTCCCCGGAGGGGAGCAGGGGGGAAGGGGCTGATGATGGTGAAGCTCCAGGACCCAGCGGGCTGCAGCAACGCCATGGGGGGGGTAGGGAAGAACGGGGGCCTTCTCCCCAGAGGGAGAGTATGCCAGACACTCCTACTGCAATGGACGCAGAGGAGGAGCGGCTGATTGCAGAAATGAACACCCAGGTGGTGTGCATGCACACTGAGCTCATGGGTGCAGTGGGAAGGGTGCCCGATTGCATTGAGTCACTGGCAAGGAGTGTGGAGCACTTCGCTGTAGCACAGGCGGATGCCACACTAACGCTTAGTGCTGCAATTCAGTCACTGGCTGCCGTGATCCCACCTGTCACTTCTCCACTGCACTTGCCACCGCCTGTAGGACAGACTGCTGCCGCCCATGCAGAGTTGGTGCAGTCTGCAGCCGGGCCCTCCAGGCCCAGAAGTGGTCGAGGCCGTCCTTCAGGGGCATCTGCAGTGTCAGGGTCTGACGAGCAGCAGCCTTCCACCAGCCTTGCTGCAGCCACTGAGGTCCCATTACGGAGGAGCAGTAGGGTTAGAAGGGGGGAAGTGCGCAAGTGAAAGAGATCACCCTCGAAGGGCAAAAAGTAGGAGGTGTGACAAAATGCTGGTCATTTTTTTATTAAAGGCCGAGGTTCATGGTCCAACTTTTGTTTAGTGTTTTGGACATTATCTCCAGGTTGTGAGAACCAGTTATGTTATTGACTGTTTTTTTGTGTTTATTTCTATGAGTTTGTCATGAGGAATTGACACACAGAGTTTGTAAAATAAATAAGTTTCTGTATTCAAAATATACATGGCTGGTGGTTGGAATTATTGGTGCCTTGGCCGGCTTAGGGGTTGCGTGCTGGGTTGATTAGTGTTTGTAGCAATGGCAGGGGCCCTAGAAGCGGCTTGCTATTAGTCGTTGACGGACGGCCCTTGCAGTTTGACCATTGTGGGCCGCCCTCCTGCCTTGGTGCTGCTGATGATCATCGTCCTCGTCCTCTTCCTCCTCTTCCTCCTCCTCCTCTGGTGGTGCTACAAGGCCTGGTGGCATTGGCTGGGTCCTGAGGATTGCCATGTTGTGCAACATGCAGCACACGACTACGAAGTTCGAAACTTGCTCAGGCGAGTACTGCAGGGCTCCTCCGGAATGGTCCAGACAGCGGAACCGTTGTTTCAGCACGCCGATTGTGCGCTCAATAATGTTCCTGGTTGCTTGATGGCTTTCATTGTACCGCAGCTCAGCAGGGGTGTTTGGCGAACGGAGCGGTGTCATCAGCCAGGTGCTCAATGCGTACCCCTTGTCCCCCAGAAGCCAACCAACTGGCTGATGCGGTGCCTCGAAAACTTCTGCCACAGTAGTCTGGCGCAGGATGAAAGCATCGTGGCAGCTGCCCGGATAGTGGGCATTGACAGCGAGTATCACCTGTCTGTGGTCACAGACCAACTGCACATTCAAGGAATGGAACCCCTTTCTGTTCCTGAATTCCTCTGCATTCTCTCGCGGAGCACGCAAAGCCACATGCGTGCAGTCAATGGCGCCCTGCACCATGGGGAAGCCCGCTACCCTCGCAAAGCCCAGAGCGCGGTCACGCTGCTTGTCTGGGGTCATAGGGAAAGAGATGAAGTCTCGTCTCCTTCTGAAGAGGGCATTGGTGACCTGCCGGATGCAGCGATGCACCGCAAACTGGGAGATATTGGCGAGGTCCCCAACAGCAGCTTGGAATGAGCCAGTGGCGTAGAAGTTCAAAGCCACTGTGACCTTCACTGCCACCGACAGAGACGTCCTGGACCTCAGCTGAGGCTGCAGATCTGGCTGCAGCAGGTGGCAGAGCTCAGTGACCACCTCCTTGCTGAATCGCAGCCTTCGCAAACACAGCTCCTCGGACATATGGATGTAGGAGAGCTGTTCACGATATACCCTGGGAGGGTAAGCTCTCCTGTACATGCGCCTGATGGCCCTCCTCCATCTGGCCATCATTGCCACTCTCTGTCTGCGTCTTGGTATCCTCCGATTCAGCTGGAGCAGGACAACGCCCCCAATCATTGCAGCCCCCATATTCTCTTTGCCAGAAAAGTAATGAGGTACAGCAACTAAAGTAGCAACAAAGTTAGGATGAATAGGCAAAACTACCTCACAAAGCGTTGAGTCAATGTAGAAGTCTCTCTCTCTCTCTCTCCGAATCTCTCTCTCTCTCTCAGAACGAGTGGTGCATAAATGTCGACCACAGAAAAAGACAGGAAGAGGCCCCCTTTAAATAGCGCCCCCCCCAGCCCCACACCGATTGATAGCGTTCCAGTCTTCCGGTCGTTGGAAGCGCCAGGCGGTAAGGCAGGGGGCGCCACTCAATTTCCGCTCCGGGGCGCCCCAAGGGCGTTGCACCATGGAATGACGTCACAATCTGTGCGCGCAGGTGGTCACAGCGGTAAGTTTTAGCGCCGCCGCACAATCTCAAGTTAAGTTCTCGAGCGGCGCAAACATCGCTGCGCCCGGGCGTTAGCGGCTTAACGCCCCATTAGCGCCCTCTTAAGGCGCTAACGGGAGGCGCAACCAAATGAATTTTTACCCCTATAACTTTTATTAAGAACTAATAGGTAACAAACTTAAACACACTTCACTTAAACAGGTTTGGGGAACACATGGTTACAGGCGAGGGAAAATGACAGTATACAAGAAAAAAACCTTTATCCCTCCCAAAAATCCCACTTTCTAGCTAGGTTTCGGTTTCAGGAGATCAGGGATAATGCTCACCAAACAGGGGTATTAACAGTACAAAATCCAGCCAGGTAAGTTGATGGTGATTGTGGTCATCGAATGTCTTCCTTTACCATGTGGCTTCTGGGCAGAGCTGAGAGGGAGCGTTGTTCCAGCGTGGTTGGCGAGTCAAAAAGGAAAGAAATCTTGGGTCCTGCTGCAGATATAGTCCTTTTTCGCCCCCCCCCACCCCCCACAAAACTCCTCACGAAAACTGGTTTCGTAATGCAGTGAGTTTTCAGGTGAGGCCTGTTCATTGTCTTGTTAAATTTTGATGGGCCTTCAACTATGCTAAACCAAATCAAATGGCTTACGTCCTGTTGAGCTGTTGTTCCATGGAAGCTTGCATTGTTCTCATGCTTTGGGTTCCTTGCTGGGCCTAGCATTCCTATGGGCTCTGTGTTTTGGGTGGGGCGGCCTTTCCCAGGGCCTATTGTCCAAATGTTAATGTTTGCTGGGCTTTGAATTCCCAGACAATGCAATCCTCGAGCTTGCTATTCACAGAGGTAGATCCACATGCGGTACATGTCCAGACATGTTCCTTTAAAGTTCCAAAGTCCTTATTTTTTTCCCTTTAGATATTTTTTTGGGGATCTGCAAATTTTGGAAATTTTACACAGGACGGAGCAGCAACGCACGGGAGGAGGTCAGGCGGAGCTGCACCCCCTTACACAGCTGGAGGAGCGAGTGCGCAGCATGATTGCGAGCCGTGTCGTGGGTGCTGTGGCAGTCGGAGAGGTCAACCCCCTTGGGGACAGCAATGGTATGTTCATCAGCTCTCCCTCCTCTCTCATACCACTTCCCCCTCACAACACGAGCCATTCCCACTTTCCATCTAAGTATACTGTCTCCATTCCTTGCTCCCTTCCTACCCCCCTCCCCTCACATTAAATCCACTCTTCTGCCTTCCTGCTTGCAGATAATGTGCCACCATCTGAACAGCCTGTCCCTCAGCATCCCAGTGGCAGCAACGCGGGAGAGGAGGAGGAACACCAAGCCGGAGCCTCACTGCCTGCGTCTCCCGAGGGCGAGACATCCGATAATGGGGCCATGCAGTCGCTGGAGGGGAGCAGAGGAATTGGCTCTGATGTGGGTGAAGCCGGCTGCAGCAACGCCATGGGGAAAGGACTCAGATGAGGACCTCGATGTCGAGGCGATGACCTCACAGGCAATGAGCATGCATACTGAGCTCATGGGTGCACAGGTAAGGGTGCCTGAGAGCATGGATGCGCTGGCTGGGAGCATGGAGGAGTCTACCACCAGCACTGCTGTCATCTGTGCGCAAACCTTCGAGCCCATCCTTGGCACTTTGCAGAGGATGGTTGACTTGCAGGGAGATCTTGGAGACCCAGACCCCATGACGCGTGTAATGGTTGAGGTGGCAGCATCTATTGCAGCACAGGCCAAGACAACGCAATGACTTACTGCTGTAATGGAGTCATTGGTTGGTGCCATCCAATCTCAGACTGCTCTGATGCAGTCTCAGATTGATGCCACACAAGGTCTGACTGCTGCCATCGTAGCTGGGTTGCCCACTGTCCACTGGGGATCTCACGGTGCCGCAGCAGGCCAGCAATCTGTGCTCCGGATTGCTCCGGATGCTGAGGTTCTGCCCCGGGGGAGTGGCAGTGTGTTGGGGAGTGGCAGTGTGTCGGTCGAGCAGAAAGGTGCTGTCCTCTCTCAGGATGACAGCATTCCTGCTCCCACCACTGCCACTGCGCCATTACACTTGCCACAGCCTGTAACCCAGCCATCCCAGACTGCTGCCACCCATGCAGAGTTGGTGCAGTCTGCAGCCGGGCCCTCCAGGCTGTAGAATTCGCAATATATCGCAATTTTATAAATAAGGAGAAAACACAGAGTTTCGTTCAAACAGCTTTTATTTCAGTAGAATGCTGGCAGGTTTAAAGTGGACACAAGCAGCCTGTAAAATGGCCGCCGCACCTCGTGACAGAACATTCTAGACTTTTCAACAGGCAGACAAGATGGCGTTCCAATAAACATTTGTGCAAAGAGTCAGCACAGTGAAGATAATACACGAGACATTATGGGTTTGCAGTATACACATAGATACTGAAATCGGTCTCCCAGGTACAAAGGAAAGCCATTGTACCGAGTAATCAAGGGCCCATCCAAAAGACATTAATATGTAAAATCCCAACGACTCTACGATGAGAGAGCCGTTAGCAGGTAGTTATACAGGACACTTGGAAGCCCCAAACCCCTCCAGGGAGAACACCGACCGATTTAACAATGGGAGAAATATTAACAGGTACTCAGACATTTACGAGTAGCCCCGAAACCCATTAAGAACGGAGATCACCCATACAAGACATTTGAGCGCCAAACCCTAAACAAAAGAATGGACATTATAGTTGGGCGGGAAACGGAAGATTTTGCACTATAATTGCAGGCTCCAAACCGTCCATTCTCTCTCTTGCTGCTCTTATCATCGTGGCTGCTCCTGTGCTCTTAGCCGATCGATTCGTAACCTCGTGGCTGCTCCTGTGTACTCGTAGTTGGGCTCGCTTCTGCTTGCCTGTTGCCTCTTTTGAAAAGGACTGTTGAACTTTCTGATCCGTTCGGATCTACCTCGTGTCGCGTAACGAAGACCTATGTTGGTAACTGGCAGCGGAACCGAAGGCCCGAGATGAGATGAGATGAGATGAGATGAGAAGAGAGGAAGACCATATCCATCGCCACGGTCAGTAAATCCCGACCGCGCCTGTAGGTCGATTAGCCAAGTTTTCCTCGCCAGGAAGACTTCTTCGAACTTATAACGAAACATATTGCATCGATGATAACTGGACTGTGCCCAAAGTAACTGGAATGTGAAAGCCACCAATACAGATCTTCATCGCAGCAGACGTTCCAGCCTGCTAGCCGGAGCAGCAGAAGCAAGTAAACAAGTGGGACCAGGAGATCTCCTGACCGACACGTGGGTGCTGCGGTGAAAAACATCCGATCAGCTATTCGGAATTTCTCCGAGTTATCACGAGTGGTGAGCATGAGTCTCGAAATCCTACGAATCTAGTTTAGGATAGATATTGATAGGGGAGGGTTTAAGGATTAAGGATATTTGTAATGTGTGCCCCTATTTACTTTGTGCCGTTCGTTCCTCGTTTCCCTAAGATCGACTATATAACTGTTTGTAAGATTGTACTGTCATTAATCTGTGCTTATGACATGTATTTCATAATCTTAAGTATCATGCAATAAAGATTTTCCATTTCGTACCATTCAAACCAAGTCTACATGAGTTTCATCTCCATTACTGCTCTCGTATCTAAGTCCAGTGTCTAGAACCGTAAGGGAGAGTGATTCGAACCACTCACAGGTGTGTCTAGTGTTCCCAGACTGGCTGGAGACCAGAACAGGCAACAAGGCCTAGACCCGCACTGACATACAGGCTGCACAGAGCCGCGTGAATCTCACAGGCTGCGAGACACGCAGGGTTAGAATCCCTTACAGAAAATGGCGACCGCGGCAGGACACTGGCAGCGAGAGGGTAGTGTGTTAGATTTTGGAATGACTGTACGAAATGTTATGCAGGAAAAGATAGCAGATTATGTGTTTGGAAAGGTTAATCTAACTAAGAAATAGATAAGTGAATTGTTAGCGGATAAAAGTCCGCTAGAGGCAGCCGAAAGGTGGACAGATAGTAAAGAACATAGAAAGACACTTGAGAAAGCAGTCTGGCTTATGTGTTACAAAAGGCAGGTTCAGATTTCAAACCAGACCATTGCAGCGCTAGTAGCTCGAATCAGTCATTTAGAGGGAGAAATGGAGGAGAAGGTTTCTGGAGGGGAGGTGCTCATTAAGAATTTAAATGAGTTACACCAAGAAAGCCAGGAAGTCTCCAGTCACCTTAAAACAAGGATAGATTATCTCGAGTGCCAGGTCACTGAGGCAAAATTGAATGAGAGCAGGTTAAAGGAAAGATGTAACCGCCAAGCTGCCCAGATAAGAACTCAAGAAGAGAGCTTGACGGGGGTTAGGGCGGCATATAAGTTGGCCCTTGAGGATAAGTTTCAGGGAGCCGATCATAGCGCCTGCCAAAGGGAGATAGAGCACCTCAAAAAGGCCGTGAACAATGCGAACGGCATGGTGTGCCTTATCAATCCGTCGGCGCACCAGCCGCTAGTAAATGAGAGATTTAGAAAATCCCCACCAAGTAAAGCAGAAGAAGTAGTAGTCACTGCGCCCTCCGCGCCACCCAGCTATTCAGAAACCTGGGTTAGGGAGGAAGCAATGGAAGAAACAAAAGAGCCCATTGAAAAAGAAGTAGGAAAGGGATCGTTGTATCCAGTAACGGGTATTAAAAGGGGCCCAAGCAGAAACGGTGGGGAAGAACCGGGGGATCTCCTCGGACAGTTGATGTTGCCTCACAGTTCACATCAGCTGAGAGCTATGATAAATCACGTACGGAAGCTGACCGAGGCAGACGACCCTTCCGTACATTTCAGAGAAGTTGAGCAAACCGCAGCCATTAACGGCTGCGATGATGGGGAAACAGCAAAAATGCTGCTGTTCTCATTAGACAGCTCGGTCCTTCAGTGTCTCTCAGGCGAGAGCAAGAGGGGAACCAAGAGTTATGAGGAATTAAAGAATGAGGTCCTGGAAGTGTTGGGGGCGAACGACGAAGGTCCGTTTGCTAGAGTGGGACAGACAGTGCGGATGGAGGGAGAACCCCCGAAGGTTTTTGCCGACAGGCTGTGGCCAGTATATGAGCGCAGCTGCCTAGGTGCGCCCGAGCGCGGAGATGTGGAAGGTTTAGCTTTAACTCATTGGCTTAGGTGCATAATAGCCAACAGTTTACCAGCCGTCAGAGAGCAGGCAAAAGCATGGTTTGATCCCAATGACCCCAACATTACGGAAGAGTCGGTCTTGAATCGACTCACGTTAGGTTATCGCAATATAAGGGGTATGGCAACACGTCCCCTTAAGGGAAGAGTACATGAGGTACGACCCGCAGCCCCGTATCAAAGAGAGTGGCATCAGGAGGGTAATCGCGCCCCACAGGCAGGTAATGCTTGTTACGGGTGTGGGAAGACAGGGCACTGGCGCAAGCATTGCAGGAACCCTTGGAAGGATTCCAAGGATAAAAATCCCGCGGTCCGAGCCCAGGCGCCTGTCCCGGCTAAGGAAGCTAAGGCACCCACCCCTCCTGACGAACTCGAAGTGGTGTTAGGAGCCATGCACAAGCTGGTCTTGAATGCGCGTGGACAGGTGGCGGTCGCAACCGGCCCCGTAGGTGCCGCAGGACCGTCTAATAGTACCCAATGACTAGAGCCCACGCAGCCTGCCTACCTGTGTCCTTTTAAAAGACACGCACAGGAGGGGGTCTGCGGTGAGGAGGCCAGGTTAAAAGAGCAGGCCTTGCGGGAGGAGAACGCCCGCTTAATAGGGAAAATAGATGGGCTGGAAGGGCAGCTTAGAGAGCAGGCCCTGCGGGAGGAGAACGCCCGATCAATGGGAAAGTTAGACGTGCTCAGGCTAGAAGGGCAGCTTAGAGAGATAAAAGCAGCCTACAGGGTAGCCAAAAGCCGGGAGTATGAGGATGTAAACCAGTGCAAACTGTACAAGCCAGGTGCGCAAGGGAAAACCACAGGGGTAAATCCCGCCAATGGGAAAGCACAGTCCCAGGTAGGACCACAAGGCACACAGGCAGGCATAGCAGCTTGCATCAGGGGAAGGGACATCCCGGACGATCATGCAGCGTTTTTCTGGAATTGGGGGTTAGATGAGGAAGAATTCAGGGTACCCTGGTCAGATGGGGATAGTGCAGATGAGCATAGTGATGATGACGGGTGGTTCCTGAGGAACGGTCTGGAGGGAATGGGGGCTGTAGGTAGAGATCCACACAGGGTGGACACACAAGCTGCAGGTCCCGAGGACAGGAGGGAGGAGCTAGAGGAGGCAGGGCCAGCCGCTATGGGAGCACAGAGAGTACCGGTGTGGCTCCCAGAGATGTGGCCGCCCGCTTTGAACGTCCAGTCCTCAGGGGAGGCAGAGATCACGAGTGAAGGGCCGCCGGCTGGGCCGAGCAGGGCGGAGCCACGAACTGCCAGCCCCGAGGTTAGGGAGGCGGAGTCAGCGGAGGCGGAGCCAGCGACTGTGATGGAACCCCAGGTCATCCCGATGGGAGTCTCGGAACCCGGTCCGTCAGTCACGGAACCCCCGCCCATGGCAACTCCCCGTAGGTCAAGTAGAGAACCCCAGCCCAGGAGGATGTGGTCATGTCCCCAGACTGCCCCAAGGCGAAAATTTAAGGTTAAGATAACCCAGATACAGACCGGCCACATCGCAGCAGTAACAGGCTGCGGCAGATCAGAGGGAAGGGTCAGTGCCCTCCCACCGTCGGGAAGAGCTCGCAGCAGCCTTCTCAGAATTTAAAGGGGCCGCCCTGAGAACGGGCGGCACTGTATAGTAAGTAGTAATAAGTTTTAAGTTTATAGTTCAAGGTTAAGTTTTAAGTTAATATTTCAAGGTTAAGTTTATAGCTTTATTAAGGTTAAGTTTGTAGTGTTTTTAACAGAAAACGATAAAATGATGGGAGCTTTAAAGATAGGTTTAGTTGAAGTTTATTCAGCGAACGTTGAAGTTTACGTGAGGCGAGGTCAGGGGACCCGCTCACCCTTCACAAAAGCCAGAGACTCTTGCGAGGCTGGCTACCTCATTCTATCTGATCACAGGAACCAAGGAAAGATGGAACGAATTCTAGTATTGCTCGTGGCAATCGGATGTGGATTGGCCTATCGAGGCCGCACCAAGGATGTCGTGGTGTTTGGATGTTCCGGGGACACGGCCCCCATCGCGGTGGATGGGACCGGAAGACGGGAGGCAGAGGAGACCAGCACCTATTTCCACAAGGGAAGGTGGCCAGGATGGCTGGGAACGAACTCAACGGAGTATTCTAGCACATCGGGGTTTGCCTACAAAGAGACTTCTTTACTGTGCCCCAAAGTAAGGATCATCGCACCCAGGATCAGCGTCACCGTCGGCAAACGGATTTGTTTGACTTGTAGTGGGAAGGTCCCATTGAGCCGATGGTGGTGGCTGCGAAAGCTGAGCAAAACTATGAGGAACTCTTCGGTCGAGTGGGAACGACTGGGTAATAATACCCATCGGACAATTACGGGGACAGACGGACAAGTGAAAGTCTGTTGGGACAAATGGTGGGAACCGGATGAGGGAATTTATGTATGTATGTGGGGGTCAAAGTACGTTTGCCCCAAAGGCATCTCCATATTTTTTATTAATCAATGGCAGGATAACGGACAGGGGATGAGGTGGGATGCGAGCACCAGGGGGTGCGGAGCCCCATTCTCCCCGATCCCAGTAAATGCCACTGAGCTCATTACGCGCCCACGCAAAGCCCCGCCCACGATTCCGGTGGTTCTAGCTGAGGAAGAAGGGTGCCCTAAAACTAGTAAGGGACCCGGGAATGGTTTGGTACTGGTCCCCACAGACCAGATACTATTTCAGGGGGTACATTACGCGGTGGCCTCGGTGATTTTAAATCTCACTGAGGTGCGGTTACCAGAGTGGTGCCCCAAAAAGACGGAACAGTTGTACCAGGTCCTGTTGACCAAGATGTTCAGACAATTTTACGAATTCGATTTCGCGGAAATTGATAAAACAAGTTTGTACACCGCACCACAGGAAGTTTTGGATCAAGTAGGGAGGCAAAGAAGGGGTTTGGTGAACGATGCGTTCACTGCTTTTAACACAGGTACATCTGTGGTCAACGCTCTAGACAGTGTGGAGCTGCAGACCCAGATTAATGGTTTAAAGACACAATTAAAGGACATTCTAACAGATGAGAATAAAGTGGTAGGGTCGGGTCTACACGAGGACCAAGCCATGACCCTCCATTTAAAGGAAATTATAGCAGAGTTGGAGAAACATGCAAAGACGGTAAATGCCCTGATTAGGGAAGATCGGAATGCAGCCGATCAAGCTGCGCAGAACGAGGTGTGCGTGCTTTACGGGGCGTGGTTACTGGGCGAGGGCCGCAGTAATTTGGAGGATTTAAAACAAGGTTTGGTTCCGTCCTGGATAAGTAACAAACACCTGCGGGCGCTCCACCCTTTTCAGAACGCTTTAAGTCCATGCCAGCTCAGGCTAGCTTCAGAAGCTTACCCAGTCCCCGTGGACTGCGGACGATCAAACCATACTATTATGGGAATAGTATTACGTATGCCGGTTTTGGGCGACACAGCAAAGCCCGCCCCGGTGTATCGGGTAGAGAACATTGGTGTCATTCAGGGGGGAGCCCACATTCGCTATGCAGCGGTTCCACCTTACGTCATCCGCTGGGAGCAAACGATGACAGGTACAGATCTCTCTGGTTGTCGTGGCAGGGGAGCACACATAATACTATGCCCCCAGCACTTGAATGCCTTTTTAACACCACAGTGCGGGTTCAGAACGACTGGCGCCAAGTCCATGAATTGCACCATGGAGGCAATGGCACAAGATCATGTGCCTCCGCAGGTAGCATACATCGGGGGTGGAACATATTGTGTTACCACTGCAGCGCAACACTACCAGCATGGAAACCGTAGCTGGTGTCCGGTGAGTGACAGCAGTTTCTGTTTTAAACCCAGGGCGGAAGTTCAAGTAGCACAACAGCGAATTATCCCAATCCCTGAACCATCCACTGTTCATCTCACAGTAAAAGAGAATTTCACCGACTTGCAGCGATTCGTCGCGCATTTTGGATACCTCATTCCCCCTCTCCCTGAACACCTCACCAAGCTTTTGAAAGCCGTCGCGGTGTCACAGAAACATTTTTACACATTAGAGCAGAAAACTGTCGAAATAGGAACAGACATTCTGGATATAGTAGTTCCACCGTGGTGGAATCTGTTCACCAATATTGAAGTACCTTCATGGATCAGAATAGCCTCCCACATTTTAGTCGTATGCCAAGTTTTCATTGTAGTGTACCTATTGGTTGTACATTGTAAAAGAGACAAATGCCTCACCAAGCATGAAAACACAGGAGAGTGGCGAGAACGTTACGTGCGCGTGCACGATGAGAGCACCGTGTAATCGGAAAATGGCGTCACTCCCGCTTGCCGCGTGCGCCGCGGAAGCCTGTACTCATATAAGATTTTCAGAGATTGTAAATACGTTGGGAACTCGACATGTTTTAAGAGTTGGTGTTGATTATTTTGGTGATGGTGTTACAGTTAAAAATGATTGTTTTGGTTTTGAGTTCTGTTTCTCCTTTCCCTGAATAAAAGATGAATATACAGGTGATACGAGAGGCATCGGCCTGGTTACGCCGGGAAGGAAAACAAGTGGTGTAAGTTTAAGGGCAAATAATGCCTACGGTGATATAAAATGTAATTTTCTTGGGAAATGAGGACGACACAGAGACCCTAGCTAGGTTAAAGTTATGGGATTAATTTGCTGGATTCGGAGAGAAATCGAGATAATATTGCTCACCACTATGATTTTTGATACGATAAGCGGAGTTATTCGCATCAACAGGAGGGACTGTAGAATTCGCAATATATCGCGATTTTATTAATAAGGAGAAAACACAGAGTTTCGTTCAAACAGCTTTTATTTCAGTAGAATGCTGGCAGGTTTAAAGTGGACACAAGCAGCCTGTAAAATGGCCGCCGCACCTCGTGACAGAACATTCTAGACTTTTCAACAGGCAGACAAGATGGCGTTCCAATAAACATTTGTGCAAAGAGTCAGCACAGTGAAGATAATACACGAGACATTATGGGTTTGCAGTATACACATAGATACTGAAATCGGTCTCCCAGGTACAAAGGAAAGCCATTGTACCGAGTAATCAAGGGCCCATCCAAAAGACATTAATATGTAAAATCCCAACGACTCTACGATGAGAGAGCCGTTAGCAGGTAGTTATACAGGACACTTGGAAGCCCCAAACCCCTCCAGGGAGAACACCGACCGATTTAACAATGGGAGAAATATTAACAGGTACTCAGACATTTACGAGTAGCCCCGAAACCCATTAAGAACGGAGATCACCCATACAAGACATTTGAGCGCCAAACCCTAAACAAAAGAATGGACATTATAGTTGGGCGGGAAACGGAAGATTTTGCACTATAATTGCAGGCTCCAAACCGTCCATTCTCTCTCTTGCTGCTCTTATCATCGTGGCTGCTCCTGTGCTCTTAGCCGATCGATTCGTAACCTCGTGGCTGCTCCTGTGTACTCGTAGTTGGGCTCGCTTCTGCTTGCCTGTTGCCTCTTTTGAAAAGGACTGTTGAACTTTCTGATCCGTTCGGATCTACCTCGTGTCGCGTAACGAAGACCTATGTTGGTAACTGGCAGCGGAACCGAAGGCCCGAGATGAGATGAGATGAGATGAGATGAGAAGAGAGGAAGACCATATCCATCGCCACGGTCAGTAAATCCCGACCGCGCCTGTAGGTCGATTAGCCAAGTTTTCCTCGCCAGGAAGACTTCTTCGAACTTATAACGAAACATATTGCATCGATGATAACTGGACTGTGCCCAAAGTAACTGGAATGTGAAAGCCACCAATACAGATCTTCATCGCAGCAGACGTTCCAGCCTGCTAGCCGGAGCAGCAGAAGCAAGTAAACAAGTGGGACCAGGAGATCTCCTGACCGACACGTGGGTGCTGCGGTGAAAAACATCCGATCAGCTATTCGGAATTTCTCCGAGTTATCACGAGTGGTGAGCATGAGTCTCGAAATCCTACGAATCTAGTTTAGGATAGATATTGATAGGGGAGGGTTTAAGGATTAAGGATATTTGTAATGTGTGCCCCTATTTACTTTGTGCCGTTCGTTCCTCGTTTCCCTAAGATCGACTATATAACTGTTTGTAAGATTGTACTGTCATTAATCTGTGCTTATGACATGTATTTCATAATCTTAAGTATCATGCAATAAAGATTTTCCATTTCGTACCATTCAAACCAAGTCTACATGAGTTTCATCTCCATTACTGCTCTCGCATCTAAGTCCAGTGTCTAGAACCGTAAGGGAGAGTGATTCGAACCACTCACAGGTGTGTCTAGTGTTCCCAGACTGGCTGGAGACCAGAACAGGCAACAAGGCCTAGACCCGCACTGACATACAGGCTGCACAGAGCCGCGTGAATCTCACAGGCTGCGAGACACGCAGGGTTAGAATCCCTTACAAGGCCCAGAGCTGGTCGAGGGCGTCCTGCAAGGTCATCTGCAGTCTCTGGCTCCCAGACTCAGCAGCCTTTCAACAGCCTTGTTGCAGCCACTGGGGCCACATTACGGAGGAGCAGTAGGGCTGGAAGGGAGGAATTGCAAAGGGGAGGGAGATCAGTGAGGAGAGCCCAGTAAATAAAATTTGTATAGCAAATGGAGGAAGTGTGTGTACCTAAGTTGATATGTTTGTAAATATATTGTTCACTTTGGTAAGAAGTATTTCCGTGTGCTAAGAACCAGTTCTGTTTGTTCATAAATTGTTGTGTTTGTTTGTTATTGGTTGTGTTTAATAAGACAGAGTTGTGCAGAATAATAAATGTTTATTTTGACGCAGCACATTTTGTTATGTTTCTCATTGAAGCTTTGGCTGGTCATAGGGGCTGTGAGCTGGCTGTAATGATGTGGTTGTTCAGCCCAAATGCCATGTGCTGTCTCATTTATTGGAAGCGCTGTGTAATGAGGCGTTCACAAACGGCCCTTGCAGAAGCAACATTGAGTGGCTCCTACCTACGTTGGTGCTGCTCCTCCTCTTCATCCTCCGACTCCACCTCCTCCTCCTCCTCTCCCTCTTCCTCCTCCCTGCTGGCAATGGCTGGGTCCTCAGAATGGCGAGGTTGTGCAGCATGCAGCACAAAACTATGAAAATGGAGACTCGATCAGGGGAGCACTGCAGGGCTCCTCCAGAGTGGTCAAGACAGCAGAACTGTTGCTTTAGCACGCTGATAGTCTGTTCGATCAGGTCCCTGGTGGCGCTATGACTCTCATTGTAGGCGAGCTCAGCAGGAGTGTTGGGGTTACGGAGCGGTGTCATCAGCTAGGTGGTGAGTGGATAACACTTGTCCCCTAGGAGCCAGCCGTGAGCTTGATGCGGTGGTTGGAACAGTGCTGAGACACCAGTCTGACGGATTGTGCCTACTGCCAGGATAGCGGGCATTGACAGCGAGGATACGCTGTCTGTGGTCGCAAACCAACTGCACGTTCAGAGAGTGGTAGCCTTTGCAGTTGTGGAACACCTCTGCATTGTGATGAGGTGCCCGCAAAGCCACGTGGGTGCAGTCAATAGTGCCCTGAACTATGGGGGAGCCCACTATCCTTGTGAAGCCACATGGGCATTCATGCTGTTTGTCTCGGGTCATGGGGAATGAGATGTACTCCCTTCTCCTTCTGTACAGAGCATCTGTGACCTCCCGGATGCAGCAATGGACAGCGAACTGGGAAATTTTCGCAATATCCCCTGTTGAAGCCTGGAAGGAGCTGCTGGCGTAGAAATTGAGAGCGACTGTGACCTTCACTACTGAGGTTAAACTGACTGGCCTGTAGTTGCTGAGTTTATCCTTACACCCTTTTTTGAACAAGGGTGTAACATTTGCAATTCTTCAGTCCACTGACACCACCCCCATATCTAAGGAGGATTGGAAGATTATGGCCAGTACCTCCGCAATTTCCACCCTTACTTCCTTCAGCATCCTAGGATGCATCCCGTCCTGGTGACTTATCTACTTTAAGTACAGCCAGCCTTTCTAGTACCTCCTCTTTATCAACAGTATAAACAAGAGAGGTTGGAGTTCAATTTGTCATGGAGTGCAGCTGGAACAGAGTGAACAACTTGGGAGTTTGAGAAGTGTGGGAGTTCGGTGAAGTGGAGGGGCAGGAGGTGCTTGCTTTTCCTAACTTCTCCCGCAGAGCGGCGGTGGACCGGAGTGGGAGCAGACCGAGGCCCGAGAGCGGGGATAAAAGCAACAGCAGACCTACAACTACAAGAGAAAACTACAGTGTGACATCACAGGTAAGGCAGGTAAGTGATTGGTAGTGACTGTGGGCTAAGTTTTAAGTTAACATAGAACATATAACTAAATTTTTAAAACTAAACTTAATTTAACTAATTTAATAAACTAAACGAGGTAAATAATTTGATTAACTCTAAACTAATTAATTAAATAAATAAAATAATGGGAGAACAGGAGATGTGTTGCTGCTGCAATATGTGGGAGCTTGTGGACATTTATGTCCAGGGCGACTACATCTGCGGTAAGTGTCTGCGGCTCATGGAACTTCGGCTCCAAGTTGAGGAGCTAGAGTCCGAACTGCAGACATTGCGAGACATCAGGGAGGGAGAAAGTTACCTGGACCTTTTGCTCCAGGAGGCAGCCACACCCCTTAGATTAAATACTTTAGAATTGACACGTGGTCAGGAACAGGAGTGAGGCAGGTACGGGGATCCAGGAGGTAGTATTGCAGGAGTCTCAGTCCCTGCACTTGTCCAATAGATTCGAGGTTCTTGCAACCCTTGTGGACAAGTGCGGGGACTGCAGGGAGGAAGAGCAAACTGACCACGGCATTGTGGTACAGGAAGCTGTTCAAGTGGGGGGAGTAAAAAGGAAGGTGGTTGTAGTAGGCGACAGTATAGTTAGGGGGATAGACACTGTTCTCTGCAGCCAGGAGCGTGAGTCCCGAAGGCTATGTTGCCTACCTGGTGCCAGGGTAAAGGGCATCTCCTCCAGGCTGAAGAAGAACTTGGAGTGGGAGGGGGAGGATCCAGTTGTCGTGGTCCACGTAGGTACCAATGACCTAGGTAGGACTAAGAAAGAGGTTCTGCTGAGAGAGTTTGAGCAGCTAGGGACTAAATTAAAAAGCAGAACCACAAAGTTCATAATCTCTGGATTATTACCAGAGCCATGAGCAAATTGGTGTAGGGTCAATAGGATCAGGGAGATGAATGCGTGGCTCAAAGATTGGTGTGGGAGAAGTGTGTTTCGATTCGTAGGGCACTGGCACCAGTACTGGGGAAAGAGAGAGCTGTTCCGTTGGGACGGACTAAACCTGAACCATGCTGGGACCAGAGTTCTAGTGAATTGAATAACTAGGGAGGTAGATAGGGCTTTAAACTAAATAAGGGAGGGGAGGGTCCTGGTGGAGAGAAATCTAGAATGCTAAAAAGAAAAGACAAGGAAGCAGTGCAGGAAAGTGATTGGGGTAAGGATAACCAGATAGTGTCAGGAAGGGACAGAGCATACAAACAAAAGAGTGCACTAACAAATAGGGTTCGGGTAAGAAAAAATGGTAAGACAAACAGGGCCATAGTACAAAGAAATGTTAAGATGTCTAAAAATGTTAAAAAGACAAATCTAAAGGCACTGTATCTGAATGCACGAAGCATTTGTAATAAGGTAGATGAATTAACAGCGCAAATAGATGAAAATGGATACGATATAATTGCGATTACAGAGACATGGCTGCAGGGTGACCAAGGCTGGGAACTGAATATCCAAGGATATTCGATATTTAGGAAGGACAGGCAAAAAGGAAAAGGAGGTGGGGTGGTGTTGTTAGTAAAGGATGAAATCAGAACAACAGTGAGAAAAGATATTGGCTCAGAAAATCAAGATGCAGAATCAGTCTGGGTGGAGCTAAGAAGCACCAAGGGGCAGAAAACATTGGTGTGAGAGTTGTCTATAGTCCTCCAAACAGTGGTGGTAATGTAGAGAATGGCAGCAAACAGGAAATTAGAGATGCATGTAACAAGGGTACTACAGTAATCATGGGTGATTTTAATTTAGATATAGACTGGCCAAACCAAATTAGCAATAATACTGTGGAGGATGAATTCCTGGAGTGTGCACAAGATGGTTTTTTAGACCAGTACGTTGAGGAGCCAACTAGGGAACAGGCTATCCTAGATTGGGTAATGAGAAGGTGTTAATTAATAATCTTGTTGTGCGGGGTCCTTTAGGAAAGAGTGACCATAACATGATAGAATTCTTCATTAAGATGGGAAGTGAAGTAGTCCAATCCAAAACTAGGGTCCTAAATCTAAATAAAGGAAACTACGAAGGTAAGTGGAGTGAGTTGGCTATGATAGATTGGGGAGCTTCATTAAAAGGCATGACGGTGGATAGGCAATGACTAACATTTAAGGAACAAATACATGAATTGCAACAGTTATACATTCCTTTCTGGCGCAAAAACACAAAAGGAATAGTGGCCCAACCACGGCTAACAAAAGAAATTAAGGATAGTATTAGATCCAAAGAGGAGTCATATAAAGTTGCCAGAAAAAGTAGCAAGCCTGAGGATTGGGAGCAGTTTAGAGTTCAGCAAAAAAGGACTAAGAGATTGATTAAGAGGAGAAAAATAGAGTATGAGAGTAAACTTGCAAGGAACATAAAAGCGGATTGTAAAAGCTTCTACAAGTATGTAAAAAGAAAAAGATTAGTGAAGACAAATGTAGGTCCCTTACAGTCAGAAATGGGAGAATTTATAATGGGGAATAAGGAAATGGCAAAGCAATTAAACAAATACTTTGGTTCTGTCTTCACGGAAGAGGACACAAATAACTTCCCAGAAATGCTAGGGAACCAAGGGTCTAGAGAGAAGGAGGAATTAAAGGAAATTAGTATTAGTAAAAAAATAGTGCTGGAGAAGTTAATGGGACTGAAAGCCGATAAATCCCCAGGGCCTGATAATCTGCATCCCAGAGTACTAAAAGAGGTAGCCAGGGAAATATTGGATGCATTGGTTGTCATCTTCCAAAATTCTATAGATTATGGAACAGTTCCTGCAGATTGGAGGGTGGCAAATGTAACCCCACTATTTAAAAAAGGAGAGAGAGAGAAAACAGGGAACTACAGACCGGTTAGCCTAACATCAGTCGTAGGGAAAATGCTAGAGTCGATTATAAAGGATGTGATAACAGGACACTTAGAAAATATCAACGGGATTTGACAAAGTCAACATGGATTTATGAAAGGAAAATTGTGTTTGACAAACCTACTGGAGTTTTTTGAGGATGTAACTGGCAGAATAGATAAGGGAGAACCAGTGGATGTGGTGCATTTGGATTTTCAGAAGGCCTTTGATAAAGTCCCACATAAGAGGTTAGTGTGCAAAATTAAAGCACATGGGATTGGGGGTAATATACTCTTAGGTGGATTGAAAATTGGTTAACAGACAGGAAACAGAGAGTAGGAATAAATGGGTCTTTTTCGGGGTGGCAGGCAGTGACTAGTGGGGTAGCGCAGGGATCAGTGCTTGGACCCCAGCTATTCACAATATATATCAATGATTTGGATGAGGGAACCAAATGTAATATTTCCAAGTTTGCTGAAGACATGAAACTAGGTGGGATTGTGAGTTGTGAGGAGGATGCAAAGAGGCTTCAAGGCGATTTAGACAAGTTGAGTGAGTGGGCAAATACATGGCAGATGCAGTATAACGTGGATAAATGTGAAGTTATCCACTTTGGTAGGAAAAACAGAAAGGCTGAGTATTATTTAAATGGTGATAGATTGGGAAATGTTAACGTAGAAAGGGACCTGGGTGTCCTTGTACACCAGTCACTGAAAGCAAACATGCAGGTGCAGCAAGCAGTTAGGAAGGGAAATGGTATGTTGGCCTTCATTACAAGAGGATTTGAGTACAGGAGTAAGACTGTCTTACTACAGTTATACAGGGCCTTGATGAGACCACACCTGGAGTACTGTGTGCAGTTTTGGTCTCCTTACCTAAGAAAGGATATACTTGCCATAGAGGGAGTGCAGCGAAGGTTCACCAGACTGGGATGGCAGGACTGTCGTATGAGGAGAGATTGGGTTGACTAGGCCTGTATTCACTAGAGTTTAGAAGAATGAGAGGGGATCTCATTGAAACGTATAAAATTCTGACAGGGCTAGACAGACTGGATGCAGGGAGGATGTTTTCCCTGGCTGGGGGGTCTAGAACGGGGGGTCTAGAACGAGGGGGCACAGTCTCCGGATACGTGGTAGGACATTTAGGACTGAGATGAGGGTGGTGAACCTGTAGAATTCTCTACCACAGAAGGCTGTGGAGGCCAAGTCACTGAATATATTTAAGAAGGAGATAGATAAAATTTCTAGACACAAAAGGCATCAAGGGGTATGGGGAGAGAGCGGAATATGGTATTGAGATAGAGGATCAGCCAGGATCATATTGAATGGCGGAGCAGGCTCAAAGGTCCAAATGGCCTATTCCTGCTATGTTTCAAAGCCCCTCACCCACATCTCACAACTAGCATACATGGTCAGCTATTTAACCATGACAGGCATATCACCCAAACTCATTGCACCACACTGGTGGTCACAGAACTCTTCCACCTCCTCCAAACAGACCTCCAGCCTCACACCAGAATAAGTTGCCAAGACGTGCTGTGAGTACAGATTCAAAAGGGAGCTTTACAAATTTCGGAGCTAACATATAGAAGGTAGGTGGGTCACTGGGAGTTGTGTAACAGACATCTTGGTTCCCTGGAGCTGGCTTGATCACCTTTTGGGATTGGAGAGGAATTTCCTGACTTGGCGTCAGATTGTTTTTCCCCTGGTTTTTTGCCTCTCCCAGGATTAAGTGGGGTTAAAGTTGGGGTTAAAGTTGTGCAGAAGTTACACAACGCCAAAATAGGACAGGTTGGATGGTCTTTACCCGTCTTTTCTCGTGTGTTTTGGATTCCACCCTTCATAGACAATGACCTCTGACCCAGGAAGTCAGGTCAGAGTCAGGCCAGTAGGCGGAAGTCATGGTAGGAGGAAGGAAATCGAGTCCTGTATCTCCTAGTAAGTGGATCCTACGCACTGAAAATACTGGATTTCCTCTTTTCAGATTAGACTTTAAAATTAGCCACTGCAGATTTTCCTCTCTCATTCTGCCTGATTTTGGGCAGATCTGGGTGATGGCAGAGGAAAATTGTGCGTGAAGGAATTCTGCCGGATCCATGCCACCAATTGCCGTCTGCAGCATTTGCCACCGGAAGTGATGGGGAAAACTGTTTGATAAAGGAAAACAGGGAAGAAATGGAGGCGAGTAAATTCACAATGGGGCGAAATTAGGCCTTAATCTCTGCAAGCAGGGAATTGCAGAGTATGGGGGACTCTGGTTCTGATCGAAAAGGTAGTCAAAATATACTAATAGTGCACCACTATGCTCTTTCATTCAGGACAATCTCTTAATGAAACAGCAGATGATTCCATTAATAAGCTGAATGAAGACTGTACATTCACTAATCTCCTTACCGTGACCAGATATGAACTAACAGGAGTGAGTACCACCAAACCTAATGAAATTCTACATTCTTTTCTCTCATTCAGTGAAATTCAATCTTTCAATACCATAAGACTCTTGAATCTTTTCTGTTGACATCAAAACAATTGAAATCTTTTCTGTATGATGAGAATATATTAAAGAAAAAATATTTTAACGTATGAAACGGTAGAAAGTAGTCATTTGCAATGGGTTTTAGAAGGCCCCAATCCTCACTGTTTGAAACTGACACCGACAGAAGCAGGGAACTGCTCTGTTTTGAATTGTAAAAACATATACATGGCCCAGAAATTAAAGATGGAGCCTTCCTGCGGGGGTAAGGCTTCCCCGCGATATCTCACTGCGCGCCTGCCTTTTCCTTCCGAGCTCACACGAACTTTAGTTTCAAGGCTGCAGCTGTGCAGTGTGTGCTTATCCCACAGACGCAGTTAATTCGTGCGAGCTGTGGGATCACGTGATTCAGTTAGAGCCAATGGCAGCACACCATCTTTCATTCATAGTTTTGACAGCAAGGGCTGTCAAAGCTATGAATCTATACCCCCCCCAAAAGAACAGCTAAACCTCAATTAAATTTAAAAAAAACCCATCACATTAATAAAATGGTGTTGTGCGACTTCTCATTAATAAAATAAGTATAGTTTATTAAATTAACCACTTTAAACAAAAAATTTAATTTTTGAAAAATTTAAAATCTTTTTAAAAGTTATAAAAATAAACTTACCTTTCTTTAAAGTCTCTAAAAACGATATACCTGTTGAAAAATTTTTAGAATAATACTTAATCAACTACTTACCTTGTTAAAAGAGGGTCTTACGCCTCCTTTCTTTATGTGCAAAATCTTCCATGCTTACCTGCGCGTTCAAAGCACTAAGTGCACTGCGTGCGCGCAGCCTGTAGCGCGCAGACGGTTCACTTAGGAACCGCCCCCTTTTGAGTTCACCAAGTGGCGGTTTTCAGCGCATGCGCAGTGCATGCAGAAAACCGGCAATTGGAGACAGAATACGCGAGAGTACACAATGCATACTCTCGCGTACTGAGACTAATTTTTGGGCCATACATTCTAGCCCTGATTTTCCAATGTCCTCCCAGTTACATAGAGCCTTGTAGGCAGTTTGCGTACGTCAGGAAATCAGGCGCGTGCCCTTGCACTCCTGATTCTTCGTGTGCCTGATTATCTACAGGAAATTTTTTGGGGGAAATGAGAAACTCCCTCACTGCAGCTGGGCACAGATACAATGACGACAGGGGAATTTATAACGGGGAAAAAAGAAATGGCAGACCAATTAAATGCATACTTTGGTTCTGTCTTCACAAAGGAGGACATAAATAACCTCCCAGAGATGTCAGGGAACATACGGTCTAATGAGAGGGAGGAACTGAAAGAAATCAATATTTGTAGGGAAATGGTGTTAGCGAAATTGACGGGATTGAAGGCCGATAAATCCCCAGGGCCTGATAATCTACATCCTATGGTACTTAAGGAAGTGACCCTAGAAATAGTAGATGCATTGCTGGTCATCTACCAAAATTCGATAGATTCTGGAACAGTACCCATGGATTGGAGGGTAGCTAATGTTACACCACTATTCAAAAAAGGTGGTAGAGAGAAAACGGGGAATTATAGACCGATAAGCCTGACATCGGTAGTGGGGAAAATGCTAGGAGTCCATTATAAAAAATGTAATAGCAGAGCACTTGGAAAACAATAGCAGGATCAGACAAGTCAACATGGATTTACAAAAGGCAAATCATGCTTGACTAATCTACTGGAATTTTTTGAGGATGTAACTGTTAAAATAGATAAGGGAGAACCAGTGGATGTGGTGTATTTGGACTTTCAGAAGACTTTTGATAAGGTCCCGCATAAGAGATTAGCATGCAAAGTTAAAGCACATGGGGGCAAGTTATTGACTTGGATAGAGAACTGGTTGGCAGACAGAAGGCAAAGCATTGGAATAAACGGGTCTTTTTCCGAGTGGCAGGCAGTGACTAGTGGGATACCGCAGGGATCGGTCCTAGGATCCCAGCTGTTTACAATATATATTAATGATCTAGATGAGGGAACGAGATGTAATATCTCCAAGTTTGCAGATGACACAAAGCTGGGTGGGCGTGTGTGCTGTGAGGAGGATGCCGAAGAACTCCAGTATGATTTGGACAAGTTGGGTGATTGGAAAGAATCATGGCAGATGCATTATAATGTGGATAAATGCGAGGTTATCCACTTTGGTGTCAAAAATGGGAAGGCAGATTATTATCTGAATGGCAATAGATTGGGAGAAGGGGAAGTGCAACGAGACCTGGGTGTCCTTGAGCACCAGTCGCTGAAGGTAAGCATGCAGGTGCAGCAGGCGGTTAAGAAGGCAAATGGTATGTTGGCCTTCGTAGCGAGAGGGTTCGAATACAGGAACAAGGATGTCTTGCTGCAGTTGTGCAGGGCCTTGGTGAGACCACACCTTGAGTATTGTGTGCAGTTTTGGTCGCCTTATCTGAGGAAGGATGTTCTTGCCATGGAGGGAGTGCAGCGAAGATTCACCAGACTGATACCTGGGATGGCAGGAATGACGTATGAGGAGAGATTGGGTCGATTGGGCTTATACTCGCTGGAGTTTAGAAGAATGAGAGGGGATCTCATTGAAACTTATAAAATTCTAACAGGACTAGACAGACTAGATGCAGGAAGGATGTTCCCGATGGTCGGTGAGTCCAGAACTAGGGGTCACAGTCTAAAGATAAGGGGTAAGCCATTTAGGACAGAGATGAGGAGGAATTTCTTCACCCAGAGAGTGGTGAACCTGTGGAATTCTCTACCACAGAAGGCAGTTGAGGCCAATTCATTAAATATATTCAAGAAGGAGTTGGATATATTTCTTAAGGCTAAAGGGATCAAGGGATATGGGGAAAAGGCAGGGACAGGGTACTGAATTTGAATGATCAGCCATGATCTCATTGAATGGCGGAGCAGGCTCGAGGGGCTGAATGGCCTACTCCTGCTCCTATCTTCTATGTTTCTATGTTTCGACCATGACATCAGCCGGGTCACTGTGGATGCTGAAGCAACGATTCTGTTGCTGAGGCAATCCAGGTAAGGTGTAAGAAATCCGACATGTCTTCCTTTTTCTTCAACTGAGGATTCCCCTCTACCATGGTTGACACGGCCCTCGACCGTGTCCGTTCTATCTCCCGCACTTCTGCCCTCACCCCTGCCCCTCCCTCCCGGAACCACGATAGAGTTCCCCTTGTCCTCACCTTTCACCCCACCAGCCTCCACATTCAACGGATCATCCTCCGCCATTTCCGCCACCTCCAGCGTGATCCCACCACCAAACGCATCTTCCCCTCACCTCCCCTTTCAGCATTCCACAGGGACCGCTCCCTCCGCGACACCCTAGTCCACTCCTCTACCACCCCCAGCACCCCTTCCCTTTCACCCGGCACCTTCCCGTGCAAGCGCAGGAGATGCAACACATGCCCTTATACCTCCCCTCTCCCCACTGTCCAGGGCCCCAAACACCCCTTCCAGGTGAAACAGTGATTTACTTGTACTTCCTGCAATTTAGTATACTGTATTCGCTGCTCACGATGTGGTTTCCTCTACATTGGGGAGACCAAACGCAGATTGGGTGACCGCTTTGCAGAACACCTCCGTTCAGTCCGTAAGGGGGACCCCGAGCTCCCGGTGGCCTGTCACTTTAATTCTCCACTCCACTCCCACTCTGACCTCACCGTCCTCGGCCTATTACACTGTTCCACAGAAGCTCAGTGAAAGCTCGAGGATCAGCACCTCATCTTTCGTTTAGGCACCCTACAGCCCTCTGGACTCAACATCGAGTTCAACAATTTCAGATCATAACCTTGGCCCCTATCACATATATATATTTATTAATTTTATTTTTTCATCCACCCTTTTGTTTGGCCTTCTTTTTCCCTCCCAGAAGCTGGCAGCTGTCCTTCATTCTGCCAGCCGAATTCACACTTTATCTAGCCTCAACTTGTCACATTAACACCTCCTCTTGCCTTGATTATCTCTTTATGTACCTTAGGGGTAAAAATTCAGTTGGTTGCGCCTCCCGTTAGCGCCTTAAGAGGGCGCTAATGGGGCGCAAAGCCGCTAATGCCCGGGCGCAGCGATATTTGCGCCGCTCGAGAACTTAACTTGACATTGTGCGGCGGCGCTAAAACTTACTGCTGCGACCACCTGCGCGCGCAGATTGTGACGTCATTCCATGGTGCAACGCCCTTGTGGCGCCCCAGAGCGGAAATTGAGTGGCGCCCCCTGCCTTACCGCCTGGCGCATCCAACGACCAGAAGACTGGAACGCTATCAATCGCTGTGGGGCTGGGGGGGGCGCTATTTAAAGGGGGCCTCTTCCTGTCTTTTATTGTTGGTGGCATTTTTGAACTACGCATTCTGAGAGAGAGAGGGAGAGACTTCTGGAGAGATTCAACGTTGTGTGAAGGAGTTTTGGGTACTGAGCAGCACTTTGTAGGTTCATTTTGATTTGCCATTCCTTGTATCGATTTAGCAGAGACTGTGGGAGCTGCACTCTGAGCTCTTTGCCTGGTACTCTCCATTGTTCTTTCCAGCACATTTGATGTGCAAGTCTGTCCAGGCCGAGATTCAAGGCTGCAATGAACAGGATGTGGATGGAAAGCAAGATTAACCATCCCCTTTAAGAACTGGCCCGTGCCATTGTGTGTGTGTTCCATTGCTGACTGACATTACATGAGCTTCGCCAGCGCTCTGAGTTAGCGCCTCACTCCTCGGCCTTTGCGCCTTAAGACAGGTGTGCAGCGCCTGCTTTAGCGCTCCACTCACCTCCCAGGGCGGTAAAAGTGAAGTTTCCAGTCAGTGCCGATAATTAGCGCCAGGCGCTAATATTTGCGTCCAGACGATATTTGCGCCCCAAATGGGGCGCGACCTAATTTCTACCCCTTAATCTCTCCTGCTTTCTATCCCACCACTGACCTTGCCTTTTGTTCTTTCATGCCCTCCACCTTTTCCCAGCATTATACTTGCTTTAAATCTATTTCATTTCCTGCTTTTTTCCAGTTCTGACGAAAGGTCTTCGACCTGAAACGTTAACTCTGTTTCTCTCTCCACGGATGCAGCCTGGCCTGCTGAGTTTTTCCAGCATTTTCTGTTGTTATTTCGGATTTCCAGCATCTGCAGTATTTTGCTATCGTGTAAGAAATCCTTACTGTCTGTTGCATGCTGCCCAATTTAGCCATTCAAAGAGGGATGAGTATACAACTGGAGAATGAGGATGACAGCGGGGCAGCAGCCCTATATGATGCTGGGCAGGAAGAAGAGCAGGGAGAGATGAAGGGCTACGATATTCAGGCAGGGACAGTGGTCTAAAACTTCCAGTACCTCCAGTGAGCAACATCTACTCCCATTGACCATCTTTCAACAAGTCATGATCTCCCACACAGTGGAGGTCCCACACAAAGCACTGAAACTGACCTGTCACATTCCCCCACTAACAGCAATATAAATAACAAAAGGGGAAAATATAATCTCAAACTTCATTACAGTGCCTATAGAAGAGCAATCTTTCACCTACACCCACGCTTCCCTTTGGTGGCTGCGCAAGGTGAGCTCGATCTACTTCTTAATTGTAAACAAATTGCTCCCTGAGTATGAGGAACAACTGTGACTGCAGGTAGATGTGAGTTGCTATGAGCCTCCTAGGATGGCCATGGTAGGGAACAGAGATAAAAACACAGAAAGAGGGAGGGGAGCAGAGATAAAAACACAGAAAGGGGGAGGGGAAGGGAGCAAAAATCACAGAAAGGGGGGGAACAGAGAGAAAAACACAGAAAGGGTGCTATGAGAGAGAAAAACACTGCAGACCCACTGCTCGCCTCGCTGACCCTGGCGAGGTTTCCTGACATCGGGAAGGCCGCAGTTCTGTTCGTAAAATGGGGATAAGCCTGTTAACAGGCAGTTAAGTGTCTGTAATCCCCTGCCCGCCTTGAGGAGACGGGTCCCAGCGCGAGTCGGGAACCCGCCTCCAGGGAAGATGGCACGGAGGCCGGTTGGTGGGGGGTTTGGTGCCCGCTCCCAGTTTCTGCCATTTTCCCAGCAGTCCCGCCTCCAAACCTGCCTCCCCAGGGCTGGCAAAATTCACCCCGAAAGCACAGAAAGGGGGAGGGAACAGAGATAAAAACACAGAAAGGGGGAGGGAGCAGAGAGAAAAACACAGAAAGGGGGGAACAGAGAGAAAAACATCTAAAGAGGGGAACAGAGTGGGAGAAAGGAGGAGAGCAATTGATATATGAAGAGAGTACTGGAAAGAAAAAGGGAGCGAGTAAATGATACATGCAAGGATTAACTGGATTGGGAATTAACAGAGAGAATGAGAAAAACACAGAGTAAAGTGGAGGGTAATAGACAGAAAGGATGGAGTAGCATGGGAATGGGGCTGGATTTCCTGTCTTTGCGAGAGGAAATATTGCTTTATTATCTCTGTTGTTTCTTCGTGAACACTTCTGTTACAACCCCAAGGAAAGAGCAACAGAGAGAGAGAAGGATAAAGAGGCAGAGTCGCAGAGACTCGAGGATCGAGAGAACAGATATAGCTATTTCCACTGACTTCAGTGAGCTGAGTGAACCATACATGAATAGAATTGGGACCCCTGGATAATGTGTCAATGTTGTGTCCCTGGAATTTAAAATAAAGGGGTTGATGAATAGAATATGGAAATGCACCACAGATAGAACAATTTTGCAAATCAAACTTCTGAATTTTGCAGGGCGATTCAAACCCCCAGCAGCATTGAATAAATGCTGGCCCCTCCGTTTTTGTTTAACCTCCGTCTCCCTCCATGCCTCCCCATAAATATCGGAGTCATTATATTTCCAAAAGTAATTTCCAGGTTCATTAAACACCGAACCAGTCATGGGCCTGTAGAACCCAGAGCCACTCAAGCCTAGAGCGCTGTGTGTGTAATTAACGTGTATTCAATATGGCACAGAGTATTTGCAGGCCAATGATCCTAGCCTAATTGTGCTGAGAACATGTCCACTGGTGACCTGTGGCATTGGTCTTTCTGTGGTCATTTTCAGGTCATTTTATATGAATGGGCCCAGCAGACACTCATGCTACAAGGGCCACATCTCGGGAACCTATCATGCCTGGCACAACTTGCTGGATCTGGGAAGGGGAGAGTGTGCCGGTTCCTCTCCCAGAAATACTTTGCAGCCCCCAGAAATCCCCATCGTAATGGGGTTAAATAAGAGAAGTCTCTATTTCATCTGGCTAACACATTCATTTCTCTCTCTCTGAGTCCTGGACAATATGCAGCCTGACTTCAGTGAAACTGACAGCTGTGTTCTTTACCAAGCAAGCGAAGCTTTCATTCAAGTCCATTATTTTAGTCTTCTTTAAAACAAGTTTCAAAAGTCCAAAATCCTTCACACTTCCGGCCACTACTGTCGGAAAAGAAAAAAAAAGTCTTGCATTTCTATAGCACCTTTCACGACCTCAGGACGCCCCAAAGCACTTTACAGCCAATGAAGTACTTTTGAAGTGTAGTCACTGTTGTAATGTAGGAAACATGGCAGCCAATTTGACCAGCTGACTCTTTGAGTGATGCTGGTTGAGGGATAAATATTGGCCAGGACACTGGGGATAACTCCGCTGCTCTTCTTCGAAATAGTGCCACGGGATCTTTTACGGCTACCTGAGAGAGCAGACAGGGCCTTGGTTTAACGTCTCATCCGAAAGATAGTGCAGCACTCCCTCAGTACTGCAATGGATTTTAGTGCTCAAGTCTTTGGAACAGAGCTTGAACCCAGAACCTTTAGACTCAGAGGTGAGAGTGCTACCAACTGAGCCATGGCTGACACTGTTTGCTGTTTTTTGGATGAGATATTAAACCAAGGCCTCATCTGCTCTCTCAGGTGGATTTAAATGTTCCCATGGCACTATTTGAAGAAGAGCAGGGGAGTTTTCCTGGTGTCCTAGCCAACATTTATTCCTCATCCAACATCACTAAAACAGACATTTATTTCAATGCTGCTGGTGGGACTTTGCTGTGCACAAAATGGGTGCTATTTTTCCCTAACTTACAATAGTGACTACACTTCAAAATACATCTTTGACTTTGAAGCATTTTGGGACATGTAGGGGGTGGTGTTTTTGTGTCAGCTTTACCTCTGACTTCTGAGCGGTTCGAATCGCTCCCACACCCTTGGTTCTAGACCTTGGACTTATTTGGGGGTAGTGATACATAAGGTGTAGCAGACAACTGAGTTTGATGAAAGAACTTCAATCTTTATTAAAAGGTAAGACACAAATAATAACACCCTTATCACTCTAAAGGTGGGGAACACTTCGGTACAAGCGAGGGAAATGACAGGAGAACAATACTTCACCCCTCCCAACCCCACTTTACTAGCTAAGTTAGGTTTTGAAGGACCAGGGATAATGCTCACCAATCCTGTGACAGTTGGGCTAAATCGCGGTTTTGGGGTTCGCTGTTTATGGCGGTTAGTGTCTGCCGTACCCTGAACGCGGTAGAGGACATCTCCTGGGTCTCTGGTCAGTCTTCGCGAGTCCGCTGATGCGGTAGGATGTCGTTATGGATTTATCTGGTGAGTACCCAATTTCTTTAGTTGAGCAGTTGGGCTTAGAGACTTTGGGGAAAATCTTACCCAGGGGTAAGTCAGGAGTAGTTTGTAGTGTGGAAACTTTGCGATTCTTCGGATTTTCTTCCCTGGAGTTGATCTTTGTTGGTCGCGGTGACCTGCGATAACCCGGTCAGTTGGGGGTAATGCGCGGTTGTTGGTTTCGTGAGGCCTTTGGTTTCCACGATGGCTTTAGGCCTTGGTTGGTGTGTCGGTCGACCTCGTGGAGCCGTCTGTGACTGGTTGCTGCTTGTTGCTCCGGGTGACTGTGTTGGGGCCGTTGTTGGAGGTCCGTCGAGGTGGTATCTTCACGATTGGACTCAGGTGTGTCTGAGTGGTGAGCGATGCCGACTCGCATCCAGCTCGGGCCTTCTTCTTCTTGGTCTCTCCTCCTTCTGATGACCACCAGTTGCGACTGACTGCTCGGCCCAACAACTTTGAACTGTGGTGTTTCTCTCTCTTCTTGCTGCTCCTGGTGTGTGCTTGGTGGGCCTTCAATTATACAGAATTGAAGTGGCCTTATCTACCCGCCAAATCTGTTCAGTTCATTGTCTAGTTTTGGCGGGCTCGTAAATTGGTAACGATTTACTAGCACGTTAACTGGGTTTTAACAGGCCTTCAATCTCACCCATTGAATATGGCCTTATCGAACCGCCAAATCTGTTCAGTTCATTGTCTGAATTTGGCGGGCCTGCTACCAGTAACTGCTCTGTAAGTGTCAAATGGGTTTTGGGATGGTTTGCATCCTGTCGATCTCCTTGGCTGATTGCTGGTGATTGGTTTTGTGTTTTGGGTTCCTAGGTTGATCTATAGCCTAGTCCTGGGTGCTCTGTATTATGCATGTTTCTTGATGGGCCCTGTAATCGGTTTGATGGGACCTGTTGTTTTGGATGGGACTGTCTGCTCCTCGGGTCTATTGTCAAAATGTTAATGTGTGCTGGGGCTATGAGTGAGGTCATCCCGGTTCCCCAGAAATTGCAATTAACTGCAATACCCAAAAACTGCTTTTACAGAGGTCGAACCCAACTTCCTTCACAGTCTTTTCTCCCTTTACAGGCCCAGACATGTTTTTAAAATGCCAAAACTTGGTTTTTGGTCTTACAGTCCTTAGTTAGGCTCAAATACAATATTGTCACTCTGAGGTAGTTCCAAAGTCCTTTTTGCTTAGGTTTTGGGGATCTGCAAATATTGGAAACCTTACAGACGTCCCGATATCGAAACATAGAAACATAGAAAAATAGGAGTGGGAGTATACCATTCGGCCCTTCGAGCCTGCTCCGCCATTCAATATGATCATGGCTGATCCTCTATCTCAATACTATATTCCCCCTCTCTCCCCATATCGTGAAAAACACTTTATAAATGCAAGTTTTTTCTTTAAAAGGTTCCAGTTCAATCTCATGTCTCTAATCAGTCACAATGTCTCCAGTATCATGAGGCCACCAGTGGTTGTGAAGGTCACGGTGGCCACAAACTTTTATGCAGCAGGCTGCTTCCAGGCTGGAGCAGGAGATATTTGCAACATCTCCCAATTTGCCATGCACTGTTGTATAAGGGAGGTAGCTGAGGCTCTGTATTCCAAGAGAGCTGAATACATTTCCTTCTCTCTGGCAAGATAGCAGCAGGCGGAGCGAGTACATGGCTTTGCGAAGATTGCAGACTTCCCCATGGTGTAGGGTGCCATTTACTGCATGCACGTCGCTCACGGAGCCGCATCTAAACTCTGAGATGTATCGCAACTGAAAGGAATTCCAATCCCTCAATGTCCAGCTGGTGTGAAACCATACTCAGCGAATCATGCTTGGTATCCTGGCAGCAGTCATGATGCCTTCATTCTGCGGAAGTCTGCTGTGCCATCTGCGTTTGAGCCACCTTGACCACGCAGACGGTGACTACTGGGAGACAAGGGCTATCCATTAACAACAGAGCTCCAATGCGCAATCAATGCACATGTGGGAAGCATTCATACAACAAAAGACAACCTGCCACATGAAATATCATCGAACACACGATTGGCGTGCTGAAGCAATGCTTCCGCTGCCTGGAGTGCTCTGCAGCAGCCCTGCAGTATTCAACAGAGCGGGTTTCGTGGTGGTCTGCTGCATGCTGCACATCCTCTCCATCATGAGGGCACCGCCCTTGTCAGGAGCCATACGCCGATCAGCGGAGGAGAAGGAGGAGGAGAAGGAAGAGGAAGGGAGGAGGCAACCCAGACAGCCCCTTTCTGGCCAGATAAATGCAAGCCCAATTCCACATTCACCAACGGTCCCACACCTTACCTTCCCTCTATCACTGACCATCACAGCGTCCTCTTGGCCACAATGCAAAAATAAAAGTCAAAGCAAAATATCTCTCTGCCGAGGTGTGATAAAGGGCAGTTGGAAAGATTAACTGTAATCATCTGGCTGTGTTCTCTGACTATATATGCTTTGCCGATATGTATCTCTTCACTTCACCTGACAAAGGAGCAGCGCTCCGAAAGCTTGTGATTTCAAATAAACCTGTTGGAATATAACCTGGTGTTGTGCGACTTCTCACATTTGTCCACCCCAGTCCAACACCGGCATTTCCACATCATCACTCCTCCACCAAGGTCTGCAGTGCAGTGCCTGAGAATCGTGGAGAACGCTCTCTCCCCTGTTGCACCATTAGTCAGTGTTCTTGCAGTCAGACTCTCTTCCCCAGACACTTGCAGCACCTGCACCAGCCAGATTGCACGTCCCCTTTAAGATGTGCAGGCTGGAGATGTAAGAATCCAGTCAGAAAATATGGTGTGAGACCTGACCTCGTCCTAGGGCAATGACAAACGGGAAGCTATCTGAGGATGGGATGGGTTGTTTAGTTTTGATCTGTAATTGTACAAGAGATGCTCTAATCATTTGAAGTTTCATGCCAGTAATCTCCACTTTTATGTACACCATCACTCTTCCTGTTCATGGTGTTAATGCTCCCTCCTTCAAATTTTGAAGTGACCAGTGGAACTAGTCTGTGAAAGCTGGCCCAATGCTTGCTCTTCATACCCTACAAATACATTGCCCAAAGCATGGAGAACTGAAGGCCAATGTTTCATGAAAATTTGGGTTCAGCTCCTCAGGTGACACAATTTAATTCTTAAATAATTTTCCCATATTGAATTGTTTCCCACCATAATTAAACTCTTAGCTCAGTTAACCAACCTGAGAGACTCGTTAACATTCTTCATTCTGTGATTGTTTCAATTCTGTCTCACCTAGGCAGAAAGACATGATCACATGACTTCTCCTAACAACAGGGCAGGCAGTAATGCCCCAGAATAATGAATGTTTTGTTATGAATTTGTGTAAATGAATTCTTTGCTCTTCTTAGAAATGTGAAGTTGTCCTTGTCAGGGAGTTGATAGTCTTACTCTTATTCTTTGTGGTCGTGTACTGCTTGCGGCATGGTAGGGTCCTGATTGGTTATCTGAGTGTCCAGGCAGCTGATGTCCTCTGTGACAGTTTTTGTATAACATGCACAATGGTGCTGTCTTTGGTTGAGATGTGCTGGAGCTTCCCATTGCTCTTGGTGATAGATTTCTAACATAAACTAGTGCTGCCATGCTGTAAGACAATGGCATGACGGGAAACATTTGGGAATCTTGGTGGAAATGGCCTAGTTCTATAGTCAGTCGCTGGCTGCCTCTGGCCTGGTGAAAGTGGTTGGGCAGTGTTCAGTTGGCATTGTGAGCCTGGCAGGCTACATCATCCTATAAGTAAATTGGATTTTTTGGTGCATAAGCTTGATTTTATTGAAGGCCTTGGGTCTTCTTGGGAGCTCAAGGGAGAGCTCTGAAGATCAATATTTGGTACCTCAGAAATTCAGCTCTCCTTTGCCTCTAGCATGCCATTATCATCCTTTTAGTCTGAAATCTGTGTACAAAATGTCAAAGCTGTGCACCCAATCCATAAAGACCTTTGAATAAATTGAGGCTGAGAACAGTGACCAATGTAACAACTCTTTTTTTTTATTCATTTATGGGATGTGGGCATCACTGGCAAGGCCAGCATTTATTGCCCATCCCTAACTGCCCTTGAGAAGGTGGTGGTGAGCCACCTTCTTGAACCGCTGCAGTCCATGCAGTGAAGGTACTCCCACAGTGCTGTTAGGTAGGGAGTTCCAGGATTTTGACCCAGCCACGATGAAGGATTGGTGATATACTTGTAAGTCAGGATGGTGTGTGACTTGGAGGGGAACTTGGAGGTGGTGGTGTTCCCATGCGCCTGCTGCCCTTGTCCTTCTAGGTGGAAGAGTTCGCGGGTTTGGAAGGTGCTGCCAAAGAATCTTGGCGAGTTGCTGCAGTGCATCTTGTAGATGGTGCACACTGCATACACGGTGCGCCGGTGGTGGAGGGAGTGAATGTTTAAGGTGGTGGATGGGATGCCAATCAAGTGGGCTGCTTTCACCTGGATGGTGTCGAGTTTCTTGAGTGTTGTTGGAGCTGCACTCATCCAGGCAAGCAGTGAGTATACCATCACACTCCTTACTTATGCCTTGTAGATGGTGGAAAGGCTTTGGGGAGGTAGGAGTGAGACACTCGTCACAGAATACCTAGCCTCTGACCTGCTCTTGTTGCCACAGTATTTGTGTGGCTGGTCCAGTTAAGTTTCTGGTCAATAGTGACCCCCAGGATGTTGATGGTGGGGAATTCAGCGATGGTCATGCTGTTGAATGTCGGGGAGGTGGTTAGACTCTGGCTTGTTGGAGATTGTCATTGTCTGGCACTTGTGTGGCGCGAATGTTACCTGCCACTTATCAGCCCAAGCCTGAACGTCGTCCAGGTCTTGCTGCATGCGGACATGGACTGCTTCATTATCTGAGGAGATGTGAATGGTGCTGAACACTGTGCAGTCATCAGTGAACATCCCCATTTCTGACCTTATGTTGGCGGGAAGGCCATTGATGAATCAGCTGTAGGTGGTTGGGCCTAGGACACTGCCCTGAGGAACTCCTCCAGTGATGTCCTGGGGCTGAGTTGATTGACCTTCAACCACCACAACCATCTTCCTTTGACCATTATCCTAGGGTGGATATGGAGAGATTTTTTCTACTTATGGATGAGTCCAGAACAAGGGGGAATATATATATAAGGTAGTCACTAACAGTTCAAATGAGTAATTTAGGAGGAATATCTTTGCACAGAGAGTGGTGAGAATTTGGAACTCACTGCCACATGGAATGGTTGAAGCAAATATCATTGACAAATTTAGTGACTGGATTCATGCAAACATGAGCGAGATGGGAATAGAAGGGTTCAGGGGGCAGGGTAGGAAATGATAATTAGATTGGGAGGAGGCTCGTGTGGTGTATAAACACCGGCACAGGCCAGTTGGGCAAAATGGCCTGTTTCTGTGCTGTAGATTCAATGGGCCAGATTTTGCTGGAAAAAATTACGGCATTTGAACGACACACAGCGTTATTAATACACAGATTAAACAGGAACTTGTGGCAAGGAAAAGCGTCACAAGCTGCTGGCCACTTTGCACCGCTCCCCCTTTAGCTTTGCCAAAACGGCATCACTCACTTAACCTCCCTGTGATTTTCATGAAGTTTCTGCATTTGCACATTGATTGCCCATTAAACTGGCCACAGAAAGGTAAGTCTATACCTGCGTAATACCCTTTTAACGACGTGATAATTGTTAATGATTGCTAATCAACCTCTTTCCCAGAAAGTAAACAGTTAAAAGTGTGGAGACTCATTCCTTCAGGTTGTCAATTGTTTTAGGAGATCTTAAAAATGTCATTTTTTTCTTACTTTCACGATTTGTTTCTTTGCCCTCTCTCTTTTAATCCAATCTTTCTTTTATTTTATTTAATTCTCTTTCTGTTCCTGATTTGACATTGAATTCACCACTCTAATTCACCCTCCTACTCAGTCCTTCCTGTTTATTTCTCAATCCTTAAAACACGTTGGTTAAGGAGATAGACTGTTTGTCCCATTGTTCACCAAGGTCCAAGATGCCCTGGTTGCTTTCATGGGCGTTGCTGTTAAGTTAATTTTTGCAATGTTCTACCAGGGTGTTTGCAACACACAGCTGGTAGATTCCTGTTTGCATGTTTCTAATAGTGATTAGGAAATTTTTGTTCAGCTTTCAACATTCTGCGAGTAGGGCACTGTGGTTGGTTAGAACTCCGAGCATCCCTCATTTTAATCGCTCAACCATTGGTAGCCGTGCCTTCAGCTGCCATGACCCCGCCTCTCTACCTCTCATTCCTTCTTTAAGATGTTTGTTAAAACCTACCTTTGACCAAACTTTTGGTCATCTGCCCCACTATCTCCTTATATGTTCTCTGCAAAAATAATCTATCCAAAATGCTCTATACTCAATGCCTCAATTAATAAAGCCAAGGATCCCATATGTTTTATTTAAACAGCCTTCTCAACTTTTCCTGGCATCTTCAAAGATGTGTGTAGATACAACCCCACATCTCTCTATTCCTTTAAAATCAGACCATTTAATTCATATTGCCTCTCCTCATTCTTCCTACCAAAATGTATCACTTCGTATTTCTCCGCGTTAAATTTAATTCACCATGTGTTTGCCCATTTCACCAGTCTGTCTATGTCCGCCTGAAGTCTGTTACAATCCTACTCAATGTTTACTACATTTCTGAGTTTCGTTTCATCTGCAAACTTTGAAATTATGTCCTGTATACCCAAGTCCAGTTCATTAATATACATTAAAAAGAGCATTGGTGTTAATACCAAGCCCTGGGGAACACCACTGTATACTTCCCTCCAGTCTGAAAAACAATTGTTCACCACAACTCTCCGCCTTTTATCCCTTAGCCAATTTTGTATCCCTTTAATCCCATGGGCTTTAATGTTGCTTACAAGTCTATAATATAGTACTTTACCAAACAACTTCTGATAGCCCATATACACATCAACCTTATTACCCTCAACAACCCTCTCTGTTACTTCATCAAAGAACTCGATCGAGTTCGTCAAACACGATTTGCCTTTAACAAATCCCTGCTGACTTTCATTTATTATCTCTAATTTTCCAAATGCCAATTCATTTTGACCCGGATTATTGTCTCTAAAAGTTTCCCCACCACAGACATTAGGCCGGTTGGTCTATAATTGCCTCTCCCCATTTTTGAACAAGGGTGTAACATTTGCAATCCTCCAGTCCTCTGGCACCACACCCATATCCAAGGAGTGCATGCCATCCAGACCAGGTGACTCTTCTACTTTGGAGAACTTCCAACCTTTTAAGTACCTCCTCCAGTTTTATGGTCTCTGCAAAAAGAATCCATAGGAATCTCAAAATGCTTTGTTGTTTTGGTCTTAGAGAATATTAAGCACTAGTGAGAGCTGAGTATTCTACTGCTATTTCACCTGCTGATTTCTCTTTACTTCTTTAAAAAAATAAATTAGAAATAGTAATTTTGAACTTGAGTATGGTCTGTCAGCACAGTCTTTTGCACCTATTAGAGAGATCACGAGTATAAAGTGGGCAACCCGCATTCTTTCTGGTATAATCTAGTAGTAAAAGTATATGCTGCTGGCCCTGAGGAACACTGCATACTGTTCACTACGTGCACCAGGTAGGAAGCTGCCCTTTGTGGTGAGCATGAGTGAAGAGTGTTGAGAGGTGGTCTGAATAATAACAGTACCATTTTGTTCACAATTTAATAAATCAACACGCGGACCTGCAAATCTCTTTGCTCACCACGTAACCTTGCCAAATCATATGGTCACCACAATAATTTGATAAATGCTTCCACCTACTGACTATAATGTATGAGAAACACATAACATTACTGTCTGATAATTTGTTTGTTAACATGTATCGTTTATACACTCATTGTTGTTTCTTCCTTTGTAATACTATTGTAATGTGCCCTGAAGCCTTTACCATTTGCTGTAAGTATCAGATTTATGAAGAACATACTCTCATGCTTGCTTGTCTGGTTCAGAGTCTTTAGTCTTGAGGTTAGCATTATGGTAAATACAGGCTGCAGTGAGCTCCAACACAGTAACATGTCTGGGGTGTGAAAAAGTAGGAGAGCAAAACCTGAACATTTTGGGCTAGAAATTGGGCTCTTTTGCGCCTCCCGTTAGTGCCTCCGGAGGCCGCTAACGGAGCACCAATGGGTTTGCGACTGGGCGCGGTGATATCAACGCCTCCCGCTAAATTCGGCGGGAGTTTTGCGGCGGTGGTAAGACGTTGCGCCCCGATCTTCTGCGCCCAGAGATCGTGACGTCATTATCGTGCGCAGTGCCCCGGATTAAAAATTCCCTCTCGCCCCCTGCTTGTGCGCCCGCCGTTAACAGCGACAGGTAGAGGAGGTGGCTTTCAGTCGGATGTCCCCTGGAGCAGCGCTATTTAAAGGCGTCCACTTCCGGTTTAGTTTTCATCGGCCATCAATGCTGTATTGTTAATTTCACATCGGAAAGAGGCCTTTTGACCGATTTGAGCGTTTTGCATTTTAACGAGTGTTCTGGCACATAAAGATTCTTCAGTTTCATTGAGGGGAGATTTGAAAGTGCAATATTTGGATCCTTTCATGGGGGCAGTGCTGGCATTGGACCACGCCCTCCAGCGTCATCGTCAGAGGCCACTGAGGCACAGAGAAAGAGTGCAAAATGTGGCCTGAGGTAGGAGGGCCAACAGGGCTCTCAACAGGAGGCCTTACCCACCCAGGGTATTCCGGCAGCAGTTCTCCTACATGAATTTCACTGAGGACCAGTGAGTTAGACGGCTCTGCGTCAGCAAGGACGTGGTCACAGAGCTCTGCCACCTCCTGCAGCCAGACCTCGAGCCTCAGATCAGGTCCACCACTGCTCTCTCAATTTCTACGCCAGCGGATCATTCCAGTGTGTGACAGGCGACATCTCCAACATCTCCCAGTTTGCCATCCATTGCTCTATACGCCAGGTCACAGATGTTCTGTACAGAAGGAGAAGGGACTACATTTCCTTCCCCATGACCAGAGAGAAGCAGCGCGAGCGTGCATGTGGCTTTGCCAGGATAGCGGGCTTCCCCATGCTGCAGGCACCATTGATTGCACCCACGTGGCTTTGCGGGCACCTCCTATCAATCCTGATGCATTCCATAACTACAAAGGCTACCACTCACTTAATGTGCAGTTGGTGTGCGACCACACACGGCGAATCCTGACCGTCAATACACGCTATCCTGCCAGCAGCCACGATGCCTTCATCCTGCACCAGACCAGTGATCAGCAGGTCCCACACCTGACGTAGGTCTCTGCTCAACTTGAGTGCTAAAAAGACAACTACTCCTCACATCTAAGTGGTCTTCTCTTGACCTACTGCAGCACCACCTGTATTTCCCTCTTCAGCAGTGGCAGTCTCCATCTTAGTGGCAGAGGTTGGTGGCCCTAGAAAAGGTTCAGCAGAGGGCCATGAAAATGAAACCTCATTTAAAGGCCCATAGTTACCAAGATAGACTAAGTGAGCTGGGGATTTTTGCTTCAGAAGAGTGCAGACTTCAAGCAGATTTGATTGCGGTCTTTAAAATAATGAAAGGATTAGACTCAATCCAAGAGGTTAGGCTCTTCACGCTAAATAGGTTAGAGAGGAAAAGGGGATATTAGTATCAGTTATGCAAGCATCTACAAAGGAACTAGGTTAGATACTAGGAAGTACTTCTTTTCTCAGAGTGTGGACTTGAATAAGTTGCCAAGACGTGCTGTGAGTACAGATTCAAAAGGGAGCTTTACAAATTTCTGAGCTAACATATAGAAGGTAGGTGGGTCACTGGGTGTTGTGTAACAGACATCATGGTTTCCTGGAGCTGGTTTGATCACGTTTTGGGATTGGAAAGGAATTTTCTGACTTGGCGTCAGCTTGTTTTTCCCCTGTTATTTTGCCTCTCCCAGGATTAAGTGGCAGTGAGGAAGGAGTTGAAGTGGTGCAGAAGTTACACAGCGCCAAAATAGGACAGGTTGGACGGTCTTTACCCGTCTTTTCTCGTGTGTTTTGTATTCCACCCTTCATAGACAATGACCTCTGACCCAGGAAGTCAGGTCAGAGTCAGGCCAGTAGGCGGAAGTTATGGTAGGAGGAAGGAAATCGAGTCCTGTATCTCCTAGTAAGTGGATCCTACGCACTGAAAATACTGGAATTCCTCATTTCAGATTAGACTTTAAAATTAACCACTGCAGATTTTCCTCTCTCATTCTGCCTGATTTTGGGCAGATCTGGGTGATGGCAGAGGAAAATTGGGCATGAAGGAATTCTGCCGGATCCATGCCACCAATTGCCATCTGCAGTATTTGCTTCAAGCATCTGCAAGTGTTGGGGAAAACTGTTTGATAAAGGAAAGCAGGGAAGAAATGGAGGCAAGAAACTTCACAATGGGGTGAAATTAGGCCTTAATCTCTGCAAGCAGGGAATTGCAGAGTATGGGGGGCTCTGGTTTTGATCGAAAAGGTAGTCAAAATATACTAATAGTGCACCACTATGCTCTTTCATTCAGGACAATCTCTTAATGAAACAGCAGATGATTCCATTAATAAGCTGAATGAAGACTGTACATTCACTAATCTCCTTACCGTGACCAGATATGAACTAACAGGAGTGAGTACCACCAAACCTAATGAAATTCTACATTCTTTTCTCTCATTTAGTGAAATTCAATCTTTCAATACCATAAGACACTTGAGTCTTTTCTGTTGACATCAAAACATTTTAAATCTTTTCTGTATGGTGAGAATAAATTAAAGAAAAAATATTTTAACGTATGAAATGGTAGAAAGTAGTCATTTGCAGTGGGTTTTAGAAGGCCCCAATCCTCACTGTTTGAAACTGACACCGACAGAAGCAGGGAACTGCTCTGTTTTGAATTGTAAAAATGTCTACATTCTAGCCCTGATTTTCCAATGTCCTCCCGGTTACATAGAGCCTTGTAGGCAGTTTGCGTACGTCAGGAAATCGGGCGCGTGCCCTTGCACTCCTGATTCTTCATGTGCCTGATTATCTACAGGCAATTTTTGGGGGGAATGAGAAACTCCCTCACTGCAGCTGGGCACAGATACAATGACGACCATGACATCAGCCGGGTCACTGTGGATGCTGAAGCAGCGATTCTGTTGCTGGGGCAATCCAGGTAAGGTGTCAGAAATCCTTACTGTCTGTTGCATGCTGCCCAATTTAACCATTCAAAGAGGGATGAGTATACAACTGGAGAATGAGGATGACAGCGGGGCAGCAGCCCTATATGATGCTGGGCAGGAAGAAGAGCAGGGAGAGATGAAGGGCTACGATATTCAGGCAGGGACAGTGGTCTAAAACTTCCAGTACCTCCAGTGAGCAACATCTACTCCCATCGACCATCTTTCAACAAGTCATGATCTCCCACACAGTGGAGGTCCCACACAAAGCACTGAAACTGACCTGTCACATTCCCCCACTAACAGCAATATAAATAACAAAAGGGGAAAATATAATCTCAAACTTCATTACAGTGCCTATAGAAGAGCAATCTTTCACCTACACCCACGCTTCCCTTTGGTGGCTGCGCAAGGTGAGCTCGATCTACTTCTTAATTGTAAATAAATTGCTCCCTGAGTGTGAGGAACAACTGTGACTGCAGGTAGACATGAGTTGCTATGAGCCTCCTAGGATGGCCATGGTAGGGAACAGAGATAAAAACACAGAAAGAGGGAGGGAAACAGAGATAAAAACACAGAAAGGAGGGGAACAGAGAGAAAAACACAAAGTGTAAGGTTTCCAAAATTTGCAGATCCCCAAAACCTAAGGAAAAAGGACTTTGGAACTACCCCAGAGTAATAAAAATGCATTTGGGCCTAACCTAAGAGACTTTAAGACCAAAAACCAAGTTTTGGCATTTAAAAGACATGTCTGGACCTGTAAGGGAGAAAAGGCTGCACAGGAGGTGGGGTCGACCTCTGTAAAGCAGTTTTGGGTATTGCAGTTAAATTGCATTGTCTGGGGAATTGGGATGACCTCACTCAAGCCCCAGCAAGCATTAACATTTTGACAATAGACCCTAAGAGAAGACAGTCTCATCCCATCAAAAACCAATCAGCCAAGAAGATCGACAGGATGCAAACCATCCCAAAAAAAAACCATTTGACACTTACATAACCCATTAAAGATATGCATCATGCCGAGGTGTGATAAAGGGCAGTTGGAAAGATTAACTGTAATCATCTGGCTGTGTTCTCTGACTATATATGCTGTGCCGATATGTATCTCTTCACTTCACCTGACAAAGGAGCAGCGCTCCGAAAGCTTGTGATTTCAAATAAACCTGTTGGAATATAACCTGGTGTTGTGCGACTTCTCACATTTGTCCACCCCAGTCCAACACCGGCATCTCCACATCATCACTCCTCCACCAAGGTCTGCAGTGCAGTGCCTGAGAATCGTGGAGAACGCTCTCTCCCCTGTTGCACCATTAGTCAGTGTTCTTGCAGTCAGACTCTCTTCCCCAGACACTTGCAGCACCTGCTCCAGCCAGATTGCACTACCCCCTTTAAGATGTGCAGGCTGGAGATGTAAGAATCCAGTCAGAAAATATGGTGTGAGACCTGACCTCGTCCTAGGGCAATGACAAACGGGAAGCTATCTGAGGATGGGATGGGTTGTTTAGTTTTGATCTGTAATTGTACAAGAGATGCTCTAATCATTTGAAGTTTCATGCCAGTAATCTCCACTTTTATGTACACCATCACTCTTCCTGTTCATGGTGTTAATGCTCCCTCCTTCAAATTTTGAAGTGACCAGTGGAACTAGTCTGTGAAAGCTGGCCCAATGCTTGCTCTTCATACCCTACAAATACATTGCCCAAAGCATGGAGAACTGAAGGCCAATGTTTCATGAAAATTTGGGTTCAGCTCCTCAGGTGACACAATTTAATTCTTAAATAATTTTCCCATATTGAATTGTTTCCCACCATAATTAAACTCTTAGCTCAGTTAACCAACCTGAGAGACTCGTTAACATTCTTCATTCTGTGATTGTTTCAATTCTGTCTCACCTAGGCAGAAAGACATGATCACATGACTTCTCCTAACAACAGGGCAGGCAGTAATGCCCCAGAATAATGAATGTTTTGTTATGAATTTGTGTAAATGAATTCTTTGCTCTTCTTAGAAATGTGAAGTTGTCCTTGTCAGGGAGTTGATAGTCTTACTCTTATTCTTTGTGGTTGTGTACTGCTTGCGGCATGGGAGGGTCCTGATTGGTTATCTGAGTTTCCAGGCAGCTGATGTCCTCTGTGACAGTTTTTGTATAACATGCACAATGGTGCTGTCTTTGGTTGAGATGTGCTGGAGCTTTCCATTGCTCTTGGTGATAGATTTCTAACATAAACTAGTGCTGCCATGTTGTAAGACAATGGTATGACGGGAAACATTTGGGAATCTTGGTGGAAATGGCCTAGTTCTATAGTCAGTCGCTGGCTGCCTCTGGCCTGGTGAAAGTGGTTGGGCAGTGTTCAGTTGGCATTGTGAGCCTGGCAGGCTACATCATCCTATAAGTAAATTGGATTTTTTGGTGCATAAGCTTGATTTTATTGAAGGCCTTGGGTCTTCTTGGGAGCTCAAGGGAGAGCTCTGAAGATCAATATTTGGTACCTCAGAAATTCAGCTCTCCTTTGCCTCTAGCATGCCATTATCATCCTTTTAGTCTGAAATCTGTGTACAAAATGTCAAAGCTGTGCACCCAATCCATAAAGACCTTTGAATAAATTGAGGCTGAGAACAGTGACCAATGTAACAATTCTTTTTTTTTATTCATTTATGGGATGTGGGCATCACTGGCAAGGCCAGCATTTATTGCCCATCCCTAACTGCCCTTGAGAAGGTGGTGGTGAGCCACCTTCTTGAACCGCTGCAGTCCATGCAGTGAAGGTACTCCCACAGTGCTGTTAGGTAGGGAGTTCCAGGATTTTGACCCAGCCACGATGAAGGATCGGCGATATACTTGTAAGTCAGGATGGTGTGTGACTTGGAGGGGAACTTGGAGGTGGTGGTGTTCCTATGCGCCTGCTGCCCTTGTCCTTCTAGGTGGAAGAGTTCACGGGTTTGGAAGGTGCTGCCAAAGAATCTTGGCGAGTTGCTGCAGTGCATCTTGTAGATGGTGCACACTGCATACACGGTGCGCCGGTGGTGGAGGGAGTGAATGTTTAAGGTGGTGGATGGGATGCCAATCAAGTGGGCTGCTTTCACCTGGATGGTGTCGAGTTTCTTGAGTGTTGTTGGAGCTGCACTCATCCAGGCAAGCAGTGAGTATACCATCACACTCCTTACTTATGCCTTGTAGATGGTGGAAAGGCTTTGGGGAGGTAGGAGTGAGACACTCGTCACAGAATACCTAGCCTCTGACCTGCTCTTGTTGCCACAGTATTTATGTGGCTGGTCCAGTTAAGTTTCTGGTCAATAGTGACCCCCAGGATGTTGATGGTGGGGAATTCAGCGATGGTCATGCTGTTGAATGTCGGGGAGGTGGTTAGACTCTGGCTTGTTGGAGATTGTCATTGTCTGGCACTTGTGTGGCGCGAATGTTACCTGCCACTTATCAGCCCAAGCCTGAACGTCGTCCAGGTCTTGCTGCATGCGGACATGGACTGCTTCATTATCTGAGGAGATGTGAATGGTGCTGAACACTGTGCAGTCATCAGTGAACATCCCCATTTCTGACCTTATGTTGGCGGGAAGGCCATTGATGAATCAGCTGTAGGTGGTTGGGCCAAGGACACTGCCCTGAGGAACTCCTCCAGTCATGTCCTGGGGCTGAGTTGATTGACCTTCAACCACCACAACCATCTTCCTTTGACCATTATCCTAGGGTGGATATGGAGAGATTTTTTCAACTTATGGATGAGTCCAGAACAAGGGGGAATATATATATAAGATAGCCACTAACAGTTCAAATGAGTAATTTAGGAGGAATATCTTTGCACAGAGAGTGGTGAGAATGTGGAACTCACTGCCACATGGAATGGTTGAAGCAAATATCATTGACAAATTTAGTGACTGGATTCATGCAAACATGAGCGAGATGGGAATAGAAGGGTTCAGGGGGCAGGGTAGGAAATGATAATTAGATTGGGAGGAGGCTCATGTGGTGTATAAACACCGGCACAGGTCAGTTGGGCAAAATGGCCTGTTTCTGTGCTGTAGATTCAATGGGCCAGATTTTGCTGGAAAAAATTACGGCATTTGAACGACACACAGCGTTATTAATACACAGATTAAACAGGAACTTGTGGCAAGGAAAAGCGTCACAAGCTGCTGGCCACTTTGCACCGCTCCCCCTTTAGCTTTGCCAAAACGGCATCACTCACTTAACCTCCCTGTGATTTTCATGAAGTTTCTGCATTTGCACATTGATTGCCCATTAAACTGGCCACAGAAAGGTAAGTCTATACCTGCGTAATACCCTTTTAACGACGTGATAATTGTTAATGATTGCTAATCAACCTCTTTCCCATAAAGTAAACAGTTAAAAGTGTGGAGACTCATTCCTTCAGGTTGTCAATTGTTTTAGGAGATATTAAAAATGTCATTTTTTTTTCTTACTTTCACTATTTGTTTCTTTGCCCGCTCTCTTTTAATCCAATCTTTCTTTTATTTTATTTAATTCTCTTTCTGTTCCTGATTTGACATTGAATTCACCACTCTAATTCACCCTCCTACTCAGTCCTTCCTGTTTATTTCTCAATCCTTAAAACACGTTGGTTAAGGAGATAGACTGTTTGTCCCATTGTTCACCAAGGTCCAAGATGCCCTGGTTGCTTTCATGGGCGTTGCTGTTAAGTTAATTTTTGCAATGTTCTACCAGGGTGTTTGCAACACACAGCTGGTAGATTCCTGTTTGCATGTTTCTAATAGTGATTAGGACATTTTTGTTCAGCTTTCAACATTCTGCGAGTAGGGCACTGTGGTTGGTTAGAACTCCGAGCATCCCTCATTTTAATCGCTCAACCATTGGTAGCCGTGCCTTCAGCTGCCATGACCCCGCCTCTCTACCTCTCATTCCTTCTTTAAGATGTTTGTTAAAACCTACCTTTGACCAAACTTTTGGTCATCTGCCCCACTATCTCCTTATATGTTCTCTGCAAAAATAATCTATCCAAAATGCTCTATACTCAATGCCTCAATTAATAAATTCCGCACTCATGAAGACGGTCTCAATCGGGATCTTGGGTTTATGTCACGATACATGACGTGATCCGGACTCGAGTCGTCGTTAGCTTGTTCACAGATGTGATTCCCAGTAAAAAAGTAAAAATTTTCCCAGTAAAAAAGTAAAAAAATGTTAAAGCTTTTCGTTTTACATACAGACGGCAGCTTTTGACACGTTAGAACCCCTGCGACTACACCTCATTGTCTCAGTTGTATCTTGCTATGTCTTTGATGTGGTACCTTCCTGGCTGACTTAATTAACTTTATCACACCTCGGCAGATAGTCAGGATGATTTAATTTATTGGTCTGCAATTGTAAAGTACACATGCTTTGTTTTCCATCTATATATGCTTTGGAGATTCTGTATCTAATTTACTTCACCTGAGGAAGGAGCAAATCGATAGCTCCGAAAGCTTGTGATTTCAAATAAAACTGTTGGACTATAACCTGGTGTTGTGCGACCTCTCAATTTTGTCCACCCCAGTCCAACACCGGCATCTCCGCATCATGACCACTATCGACACCACAAACTGCCGGCTCAAAGTGGAGAGAATCGCCAAGAAGATCGCGCATATCGACACCGACATCAAGTATCTACAGAGATGCAAGAAAGCAGACAAGATCCCGAAAGGACTACAGATCACGAACCCACTCAAGTCGACATACAACACAGACTACGCTGAGAGACTCTGCCGTCGTACCTCTCGCAAACTCCTCAACCATCTCGTACACCAGCTCTACAGCAAACGCCACAACCTCGAAACCAAGATAGAGTCCATGCTCTCAGCCTGTGCTCAGGACACAGCAGACCAGTTACGAGACACCACCAAACAGACGAGGCAACGGAACTACGCTGCCTACATGCGCATCAAGAACAGGAAGCTTGAGAAACTCGGCATCACCACCAGCAGCAACCAAGCCTCCCCCGGTACCACGGCTGCAACCACAGGGAAGTCCATCGTCAACTTGTCCGACCATACGCTTCAACCAGACGAAATCGAAGTTCTCGCCCTAGGGCTCAAGTTCTGCCCAACCACCAAAATGGACCCCATCGGCCTCGCGGCAGACACGGAGGAATTCATCAGGAGAATGAGGCTCCGGGAATACTTCCACAAATCCCAAGATGTCAGCAACAAACCCAAAGAGACAATCAATGATCCAGAACAGCAGACAGAGGGACTCGCAGTGCAGCAACCGAAGAAAAAAGAGTCAAACTGGACCCCTCCGGAGGGTCGCTGCCCCAAGCTTGACATGTATGCTCAAGCTGTCAGGAGATGCATCAACGCCAGATTCATCAGCCGCACTCACAAGACAGTCCAGAATGTCACCCGAGCACAACGCAACGCCATCCACGCTCTCAAGACCAACCGCAACATTGTCATCAAACCAGCGGACAAAGGAGGAGCCATCGTCATACAGAACAGAACGGACTATTGTAAAGAAGCATACCGACAACTGGACAACCAGGAACACTACAGACAGCTACCCGCAGATCCGACCAAAGAACACACCCGCCAACTCAATAGACTGATCAAGACCTTCGATCCAGACCTTCAAAACATCCTACGCGCTCTCATCCCACGTAATCCCCGCATGGGAGACTTCTACTGCCTCCCAAAGATACACAAAGCCAACACACCCGGACGTCCTATCGTATCAGGCAATGGAACCCTGTGTGAGAACCTCTCTGGATACGTCGAGGGCATTCTGAAACCCATCGTACAGGGAACCCCCAGCTTCTGTCGCGACACTACAGACTTCTTACAGAAACTCAGCACCCACGGACCAGTTGAACCAGGAACACTCCTTGCCACGATGGACGTATCGGCACTCTACACCAGTATCCCCCACGATGACGGCATCGCTGCAACAGCCTCAGTACTCAACATCAACAACAGCCAATCTCCAGACGCCATCCTACAACTCATCCGCTTCATCCTTGACCACAATGTCTTCACCTTCGACAACCATTTTTTTTACCCAAACACACGGAACAGCCATGGGGACCAAATTCGCACCCCAATACGCCAACATCTTCATGCACAAGTTCGAGCAAGACTTCTTCGCTGCACAGGACCTCCAGCCAACGCTGTATACCAGTTTTGGCATTTAAAAGACATGTCTGGACCTGTAAGGGACAAAAGGCTGCACAGGAGGTGGGGTCGACCTCTGTAAAGCAGTTTTGGGTATTGCAGTTAAATTGCATTGTCTGGGGAATTGGGATGACCTCACTCAAGCCCCAGCAAGCATTAACATTTTGACAATAGACCCTAAGAGAAGACAGTCTCATCCCATCAAAAACCAATCAGCCAAGAAGATCGACAGGATGCAAACCATCCCAAAAAAAAACCATTTGACACTTACATAACCCATTAAAGATATGCATAAAGATAGGAGTCCGAGGCCCAGTCAAGAGACCCAATACATGAGGAAATAGCAAATTCCGATTAAACAACAGATCGACAGGATGGAGCTATCCGGAAACCACTTCACACATTTACAAAACCAGTAAAGTCGTTACTGTTAACGAGGTCTTACAATGACCGGGATTTGATTTGGGGTAGATAAGGCCACTTCAGTTTAGTATAATTGAAGGCCCATCAAACAGTTACAGTTTAAGTTCAACAGATGGCAGTTCTGCTGTTCAATCGAAAAGCCTGTTTTCAGCAAGAAGTCAGAGCTGGAGTTACAGAGTTCAGGACAAGCAGGCAGAAGGCAGTTTCCACAGTTCTGCAAGAAGGCAGTTCCACAGCTCGGAAGAAGACAGTTTAAACAGAGGCAGAGTTACAGCAAGAAGTTCAACAAAGAATGCCAACAACTTCACAAGCAGACCGACACGCAAGAAGAAACCAGAGCGACTGCCTCAGTGACCATCGGACACCTCGCGGCAACGAGGGCCTTACGAAACCTTTCACTCAAAATACTCTAAACCCTAACTCTCAACTGTCAAGGATTCGTTTGGTGAGCATTATCCCTGGTTCTCCAGAGTCCAACCTAGCTAGTGAAGTGGGATTGGGAGGGGTGAAGTATTCTTCTAATGTTATTTCCCTCGCCTGTACCTCGTGTTCCCCAACCTGTGTTTAAGTGTTAAGTGTGTTTTAAGTCTGTTACACTTTTCTTTTTAATAAAGTCAAAATTCTTTCATCATAACCTGTTGTCTACTGCATCTTTATTCACAACCCCCAAATAATCCAAGGTCTAGAACCAGGGGCGTGGGAGCGCTCGAACTGCTCACTGAGTCAGAGGTGAGGCTGACCCTACCACTCCACCCTCTACAAATGGGGGGAAGAGAGAGAAAAACACAGAATGGGGGGGTAACAGAGGGATAGGGGGGAATTTTATCAATGGGGGCGCGTTGTGGGCGAGACTGTTGCTTGTCGGGTTTCAGTCCCGCCCCCAACGACATCCGGCTAGCCCACGCTATTTTCCCTTGATTGACCTTGTTCAGACCGCCCTTCGGGCATAGCAGGCCAATTAAGGGAAAGCCGGTGACAGAGAACGTCAGCGTATGACGTTTCATCAGATGAATTGTCACCGTTTGACAGCTTTGAGAAACTGTCAAACACTGACAATCTCTGTTCTTTGGTGGGTCCTTTTACTCAAGACTCACCAAACCTCTTTCCTTCGCAGAAATCAGATGGCTGTTGCATCGGAGAATGCAGCAGCCATTCTGTCATCTCCGCCGTGGAGATGAGGAGCCTCCGGATCCCCAACGGTTGAAGCCTGCAGGAAGAAACAAAGGTAAGTTAACTTTTTCTAACACTTTTCACAGACCTCCCATACTTACCTCTCCACACTTGCACCCATCACTCAACTCCACAGCACACTTTTCGAACCCTCTGACCCCCGCAGACCCACTGCTCGCCTCGCTGATCCTGGCGGGGTTTCCTGACGTCGGGAAGCCCGCACTTCTGTTCGTAAAATAGGGATAAGCCTGTTAACAGGCAGTTAAGTGGCTGTAATCCCCTACCCACCTCGAGGAGACGGGTCCCCGTGCAAGTCGGGGACCCGCCTCCTGGGAAGATGGCACGAAGGCCGGTTGGTGGCGGGTTTGGTGCCCGCTCCCAGTTTTTACCATTTTCCCGGCAGTCCCGCCCCCAAACCTGCCTCCCCAGGGCTGGCAAAATTCACCCCGAAAGCACAGAAAGGGGGAGGGAACAGAGAGAAAAACACAGAAAGGGGGAGGAACAGAGATAAAAATACAGAAAGGGGGAGAGGAACAGAGAGAAAAACACAGAAAGGGGGAGGGGAACAGAGAGAAGAACACAGAAAGGGGGAGGGGAACAGAGAGAAGAACACAGAAAGGGGGAGGGAACAGAGAGAAAAACACAGAAAGAGGGGTACAGAGTGGCAGAAAGGAGGAGAGCAATTGATGTATGAAGAGAGCACTGGGAAGAATAAGGGAGCGAGTAAATGATACATGCAGGGAGTAACTGGATTGGGAATAAACAGAGAGAAAGAGAAAAACACAGAGAAAAGTGGAGGGTAATAGACAGAGAGGATGGAGTAGCATGGGAATGGGGCTGGATTTCCTGTGTTTGCAAGAGGAATTATTGCTTTATTATCTCTGTTGTTTCTTCGTGAACACTTCTGTTACAGCCCCAAGGAAAGAGCAACAGAGAGAGAGAAGGATAAAGAGGCAGAGTCGCAGAGACTCGAGGATCGAGTGACAGATTTAGCTATTTCCACTGACTGCGATTACCCAGTCAGTTGGGGGTAATGCACGATTGTTGGTTTCGTGAGGCCTTTGGTTTCCGCGATGGCTTTAGGCCTTGGTTGGTGTGTCGGTCGACCTCGTGGAGCCGTCGGTTACTGGTTGCTGCTCGTTGCTCCGGGTGACTGTGTTGGGGCCGTTGTTGGAGGTCCGTCGAGGTGGTATCTTCACGAGTTGGACTCAGGTGTGTCTGAGTGGTGAGCGATGCCGACTCGCTTCCAGCTCGGGCCTTCTTCTTCTTGGTCTCTCCTCCTTCTGATGACCACCAGTTGTGACTGACTGCTCGGCCCAACGACTTTGAACTGTGGTGTTTCTCTCACTTCTTGCTGCTCCTGGTGTGTGCTTGGTGGGCCTTCTGTAAAGTTTCGCAATTATCGTGATTCAAAATAACATGAGAAGCAGATTCGTTTGATCAGTTTTATTAAACCAAATGCTGTCCTGATAATAAAGGACACAGAAGCCTGTAAAATGGCCACCGCGCATCGTGGCAGAAGCTTCCAGAAACACAGTGGGCAGACAAGATGGTGTCGAATAAACATTCAGTATAAGATTGGATCATACTCGGTAAACACTGATAAAGACAGGATGCAACCCGTTTGCATTTTAAACAATAGCAATGATATAAGTGCTGGAATCGTTTTCCTATGCACAATAAGGATCATTGTACTGGACAATCGAAGGCCCATCCAGACACATCAATACACAAATACCCCCCCGGCTCTACAATGAGAGAGACATTGACGGGTGATTAAGTCGGTATTCGGGGGTCCCAAAACCAGTCAGGGAGACGATTCATACACATCCTGGCTGGTTCAACAATGGGGAAAACATTAACGGATAGTTGGCCAGTTCCAGGTGCCACCGAAAACCGTTAAAGAAGATAATCGCCCCATGTTGGGAGTTTTGAGCGCCAAATATTACACAAAGGACAAACATTAAGATTTGAGTGGGAGATAAGCGGACACATCACTATAACTATAGAGAACAAATGTCCATCGGTCTCTTATTCGCTTGCCTCTTCATGAACTCGCTTGACCTGTGGGCTCTTGATTTTCTCTCTGGACTTTGTTGACTCTTGACTCTTCGCCGTACTGGTCGGTTATTCGAGTGTTGGGTGGAGCTCAATCGGTACGAGCCGCCCCGACAAGGGCAAGTAACAGGGTACACCATCCCGAGTGTCGGTAAATGGTGTCTGGACCCGGAGGCCCGAGGAGACGAGACGAGAAGAAGACGAGAAGAAATTCCTCGTGCCGCCACGGTCAGTAAACCCCGACTGTGCCCGAAATATAAATACAGGACTCTTCTTTGAGTTCTACAGACTACAACCTGTACCGGACACAGGAAGACTCTTCTTTGAATTTTACAAACGTTCCGAGTTCTGTAGATTTCTTCATGACAACAGAGAGTCTGGCCTGCTTTTCACAGCAGCGAAAGTAAACAAGTGGGGTGCAGAGACCCTTCCAAACACGTGACAGTCAGGCGCTGCAGCGAAACGAGCTGAGTGCCTCACTTTAAAATCTCCGAAGTAACATGAGTGGTGAGCATGTTTCCCGATCCTACAAATCCAGACGTAGTTTAGGTATTGTTAAGGGAGGGTGGTTTTCAATAAAGTTAGGGTATAATGTGTTCCCCTTTTTACGATGTGCCGTGTGTTCTCCATTTCCATAGACTAAGCTTTATGAATGTATGTATACTTGTACTCTCGTTGATTTGCACCTATGACATGTATTTCATGATTTTAGACGCCATGCAATAAAGATTTCCATTTCGTACGACTCAACCGGCTCTATTTGAGTTTTCTCTGCATTACTGCTCCTTGCATCTACGTCCAGGTGTTAGAACCGTAAGGGCGAGTGGGTCGAACCACTCACAGGTGCTTATTGCAAAAAGGCTGGCCGGAGAGCAGAGCAAGCAATAGTATAGGCAACGAAGGCCTAACCTCGCACCAGCACCGTCTGAGACACGCCCCTTTACACTTCAATTATACAGAATTGAAATGGCCTTGTCTACCCACCAAATCTGTTCAGTTCATTGTCTGGTTTTGGCGGGCTCGTAAATCGGTAACGATTTACTAGCACGTTAACTGGGTTTTAACAGGCCTTCAATCTCACCCATTCAAAATGGCCTTATCGATCCGCCAAATCTGTTCAGTTCATTGTCTGAATTTGGCGGGCCTGCTACCAGTAACTGCTCTGTAAGTTTCAAATGGGTTTTTGGGATGGTTTGCATCCTGTCGATCTCCTTGGCTGATTGCTGGTGATTGGTTTTGTGTTTTGGGTTCCTAGGCTGATTTATAGCCTAGTCCTGGGTGCTCTGTATTAGTGAAGTTGAACGCCAACTCTCTGACACCTCCTCCTACCTCCACCTGGACCATGACCCCACTACCGAACATGAAGCCACCGTGTCCAAGACTGTCACTGACCTCATCTCCTCTGGAGATCTTCCCCCCACGGCCGCCAACCTCATAGTTCCCCAACCCCGCACAGCCCGCTTCTACCTCCTTCCCAAGATCCACAAACAGGACTGCCCCGGTAGACCCATCGTTTCAGCCTGTTCTTGCCCCACGGAACTTATCTCTTCCTATCTCGACTCTATTTTTTCTCCCCTTGTCCAGTCTCTTCCCACCTACATCCGCGACTCTTCCGATGCCCTCCGCCATTTTAACAGTTTCCAGTTTCCCGGCCCCAACCGTCTCCTCTTCACTATGGACGTACAATCCCTCTACACCTCCATTCCCCACCAGGATGGCCTGAGGGCGCTCCGCTTCTTCCTTGAACAGAGGCCCAACCAGTCCCCATCCACCACCACCCTCCTCCGCCTGGCTGAACTTGTTCTCACATTGAACAACTTCTCCTTTGACTCTACCCATTTCCTCCAAATTAAAGGTGTTGCTATGGGTACCCGCATGGGTCCTAGCTATGCCTGCCTTTTCGTGGGATATGTGGAACACTCTTTGTTCCAGTCCTACTCGGGTCCCCTCCCTCACCTCTTTTTCCGGTACATTGATGACTGTATCGGTGCCGTCTCCTGCTCTCGCCCTGAACTAGAACATTTCATTCACTATGCTTCCAATTTCCACCCTTCCCTCACCTTCACATGGTCCATCTCCGACTCTTCCCTTCCCTTCCTCGACTTCTCCATCTCCATCTCTGGGGATAGGTTATTGACTAACATTCACTACAAGCCCACCGACTCCCACAGCTACCTGGACTACACTTCCTCCCACCCCGCCTCCTGTAAGGACTCTATTCCATTCTCCCAGTTTCTCCGTCTCCGCCGCATCTGCTCTGATGATGCCACCTTCCATACCAGTGCTTCCGACATGTCTTCCTTTTTCCTCAACCGAGGATTCCCCTCTACCGTGGTCGACACGGCCCTCGACCGTGTCCGTTCTATCTCCCGCACATCTGCCCTCACCCCTGCCCTTCCCTCCCGGAACCACGATAGGGTTCCCCTTGTCCTCACCTTTCACCCCACCAGCCTCCACATTCAACGGATCATCCTCCGCCATTTCCGCCACCTCCAGCGTGATCCCACCACCAAACACATCTTCCCCTCACCTCCCCTTTCAGCATTCCGCAGGGACCGCTCCATCCGCGACACCCTAGTCCACTCCTCTACCACCCCCAGCACCCCTTCCCCTTCGCCCGGCACCTTCCCGTGCACGCGCAGGAGATGCAACACATGCCCTTATACCTCCCCTCTTCCCACTGTCCAGGGCCCCAAACACCCCTTCCAGGTGAAACAGCGATTTACTTGTACTTCCTGCAATTTAGTATACTGTATTCGCTGCTCACGATGTGGACTCCTCTACATTGGGGAGACCAAACGCAGATTGGGTGACCGCTTTGCGGAACACCTCCGTTCAGTCCGTAAGGGGGACCCCGAGCTCCCGGTGGCCTGTCACTTTAATTCACCGCTTCACTCCCACTCTGACCTCACCGTCCTCGGCCTATTACACTGTTCCACGGAAGCTCAGCGTAAGCTCGAGGAACAGCACCTCATCTTTCGTTTAGGCACGCTACAGCCCTCTGGACTCAATATCGAGTTCAACAATTTTAGATCATAACCTCAGCTCCAATCACATTTATATTTTATTTTATCCACCCTTTTATTTGTCCCCCCCACCTTTTTTTTCCTCCTAGAAGCTGGCAGCTGTCCTTCATTCTGCCAGTGGATTTCACACTTCATTCAGCCTTAATCTGTCACATTAACACCACCTCTAGCCTTGCATATCTCTTAATGTCTCTTAATGTCTCTTCATCTCCTCCTTTGTTCCTTTATCCCCTCCCCCTTTTCCCAGCTTTACCCTGGCCTTAAATCTATTTGATTTCCAGCTCTTCCCAGTTCTGATGAAAGGTCATCGACCTGAAACGTCAACTCTCTTTCTCTCTCTACGGATGCTGCCTGGCCTGCTGAGTTTTTCCAGCGTTTTCTGTTGCTCTGTATTATACATGTTTTCTGATGGGCCCTGTAATCGGTTTGATGGGACCTGTTGTTTTGGATGGGACTGTCTGCTCCTAGGGTCTATTGTCAAAATGTTAATGTGTGCTGGGGCTATGAGTGAGGTCATCCCGGTTCCCAGACATTGCAATTAACTGCAATACCCAAAAACTGCTTTTACAGAGGTCGAACCCAACTTCCTTTACAACCTTTTCTCCCTTTACAGGCCCAGACATGTTTTTAAAATGTCAAAACTTGGTTTTTGGTCTTACAGTCCTTAGGTTAGGCTCAAATACAATATTGTCAATCTGAGGTAGTTCCAAAGTCATTTTTCCTTAGGTTTTGGGGATCTGCAAATTTTGGAAACCTTACAAACATCCCGATATCGAAACATAGAAACATAGAAAAATAGGAGCGGGAGTAGACCATTCGGCCCTTCCAGCCTGCTCCGCCATTCAATATGATCAGGGCTGATCCTCTATCTCAATACCATATACCCCCACTCTCCCCATATCGTGAAAAGCACTTTATAAATGCAAGTTTTTTCTTTAAAAGGTTCCAGTTCAATCTCATGTCTCTAATCAGTCCCAATGTCTCCAGTATCAGGCCTAAGATCTATCATTTGTGTCTCCATATTATCAAATTTTAGGTCCATCCAGGTTTTACAGATGACAAACCTGGTCAAGTTGTTCTTTATCTTGGGTGGGGCATTAGTGCAGACGCAGGGATTGTGTGTTGGAATTATGCATAGTAGGCAGATTGTGACATTAGCGTGCAACGGTGATTTGACACCAGCCCTGCCATTTTGGAGCTCAACGCTCCAGCTAATGCCCTCTCTTAAACTTGCACAGCTGAGCATACGATCAGCAGCAGGAAGGACCCCCCACCAGCGCTATTTAAAGGTATCATCAACTACTTACAGGTTAGTTGCTGATTGATTTCTACTGGCTGTTGCTGAGTTTCTAGAAGTGTTTGGTGGTTTCTAGAGTTCTTTAAAGTTGCTTAAATCTACAGTGAGTGGTGTGGCAGGTGCTGAAGGACTTTGTCCTGACTTCAAGGATTCTGCACAGACCACTTGCTCTCAGCCATGGGTCCAGTAGTAGGCATTCCACTTGGCCGACAGCTTGACAGGGAGAATGAGCAGAGGCAGCACAGAACACGACAAGCTGCGGGAAGTGTGTGGAGGTGGAGGGGGAGAAAGGCTCTCAGCAGGAGGCCATATCCACCCAGTGTGTTCAGAAAGCAATACTCCGACCTGAACCTCAGCAAGGAACAGTGTGTCCGACGTCTGCGCTTCACTAAGGATGTCCTCACTGAAATCTGCCACCTGCTGCGGCCACAACTGCAGCTTTAGAGCAGGGTAAGGGCCACTTTGCCAGTGGTTGTGAAGGTCATGGTGGCCACAAACGTTTATTCAGCAAGCTGCTTCCAGGCTGGAGCAGGAGATATTTGCAACATCTCCCAATTTGCCATGCACTGTTGTATAAGGGAGGTAGCTGAGGCTCTGTATTCCAAGAGAGCTGAATACATTTTCTTCTCTCTGGCAAGAGAGCAGCAGGCGGAGAAGGCACATGGCTTTGCGAAGATTGCAGGATTCCCCATGGTGTAGGGTGCCATTTACCGCATGCACGTCGCTCACGGAGCCGCATCTAAACTCTGAGATGTAACGCAACTCAAAGGAATTGCAATCCCTCAGTGTCCAGCTGGTGTGAAACCATACTCAGCGAATCATGCTTGGTATCCTGGCAGCAGTCATGTTGCCTTCATTCTGCGGCAGTCCGCTGTGCCATCTGCGTTTGAGCCACCCTGACAAAGCAGACGGTGGCTACTGAGAGACAAGGGCTATCCATTAACAACATAGCTCCAATGCGTAATCAACGCACATGTGGGAAGCATTCATACAACAAAAGCCAACCTGCCACATGAAATATCAACGAACACACGATTGGCGTGCTGAAGCAACGCTTCCACTGCCTGGAGTGCTCTGGAGATGCCGTGCAGGACTCAACAGAGCGGGTTTCGTGGTGGTCTGCTGCATGCTGCACAACCTCTCCATCATCAGGGCACCGTCCTTGCCAGGAGCCATACGGCGACCAGCGGAGGAGTAGGAGGAGGAGAAGGAAGAGGGAGGGAGGAGGCAACCCAGACAGGCCCTTTCTGGCCGGACTGTCCATGAACGACTCATCTTGCTGCGATACCGATAAATGCAAGCCCAATTCCACATTCACCAACGGTCCCACACCTTACCTTCCCTCTGTCACTGACCATCACAGCGTCCTCTTGGCCACAATGCAAAAATAAAAGCCAAAGCAAAATAAACATTTCAAACCCAATTTATTCATGAAATCATGCCATATTGCATGCAAACATAAACTAATCACCCTTGTGCATTCCCTTAGTGCCTGTTTTCCGTGTGCCTTTGCCTGTCCTAGTGCTCCTACACAGTGCTACCCCAGTGGCTGCAGCATGGCTGGCGGAGGAGACTGCAGATGACCTTGGATGATGACATCGTGTAACTCTAGGCCTAGAAGGCCCGGATTTGGACTGCATCAACTTGGTGTGGGCGGCAGCAGTCTGAGCTGGCTGGCTGACAGGCAACCACAAGGGCACTGGCTGTGTAGCAGCGGTGAGAGAACGAATGCTGACATCCTCAGAGAGGACAGCAGGTTCGTGCTCCATGGAGCCACTGCCACTCCCCCGGGGTGGAGCGTCATCCATCCTAGTAATCTGTTGGAGCACAGACTGCTGGACTGCTGTGAAACCCTGCAAGTCCTTTTGAACACTGGTAAGCACAGCCACGATGGCAGCAGTCTGAGCTTGGGTGGCAGCAGCCTGAGCCTGCATGAGAGCAGTCTGAACTTGCTTGACAGAAGTCTGAGCTTCCAATGCAGCTCCCAGGCGTTGGGTGTCTTCTGCTTGTGCTGCAATGGAAGCTGAGACATTGGCCATCATACGCTGCATCCTGGTTGGGTCCGCAAGTGTGCTGATGGAGTTGGCCATCACTTCCATGCTGGAAAGGATGGGCTCCAAGCTCTTCGCAAAGCCCTGTGCCAAGTGGTTGCCGGACGACTCCATGCTCCTTGACATTGCATGCAGGCTTTCTGGCTGGTCTGCCAATGCATTAAGCATTTCATTGTGCGTACCCATCAGTGTTCTCCTGTAGCCTGCCCTATTGAAATGCGCATGTGAGTCCTCTGCAGAAGAACTCGTAGGGGAAGTGGGATGTGAGAAGGAGGATTGGATATGATGATACCATCATCTTCAATTGTTTCAGCCTCGCCACAGGCCATGGGCTCAGCGATCACCTCTCCAACGATGGCAACCACCGTCTCCTCTGTCGGGGTAAGGTCATGCAGCTGTGCCTGTCTCGCACCGGTTAGCACCTGCTGCCTCCGGTTATGCGCCAACTTGTCCTGCAAAAGAGAGGGTAGTGTGTCAGTGAGTGTTCTGCAATGTATTTGGTTGATGTGACTGTCATTGTTGAATAGCTGACAGTGTGTGCAAGCTGTGAGATGTGGGTGTGAAGCGTGCAGCAGTGCTAAGTGTATGAGGATGAGGTGAAGCTGTGAATGTGAGGTATGAGTCATGTTTGGCAGAGATTGTTGGTAGGTGAGCGATGGGGTGTGGTGCACTGAGCAGTGTGTGAGTCTAGTGGTGCAGTTGGTGGGATATGGCATTTGTAGATGAATTCACTGACCTTGACCACTCATGTGAGATCATTGAACTTTTTGCGTGCTGCATCCAGGTCGTCGGGGCTTGACGTCTGGCATTGACTGCCACGGCTACCTGCTCTCACTGCCTTCTGAGAGTTTGTCTGGAGGGCCTCCTGGCCCCCTGTGGATAGAGGACCTCTCTCCTCCTCCACCAAGGTTTCCAGTGCAGTGCCTGAGAACCGTGGAGAACGCTCTCTCCCCTGTTGCACCATTAGTCAGTGTTCTTGCAGTCAGACTCTCTTCCCCAGACACTTGCAGCACCTGCTCCAGCCAGATTGCACGTCCCCTTTAAGATGTGCAGGCTGGAGATGTAAGAATCCAGTCAGAAAATATGGTGTGAGACCAGACCTCGTCCTAGGGCAATGACAAACGGGAAGCTATCTGAAGATGGGATGGGTTGTTTAGTTTTGATCTGTAATTGTACAAGAGATGCTCTAATCATTTGAAGTTTCATGCCAGTAATCTCCACTTTTATTTACACCATCACACTTCCTGTTCATGGTGTTAATGCTCCCTCCTTCAAATTTTGAAGTACCAGTGGAACTAGTCTGTGAAACCTGGCCCAATCCTTGCTCTTCATACCCTACAGATACATTGCCCAAAGCATGGAGAACTGAAGGCCAATGTTTCATGAAAATTTGTTTCAGCTCCTCAGGAAGATAGTCATCCTGGAGCAAATCTCACATGCTTTTTGATGCAGAGACAATTTATTTCTTAAATAATTTCCCCATATTGAATTGTTTCCCACCATGATTAAACTCTTAGCTCAGTTAACCAACCTGAGAGACTCGTTAACATTCTTCATTCTGTGATTGTTTCAATTCTGTCTCACCTAGACAGAAAGACATGATCACATGACTTCTCCTAACACCAGGGCAGGCAGTAATGCCCCAGAATAATGAATGTTTTGTTATCAATTTGTGTAAATGAATTCTTTGCTCTTCTTAGAAATGTGAAGTTGTCCTTGTCAAGGAGTTGATAGTCTTAGTCTTATTCTTTGTGTTCATGCACTGCTTGCGGCATGAGAGGGTCCTGATTGGTTATCTGAGTGTCCAGGGAGCTGATGTACTCTGTGACAGTTTTTGTATAACATGCACAATGGTGCTGTCTTAGGTTGAGATGTGCTGGAGCTTCCCATTGCTCTTGGTGATAGATTTCTTACATGAACTAGTGCTGCCATGTTGTAAGACAATGGCATGACGGGAAACATTTGGGAATCTTGGTGGAAATGCCTAGTTCTGTAGTCAGTCGCTGGCTGCCTCTGGCCTGGTGAAAGTGGTTGGGCAGTGTTCGGTTAGCATTGTGAGTCTGGCAGGCTACATCATCCTATAAGTAAATTGGATTTTTTGGTGCATAAGCTTGATTTTGAAGATCAATATTTGGTACCTCAGAAATTCAGCTCTCCTTTGCCTCTAGCATGCCATTATCATCCTTTTAGTCTGAAATCTGTGTACAAAATCTCAAAGCTGTGCACCCAAACCATAAAGACCTTTTGGATAAATTGAGGCTGAGAACAGTGACCATTGTTACAATTCTTTTTTTTTATTCGTTTATGGGATGTGGGCATTGCTGGCAAGGTCAGCATTTATTGCCCATCCCTAACTGCCCTTGAGAAGGTAATGGTGAGCCACCTTCTTGAACCGCTGCAGTCCATGCAATGAAGGTACTCCCACAGTGCTGTTAGGTCGGGAGTTCCAGGATTTTGACCCAGCCATGATTAAGGATCGGCGATATACTTGTAAGTCAGGATGGTGTGTGACTTGGAGGGGAACTTGGAGGTGGAGGTGTTCCCATATACCTGCTGCCCTTGTCCTTCTAGGTGGAAGAGGTCGCGGGTTTGAGAGGTGCTGCCGAAGAAGCCTTGGCGAGTTGCTGCAGTACATCTTGTAGATGGTACACACTGCATACACGGTGCGCCGGTGGTGGAGGGAGTGAATGTTTAAGGTGGTTGATGGGATGCCAATCAAGTGGGCTGCTTTCTCCTGGATGGTGTCGAGTTTCTTGAGTGTTGTTGGAGCTGCACTCATCCAGGCAAGTGGTGAGTATACCATCACACTCCTTACTTGTGCCTTGTAGATGGTGGAAAGGCTTTGGGGAGGCAGGAGTGAGACACTCGCCGCAGAATATCTAGCCTCTGACCTGCTCTTGTTGCCACAGTATTTATGTGGCTGGTCCAGTTAAGTTTCTGGTCAATAGTGACCCCCAGGATGTTGATGGTGGGGAATTCAGCGATGGTCATGCTGTTGAATGTCGGGGAGGTGGTTAGACGCTTGGTTGTTGGATATTGTCATTGCCTGACAGTTGTGTGGCGCGAATGTTACCTGCCACTTATCAGCCCAAGCCTGAACGTCGTCCAGGTCTTGCTGCATGCGGGCATGGACTGCTTCATTATCTGAGGAGATGTGAATGGTGCTGTACACTGTGCAGTCATCAGCGAACATCCCCATTTCTGACCTTATGTTGGAGGGAAGGACATTGATGAAGCAGCTGAAGGTGGTTGGGCCTAGGACACTGCCCTGAGGAACTCCTCCAGTCATGTCCTGGGGCTGAGATGATTGACCTTCAACCACCACAACCATCTTCCTTTGACCATTATCCTAGGGTGGACATGGAGAGATTTTTTCAACTTATGGATGAGTCCAGAACAAGGGGGAATATATGTATAAGTTAGCCACTAACAGTTCAAATAAATAATTTAGGAGGAATATCTTTGCACAGAGAGTGGTGAGAATGTGGAACTCACTGACATAAGAACATAAGAACATAAGAAATAGGAGCAGGAGTAGGCCAATCGGCCCCTCGAGCCTGCTCCGCCATTCAATAAGATCATGGCTGATCTGATCCTAACCGCCAATCTACTATCTATCACAGAACCATCTCCTGCATCTAACAGAATTGCACACACGAAATAGGAGCAGAATCAGGCTACACAGTCCCTGGGCCCACTCCACTACCCACAGGGCCATGACCGATCCGAACCTAGACTCATGTCCAAATTCCTGCCCGCTCCCCGTAACCCTTAATGCCCTTTACTTCTAGGAAACTGTCTATTTCTGTTTTAAATTTAATTAATGTTGTAGCTTCTACAGCTTTTTGTGGCAGCATATTCCATGGACCTACCACCCTCTGAGTGAAGTAGTTCCTCCTCATCTCAGTTTTGAAAGAGCAGCCCCTTATTCTAAGACTATGTCCCCTAGTTCTCGTCTCACCCGTCATCGGGAACATCCTCCCCGCATCCACCCGATCCAACCCCTTCACAATCTTATATGTTTCAATAAGATCGCCTCTCATTCTTCTGAACTCCAATGAGTAGAGTCCCAATCTACCCAACCTCTCCTCATATGACCACCCCCTCATCCCCGGGATTAACCGAGTGAACCTTTTTTGCACTGCCTCGAGAGCAAGGATGTCTTTCCTTAAGTAAGGACACCAAAACTGTATGCAGTATTCCAGGTGCGGTCTCACCAATACCTTGTACAACTGAAGCAATACCTCCCTATTTTTATATTCTATCCCCCTAGCAATGAAAGCCAACATTCCATTTGCCTTCTTAATCACTTGCTGCACCTGCATACTAACCTTTTGAGTTTCGTGCACCAGGACCCCCAGATCCCTTTGCACTTCAGTACTCTCCAGTTTCTTGCCATTAAGATAATAAATTGCTCTAGGATTTTTCCTGCCAAAGTGCATCACCTCACACTTTCCAGTGTTGTATTCCATCTGCCAAATCTCTGCCCACTTACTTAGCCTGTCTATGTCCCCTTGCAGGTTTTTTATGTCCTCCTCACTCACTACTTTCCCTCCCATCTTTGTATCATCTGCAAATTTTGATATGTTACACTTGGTCCCTTCCTCCAAATCGTTAATATAGATTGTGAAGAGTTGGGGACCCAGCACTGACCCCTGTGGAACACCACTAGTTACTGATTGCCAGTCTGAGAATGAACCATTTATCCCAACTCTTTGCTTTCTGTTAGATAGCCAATCCTCTATCCATGCCAGAATATTACCCCCAATCCCGTGATTTTTTACCTTAAGCAATAATCTTTTGTGTGGCACCTTGTCAAATGCCTTTTGGAAGTCTAAATACACTACGTCCACTGGTTCCCCTTTATCCACTCTATATGTTACTTCCTCAAAGAACTCCAGCAAATTTGTCAAACATGACTTCCCCTTCGTAAAACCATGCTGACTTTGTCCTATTAAATTATGATTATCCAAATGTCCTGTTACTGTTTCCTTAATAATGGACTCCAAAATTTTACCTACCACAGATGTTAGGCTAACCGGTCTATAGTTACCAGCCTTCTGTCTACTGCCCTTTTTAAATAAGGGTGTTACATTAGCAGTTTTCCAGTCTGCCGGGACCTTAGCGGAATCCAGGGAGTTTTGAAAAATTATTACCAATGCATCTACAATCCCTACCGTCACTTCCTTCAAGACTCTAGGATGTAAGCCATCAGGTCCAGGTGATTTATCCGCCTTGAGTCCCATTATTTTACCGAGTACCACTTCCTTAGTGATTTTGATCATGTTTAGCTCCTCTCCCCCTATAGCCCCCTGTTTGTCCAGTGTTGGGATATTCTTAGTGTCCTCTACTGTAAAGACTGATACAAAATATTCATTCAGTGTTTTTGCCATCTCCATATTTCCCACCATTAATTTCCCGGTCTCATCCTCTAAGGGACCAACATTTACTTTAGCCACCCTTTTTCTTTTTATATAACTATAAAAACTCTTACTATCTGTTTTTATATTTTTTGCTAATTTACTTTCATAATCTATCTTCCCTTTCTTAATCAATCTTTTTGTTATTTTTTGCTGCCTTTTAAAGTTTTCCCAATCCTCTGTCCTCCCACTAGATTTCGCTACCTTATATGCCCTTGTTTTTAGTCGAATACTATCCTTAATTTCTTTACTTAGCCACGGATGACTGTCCTTTCTTTTACACCCTTTTCTTTTCAGTGGAATATATTTTTTTTGGAAGTTGTAAAATAACTCCTTGAATGTACACCACTGATCATGTGTCGTCTTACCCTTTAATCTATTTTCCCAATCCACTCTACTCAATTCCGCTCGCATACCTTCATAGTCTCCTTTATTCAAGCTTAGCACGCTTGTTTGAGATCCAACCTTCTCACCCTCTAATTGAATATGGAATTCAACCATGTTATGGTCACTCATTCCAAGGGGATCCTTTACTAGGACATTTTTAATTAATCCTGTCTCGTTACACAGGACCAGATCTAAGGTTGCTTGCCCCCTGGTCGGTTCAGTTACATACTGCTCAAGAAACCCATCCCTAATACACTCAATGAACTCATCCTCAAGGCAGCCCTGCCCCATCTGATTTGTCCAATTAATATGATAGTTAAAATCCCCCATAATTATAGATGTTCCCTTATTACATGCCTCAACTATTTCCTGATTGATACTCCGTCCAATAGAGTTGCAACTGTTCGGAGGCCTATAGACTACGCCCACTAATGTTTTTTTCCCCTTATTATTCCTTATCTCCACCCAAACTGTTTCATTATCATGATTTTTTGACCCAATATCATTACTCTGTATTACAGTGATTCCTTCCTTTATTAACATAGCCACCCCACCTCCCCTTCCTTCCTGCCTGTCCTTCCTGATCGTTAAATAACCTGGTATGTTTAATTCCCAGGCATTGTCACCCTGCAGCCATGTTTCTGTAATGGCCACAATATCATAACCATATGTAGTTATTTGTGCCATTAACTCGTCTATTTTGTTACGAATGCTACGTGCATTCAGATAGAGAACTTTCAAATATGCTTTGTGGCACTTAGTTCCTGCTTTTTCACTTTTTACCAGTTTACCTTTTACTCCACACACTCTGTCCCTTCCTGCCACGCTCTGATTTGTGATTCCCCTACTGCTACCTATGTCTATGACCCTCTCTGTTGTCATTTTTATTTTTTGCTCTCTTGAAACCTCCCCCCCACTAATTAGTTTAAAGCCCTCTCCACAGCCCTAGTTATTCGATTCGCCAGGACACTAGTCCCAGCACTGGCCAAGTGACACATGGAATGGTTGAAGCAAATATCATTGACACATTTAGTGACAGGATTCATGCCTACATGAGCGAGATGGGAATAGAAGGGTTCAGGGGGCAGGGTAGGAAATGATAATTAGATTGGGAGGAGGCTCATGTGGTGTATAAACACCGGCATAGGCCAGTTGGGCCAAATGGCCTGTTTCTGTGCTGTAGATTCAATGGGCCAAATTCTGCTGGAAAGAATGACGGCATCTGAACGACGCACAGCGTTATTAATACACAGATTAGACAGGAACTTGTGGCAAGGAAAAGATACATCGTGAATTGCGAAGCGTCACAAGCTGCTGGCCACTTTGCACCGCTCCCCCTTTAGCTTTGCGAAAACAGCATCACTCACTTAACCTCACTGTGATTTTCATGAAGTTTCTGCATTTGCACATTGATTGCCCATTAAACTGGCCACAGAAATGTAAGTCTATGCCAGCGTAATACCCTTTTAACAATGTGATACTTTTTAATGATTGCCAATCAACCTCTTTCCCAGAAAGTAAACAGTTAAAAGTGTGGAGATTCATTCCTTCAGGTTGTCAATTGTTTTAGGAGATATTAAAAATGTCATTTTTTTTTCTTACTTTCCCTATTTGTTTCTTTGCCCGCTCTCTTTTAATCCAATCTTTCTTTTATTTTATTGAATTCTCTTTCTGTGCCTGATTTCACATTGACTTCACCACTCTAATTCACCCTCCTACTCAGTCCTTCTTGTTTATTTCTCAATCCTTAAAACACGTTGGTTAAGGAGATAGACTGTTTGTCCCATTGTTCACCAAGGTGCCAGATGCCCTGGTTGCTTTCATGGGCGTTGCTGTTAAGTTAATTTTTGCAATGTTCTACCAGGCTGTTTGCAACCCCGAGCTCGTAGATTCCTGTTTGCATGTTTCTAATAGTGATTAGGAAATTTTTGTTCAGCTTTCAACATTCTGCGAGTAGGGCACTGTGGTTGGTTAGAGCTCCGAGCATCCCTGATTTTAATCGCTCAACCATTGGTAGCCGTGCCTTCAGCTGCCAAGACCCCGCCTCTCTACCTCTCGTTCCTTCTTTAAGATGTTTGTTAAAACCTACCTTTGACCAAGCTTTTGGTCATCTGCCCCACTATCTCCTTATGTGACTCGGTGTTAAATTTTGTTTTATAACACTCCTGTGAAGCGCCTTGGGACATTTTACTTTGTTAAAGCTGTTGTTGTTGGAACTGGTTTTGTTTTGGTTGGCCTCATAAGGTTCAGCTCTCCTTTGATACTTGCCATTATGACCTTTTAGGCTGAGAGCCGTGTACAAATTCTCAAAGATACGCACACAGACCATACGGGCCTTCAGTTGATTTGGATCTGAAGGCAGTGGAGCTAGAATTCTGTGAGCCCTATCGAGCGTCTGTCCTTGCTATTTTGTTGTGGGCTGATTGATCTGTTTGTAGTTCAGGTAATGGCAGGTGGCTGAAGGGGTTTGCCCGCGGAGTCCCTTGGGGCATCTGCCTGTGTGTGGCTTGCCATCGCCATCATAGTGTTGCTGTTCCCAAACTGGGAATGTTGCTGTCACATTTGGGGGCTGTGCATCATACTCCTTCTGGTGGCATTATTTTTGGCAATGGCTGCTGCATCTGGGGCCTGGCTGTCCTGCTTATTCTTAGAATATGGTGGAGGTCCACAGGGTGCACCTCAGCTAGTGGTTTTCCGAGTAGGGGTGCAGCCAGTTGGGAGGCTGTGGATTGCCTTGAATGAAAAATAAGGGGCTGACTAGAGACACGGCGTTCATTAGGTCCAGTTCATCAATTCTTCTGGTTTCCTAAGCGCATCTCAGCCTGGAAGCCTTGTGTAAGACAAAGTTAATTAATTCTAAATTACTTAATGATTCCATTTTAATAGCACTACATTGTCACTATGCTGTGTTACATACATTTGTTATTTCAAATCATTAGACAATTGTGGTTTTAGTGGAACAAACAAGTATGAATGATCAGTCGTAGACTGTATTGAGTGAGACTGTGCCTTCCTTGCCTCTTCACCCTCCAAACTCTTTTGGGGAGATCCCCAAATTTTTTTTTAAAACAGAATTTGTTGATGCCCAGAGTGGAGAATGTTTTTTTTTGAATATGGCTTTAACTCAGGACATCTCGGATTAAAATAGGATAAAGGCTCATCCAGAACAGATCCAGATTTTTACTTATTATCTCAGTGAAACTCTTTGCTTAAAGAAAACCACAAGGAATGTTTCACAACTATCAGCACAATTAGTCACCTGTAATATAGAAACATAGAATCTAGGAGCAGGAGTAGGCTATTCGGCCCATCGAGCCTGCTCCACCATTCAATACGATCATGGCTGATCATCCAAATCCAGTACCCTGTCCCTGCTTTAATCCCCACAGTACACATATCCCACCTTACCCCCGTAACCCCACGTATTTAATTCCCCCAAACATATCCCATCCTATCCCCATAACCCCACATATTTAATCCCCCCCGAACACTAAGGGTCAATTTATCATATCCAAATCAACCTAACCCGCACATTTTTGGACTGTGGGAGGAAACTGGAGCACCCGGAGGAAACCCACGCAGACACGGGGAGAATGTGCAAACTCCACACAGACAGTCACCCGAGGTCAGATTCGAACCCGGGTCTCTGGCGCTGTGAGGCACCAGTGCTAACCACTATGCCACCGTGTTGCCCTATGACATAATGCATTATGAAAATGGATCATGGCAACAAATGTCATTATTTACAAAAATTGTTCCATAGCGATGACCAAGAGGAAATGGTATTTTTGTTAAACAAATATTGAAATGATGGATATTTTCACAGGTACTGGAGAGAGAAGAGCTGGGGCAGTGGCTATGGTCTGATTCTATCATTGCTCAGTAATCTGTATCGCTGTCCGAGTGCAGTGAGCAAGAGACAGCAGGAAGGAGAATGAAAGAGAAACATTGTCCACCATCATACACAGGCAGAATGAAAACCATCGTCGTCATCCTTGCTGCAGTCCGGATTCTCCACTGTTCTGGTAAGCACTGATGTGTCATTCCACATTCTTCCAAAATGATTTCCAACCAAACATTCATTTTACTTCATTCCTCGTGTATTTTTGTGTTTCCAAAAAAGTTTAATAAATTTGAATTTTGTTGCTTTGTTGCGTTACTGAACTCCGAGCGGGTCAGTTTAACTTGGGGCGATTGTGTAAAATGGGAGATTTCGGATTGGCCGCCCATTGTACACCTCTCCCAATTTAAATTTTCCACTGATTTCAAAGGAAACAAACATGGGGAGAGATTTATAACAGATGGCCAATCCAATACTGCTCGTTTTACACAATCGCCAGAAGTCAAAATTACCGCCCTGGTGTTTGACAGCATCTTGAAGCCAATTTCTGGAAATGGCCCAACCAAATTCTGGGACATAAGAATCCTGAGGCAAGTCTGACCAGAATTTGTGGAAATTTAGATCTCCATATGATATTTGTAAATCTGCCCTCAATGTAATGAATATTTTTAAGGCTGGATTTTCCTCCACTATACTGCCTGAGCTTAGATGCTAAAGCAGCGGAAAATCAAGGAAAATTGGGCAAGGAGGCCAGCACTGCATTCCCGCCTCCACCGACATTCTCTTCCCTCGACCCAGCAGGGAAGGCGGTCGGCTGCAACCTCATTACCCACCACATGTAAATAACGGTAGGGAGGCGGGGCCTGGCAACAAGCTCGATTTCCCTGCCTTGAGCCAGTACTGCCACTGACCACTGGGTAGCGATAGTCCCTGGGCAAGCAGTGGAGGGCCTGTTGATGCTCCTTTTGGAGGGAGAGGTGTGTGGCAGGAATAGACACCTCTTCCTCTACTCCAGACCCACACCTGACGTAGGTCTCTGCTCAACTTGAGTGCTAAAAAGACAACTACTCCTCACATCTAAGTGGTCTTCTCTTGACCTACTGCAGCACCACCTGATTTCCCTCTTCAGCAGTGGCAGTCTCCATCTTAGTGGCGGAGGTTGGTGGCCCTAGAAAAGGTTCAGCGGAGGGCCCTGAAAATGAAACCTCATTTAAAGGCCCATAGTTACCAAGATAGACTAAGTGAGCTGGGGATTTTTGCTTCAGAAGAGTGTAGACTTCAAGCAGATTTGATTGCGGTCTTTAAAATAATGAAAGGATTAGACTCAATCCAAGAGATTAGGCTCTTCACGCTAAATAGGTTAGAGAGGACAAGGGGATATTAGTATCAGTTATGCAAGCATCTACAAAGGAACTAGGTTAGATACTAGGAAGTACTTCTTTTCTCAGAGCGTGGACGTGAATAAGTTGCCAAGACGTGCTGTGAGTACAGATTCAAAAGGGAGCTTTACAAATTTCTGAGCTAACATATAGAAGGTAGGTGGGTCACTGGGAGTTGTGTAACAGACATCATGGTTTCCTGGAGCTGGTTTGATCACCTTTTGTGATTGGAAAGGAATTTCCTGACTTGGCGTCAGCTTGTTTTTCCCCTGGTATTTTGCCTCTCCCAGGATTAAGTGGCAGTGAGGAAGGAGTTGAAGTTGTGCAGAAGTTACACAGCGCCAAAATAGGACAGGTTGAACGGTCTTTACCCGTCTTTTCTCATATGTTTTGTATTCCACCCTTCATAGACAATGACCTCTGAGCCAGGAAGTCAGGTCAGAGTCAGGCCAGTAGGCGGAAGTCATGGTAGGAGGAAGGAAATCGAGTCCTGTATCTCCTTGTAAGTGGATCCTACGCACTGAAAATACAGGAATTCCTCATTTCAGATTAGACTTTAAAATTAACCACTGCAGATTTTCCTCTCTCATTCTGCCTGATTTTGGGCAGATCTGGGTGATGGCAGAGGAAAATTGGGCATGAAGGAATTCTGCCGGATCCATGCCACCAATTGCCATCTGCAGCATTTGCCACCGGAAGTGATGCGGAAAACTGTTTGATAAAGGAAAACAGGGAAGAAATGGAGGCGAGAAAATTCACAATGGGGTGAAATTAGGTTGTAATCTCTGCAAGCAGGGAATTACAGAGTATGGGGGGCTCTGGTTTTGATCGAAAAGGTAGTCAAAATATACTAATAGTGCACCACTATGCTCTTTCATTCAGGACAATCTCTTAATGAAACAGCAGATGATTCCATTAATAAGCTGAACGAAGACTGTACATTCACTAATCTCCTTACCGTGACCAGATATGAACTAACAGGAGTGAGTACCACCAAACCTAATGAAATTCTACATTATTTTCTCTCATTTAGTGAAATTCAATCTTTCAATATCATAAGACTCTTGAATCTTTTCTGTTGACATCAAAACAATTTAAATCTTTTCTGTATGGCGAGAATAAATTAAAGAAAAATATTTTAACATATGAAATGGTAGAAAGTAGTCATTTGCAATGGGTTTTAGAAGGCCCCAATCCTCACTGTTTGAAACTGACACCGACAGAAGCAGGGAACTGCTCTGTTTTGAATTGTAAAAATGTCTACATTCTAGCCCTGATTTTCCAATGTCCTCCCGGTTACATAGAGCCTTGTAGGCAGTTTGCGTACGTCAGGAAATCGGGCGCGTGCCCTTGCACTCCTGATTCTTCGTGTGCCTGATTATCTACAGGTAATATTTGGGGGGAATGAGAAACTCCCTCACTGCAGCTGGGCACAGATACAATGACGACCATGACATCAGCCGGGTCACTGTGGATGCTGAAGCAGCGATTCTGTTGCTGGGGCAATCCAGGTAAGGTGTAAGAAATCCTTACTGTCTGTTGCATGCTGCCCAATTTAACCATTCAAAGAGGGATGAGTATACAACTGGAGAATGAGGATGACAGCGAGGCAGCAGCCCCATATGATGCTGGGCAGGACGAAGAACAGGGAGAGATGAAGGGCTACGATATTCAGGCAGGGACAGTGGTCTAAAACTTCCAGTACCTCCAGTGAGCAACATCTACTCCCATCGACCATCTTTCAACAAGTCATGATCTCCCACACAGTGGAGGTCCCACACAAAGCACTGAAACTGACCTGTCACATTCCCCCACTAACAGCAATATAAATAACAAAAGGGGAAAATATAATCTCAAACTTCATTACAGTGCCTATAGAAGAGCAATCTTTCACCTACACCCACGCTTCCCTTTGGTGGCTGCGCAAGGTGAGCTCGATCTACTTCTTAATCTTAAAGTGCTCCCTGAGTGTGAGCAACAACTGTGATTGCAGGTAGATGTGAGTTGCTATGAGCTTCCTAGGATGGTCATGGTAGTGATCCTCTGGGTCCAGGGCCCATGTGTGACAATATTGTGGCTGCCAGCACCTACCCACTCTCAGGTACATGTTCTATTTTTGAAGGGTTTGAGTGGAAGGATGTGCAGCCTCCTTGAGCGGAAACTATCTCACTGTACCCATGTGCCGTCATGCCACTCGTACTGAATGCCACAACTGGAGGCCCCATGGGCTGGAAGAGAACAGTCCATAGGATGTCTAAAATATAGGTGAAACCCCACTTCACTGCTCAATCCAAACTCTCTTTTTCTTTACGAACCTGCAGTGATTGACACTTGCAACTGGTGTGCTGAGGTTTCAATGGGTCATAATGCTTCTGAGAAGAAAACTGTTGTGCATTTGGTCCCTCATTGCTTAAGAACTCCCCTGTAGGTAGTTGTGAAGATAGCCCTCATCGTGGAGTTTTACTCGGAGCTGCTGTATTTGGTCACATCCTTTGTCCATTCTGGCCAGCTCCAGCCACACAGTGGTTTGGATGTCCCAGGAGCTGATGGTCATGCGCTTGTTATAATGGGCCAGGTGGGAAGCCTCACCCGCGATGTGCTCGAAAATATAGTTCTCAAAGGATTTCATGGCCTTGGAGGAGATGCTGGTGTCAGGGCTAATTTCTTTTTATACTGAATTGAGCTGAAGCAACATTGGCAAATTCCAATTGGTTTCTGCTCCCAGTTTATTGGATGATGTCTCTCTTTGCTTTTGTGTGTGGGGAGAGGGCTGAACGAATGCACACCTCATGTCTGATTTAGGACCCCAGCAGCCTTTAAACACCTCCTGGACCACTTGTAGGACAATGGATGTTTTATTTTGTACATTCCATCAGACAGGGATCAAAGACTACAAGCTTTTGGGTGCAGTGTTTATCTCCAAATGACTGGGTCACCAACAAATAGCTTTTGTTTTGCAAAGAAACAAGCTGAGTGACTGATGCGGTAGAGAAGCTGATGGAATGGAGGGGCTACAGCAGGTCACCCTCTACATATCTGGAAGATACAACTGATTAAAACCTGTTGGGCAATGATCTGTGACTTCTTTAGAGCAGCTTGCTTAGCGAGGTAAAGAAAGATTCGTTTGTTCTGAAGTACCTGGACTCAGTATATACGAGTGACAGCTCGAGGTTCTTGAGTTCATTTGCTTGAAGCACACCTCCAAATCATTACTGCTTTGCAGAATTCCATAGAATTTGAAGTGTCCATGTTGTGGATTTCTAAGACACAGTTATATGTTTTCTGCAAAAAGAATCTATAGGAATCTCAAAATGCTTTATATTCAATGCCTCAATTAATAAAGCCAAGGATCCCATATGCTTTTTTTAAACAGCCTTCTCAACTTTTCCTGGCATCTTCAAAGATGTGTGTACATACAACCCCACGTCTCTCTGTTCCTGCACCCCCTTTAAAATCGGACCATTTAATTCATATTGCCTCGCCTCATTCTTCCTACCAAAATGTATCACTTCGTATTTCTCCGCGTTAAATTTAATTCACCATGTGTTTGCCCAATTGACCAGTCTGTCTATGTCCACTTGAAGTCTGTTACAATCCTCCTCAATGTTTACTACATTTCTGAGTTTCGTTTCATCTGCAAACTTTGAAATTATGTCCTGTATACCCAAGTCCAGTTCATTAATATACATTAAAAAGAGCATTGGTGTTAATACCAAGCCCTGGGGAACACCACTGTATACTTCCCTCCAGTCTGAAAAACAATCGTTCACCACAACTCTCTGCCTTTTATCCCATAGCCAATTTTGTATCCCTTTAATCCCATGGGCTTTAATGTTGCTTACAAGTCTATAATATAGTACTTTACCAAACAACTTCTGATAGCCCATATACACATCAACCTTATTACCCTCAACAACCCTCTCTGTTACTTCATCAAAGAACTCGATCGAGTTCGTCAAACACGATTTGCCTTTAACAAATCCCTGCTGACTTTCATTTATTAGCCTCTAATTTTCCAAATGCCAATTCATTTTGACCCGGATTATTGTCTCTAAAAGTTTCCCCACCACAGTCATTAGGCCGGTTGGTCTATAATTGCCTCTCCCCATTTTTGAACAAGGGTGTAACATTTGCAATCCTCCAGTCCTCTGGCACCACACCCATATCCAAGGAGTGCATGCCATCCAGACCAGGTGACTCTTCTACTTTGGAGAACTTCCAACCTTTTAAGTACCTCCTCCAGTTGTATGGTCTCTGCAAAAAGAATCCATAGGAATCTCAAAATGCTTTGTTGTTTTGGTCTTAGAGAAGAATATTAAGCACTAGTGAGAGCTGAGTATTCTATTGCTATTTCACCTGCTGATTTCTTTTTACTTCTTTAAAAAAATGAGAAATTGTAATTTTAACTTGAGTATGGTCTGTCAGCACAGTCTTTTGCACCTATTAGAGAGATCACGAATATAAAGTGGGCAACCCGCATTATTTCTGGTATAATCTAGTAGTAAAAGTATCTGCTGCTGGCCCTGAGGAACACTGCATACTGTTCACTACATGCACCAGGTAGGAAGCTGCCTTTGTGGTGAGCATGAGTGAAGAGTGTTGAGAGGTGGTCTGAATAATAACAGTACCATTTTGTTCACAATTTAATAAATCAACACAAGGACCTGCAAGTCTCTTTGCTCACCATATAAACTTGCCAAATCATATGGTCACCACAATAATTTGATAAATGCTTCCACTTACTGACTATAATGTATGAGAAACACATAACATTACTGTCTGATAATTTGATTGTTAACATGTATCGTTTAAACACTCATTGTTGTTTCTTCCTTTGTAATACTATTGTAATGTGTCCTGAAGCCTTTACCATTTGCTGTATGTATCACATTTATGAAGAACATGCTCTCATGCTTGCTTGTCTGGTTCAGAGTCTTTAGTCTTGAGGTTAGCATTATGGTAAATACAGGCTGCAGTGAGCTCCAACACAGTAACATGTCTGGGGTGTGAAAAAGTAGGAGAGCAAAACCTGAACATTTTGGGCTGGAAATTGGGCTCCTTTGCGCCTCCTGTTAGTGCCTCTGGGGGGCGCTGACGGAGCACCAATGGGTTTGCGACTGGGCGCGGCGATATCAACGCCTCCCGCGAAATTCGGCGGGTGTTTTGCGGCGGTGGTAAGACGTTGCGCCCCTATCTTCTGCACCCAGAGATCGTGACGTCATTATCGTGCGAAGTGCCCCGGATTTTAAAATTCCCTCTCGCCCCCTGCTTGTGCGCCCGCCGTTAACAGCGACAGGTAGAGGAGGCAGCTTTCAGTCGGATGTCCCCTGGAGCAGCGCTATTTAAAGGCGTCCACTTCCGGTTTAGTTTTCATCTGCCAACAATGCTGCATTGTTAATTTCACATCGGCAAAGAGGCCTTTAGACCGATTTGAGCGTTTTGCATTTTAACGAGTGTTCTGGCACATAATATTCTTCAGTTTCATTGAGGGGAGATTTGAAAGTGCAATATTTGGAAACTTTCATGGGGGCTGTGCTGGCATTGGACCACACCCTCCAGCGTCATCGTCAGAGGCCACTGAGGCACAGAGAAAGAGTGCAAAATGTGGCCAGAGGTAGGAGGGCCAACCGGGCTCTCAACAGGAGGCCTTACCCACCCAGGGTACTCTAGCAGCAGTTCTCCTACATGAATTTCACTGAGGACCAGTGAGTTAGACGGCTCCACGTCAGCAAGGACGTGGTCACAGAGCTCTGCCACCTCCTGCAGCCAGACCTCGAGCCTCAGATCAGGTCCACCACTGCTCTCTCAATTTCTACGCCAGCGGATCATTCCAGTGTGCGACAGGCGACATCTCTAATATCTCCCAGTTTGCCATCCATTGCTCTATCCGTCAGGTCACAGATGCTCTGTACAGAAGGAGAAGGGACTACATTTCCTGCCCCATGAGCAGAGAGAAGCAGCGCGAGCGTGCATGTGGCTTTGCCAGGATAGCGGGCTTCCCCATGCTGCAAAGCACCATTGACTGCACCCACGTGGCTTTGCGGGCACCTCATAACAATCCTGATGTATTCCGTAACTGCAAAGGCTACCACTCACTTAATGTGCAGTTGGTGTGCGACCACACGCGGCGTATCCTGACCGTCAATGCACGCTATCCTGCCAGCAGCCACGATGCCTTCATCCTGCGCCAGACCAGTGACCAGCAGGTCCCACACCTGACGTAGGTCTCTGCTCAACTTGAGTGCTAAAAAGACAACTACTCCTCACATCTAAGTGGTCTTCTCTTGATCTACTGCAGCACCACCTGTATTTCCCTCTTCAGCATTGGCAGTCTCCATCTTAGTGGCAGAGGTTGGTGGCCCTAGAAAAGGTTCAGCGGAGGGCCATGAAAATGAAACCTCATTTAAAGGCCCATAGTTACCAAGATAGACTAAGTGAGCTGGGGATTTTTGCTTCAGAAGAGTGCAGACTTCAAGCAGATTTGATTGTGGTCTTTAAAGTAATGAAAGGATTAGACTCAATCCAAGAGGTTCGGCTCTTCACGCTAAATAGGTTAGAGAGGACAAGGGGATATTAGTATAAGTTATGCAAGCATCTACAAAGGAACTAGGTTAGATGCTAGGAAGTACTTCTTTTCTCAGAGCGTGGACGTGAATAAGTTGCCAAGACGTGCTGTGAGTACAGATTCAAAAGGGAGCTTTACAAATTTCTGAGCTAACATATGGGGAAAACTGTTTGATAAAGGAAAACAGGGAAGAAATGGAGGCGAGAAAATTCACAATGGGGTGAAATTAGGCCTTAATCTCTGCAAGCAGGGAATTGCATAGTATGGGGGGCTCTGGTTTTGATCGAAAAGGTAGTCAAAATATATTAATAGTGCACCACTATGCTCTTTCATTCAGAACAATCTCTTAATGAAACAGCAGATGATTCCATTAATAAGCTGAATGAAGACTGTACATTCACTAATCTCCTTACTGTGACCAGATATGAACTAACAGGAGTGAGTACCACCAAACCTAATGAAATTCAACATTCTTTTCTCTCATTTAGTGAAATTGAATCTTTCAATACCATAAGACTCTTGAATCTTTTCTGTTGACATCAAAACAATTTAAATCTTTTCTGTATGGTGAGAATAAATTAAAGAAAAAATATTTTAACGTATGAAACGGTAGAAAGTAGTCATTTGCAATGGGTTTTAGAAGGCCCCAATCCTCACTGCTTGAAACTGACACCGATAGAAGCAGGGAACTGCTCTGTTTTGAATTGTAAAAATGTCTACATTCTAGCCCTGATTTTCCAATGTCCTCCCGGTTACAAAGAGCCTTGTAGGCAGTTTGCGTACGTCAGGAAATTGGGCGCGTGCCCTTGCACTCCTGATTCTTCGTGTGCCTGATTATCTACAGGTAATATTTGGGGGGAATGAGAAACTCCCTCACTGCAGCTGGGCACAGATACAATGACGACCATGACATCAGCCGGGTCACTGTGGACGCTGAAGCAGCGATTCTGTTGCTGGGGCAATCCAGGTAAGGTGTAAGAAATCCTTACTGTCTGTTGCATGCTGCCCAATTTAACCATTCAAAGAGGGATGAGTATACAACTGGAGAATGAGGATGACAGCGGGGCAGCAGCCCTATATGATGCTGGGCAGGAAGAAGAGCAGGGAGAGATGAAGGGCTACGATATTCAGGCAGGGACAATGGTCTAAAACTTCCAGTACCTCCAGTGAGCAACATCTACTCCCATCGACCATCTTTCAACAAGTCATGATCTCCCACACAGTGGAGGTCCCACACAAAGCACTGAAACTGACCTGTCACATTCCCCCACTAACAGCAATATAAATAACAAAAGGGGAAAGTATAATCTCAAACTTCATTACAGTGCCTATAGAAGAGCAATCTTTCACCTACACCCACGCTTCCCTTTGGTGGCTGCGCAAGGTGAGCTCGATCTACTTCTTAATTGTAAACAAATTGCTCCCTGAATATGAGCAACAACTGTGACTGCAGTTAGATGTGAGTTGCTATGAGCCTCCTAGGATGGCCATGGTAGGGAACAGAGATAAAAACACAGAAAGAGGGAGGGAAACAGAGATAAAAACACAGAAAGGAGGAGGGGAGCAGAGAGATAAAAACACAGAAAGAGGGAGGGGAACAGAGATAAAAACACAGAAAGATGGAGGGGAACAGAGATAAAAACACAGAAAGGAGGGGAACAGAGAGAAAAACACAAAGTGTAAGGTTTCCAAAATTTGCAGATCCCCAAAACCTAAGGAAAAAGGACTTTGGAACTACCCCAGAGTAATAAAAATGCATTTGGGCCTAACCTAAGAGACTTTAAGACCAAAAACCAAGTTTTGGCATTTAAAAGACATGTCTGGACCTTTAAGGGAGAAAAGGCTGCACAGGAGGTGGGTTCGACCTCTGTAAAGCAGTTTTGGGTATTGCAGTTAAATTGCATTGTCTGGGGAATTGGGATGACCTCACTCAAGCCCCAGCAAGCATTAACATTTTGACAATAGACCCTAAGAGAAGACAGTCTCATCCCATCAAAAACCAATCAGCCAAGAAGATCGACAGGATGCAAACCATCCCAAAAAAAAAACATTTGACACTTACATAACCCATTAAAGACATGCATAAAGATAGGAGTCCGAGGCCCAGTCAAGAGACCCAAAACATGAGGACAATGCAAACTCCGATTAAACAACAGATTGACAGGATGGAGCTATCCGGAAACCACTTCACACATTTACAAAACCAGTTAACACGCTAGTAAAGTCGTTACTGTTAACGAGGTCTTACAATGACCGGGATTTGATTTGGGGTAGATAAGGCCACTTCAGTTTAGTATAATTGAAGGCCCATCAAACAGTTACAGTTTAAGTTCAACAGATGGCAGTTCTGCTGTTCAATCGAAAAGTCTGTTTTCAGCAAGAAGTCAGAGCTGGAGTTACAGAGTTCAGGACAAGCAGGCAGAAGGCAGTTTCCACAGTTCTGCAAGAAGGCAGTTCCACAGCTCGGAAGAAGACAGTTTAAACAGAGGCAGAGTTACAGCAAGAAGTTCAACAAAGAATGCCAACAACTTCACAAGCAGACCGACACGCAAGAAGAAACCAGAGCGACTGCCTCAGTGACCATCGGACACCTCGCGGCAACAAGGGCCTTACGAAACCTTTCACTCGAAAGACTCTAAACCCTAACTCTCAACTATCAAGGATTCGTTTGGTGAGCATTATCCCTGGTTCTCCAGAGTCCAACCTAGCCAGTGAAGTGGGATTGGGAGGGGTGAAGTATTCTTCTAATGTTATTTTCCTCGCCTGTACCTCGTGTTCCCCAACCTGTGTTTAAGTGTTAAGTGTGTTTTAAGTCTGTTACACTTTTCTTTTTAATAAAGTCAAAATTCTTTCATCATAACCTGTTGTCTACTGCATCTTTATTCACAACCCCCAAATAATCCAAGGTCTAGAACCAGGGGCGTGGGAGCGCTCGAACTGCTCACTGAGTCAGAAGTGAGGCTGACCCTACCACTCCACCCTCTACAAAAGGGGGGAAGAGAGAGAAAAACACAGAATGGGGGGGTAACAGAGGGATAGGGGGGAATTTTATCAATGGGGGCGCGTTGTGGGCGGGACTGCTGCTTGTCGGGTTTCAGTCCCGCCCCCAATCACATCTGGCTAGCCCATGTTATTTTCCCTTGATTGACCTTGTTCAGACTGCCCTTCGGGCATGGCAGGCCAATTAAGGGAAAGCCGGTGACAGAGAACGTCAGCGTATGACGTTTCATCAGATGAATTGTCACCGTTTGACAGCTTTGAGAAACTGTCAAACACTGACAATCTCTGTTCTTTGGTGAGTCCTTGTACTCAAGACTCACCAAACCTCTTTCCTGAGCAGAAATCAGATGGCTGTTGCATCGGAGAATGCAGCAGCCATTCTGTCATCTCCGCCGTGGAGATGAGGAGCCTCCGGATCCCCAAAGGTTGAAGCCTGCAGGAAGAAACAAAGGTAAGTAAACTTTTTCTAACACTTTTCACAGACCTCCCATACTTACCTCTCCACACTTGCACCCATCACTCAACTCCACAGCGCACTTTTCGAACCCTCTGACCCCCGCAGACCCACTGCTCGCCTCGCTGACCCTGGCGGGGTTTCCTGACGACGGGAAGCCCGCACTTCTGTTCGTAAAATAGGGATAAGCCTGTTAACAGGCAGTTAAGTGGCTGTAATCCCCTACCCGCCTCGAGGAGACGGGTCCCCGTGCGAGTCGGGGACCCGCCTCCTGGGAAGATGGCACGGAGGCGGGTTGGTGGCGGGTTTGGTGCCCGCTCCCAGTTTTTACCATTTTCCCGGCAGTCCCGCCCCCAAACCTGCCTCCCCAGGGCTGGCAAAATTCACCCCGAAAGCACAGAAAGGGGGAGGGAACAGTTGTGACTGACTGCTCGGCCCAACGCCTTTGAACTGTGGTGTTTCTCTCACTTCTTGCTGCTCCTGGTGTGTGCTTGGTGGGCCTTCTGTAAAGTTTCACAATTATCGTGATTCAAAATAACATGAGAAGCAGATTCGTTTGATCAGTTTTATTAAACCAAATGCTGTCCTGATAATAAAGGACACAGAAGCCTGTAAAATGGCCACCGCGCATCGTGGCAGAAGCTTCCAGAAACACAGTGGGCAGACAAGATGGCGTCGAATAAACATTCAGTATAAGATTGGATCATACTCGGTAAACACTGATAAAGACAGGATGCAACCCGTTTGCATTTTAAACAATAGCAATGATATAAGTGCTGGAATCGTTTTCCTATGCACAATAAGGATCATTGTACTGGGCAATCGAAGGCCCATCCAGACACATCAATACACAAATACCCCCCCGGCTCTACAATGAGAGAGACATTGACGGGTGATTAAGTCAGTATTCGGGGGTCCCAAAACCAGTCAGGGAGACGATTCATACACATCCTGGCTGGTTCAACAATGGGGAAAACATTAACGGATAGTTGGCCAGTTCCAGGTGCCACCGAAACCCGTTAAAGAAGATAATCGCCCCATGCTGGGAGTTTTGAGCGCCAAATATTTCACAAAGGACAAACATTAAGATTTGAGTGGGAGATAAGCGGACACATCACTATAACTATAGAGAACAAATGTCCATCGGTCTCTTATTCGCTTGCCTCTTCATGAACTCACTTGACCTGTGGGCTCTTGATTTTCTCTCTGGACTTTGTTGACTCTTGACTCTTAGCCGTACTGGTCGGTTATTCGAGTGTTGGGTGGAGCTCAATCGGTACGAGCCGCCCCGACAACGGCAAGTAACAGGGTGCACCATCCCGAGTGTCGGTAAATGGTGTCTGGACCCGGAGGCCCGAGGAGACGAGACGAGAAGAAGATGAGAAGAAATTCCTCGTGCCGCCACGGTCAGTAAACCCCGACCGTGCCCGAAATATAAATACAGGACTCTTCTTTGAGTTCTACAGACTACAACCTGTACCGGACACAGGAAGACTCTTCTTTGAATTTTACAAACGTTCCGAGTTCTGTAGATTTCTTCATGACAACAGAGAGTCTGGCCTGCTTTTCGCAGCAGCGAAAGTAAACAAGTGGGGTGCAGAGACCCTTCCAAACACGTGACAGTCAGGCGCTGCAGCGAAACGAGCTGAGTGCCTCACTTTAAAATCTCCGAAGTAACATGAGTGGTGAGCATGTTTTCCGATCCTACAAATCCAGACGTAGTTTAGGTATTGTTAAGGGAGGGTGGTTTTTAATAAAGTTAAGGTATAATGTGTTCCCCTTTTTATGATGTGCCGTGTGTTCTCCATTTCCATAGACCAAGCTTTATGAATGTATGTATACTTGTACTCTCGTTGATTTGCACCTATGACATGTATTTCATGATTTTAGACGCCATGCAATAAAGATTTCGATTTTGTACTATTCAACCAGCTCTATTTGAGTTTTCTCTGCATTACTGCTCCTTGCATCTAAGTCCAGGTGTTAGAACCGTAAGGGCGAGTGGGTCGAACCACTCACAGGTGCTTATTGCAAAAAGGCTGGCCGGAGAGCAGAGCAAGCAATAGTATAGGCAACGAAGGCCTAACCTCGCACCAGCACCGTCTGAGACACGCCCCTTTACACTTCAATTATACAGAATTGAAATGGCCTTGTCTACCCACCAAATCTGTTCAGTTCATTGTCTGGTTTTGGCGGGCTCGTAAATCGGTAACGATTTACTACCACGTTAACTGGGTTTTAACAGGCCTTCAATCTCACCCATTCAAAATGGCCTTATCGACCCGCCAAATCTGTTCAGTTCATTGTCTGAATTTGGCGGGCCTGCTACCAGTAACTGCTCTGTAAGTTTCAAATGGGTTTTTGGGATGGTTTGCATCCTGTCGATCTCCTTGGCTGATTGCTGGTGATTGGTTTTGTGTTTTGGGTTCCTAGGCTGATTTATAGCCTAGTCCTGGGTGCTCTGTATTATACATGTTTCTTGATGGGCCCTTTAATCGGTTTGATGGGACCTGTTGTTTTGGATGGGAATGTCTGCTCCTAGGGTCTATTGTCAAAATGTTAATGTGTGCTGGGGCTTTGAGTGAGGTCATCCCGGTTCCCCAGAAATTGCAATTAACTGCAATACCCAAAAACTGCTTTTACAGAGGTCGAACCCAACTTCCTTCACAGCCTTTTCTCCCTTTACAGGCCCAGACATGTTTTTAAAATGTCAAAACTTGGTTTTTGGTCTTACAGTCCTTAGGTTAGGCTCAAATACAATATTGTCAATCTGAGGTAGTTCCAAAGTCATTTTTCCTTAGGTTTTGGGGATCTGCAAATTTTGGAAACCTTACAAACATCCCGATATCGAAACATAGAAACATAGAAAAATAGGAGCGGGAGTAGACCATTCGGCCCTTCCAGCCTGCTCCGCCATTCAATATGATCATGGCTGATCCTCTATCTCAATACCATATACCCCCTCTCTCCCCATATCGTGAAAAGCACTTTATAAATGCAAGTTTTTTCTTTAAAAGGTTCCAGTTCAATCTCATGTCTCTAATCAGTCACAATGTCTCCAGTATCAGGCCTAAGATCTATCATTTGTGTCTCCATATTATCAAATTTTAGGTCCATCCAGGTTTTACAGATGACAAACCTGGTCAAGTTGTTCTTTATCTTGGGTGGGGCATTAGTGCAGACGCAGGGATTGTGTGTTGGAATTATGCATAGTAGGCAGATTGTGACATTAGCGTGCAACGGTGATTTGACACCAGCCCTGCCATTTTGGAGCTCAACGCTCCAGCTAATGCCCTCTCTTAAACTTGCACAGCTGAGCACACGATCAGCAGCAGGAAGGACCCCCCACCAGCGCTATTTAAAGGTATCATCAACTACTTACAGGTTAGTTGCTGATTGATTTCTACTGGCTGTTGCTGAGTTTCTAGAAGTGTTTGGTGGTTTCTAGAGTTCTTTAAAGTTGCTGAAATCTACAGTGAGTGGTGTGGCAGGTGCTGAAGGACTTTGTAGTGACTTCAAGGATTCTGCACAGACCACTTGCTCTCAGCCATGGGTCCAGTAGTAGGCATTCCACTTGGCCGACAGCTTGACAGGGAGAATGAGCAGAGGCAGCACAGAACACGACAAGCTGCGGGAAGTGTGTGGAGGTGGAGGGGGAGAAAGGCTCTCAGCAGGAGGCCATATCCACCCAGTGTGTTCAGAAAGCAATACTCCGACCTGAACCTCAGCAAGGAACAGTGTGTCCGACGTCTGCGCTTCACTAAGGATGTCCTCACTGAAATCTGCCACCTGCTGCGGCCACGACTGCAGCTTTAGAGCAGGGCAAGGGCCACTTTGCCAGTGGTTGTGAAGGTCATGGTGGCCACAAACGTTTATTCAGCAGGCTGCTTCCAGGCTGGAGCAGGAGATATTTGCAACATCTCCCAATTTGCCATGTACTGTTGTATAAGGGAGGTAGCTGAGGCTCTGTATTCCAAGAGAGCTGAATACATTTTCTTCTCTCTGGCGGAGAAGGCACATGGCTTTGCGAAGATTGCAGGCTTCCCCATGGTGTAGGGTGCCATTTACCGCATGCACGTCGCTCACGGAGCCGCATCTAAACTCTGAGATGTACCACAACTGAAAGGAATTGCAATCCCTCAGTGTCCAGCTGGTGTGAAACCATACTCAGCGAATCATGCTTGGTATCCTGGCAGCAGTCATGTTGCCTTCATTCTGCGGCAGTCCGCTGTGCCATCTGCGTTTGAGCCACCCTGACAAAGCAGACGGTGGCTACTGAGAGACAAGGGCTATCCATTAACAACATAGCTCCAATGCGTAATCAACGCACATGTGGGAAGCATTCATACAACAAAAGCCAACCTGCCACATGAAATATCATCGAACACACGATTGGCGTGCTGAAGCAACGCTTCCACTGCCTGGAGTGCTCTGGAGATGCCGTGCAGGACTCAACAGAGCGGGTTTCGAGGTAGTCTGCTGCATGCTGCACAACCTCTCCATCATCAGGGCACCGTCCTTGCCAGGAGCCATACGGCGACCAGCGGAGGAGTAGGAGGAGGAGAAGGAAAAGGGAGGGAGGAGGCAACCCAGACAGCCCCTTTCTAGCCGGACTGTCCATGAACGACTCATCTTGCTGCGATACCGATAAATGCAAGCCCAATTCCACATTCACCAACGGTCCCACTCCTTACCTTCCCTCTGTCACTGACCATCACAGCGTCCTCTTGGCAACAATGCAAAAATAAAAGCCAAAGCAAAATAAACATTTCAAACCCAATTTATTCATGAAATCATGCCATATTGCATACAAACATAAACTAATCACCCTTGTGCATTCCCTTAGTGCCTGTTTTCCGTGTGCCTTTGCCTGTCCTAGTGCTCCTACACAGTGCTACCCCAGTGGCTGCAGCATGGCTGGCGGAGGAGACTGCAGATGACCTTGGATGATGACATCGAGTAACTCTAGGCCTAGAAGGCCCGGATTTGGACTGCATCAACTTGGTGTGGGCGGCAGCAGTCTGAGCTGGCTGGCTGACAGGCAACCACAAGGGCACTGGCTGTGTAGCAGCGGTGAGAGAACGAATGCTGACATCCTCAGAGAGGACAGCAGGTTCGTGCTCCATGGAGCCACTGCCACTCCACCGGGGCGGAGCGTCATCCATCCTAGTAATCTGTTGGAGAACAGACTGCTGGACTGCTGTGAAACCCTGCAAGTCCTTTTGAACACTGGTAAGCACAGCCACGATGGCAGCAGTCTGAGCTTGGGTGGCAGCAGCCTGAGTCTGCATGAGAGCAGTCTGAACTTGCTTGACAGAAGTCTGAGCTTCCAATGCAGCTCCCAGGCGTTGGGTGTCTTCTGCTTGTGCTGCAATGGAAGCTGAGACATTGGCCATCATACGCTGCATCCTGGTTGGGTCCGCAAGTGTGCTAATGGAGTTGGCCATCACTTCCATGCTGGAAAGGATGGGCTCCAAGCTCTTCGCAAAGCCCTGTGCCAAGTGGTTGCTGGACTACTCCATGCTCCCTGACATTGAATGCAGGCTTTCTGGCAGGTCTGCCAATGAATTAAGCATTTCATTGTGCGTACCCATCAGTGTTCTCCTGTAGCCTGCCCTATTGAAATGCGCATGTGAGTCCTCTGCAGAAGAACTCGTAGGGGAAGTGGGATGTGAGAAGGAGGATTGGATATGATGATACCATCATCTTCAATTGTTTCAGCCTCGCCACAGGCCATGGGCTCAGCGATCACCTCTCCAACGATGGCAACCACCGTCTCCTCTGTCGGGGTAAGGTCATGCAGCTGTGCCTGTCTCGCACCGGTTAGCACCTGCTGCCTCCGGTTATGCACCAACTTGTCCTGCAAAAGAGAGGGTAGTGTGTCAGTGAGTGTTCTGCAATGTATTTGGTTGATGTGACTGTCATTGTTGAATAGCTGACAGTGCGTGCAAGCTGTGAGATGTGGGTGTGAAGCGTGCAGCAGTGCTAAGTGTATGAGGATGAGGTGAAGCTGTGAATGTGAGGTATGAGTCATGTTTGGCAGAGATTGTTGGTAGGTGAGCGATGGGGTGTGGTGCACTGAGCAGTGTGTGAGTCTAGTGGTGCAGTTGTTGGGATATGGCATTTGTAGATGAATTCACTGACCTTGACCACTCATGTGAGATCATTGAACTTTTTGCGTGCTGCATCCAGGTCGTCGGGGCTTGACGTCTGGCATTGACTGCCACGGCTACCTGCTCTCACTGCCTTCTGAGAGTTTGTCTGGAGGGCCTCCTGGCCCCCTGTGGATAGAGGACCTCTCTCCTCCTCCACCAAGGTTTCCAGTGCAGTGCCTGAGAACCGTGGAGAACGCTCTCTCCCCTGTTGCACTATTAGTCAGTGTTCTTGCAGTCAGACTCTCTTCCCCAGACACTTGCAGCACCTGCTCCAGCCAGATTGCACTACCCCCTTTAAGATGTGCAGGCTGGAGATGTAAGAATCCAGTCAGAAAATATGGTGTGAGACCTGACCTCGACCTAGGGCCATGACAAACTGGAAGCTATCTGAAGATGGGATGGGTTGTTTAGTTTTGATCTGTAATTGTACAAGAGATGCTCTAATCATTTGAAGTTTCATGCCAGTAATCTCCACTTTATTTACACCATCACACTTCCTGTTCATGGTGTTAATGCACCATCCTTCAAATTTTGAAGTGACCAGTGGAACTAGTCTGTGAAAGCTGGCCCAATGCTTGCTCTTCATACCCTACAGATACATTGCCCAAAGCATGGAGAACTGAAGGCCAATGTTTCATGAAAATTTGGGTTAAGCTCCTCAGGAAGATAGTCTTCATGGAGCAAATCTCACATGCATTTTGATGCAGACACAATTTATTTCTTAAATAATTTCCCCATATTGAATTGTTTCCCACCATGATTAAACTCTTAGCTCAGTTAACCAACCTGAGAGACTCGTTAACATTCTTCATTCTGTGATTGTTTCAATTCTGTCTCACCTAGACAGAAAGACATGATCACATGACTTCTTCTAACACCAGGGCAGGCAGTAATGCCCCAGAATAATGAATGTTTTGTTATGAATTTGTGTAAATGAATTCTTTGCTCTTCTTAGAAATGTGAAGTTGTCCTTGTCAAGGAGTTGATAGTCTTAGTCTTATTCTTTGTGGTCGTGTACTGCTTGCGGCATGGGAGGGTCCTGATTGGTTATCTGAGTGTCCAGGTAGCTGATGTCCTCTGTGACAGTTTTTGTATAACATGCACAATGGTGCTGTCTTTGGTTGAGATGTGCTGGAGCTTCCCATTGCTCTTGGTGATAGATTTCTTACATGAACTAGTACTGCCATGCTGTAAGACAATGGCATGACGGGAAACATTTGGGAATCTTGGTGGAAATGTCCTAGTTCTGTAGTCAGTCGCTGGCTGCCTCTGGCCTGGTGAAAGTGTGTAAGGGATTCTCCTGACCCTGCGTGTCTCGTAGCCTGTGAGATTCACGCGGCTCTGTGCAGCCTGTATGTCAGTGCGGGTCTAGGCCTGGTTGCCTGTTCTGGTCTCCAGCCAGTCTGGGAACACTAGACACACCTGTGAGTGGTTCGAATCACTCTCCCTTACGGTTCTAGACACTGGACTTAGATGCGAGAGCAGTAATGGAGATAAAACTCATGTAGACTTGGTTTGAATGGTACGAAATGGAAAATCTTTATTGCATGATACTTAAAATTATGAAATACATGTCATACGCACAGATTAATGACAGTACAATCTTACAAACGGTTATAATCCATCTTAGGGAAACGAGGAACGAACGGCACAACGTAAATAGGGCACACATTACAAATATCCTTAATCTTTACACCCTCCCCTATCAATATCTATCCTAAACTAGCTTCGTAGGATCTCGAGACTCATGCTCACCACTCGTAATAACTCGGAGAAATCCCGAATAGCTGATCGGATGTTTTTCACCGCAGCACCCACGTGTCGGTCAGGAGATCTCCTGGTCCCACTTGTTTACTGGCTTCTGCTGCTCGGGCTAGTAGGCTGGACCGTCTGCTGTAGTGAAGACCTCTGTTGGTGGACTTCACAGTTTAGTCGAGGAGCACCGTTGTCAATATCATTGATACGATGTGTTTGCACAGTCCAGTTATCATTGATGCAATATGCTTTGTTAGAAGTTTAAAGAAGAAAACTTCCTGTCGAGAAGACTTGGCTGATCGACCTACAGGCGCGGTCGGGATTTACTGACCGTGGCGATGGATATGGTCTTCTTCTCTTCTCCTCTCATCTCATCTCATCTCATCTCATCTCGGGCCTTTGGTTCCGCTGCCAGTTACCAACATAGGTCTTCGTTACGCGACACGAGGTAGATCCGTACGGATCAGAAAGTTCAACAGTCTTTTCAGAAGAGGCAACAGGCACGCAGAAGCCCAACTACGAGCACACAGGAGCAGCCACGAGGTTACGAATCGACCGGATAAAACACAGGAGCAGCCACGATGATAAAAGCAGCAAGCGAGCAAGAGCGGCAAGAGAGCGAATGGACGGTTTGGGGCCTGCAATTATAGTGCAAAAATCTTCCGTTTCCCGCCCAACTACAATGTCCATTCTTTTGTTTAGGGTTTGGCGCCCAAATGTCTTGTATGGGTGATCTCCGTTCTTAATGGGTTTCGGGGCTACTCATGAATGTTTGAGTACCTGTTAATATTTCTCCCATTGTTAAATCGGTCGGTGTTCTCCCTGGAGGGGTTTGGGGCTTCCAAGTGTCCTGTATAACTACCTGCTAACGGCTCTCTCATCGTAGAGCCGTTGGGAGTTTACATATTAATGTCCTTTGGATGGGCCCTTAAGTACTCGGTACAATGGCTTTCCTTTGCACCTGGGAGACCGATTCCAGTATCTATGTTTATACTGCAAACCCATAATGTCCCGTGTATTATCTTCACTGTGCTGAATCGTTATCGATCTTGCAAAAATGTTTAATGGAACGCCATCTTGTCTGCCTGTTGAAAAGTCTAGAATGTTCTGTCACGAGGTGCGGCGGCCATTTTACAGGCTGCTTGTGTCCAATTTAAACCTGACAGCATTCTGCTGAAATAAAAGCTGTTTGAACGAAATTTTGTGTTTTCTCCTTATTAATCAAATCGCGATAATTGCGAATTCTACAGTCCCTCCTGTTGATGCGAATAACTCCGCTTATCGTATCAAAAATCTCAGTGGTGAGCAATCTTATCTCGATTTCACTCCGAATCCAGTAAATTAATCCCATAAATTTTAACTTAACTAGGGTCTCTGTGTCGTCCTCATTTCCCAAGAAAATCACATTTTATATCACCGTAGGCATCATTTGCCCTTAAACTTACACCACTTGTTTTCCTTTCCGGCGTAACCAGGCCGATACCTCACGCATCACCTGTATATTTGTCTTTTATTCAGGGAAAGGAAAAACAAAACCCAAAACCAAACAATCAACACCATCACCAAAATAAACAAATCCCAACTCTTAAACATGTCGAGTTTCCAACGTATTTACAATGAGTACAAACTTCCGCGGCGCACGTGGCGAGCGGGAGTGACGCCATTTTCCTATTACACGGTACTCTCATCGTGCACGCGCATGTAACGTTCTCGCCACTCTCCCGTGTTCTCATGCTTGGTGAGGCGCCTGTCTCTTTTACAATGTATGAACAATAGGTACACTACAATAAACACTTGACAGACGACTAAAATGTGGGAGGCTATTCTGACCCATGAAGGCACTTCAATATTCGTGAACAGATTCCACCACGGTGGAACCACTATGTCCAAAATGTCTGTTCCTATCTCGACAGTTTTCTGCTCTAACGTATAAAAATGCTTCTGTGATACCGCGACGGCTTTCAGAAGTTTGGTTAAATGCTCAGGGAGAGGGGGAATGAGGTATCCAAAATGCGCGACAAATTGCTGCAAGTCGGTGAAATTCTCTTTTACTGTGAGATGAACAGTGGATGGTTCAGGGATTGGGATAATTCGCTGTTGTGCTACTTGAACTTCAGCCCTGGGTTTAAAACAGAAACTGCTGTCACTCACCGGACACCGGCTACGGTTTCCATGCTGGTAGTGTTGCGCTGCAGTGGTAACACAATATGTTCCACCCCCGATGTATGCTACCTGCGGAGGCACATGATCTTGTGCCATTGCCTCCATGGTGCAATTCATGGACTTGGCGCCAGCCGTTCTGAACCCGCACTGTGGTGTTAAAAAGGCATTCAAGTGCTGGGGGCACAGTATTATGTGTGCTCCCCTGCCACGACAACCAGAGAGATCTGTACCTGTCATCGTTTGCTCCCAGCGGATGACGTAAGGTGGAACCGCTGCATAACGAATGTGGGCTCCCCCCTGAATGACACCAATGTTCTCTACCCGATATACCGGGGCGGGCTTTGCTGTGTTGCCCAAAACCGGCATGCGTAATACTATTCCCATAATAGTATGGTTTGAACGTCCGCAGTCCACGGGGACTGGGCAAGCTTCTGAAGCTAGCCTGAGCTGGCACGGACTTAATGCGTTCTGAAAAGGGTGGAGCGCCCGTAGGTGTTTGTTACTTATCCAGGACGGAACCAAACCTTGTTTTAAATCCTCCAAATTACTGCGGCCCTCGCCCAGTAACCACGCCCCGTAAAGCACGCACACCTCGTTCTGCGCAGCTTGATCGGATGCATTCCGATCTTCCCTAATCAGGGCATTTACCGTACGCGCATGTTTCTCCAGCTCTGCTATGATTTCCTTTAAATGGAGAGTCATGGCTTGGTCCTCGTGTAGACCTGACCCTACCACTTTATTCTCATCTGTTAGAATGTCTTTTAACTGTGTTTTTAAACCATTAATCTGGGTCTGCAGCTCCACACTGTCTAGAGCGTTGACCACAGATGTCCCTGTGTTAAAAGCAGTGAACGCATCGTTCACCACACCCCTTCTTTGTCTCCCCACCTGACCCAAAACTTCGTGTGGTGCGGTGTACAAGCTTGTCTTGTCAATTTCTGCAAAATCAAACTCGTAAAATTGTCTGAACATCTTGGTCAACAGGACCTGATACAACTGTTCCGTCTTTTTGGGGCACCACTCTGGTAACCGTACCTCAGTGAGATTTAAAATCACCGAGGCCACCGCGTAATGTACCCCCTGAAATAGTATCTGGTCTGTGGGGACCAGTACCAAACCGTTCCCGGGTCCCTTACTAGTTTTAGGGCACCCTTCTTCCTCAGTTAGAACCACCGGAATCGTGGGCGGGGCTTTGCGTGGGCGCGTAATGAGCTCAGTGGCATTTACTGGGATCGGGGAGAATGGGGCTCCGCACCCCCTGGTGCTCGCATCCCACCTCATCCCCTGTCCGTTATCCTGCCACTGATTAATAAAAAATATGGAGATGCCTTTGGGGCAAACGTACTTTGACCCCCACATACATACATAAATCCCCTCATCCGGTTCCCACCATTTGTCCCAACAGACTTTCACTTGTCCGTCTGTCCCCGTAATTGTCCGATGGGTATTATTACCCAGTCGTTCCCACTCGACCGAAGAGTTTCTCATAGTTTTGCTCAGCTTTCGCAGCCACCACCATCGGCTCAATGGGACATCCCCACTACAGGTCAAACAAATCCGTTTGCCGACGGTGACGCTGATCCTGGGTGCGATGATCCGTACTTTGGGGCACATTAAAGAAGTCTCTTTGTAGGCGAACCCCGATGTGCTGGAATACTCCGTTGAGTTCGTTCCCAGCCATCCTGGCCACCTTCCCTTGTGGAAATAGGTGCTGGTCCCCTCTGCCTTCCGTCTTCCGGTCCCATCCACCGCGATGGGGGCCGTGTCCCCGGAACATCCAAACACCACGACATCCTTGGTGTGGCCTCGATAGGCCAATCCACATCCGATTGCCACGAGCAATACTAGAAGTCGTTCCATCCTTCCTTGGTTCCTGTGATCAGATAGAATGAGGTAGCCAGCCTCGCAAAAAGTCTCTGGCTGTTGTGAAGGGTGAGCGGGTCCCCTGACCTCGCCTCACGTAAACTTCAACGTTTGCTGAATAGACTTCCTCTAAACCTAGCCTTAAAACTCCCATCATTTTATCGTTATCTGTTAAAACACTACAAACTTAACCTTGAACTAATAAACTTAAAACTTAACCTTGAACTATAAACTTAAAACCTTAAACTAATAACTTTACAGTGCCGCCCGTTCTCAGGGCGGCCCCTTTAAATTCTGAGAAGGCTGCTGCGAGCTCTTCCCGACGGTGGGAGGGCACTGACCCTTCCCTCTGATCTGCCGCAGCCTGTTACTGCTGCGATGTGGCCTGTCTCTACCCGGGTTATCTTAACCTGAATTTTACGCCTTGGGGCAGTCTGGGGACATGACCACATCCTCCTGGGCTGGGGTTCTCTGCTTGACCTACGGGGAGTTGCTATGGGCGGGGGTTCCGTGACGGACGGACCGGGTTCCGAGACCTCCAACGGGATGACCTGGGGTTCCATCACAGTCGCCGGCTCCGCCTCCGCTGACTCCGCCTCCCTAACCTCGGGGCTGGCATTTCGTGGCTCCGCCCTGCTCGGCCCAGCAGGCGGCCCTTCACTCGTGATCTCTGCCTCCCCTGAGGACTGGACGTTCAAAGCGGGCGGCCACACCTCTGGGAACCACATTGGTACTCTCTGTGCTCCTATAGCGGCTGGCCCTGCCTCCTCTAGCTCCTCCCTCCTGTTGTCGGGACCTGCAGCTTGTGTGTCCACCCCGTGTGGATCTCTACCTATCGGCCCCATTCCTCCCAGACCGTTCCTCAGGAACCACCCGTCATCATCACTATGCTCATCTGCACTATCCTCATCTGACCAGGGTACCCTGGGTTCTTCGTCATCTAACCCCCAACTCCAGAAAAACGCTGCATGATCGTCCGGGATGTCCCTTCCCCTGATGCAAGCTGCTACGCCTGCCTGTGTGCCTTGTGGTCCTACCTGGGGCTGTGTTTTCCCATTGGCGGGATTTACCCCTGTAGTTTTCCCCTGCGCACCCGGCTGGTACAGTTTGCATTGGTTTATGTGGAACCACTTAGTGCGCCGAGGTACTTTTACGGCGTAAACCATGGGACTCGCCTTGTCTACAATGTTGTAGGGTCCCATATACAGTGGTTCCAGACTCCCTACTCTGGCGTAGTTTCTGACCATGACCTGGTCTCCTACTTCCCACTCCCGCGTTTTGCGGGGTTCCAGCAACAAGCGATTGCCCTGATGCTGCCTTCCCATGTTCCCAGCCGCCTGCTCATAAACTTGCTTCAGGCGCTCCAAGAGAGTCTGGGCGAACTTGTCCCTGCTTATCTCTTGAAGCTGACCCTCAGTGAGCACCGGGGCTAGCACATGGGTGGGGGTTCGCATGAGCCTGCCGGTCATTACCTCGTGCGGGGAGTACCCCGTACTTTTTGACTGACTGGCCCGGACCCCCATGAGGACTAAAGGCAGAACTTCCGCCCATTTTTGGGGCGAGTTCCTAGTCTCTTTCCTCAATTTCTCCTTCAGGGTCCGGTTCATACGTTCAACAATCCCGGATGACTGGGGATTGTGTGCTACGTGCCACTTCCCTTCAATGCCCAAAAGCATGAGGGTGTTCTGCATCACCTGGCCGGTGAAATGACTCCCTTGGTCTGACTCCACAAAACGGGGGAGTCCCCATCGCGAGAACACTTCCCGGACCAAGATTTTTGCTGTACCCAGTGCCGTAGCTGTTCGACAAGGGAAGGCTTCCACCCACTTGGAAAACACATCTACCAGGACGAGGCAGTACTTATAACCTCCCTGGGTGGTGGGCAGGGGTCCTATATAGTCGATCTGTATCGACTGCCATGGTCCCTCTACCCTTCTTACGTGTCCCATGGGCACCTTCCTTTTCTGGGGGTCTGGGTTGTTTGCAGCGCACACAAGACAGTTTGCACAGAACTCGCGGACTTGTTCCCTGAGCCCTGGCCACCATCCCGCTTGCTCTACCCGTTGCCAGGTAACCTCGGGCCCGGGGTGCCCTGCCCCTGGTCCCTCGTGAGCCAACTGGAGGAATTCCCTCCTGTGCTGCTGCGGCACAACCCACTGCTCCCCGCGGAACAGCATGCCTTCCTTAACTGAGAGGGTTGCCGTACTGTACGGACCTTCTACCTGTCTCCCCTCAGCAATCGTTTTTAGGACTGCTTTTAGGGCGGGATCCTGGGCTTGGACGGTCTTAAGGTCTAGGGGCAATGCTACCCTGGTGTTCCCGGTATTCCCGTCCCCGCCACGGACCGCTGCTATGGGTCCGGTCCTATAGGGGTTCCAGAAAGTGCCGTCGCGGGCACCCTCCCTGGCTAGCGCATCCGCCTGCCGGTTGCCCTCCCCACGGGGCTCTGTGGAGGAGTGAGCTTTCACCTTATGGATGAAAATCTCTCCTTCCTCCCCTACTGCTGCTGCTAAGATCTTTTCCAGCAAGGGCTTCACCGTTAAAGGTCGCCCGTCCGCGGAGGTGTATCCGCGGCGGGACCAAATGGCCAGGTATTCCGTACACGAATTGCAGGTGAACATACTGTCCGAGCAAATCGTGTATGGGGTTGGGAAAATGTCTGGGTGGGTCACCACGTACACCACGGCAGACAGCTCAGCTTGCTGCGCGCTCATGGTGCTAGGGAGCTTGATCGCCAGGGCAAGGTCTGCCGCAGGGTCATAAACTCCACACCCTGTGAGTCGCTCGCCAGCAGATACTGTGCTAGACCCATCAACATAAATCTCGCGCCCAGTGGGATGTATCCCGGCCCGTAAACCTATGTTGACGTCCCACACCCCTTCCACCGAACACCGGTGGGCTGTACCGGGGTATACCAAATTGGCCGCAAGCCTGGGCTCGCAAAGACCTTTTACTCTAAGATCCAACTGGGAGAGAAGAAGGGTCCAACGCGCAATGCGTGCGCTGCTTACGGTCCCGTCTTTAATCCTCCCATCCAGAAGCATCTTAGTTGGTGTGTGATGTGTGAGGAGAGTGATGGGAGAGAGCCCTGTGAAGATCGCTGATCTTTTCACAGCCCAATGCGTGGCTAAAAGGTGCCTTTCGCAATTGGAAAAACTTCTCTCCACATCCGTTAATACCCTGGACGAATAGACAACCGGCCTCAGCTTGCCGTGACGCTCTTGGAGCAGCACGGCGCTTAAGCTGTCCCCGCTGGCAGCCACCTCCAGGAAAAACTCCTTCCCCCCATCTATGGCCCCTAAGGCTGGCGCGGTCTGCAGATCCCTTTTTAACTTCTCGAAGGCTGCTTGGCAGCCCTCGTCCCAAAGCCACTCCACCCCCTTATGGAGGAGTCGGAGGAGCGGCGCCGCTGTGGCCGCATAATCTTCGATAAAATCCCTGCAGTAACCGGTCAGTCCCAAGAAGGACCTCACACCCCTTACGTTGCTGGGAATCGGTAATTCTTGCACCGACTCCCTCCTTGCTTTGTCTATGGCTCTTTCCCCAGCGCGTAGGGTCAGTCCCAGGAATTTTACTTCCTGCTGACCGATACGTGCTTTCTTTGGGTTTACTTTAAAACCCTTTCTCGCTAACAGCTCCAATAATTCGTCCAGTAGTGGTCCGTGCTCCTCCCTTGAGTCCGTAAATAGGAGCAAATCATCCACATACTGTACTATCTGATTGGGCTGACTAAACTCCTTTAAACTTCCTGCCATACACTGATGAAAAATACTGGGGCTATTGTGGAAACCCTGTGGCAAACAGTTCCACGTGTACTGTTGCCCTTTAAACGTAAAGGCAAACTTGTACTGGTCCTCTCGCCGCAGCGGGATGGACCAAAAACCGTTCGAGATATCCAGCACCGTGAACGTGGTCGCGGACGCTGGGATGCTCCCTATTAGGTCAGCAACTGCTGCTACTGTGGGCGCGCAGGCGGGAATGTTACTGTTAAGGACTCTGTAGTCCACCGTGGCTCTCCACGAATTATCCGGCTTCCTAACCGGCCATAATGGGGAGTTCACGTGTGTGGCTATCGGCCTCAACACGCCCTGCTGCACCAAGGAAGACATTGCTGTCTCCATATCGGGTTCTGCTTCTTTGGGGAAGTTATACTGCTTTTGGGGTCGGGTCATGGGGTCCCCATCTACGCTGACCTCAAACCCGACCACCCTCCCACAATCGTGCTTGTGGGTTGCAAACGCGTGCATATTATCTGACACGTACGTTTGCATGTCCGTTGGGACACCTGCGACCATAAGCCTGAGGTCGTAGCCTCCGGATGGCTGTACGGTACACAGGACCCCTGTTTCTTCCTCCCCTTGAATTACCATTACCTCGCCTTTTTCACCCTTAGCCCCCCAGAGACAGTGATTTCTGAGGTCCACGAGGATCCCGTGTCCCGCTAGGAGATCGGACCCGAGAATACCTCTTCCACCCCACTTTTGCCATGCCATCAGTATACACTTCCACTTAAGGCGAAGTGTTCCTAAACGAATGGATAGCGGGAGGGAAAACGTGCCAGCCTGTTCTTTCCCTGTGAACCCTGCTAGCGTGAATGGGACCTTGGTAGATAGCGGCGAGTCAAAAGGGTCATCTGTATGGATTATGGTGCAAGAAGCTCCCGTGTCCAACAAATAACTGCCCTTCTGTTTCTCTACCTCCATCTCCACCACAGGTCGCCTCCACGCATCATAGCTGAGCGGACACAGGTAGACGGGCTGTGCTGGTTCTAGTCATGGGGCACTATTAGACGGTCCTGCGGCACCTACGGGGCCGGTTGCGACCGCCACCTGTCCACGCGCATTCAAAACCATCTTGCGCATGGCTCCTAACACTGCTTCGAGGTCGTCGGGAGAGGTGGGTGCCTTTGCTTCCTTAGGCGGGACAGGCGCCTGGGCTCGGACCGCGGGATTTTTATCCTTGGAATCCTTCCAAGGGTTCCTGCAGTGCTTGCGCCAGTGCCCTGTCTTCCCACACCCGTAACAGGCATTACTTGCCTGTGGGGCGCGATTACCCTCCTGATGCCACTCTCTTTGAGCCGGGGCTGCGGGTCGTACCTCATGTACTCTTCCCTTAAAGGGACGTGTCGTCATACCCCTTATGTTACGGTAACCTAACGTGAGTCGATTCAAGACCGACTCTTCCGTAAGGTTGAGGTCATTGGGATCGAACCAGGCTTTTGCCTGCTCTCTAACGGCTGGTAAACTGTTGGCTATTATGCACCTAAGCCAATGAATTAAAGCGGCGCCTTCCACATCTTCGCGCTCGGGCGCACCTAGACAGCTGCGCTCATATACTGGCCACAGCCTGTCGGCAAAAACCTTCGGGGGTTCTCCCTCCATCTGCACTGTCTGTCCCACTCTAGCAAACGGACCTCCGTCGTTCGCTCCCACTACTTCTAGGACCTCATTTTTCAATTCCTCATAACTTTTGTTTCCCCTCTTGCTCTCGCCTGAGAGACACTGAAGGACCGAGCTGTCTAATGAGAACAGCAGCATTTTTGCTGTCTCCCCATCATCGCAGCCGTTAATGGCTGCGGCTTGCTCAACTTCCCTGAAATGTACGGAAGGGTCGTCTATCTCGGTCAGCTTCCTTACGTGGTTTATCATGGCTCTCAGCTGATGTGAACTGTGAGGCAACACCAGCTGTCCGAGGAGATCCCCCGGTTCTTCCCCACCGTTTCTGCTTGGGCCCCTTTTAATCCCCGTTACTGGATACAACGATCCTTTTTTACTTCCTTTTCAACGGGCTCTTTTGTTTCTTCCGTTGCTTCCTCCCTAACCCAGGTTTCTGAATAGCTGGGTGGCGCGGAGGGCGCAGTGGCTACTACTTCTTCTGCTTTACTTGGTGGGGAATTTCTAAATCTCTCATTTACTAGCGGCTGGCGCGCCGACGGATTGATAAGGCACACCATGCCGTTCGCATTATTCACGGCCTTTTTGAGGCTCTCTATCTCTTTTTGGCAGGCGCTATGGTCGGCTCCCTGAAACTTATCCTCAAGGGCCAACTTATACGCCGACCTAACCCCCATTAAGCTCTCTTCTTGAGTTCTTATCTGGGCAGCTTGGCGGTTACATCTTTCCTTCATCCTACTCTCGTTCAATTTTGCTTCAGTGATCTGGCACTCGAGATACTCTACCCTTGTTTTAAGGTAACTGGAGACTTCCTGGCTTTCCTGGCGTAACTCATTTAAATTCTTAATGAGCACCTCCCCTCCAGAAACCTTCTCCTCCATTTCTCCCTCTAAATGGCTGATACGAGCTGTTAGCGCTGCAATGGTCTGGTTTGAAATCTGAACCTGCCTTTTGTAGCACATAAGCCAGACTGCTTTCTCAACTGCCTTTTTATGCTCCTTACTATCTGTCCACCTTTCAGCTGCCTCTAGTGGGCTCTTATCCGCTAACAATTCACTTATCCACTTTTTAGTTAGATTAACCTTTCCAAACACATAATCCGCTATCTTTTCCTGCATAACATTTCGTACCGTCATTCCAAAATCTAACACACTACCCTCTCGCTGCCAGTGTCCTGCCGCGGTCGCCATTTTCTGTAAGGGATTCTCCTGACCCTGCGTGTCTCGTAGCCTGTGAGATTCACGCGGCTCTGTGCAGCCTGTATGTCAGTGCGGGTCTAGGCCTGGTTGCCTGTTCTGGTCTCCAGCCAGTCTGGGAACACTAGACACACCTGTGAGTGGTTCGAATCACTCTCCCTTACGGTTCTAGACACTGGACTTAGATGCGAGAGCAGTAATGGAGATAAAACTCATGTAGACTTGGTTTGAATGGTACGAAATGGAAAATCTTTATTGCATGATACTTAAAATTATGAAATACATGTCATACGCACAGATTAATGACAGTACAATCTTACAAACGGTTATAATCCATCTTAGGGAAACGAGGAACGAACGGCACAACGTAAATAGGGCACACATTACAAATATCCTTAATCTTTACACCCTCCCCTATCAATATCTATCCTAAACTAGCTTCGTAGGATCTCGAGACTCATGCTCACCACTCGTAATAACTCGGAGAAATCCCGAATAGCTGATCGGATGTTTTTCACCGCAGCACCCACGTGTCGGTCAGGAGATCTCCTGGTCCCACTTGTTTACTGGCTTCTGCTGCTCGGGCTAGTAGGCTGGACCGTCTGCTGTAGTGAAGACCTCTGTTGGTGGACTTCACAGTTTAGTCGAGGAGCACCGTTGTCAATATCATTGATACGATGTGTTTGCACAGTCCAGTTATCATTGATGCAATATGCTTTGTTAGAAGTTTAAAGAAGAAAACTTCCTGTCGAGAAGACTTGGCTGATCGACCTACAGGCGCGGTCGGGATTTACTGACCGTGGCGATGGATATGGTCTTCTTCTCTTCTCCTCTCATCTCATCTCATCTCATCTCATCTCGGGCCTTTGGTTCCGCTGCCAGTTACCAACATAGGTCTTCGTTACGCGACACGAGGTAGATCCGTACGGATCAGAAAGTTCAACAGTCTTTTCAGAAGAGGCAACAGGCACGCAGAAGCCCAACTACGAGCACACAGGAGCAGCCACGAGGTTACGAATCGACCGGATAAAACACAGGAGCAGCCACGATGATAAAAGCAGCAAGCGAGCAAGAGCGGCAAGAGAGCGAATGGACGGTTTGGGGCCTGCAATTATAGTGCAAAAATCTTCCGTTTCCCGCCCAACTACAATGTCCATTCTTTTGTTTAGGGTTTGGCGCCCAAATGTCTTGTATGGGTGATCTCCGTTCTTAATGGGTTTCGGGGCTACTCATGAATGTTTGAGTACCTGTTAATATTTCTCCCATTGTTAAATCGGTCGGTGTTCTCCCTGGAGGGGTTTGGGGCTTCCAAGTGTCCTGTATAACTACCTGCTAACGGCTCTCTCATCGTAGAGCCGTTGGGAGTTTACATATTAATGTCCTTTGGATGGGCCCTTAAGTACTCGGTACAATGGCTTTCCTTTGCACCTGGGAGACCGATTCCAGTATCTATGTTTATACTGCAAACCCATAATGTCCCGTGTATTATCTTCACTGTGCTGAATCGTTATCGATCTTGCAAAAATGTTTAATGGAACGCCATCTTGTCTGCCTGTTGAAAAGTCTAGAATGTTCTGTCACGAGGTGCGGCGGCCATTTTACAGGCTGCTTGTGTCCAATTTAAACCTGACAGCATTCTGCTGAAATAAAAGCTGTTTGAACGAAATTTTGTGTTTTCTCCTTATTAATCAAATCGCGATAATTGCGAATTCTACAGTCCCTCCTGTTGATGCGAATAACTCCGCTTATCGTATCAAAAATCTCAGTGGTGAGCAATCTTATCTCGATTTCACTCCGAATCCAGTAAATTAATCCCATAAATTTTAACTTAACTAGGGTCTCTGTGTCGTCCTCATTTCCCAAGAAAATCACATTTTATATCACCGTAGGCATCATTTGCCCTTAAACTTACACCACTTGTTTTCCTTTCCGGCGTAACCAGGCCGATACCTCACGCATCACCTGTATATTTGTCTTTTATTCAGGGAAAGGAAAAACAAAACCCAAAACCAAACAATCAACACCATCACCAAAATAAACAAATCCCAACTCTTAAACATGTCGAGTTTCCAACGTATTTACAATGAGTACAAACTTCCGCGGCGCACGTGGCGAGCGGGAGTGACGCCATTTTCCTATTACACGGTACTCTCATCGTGCACGCGCACGTAACGTTCTCGCCACTCTCCCGTGTTCTCATGCTTGGTGAGGCGCCTGTCTCTTTTACAATGTATGAACAATAGGTACACTACAATAAACACTTGACAGATGACTAAAATGTGGGAGGCTATTCTGACCCATGAAGGCACTTCAATATTCGTGAACAGATTCCACCACGGTGGAACCACTATGTCCAAAATGTCTGTTCCTATCTCGACAGTTTTCTGCTCTAACGTATAAAAATGCTTCTGTGATACCGCGACGGCTTTCAGAAGTTTGGTTAAATGCTCAGGGAGAGGGGGAATGAGGTATCCAAAATGCGCGACAAATTGCTGCAAGTCGGTGAAATTCTCTTTTACTGTGAGATGAACAGTGGATGGTTCAGGGATTGGGATAATTCGCTGTTGTGCTACTTGAACTTCAGCCCTGGGTTTAAAACAGAAACTGCTGTCACTCACCGGACACCGGCTACGGTTTCCATGCTGGTAGTGTTGCGCTGCAGTGGTAACACAATATGTTCCACCCCCGATGTATGCTACCTGCGGAGGCACATGATCTTGTGCCATTGCCTCCATGGTGCAATTCATGGACTTGGCGCCAGCCGTTCTGAACCCGCACTGTGGTGTTAAAAAGGCATTCAAGTGCTGGGGGCACAGTATTATGTGTGCTCCCCTGCCACGACAACCAGAGAGATCTGTACCTGTCATCGTTTGCTCCCAGCGGATGACGTAAGGTGGAACCGCTGCATAACGAATGTGGGCTCCCCCCTGAATGACACCAATGTTCTCTACCCGATATACCGGGGCGGGCTTTGCTGTGTTGCCCAAAACCGGCATGCGTAATACTATTCCCATAATAGTATGGTTTGAACGTCCGCAGTCCACGGGGACTGGGCAAGCTTCTGAAGCTAGCCTGAGCTGGCACGGACTTAATGCGTTCTGAAAAGGGTGGAGCGCCCGTAGGTGTTTGTTACTTATCCAGGACGGAACCAAACCTTGTTTTAAATCCTCCAAATTACTGCGGCCCTCGCCCAGTAACCACGCCCCGTAAAGCACGCACACCTCGTTCTGCGCAGCTTGATCGGATGCATTCCGATCTTCCCTAATCAGGGCATTTACCGTACGCGCATGTTTCTCCAGCTCTGCTATGATTTCCTTTAAATGGAGAGTCATGGCTTGGTCCTCGTGTAGACCTGACCCTACCACTTTATTCTCATCTGTTAGAATGTCTTTTAACTGTGTTTTTAAACCATTAATCTGGGTCTGCAGCTCCACACTGTCTAGAGCGTTGACCACAGATGTCCCTGTGTTAAAAGCAGTGAACGCATCGTTCACCACACCCCTTCTTTGTCTCCCCACCTGACCCAAAACTTCGTGTGGTGCGGTGTACAAGCTTGTCTTGTCAATTTCTGCAAAATCAAACTCGTAAAATTGTCTGAACATCTTGGTCAACAGGACCTGATACAACTGTTCCGTCTTTTTGGGGCACCACTCTGGTAACCGTACCTCAGTGAGATTTAAAATCACCGAGGCCACCGCGTAATGTACCCCCTGAAATAGTATCTGGTCTGTGGGGACCAGTACCAAACCGTTCCCGGGTCCCTTACTAGTTTTAGGGCACCCTTCTTCCTCAGTTAGAACCACCGGAATCGTGGGCGGGGCTTTGCGTGGGCGCGTAATGAGCTCAGTGGCATTTACTGGGATCGGGGAGAATGGGGCTCCGCACCCCCTGGTGCTCGCATCCCACCTCATCCCCTGTCCGTTATCCTGCCACTGATTAATAAAAAATATGGAGATGCCTTTGGGGCAAACGTACTTTGACCCCCACATACATACATAAATCCCCTCATCCGGTTCCCACCATTTGTCCCAACAGACTTTCACTTGTCCGTCTGTCCCCGTAATTGTCCGATGGGTATTATTACCCAGTCGTTCCCACTCGACCGAAGAGTTTCTCATAGTTTTGCTCAGCTTTCGCAGCCACCACCATCGGCTCAATGGGACATCCCCACTACAGGTCAAACAAATCCGTTTGCCGACGGTGACGCTGATCCTGGGTGCGATGATCCGTACTTTGGGGCACATTAAAGAAGTCTCTTTGTAGGCGAACCCCGATGTGCTGGAATACTCCGTTGAGTTCGTTCCCAGCCATCCTGGCCACCTTCCCTTGTGGAAATAGGTGCTGGTCCCCTCTGCCTTCCGTCTTCCGGTCCCATCCACCGCGATGGGGGCCGTGTCCCCGGAACATCCAAACACCACGACATCCTTGGTGTGGCCTCGATAGGCCAATCCACATCCGATTGCCACGAGCAATACTAGAAGTCGTTCCATCCTTCCTTGGTTCCTGTGATCAGATAGAATGAGGTAGCCAGCCTCGCAAAAAGTCTCTGGCTGTTGTGAAGGGTGAGCGGGTCCCCTGACCTCGCCTCACGTAAACTTCAACGTTTGCTGAATAGACTTCCTCTAAACCTAGCCTTAAAACTCCCATCATTTTATCGTTATCTGTTAAAACACTACAAACTTAACCTTGAACTAATAAACTTAAAACTTAACCTTGAACTATAAACTTAAAACCTTAAACTAATAACTTTACAGTGCCGCCCGTTCTCAGGGCGGCCCCTTTAAATTCTGAGAAGGCTGCTGCGAGCTCTTCCCGACGGTGGGAGGGCACTGACCCTTCCCTCTGATCTGCCGCAGCCTGTTACTGCTGCGATGTGGCCTGTCTCTACCCGGGTTATCTTAACCTGAATTTTACGCCTTGGGGCAGTCTGGGGACATGACCACATCCTCCTGGGCTGGGGTTCTCTGCTTGACCTACGGGGAGTTGCTATGGGCGGGGGTTCCGTGACGGACGGACCGGGTTCCGAGACCTCCAACGGGATGACCTGGGGTTCCATCACAGTCGCCGGCTCCGCCTCCGCTGACTCCGCCTCCCTAACCTCGGGGCTGGCATTTCGTGGCTCCGCCCTGCTCGGCCCAGCAGGCGGCCCTTCACTCGTGATCTCTGCCTCCCCTGAGGACTGGACGTTCAAAGCGGGCGGCCACACCTCTGGGAACCACATTGGTACTCTCTGTGCTCCTATAGCGGCTGGCCCTGCCTCCTCTAGCTCCTCCCTCCTGTTGTCGGGACCTGCAGCTTGTGTGTCCACCCCGTGTGGATCTCTACCTATCGGCCCCATTCCTCCCAGACCGTTCCTCAGGAACCACCCGTCATCATCACTATGCTCATCTGCACTATCCTCATCTGACCAGGGTACCCTGGGTTCTTCGTCATCTAACCCCCAACTCCAGAAAAACGCTGCATGATCGTCCGGGATGTCCCTTCCCCTGATGCAAGCTGCTACGCCTGCCTGTGTGCCTTGTGGTCCTACCTGGGGCTGTGTTTTCCCATTGGCGGGATTTACCCCTGTAGTTTTCCCCTGCGCACCCGGCTGGTACAGTTTGCATTGGTTTATGTGGAACCACTTAGTGCGCCGAGGTACTTTTACGGCGTAAACCATGGGACTCGCCTTGTCTACAATGTTGTAGGGTCCCATATACAGTGGTTCCAGACTCCCTACTCTGGCGTAGTTTCTGACCATGACCTGGTCTCCTACTTCCCACTCCCGCGTTTTGCGGGGTTCCAGCAACAAGCGATTGCCCTGATGCTGCCTTCCCATGTTCCCAGCCGCCTGCTCATAAACTTGCTTCAGGCGCTCCAAGAGAGTCTGGGCGAACTTGTCCCTGCTTATCTCTTGAAGCTGACCCTCAGTGAGCACCGGGGCTAGCACATGGGTGGGGGTTCGCATGAGCCTGCCGGTCATTACCTCGTGCGGGGAGTACCCCGTACTTTTTGACTGACTGGCCCGGACCCCCATGAGGACTAAAGGCAGAACTTCCGCCCATTTTTGGGGCGAGTTCCTAGTCTCTTTCCTCAATTTCTCCTTCAGGGTCCGGTTCATACGTTCAACAATCCCGGATGACTGGGGATTGTGTGCTACGTGCCACTTCCCTTCAATGCCCAAAAGCATGAGGGTGTTCTGCATCACCTGGCCGGTGAAATGACTCCCTTGGTCTGACTCCACAAAACGGGGGAGTCCCCATCGCGAGAACACTTCCCGGACCAAGATTTTTGCTGTACCCAGTGCCGTAGCTGTTCGACAAGGGAAGGCTTCCACCCACTTGGAAAACACATCTACCAGGACGAGGCAGTACTTATAACCTCCCTGGGTGGTGGGCAGGGGTCCTATATAGTCGATCTGTATCGACTGCCATGGTCCCTCTACCCTTCTTACGTGTCCCATGGGCACCTTCCTTTTCTGGGGGTCTGGGTTGTTTGCAGCGCACACAAGACAGTTTGCACAGAACTCGCGGACTTGTTCCCTGAGCCCTGGCCACCATCCCGCTTGCTCTACCCGTTGCCAGGTAACCTCGGGCCCGGGGTGCCCTGCCCCTGGTCCCTCGTGAGCCAACTGGAGGAATTCCCTCCTGTGCTGCTGCGGCACAACCCACTGCTCCCCGCGGAACAGCATGCCTTCCTTAACTGAGAGGGTTGCCGTACTGTACGGACCTTCTACCTGTCTCCCCTCAGCAATCGTTTTTAGGACTGCTTTTAGGGCGGGATCCTGGGCTTGGACGGTCTTAAGGTCTAGGGGCAATGCTACCCTGGTGTTCCCGGTATTCCCGTCCCCGCCTCGGACCGCTGCTATGGGTCCGGTCCTATAGGGGTTCCAGAAAGTGCCGTCGCGGGCACCCTCCCTGGCTAGCGCATCCGCCTGCCGGTTGCCCTCCCCACGGGGCTCTGTGGAGGAGTGAGCTTTCACCTTATGGATGAAAATCTCTCCTTCCTCCCCTACTGCTGCTGCTAAGATCTTTTCCAGCAAGGGCTTCACCGTTAAAGGTCGCCCGTCCGCGGAGGTGTATCCGCGGCGGGACCAAATGGCCAGGTATTCCGTACACGAATTGCAGGTGAACATACTGTCCGAGCAAATCGTGTATGGGGTTGGGAAAATGTCTGGGTGGGTCACCACGTACACCACGGCAGACAGCTCAGCTTGCTGCGCGCTCATGGTGCTAGGGAGCTTGATCGCCAGGGCAAGGTCTGCCGCAGGGTCATAAACTCCACACCCTGTGAGTCGCTCGCCAGCAGATACTGTGCTAGACCCATCAACATAAATCTCGCGCCCAGTGGGATGTATCCCGGCCCGTAAACCTATGTTGACGTCCCACACCCCTTCCACCGAACACCGGTGGGCTGTACCGGGGTATACCAAATTGGCCGCAAGCCTGGGCTCGCAAAGACCTTTTACTCTAAGATCCAACTGGGAGAGAAGAAGGGTCCAACGCGCAATGCGTGCGCTGCTTACGGTCCCGTCTTTAATCCTCCCATCCAGAAGCATCTTAGTTGGTGTGTGATGTGTGAGGAGAGTGATGGGAGAGAGCCCTGTGAAGATCGCTGATCTTTTCACAGCCCAATGCGTGGCTAAAAGGTGCCTTTCGCAATTGGAAAAACTTCTCTCCACATCCGTTAATACCCTGGACGAATAGACAACCGGCCTCAGCTTGCCGTGACGCTCTTGGAGCAGCACGGCGCTTAAGCTGTCCCCGCTGGCAGCCACCTCCAGGAAAAACTCCTTCCCCCCATCTATGGCCCCTAAGGCTGGCGCGGTCTGCAGATCCCTTTTTAACTTCTCGAAGGCTGCTTGGCAGCCCTCGTCCCAAAGCCACTCCACCCCCTTATGGAGGAGTCGGAGGAGCGGCGCCGCTGTGGCCGCATAATCTTCGATAAAATCCCTGCAGTAACCGGTCAGTCCCAAGAAGGACCTCACACCCCTTACGTTGCTGGGAATCGGTAATTCTTGCACCGACTCCCTCCTTGCTTTGTCTATGGCTCTTTCCCCAGCGCGTAGGGTCAGTCCCAGGAATTTTACTTCCTGCTGACCGATACGTGCTTTCTTTGGGTTTACTTTAAAACCCTTTCTCGCTAACAGCTCCAATAATTCGTCCAGTAGTGGTCCGTGCTCCTCCCTTGAGTCCGTAAATAGGAGCAAATCATCCACATACTGTACTATCTGATTGGGCTGACTAAACTCCTTTAAACTTCCTGCCATACACTGATGAAAAATACTGGGGCTATTGTGGAAACCCTGTGGCAAACAGTTCCACGTGTACTGTTGCCCTTTAAACGTAAAGGCAAACTTGTACTGGTCCTCTCGCCGCAGCGGGATGGACCAAAAACCGTTCGAGATATCCAGCACCGTGAACGTGGTCGCGGACGCTGGGATGCTCCCTATTAGGTCAGCAACTGCTGCTACTGTGGGCGCGCAGGCGGGAATGTTACTGTTAAGGACTCTGTAGTCCACCGTGGCTCTCCACGAATTATCCGGCTTCCTAACCGGCCATAATGGGGAGTTCACGTGTGTGGCTATCGGCCTCAACACGCCCTGCTGCACCAAGGAAGACATTGCTGTCTCCATATCGGGTTCTGCTTCTTTGGGGAAGTTATACTGCTTTTGGGGTCGGGTCATGGGGTCCCCATCTACGCTGACCTCAAACCCGACCACCCTCCCACAATCGTGCTTGTGGGTTGCAAACGCGTGCATATTATCTGACACGTACGTTTGCATGTCCGTTGGGACACCTGCGACCATAAGCCTGAGGTCGTAGCCTCCGGATGGCTGTACGGTACACAGGACCCCTGTTTCTTCCTCCCCTTGAATTACCATTACCTCGCCTTTTTCACCCTTAGCCCCCCAGAGACAGTGATTTCTGAGGTCCACGAGGATCCCGTGTCCCGCTAGGAGATCGGACCCGAGAATACCTCTTCCACCCCACTTTTGCCATGCCATCAGTATACACTTCCACTTAAGGCGAAGTGTTCCTAAACGAATGGATAGCGGGAGGGAAAACGTGCCAGCCTGTTCTTTCCCTGTGAACCCTGCTAGCGTGAATGGGACCTTGGTAGATAGCGGCGAGTCAAAAGGGTCATCTGTATGGATTATGGTGCAAGAAGCTCCCGTGTCCAACAAATAACTGCCCTTCTGTTTCTCTACCTCCATCTCCACCACAGGTCGCCTCCACGCATCATAGCTGAGCGGACACAGGTAGACGGGCTGTGCTGGTTCTAGTCATGGGGCACTATTAGACGGTCCTGCGGCACCTACGGGGCCGGTTGCGACCGCCACCTGTCCACGCGCATTCAAAACCATCTTGCGCATGGCTCCTAACACTGCTTCGAGGTCGTCGGGAGAGGTGGGTGCCTTTGCTTCCTTAGGCGGGACAGGCGCCTGGGCTCGGACCGCGGGATTTTTATCCTTGGAATCCTTCCAAGGGTTCCTGCAGTGCTTGCGCCAGTGCCCTGTCTTCCCACACCCGTAACAGGCATTACTTGCCTGTGGGGCGCGATTACCCTCCTGATGCCACTCTCTTTGAGCCGGGGCTGCGGGTCGTACCTCATGTACTCTTCCCTTAAAGGGACGTGTCGTCATACCCCTTATGTTACGGTAACCTAACGTGAGTCGATTCAAGACCGACTCTTCCGTAAGGTTGAGGTCATTGGGATCGAACCAGGCTTTTGCCTGCTCTCTAACGGCTGGTAAACTGTTGGCTATTATGCACCTAAGCCAATGAATTAAAGCGGCGCCTTCCACATCTTCGCGCTCGGGCGCACCTAGACAGCTGCGCTCATATACTGGCCACAGCCTGTCGGCAAAAACCTTCGGGGGTTCTCCCTCCATCTGCACTGTCTGTCCCACTCTAGCAAACGGACCTCCGTCGTTCGCTCCCACTACTTCTAGGACCTCATTTTTCAATTCCTCATAACTTTTGTTTCCCCTCTTGCTCTCGCCTGAGAGACACTGAAGGACCGAGCTGTCTAATGAGAACAGCAGCATTTTTGCTGTCTCCCCATCATCGCAGCCGTTAATGGCTGCGGCTTGCTCAACTTCCCTGAAATGTACGGAAGGGTCGTCTATCTCGGTCAGCTTCCTTACGTGGTTTATCATGGCTCTCAGCTGATGTGAACTGTGAGGCAACACCAGCTGTCCGAGGAGATCCCCCGGTTCTTCCCCACCGTTTCTGCTTGGGCCCCTTTTAATCCCCGTTACTGGATACAACGATCCTTTTTTTACTTCCTTTTCAACGGGCTCTTTTGTTTCTTCCGTTGCTTCCTCCCTAACCCAGGTTTCTGAATAGCTGGGTGGCGCGGAGGGCGCAGTGGCTACTACTTCTTCTGCTTTACTTGGTGGGGAATTTCTAAATCTCTCATTTACTAGCGGCTGGCGCGCCGACGGATTGATAAGGCACACCATGCCGTTCGCATTATTCACGGCCTTTTTGAGGCTCTCTATCTCTTTTTGGCAGGCGCTATGGTCGGCTCCCTGAAACTTATCCTCAAGGGCCAACTTATACGCCGACCTAACCCCCATTAAGCTCTCTTCTTGAGTTCTTATCTGGGCAGCTTGGCGGTTACATCTTTCCTTCATCCTACTCTCGTTCAATTTTGCTTCAGTGATCTGGCACTCGAGATACTCTACCCTTGTTTTAAGGTAACTGGAGACTTCCTGGCTTTCCTGGCGTAACTCATTTAAATTCTTAATGAGCACCTCCCCTCCAGAAACCTTCTCCTCCATTTCTCCCTCTAAATGGCTGATACGAGCTGTTAGCGCTGCAATGGTCTGGTTTGAAATCTGAACCTGCCTTTTGTAGCACATAAGCCAGACTGCTTTCTCAACTGCCTTTTTATGCTCCTTACTATCTGTCCACCTTTCAGCTGCCTCTAGTGGGCTCTTATCCGCTAACAATTCACTTATCCACTTTTTAGTTAGATTAACCTTTCCAAACACATAATCCGCTATCTTTTCCTGCATAACATTTCGTACCGTCATTCCAAAATCTAACACACTACCCTCTCGCTGCCAGTGTCCTGCCGCGGTCGCCATTTTCTGTAAGGGATTCTCCTGACCCTGCGTGTCTCGTAGCCTGTGAGATTCACGCGGCTCTGTGCAGCCTGTATGTCAGTGCGGGTCTAGGCCTGGTTGCCTGTTCTGGTCTCCAGCCAGTCTGGGAACACTAGACACACCTGTGAGTGGTTCGAATCACTCTCCCTTACGGTTCTAGACACTGGACTTAGATGCGAGAGCAGTAATGGAGATAAAACTCATGTAGACTTGGTTTGAATGGTACGAAATGGAAAATCTTTATTGCATGATACTTAAAATTATGAAATACATGTCATACGCACAGATTAATGACAGTACAATCTTACAAACGGTTATAATCCATCTTAGGGAAACGAGGAACGAACGGCACAACGTAAATAGGGCACACATTACAAATATCCTTAATCTTTACACCCTCCCCTATCAATATCTATCCTAAACTAGCTTCGTAGGATCTCGAGACTCATGCTCACCACTCGTAATAACTCGGAGAAATCCCGAATAGCTGATCGGATGTTTTTCACCGCAGCACCCACGTGTCGGTCAGGAGATCTCCTGGTCCCACTTGTTTACTGGCTTCTGCTGCTCGGGCTAGTAGGCTGGACCGTCTGCTGTAGTGAAGACCTCTGTTGGTGGACTTCACAGTTTAGTCGAGGAGCACCGTTGTCAATATCATTGATACGATGTGTTTGCACAGTCCAGTTATCATTGATGCAATATGCTTTGTTAGAAGTTTAAAGAAGAAAACTTCCTGTCGAGAAGACTTGGCTGATCGACCTACAGGCGCGGTCGGGATTTACTGACCGTGGCGATGGATATGGTCTTCTTCTCTTCTCCTCTCATCTCATCTCATCTCATCTCATCTCGGGCCTTTGGTTCCGCTGCCAGTTACCAACATAGGTCTTCGTTACGCGACACGAGGTAGATCCGTACGGATCAGAAAGTTCAACAGTCTTTTCAGAAGAGGCAACAGGCACGCAGAAGCCCAACTACGAGCACACAGGAGCAGCCACGAGGTTACGAATCGACCGGATAAAACACAGGAGCAGCCACGATGATAAAAGCAGCAAGCGAGCAAGAGCGGCAAGAGAGCGAATGGACGGTTTGGGGCCTGCAATTATAGTGCAAAAATCTTCCGTTTCCCGCCCAACTACAATGTCCATTCTTTTGTTTAGGGTTTGGCGCCCAAATGTCTTGTATGGGTGATCTCCGTTCTTAATGGGTTTCGGGGCTACTCATGAATGTTTGAGTACCTGTTAATATTTCTCCCATTGTTAAATCGGTCGGTGTTCTCCCTGGAGGGGTTTGGGGCTTCCAAGTGTCCGTATAACTACCTGCTAACGGCTCTCTCATCGTAGAGCCGTTGGGAGTTTACATATTAATGTCCTTTGGATGGGCCCTTAAGTACTCGGTACAATGGCTTTCCTTTGCACCTGGGAGACCGATTCCAGTATCTATGTTTATACTGCAAACCCATAATGTCCCGTGTATTATCTTCACTGTGCTGAATCGTTATCGATCTTGCAAAAATGTTTAATGGAACGCCATCTTGTCTGCCTAGGAGATCTCCTGGTCCCACTTGTTTACTGGCTTCTGCTGCTCGGGCTAGTAGGCTGGACCGTCTGCTGTAGTGAAGACCTCTGTTGGTGGACTTCACAGTTTAGTCGAGGAGCACCGTTGTCAATATCATTGATACGATGTGTTTGCACAGTCCAGTTATCATTGATGCAATATGCTTTGTTAGAAGTTTAAAGAAGAAAACTTCCTGTCGAGAAGACTTGGCTGATCGACCTACAGGCGCGGTCGGGATTTACTGACCGTGGCGATGGATATGGTCTTCTTCTCTTCTCCTCTCATCTCATCTCATCTCATCTCATCTCGGGCCTTTGGTTCCGCTGCCAGTTACCAACATAGGTCTTCGTTACGCGACACGAGGTAGATCCGTACGGATCAGAAAGTTCAACAGTCTTTTCAGAAGAGGCAACAGGCACGCAGAAGCCCAACTACGAGCACACAGGAGCAGCCACGAGGTTACGAATCGACCGGATAAAACACAGGAGCAGCCACGATGATAAAAGCAGCAAGCGAGCAAGAGCGGCAAGAGAGCGAATGGACGGTTTGGGGCCTGCAATTATAGTGCAAAAATCTTCCGTTTCCCGCCCAACTACAATGTCCATTCTTTTGTTTAGGGTTTGGCGCCCAAATGTCTTGTATGGGTGATCTCCGTTCTTAATGGGTTTCGGGGCTACTCATGAATGTTTGAGTACCTGTTAATATTTCTCCCATTGTTAAATCGGTCGGTGTTCTCCCTGGAGGGGTTTGGGGCTTCCAAGTGTCCTGTATAACTACCTGCTAACGGCTCTCTCATCGTAGAGCCGTTGGGAGTTTACATATTAATGTCCTTTGGATGGGCCCTTAAGTACTCGGTACAATGGCTTTCCTTTGCACCTGGGAGACCGATTCCAGTATCTATGTTTATACTGCAAACCCATAATGTCCCGTGTATTATCTTCACTGTGCTGAATCGTTATCGATCTTGCAAAAATGTTTAATGGAACGCCATCTTGTCTGCCTGTTGAAAAGTCTAGAATGTTCTGTCACGAGGTGCGGCGGCCATTTTACAGGCTGCTTGTGTCCAATTTAAACCTGACAGCATTCTGCTGAAATAAAAGCTGTTTGAACGAAATTTTGTGTTTTCTCCTTATTAATCAAATCGCGATAATTGCGAATTCTACAAGTGGCTGGCCAGTGTTCGATTGGCATTGTGAGCCTGGCAGGCTACATCATCCTATAAGTAAATTGGATTTTTTGGTGCATAAGCTTGATTTTATTGAAGGCCTTGTGTCTTCTTGAGAGCTCAAGGGAGAGCTCTGAAGATCAATATATGGTACCTCAGAAATTCAGCTCTCCTTTGCCTCTAACATGCCATTATCATCCTTTTAGTCTGAAATCTGTGTACAAAATCTCAAAGCTGTGCACTCAAACCATAAAGACCTTTGGATAAATTGAGGCTGAGAACAGTGACCATTGTTACAATTTTTTTTTTAATTCATTTATGGGATGTGGGCATCGCTGGCAAGGCCAGCATTTATTGCCCATTCCTAACTGCCCTTGAGAAGGTGGTGGTGAGCCACCTTCTTGAACCGCTGCAGTCCATGCAGTGAAGGTACTCCCACAGTGCTGTTAGGTAGGGAGTTTCAGGATTTTGACCCAGCCACGATGAAGGATCGGCGATATACTTGTAAGTTAGGTTGGTTTGTGACTTGGAGGGGAACTTGGAGGTGGTGGTGTTCTGAGGCGCCTGCTGCCCTTGTCCTTCTAGGTGGAACGGGTCGTGGGTTTGGGAGGTGCTGCCGAAGAATCTTGGCGAGCTGTTGCAGTACATCTTGTAGATGGTACACACTGCATACACGGTGCGCCGGTGGTGGAGGGAGTGAATGTTTAAGGTGGTGGATAGGATGCCAATCAAGTGGGCTGCTTTGTCCTGGATGGTGTCGAGTTTCTTGAGTGTTGTTGGAGCTGCACTCACAAGGCCAGCAGTGAGTATACCATCACACTCCTTACTTATGCCTTGTAGATGGTGGAAAGGCTTTGGGGAGGTATGAGTGAGACACTCACCACAGAATACCTAGCCTCTGACCTGCTCTTGTTGCCACAGTATTTATGTGGCTGGTCCAGTTAAGTTTCTGGTCAATAGTGACCCCCAGGATGTTGATGGTGGGGAATTCAGCGATGGTCATGCTGTTGAATGTCGGGGAGGTGGTTAGACTCTGGCTTGTTTGAGATTGTCATTGTCTGGCACTTGTGTGGCACGAATGTTACCTGCCACTTATCAGCCCAAGCCTGAACGTCGTCCAGGTGTTGCTGCATGCGGACATGGACTGCTTCATTATCTGAGGAGATGTGAATGGTGCTGAACACTGTGCAGTCATCAGTGAACATCCCCTTTTCTGACCTTATGTTGGAGGGAAGGTCATTGATGAAGCAGCTGAAGGTGGTTGGGCCTAGGACACTGCCATGAAGAACTCATCCAGTGATGTCCTGGGGCTCAGATGATTGACCTTCAACCACCACAACCATCTTCCTTTGACCATTATCCTAGGGTGGACATGGAGAGATTTTTTCAACTTATGGATGAGTCCAGAACAAGGGGGAATATATATATAAGGTAGTCACTAACAGTTCAAATAAGTAATTTAGGAGGAATATCTTTGCACAGAGAGTGGTGAGAATGTGGAACTCACTGCCACATGGAATGGTTGAAGCAAATATCATTGACACATTTAGTGACAGGATTCATGCATACATGAGCAAGATGGGAATAGAAGGGTTCAGGGGTCAGGGTAGGAAATGATAATTAGATTGGGAGGAGGCTCATGTGGTGTATAAACACCGGCACAGGCCAGTTGGGCCAAATGGCCTTTTTCTCTGCTGTAGATTCAATGGGCCAGATTTTGCTGGAAAAAATGACGGCATCTGAACGACGCACAGCGTTATTAATACACAGATTAAACAGGAACTTGTGGCAAGGAAAAGATACATCGTGAATTGCGAGGCGTCACAAACTGCTGGCCAGTTTGCACCGCTCCCCCTTTAGCTTTGCCAAAACGGCATCACTCACTTAAACTCACTGTGATATTCATGAAATTTCTGCATTTGCACATTGATTGCCCATTAAACTGGACACAGAAAGGTAAGCCTATGCCAGCGTAATACCCTTTTAACAACGTGGTATGTTAATGATTGCCAATCAACCTCTTTCCCAGAAAGTAAACAGTTATAAGTGTGGAGACTCATTCCTTCAGGTTGTCAATTGTTTTCGGAGATATTAAAAATGTCATTTTTTTTTCTTACTTTCACTATTTGTTTCTTTTCCCTCTCTCTTTTAATCCAATCTTTCTTTTATTTTATTTAATTCTCTTTCTGTGCCTGATTTGACATTTAATTCACCACTCTAATTCACCCTCCTACTCAGTAATTTCTGTTTATTTCTCAATCCTTAAAACACGTTGGTTAAGGAGATAGACTGTTTGTCCCATTGTTCATCAAGGTCCAAGATGTCCTGGTTGCTTTCATGGGAGTTGCTGTTCAGTTAATTTTTGCAATGTTCTACCAGGGTGTTTGCAACACAGAGCTCGTAGATTCATGTTTGCATGTTTCTAATAGTGATTAGGAAATTTTTGTTCAGCTTTCAACATTCTGCGAGTAGGGCACTGTGGTTGGTTAGAACTCCGAGCATCCCTGATTTTAATCGCTCAACCATTGGTAGCCGTGCCTTCAACTGCCATGACTCCGCCTCTCTACCTCTCGTTCCTTCTTTAAGATGTTTGTTAAAACCTACCTTTGACCAGGCTTTTGGTCATCTGCCCCACTATCTCCTTATATGTTCTCTGCAAAAAGAATCTAAACAAAATGCTTTATACTCAATGCCTCAATTAATACCTTGCTAAGGCCATCCCCACGCCTCCACTACTCGCCTTCAAGCAGCCGCCTAACCTCAAAAGTACCATCGTTCGCAGCAGATTACCCATCTTTCAGGAGAACAGCAACCAAGACACCACACAACCCTGCCACGGCAACCTCTGCAAGACATGCCAAATCATGGACACAGATACCATCATCACACGTGAGGACACTACCCACCAGGTACACGGTACATACTCATGTGACTCGGCCAACGTTGTCTACCTGATACGTTGCAGTAAAGGATGCTCCAGAGCATGGTACATCGGCGAGACCATGCAGACACTGAGACAACGTATGAACGGACACCGCGCAACAATCGCCAGGCAGGAGGGTTGCCTCCCAGTCGGGGAACACTTCAGCAGCCAGGGGCATTCAGCCTCGGATCTGGGGTAAGCGTTCTCCAAGGCGGCCTTCGGGATACACGACAGCGCAAAATCATAGAGCAGAAACTGATAGCCAAGCTCCGCACTCATGAGGATGGCCTCAATTGCGATATCGGGTTCATGTCACGATACAGAACGTGACTTGACATCATGGCCGGTCTTCCCAGGTGTTTTTTTTAAAAAAAAGACTAACACAAGAACCAACACAAATTGACAGGCTATGCAGCCAGCAGGTGGTTTGACACGTTGGACCCCCTGGGACACATCTCATTGTCTTGGCTGTGCTCTTAGTGTGTCTTTGATGTAGGGAAAGATTTGAATAGATTTTGTCTGTGTTTAAATTGTGAATTCAGGGAGATTCTCTCACTGCTAACTTACCTGAGGAAGGAGCGAATAGCTCCGAAAGCTTGTAAAATTAAAGAAATCTGTTGGACTATAACCTGGTGTTGTGCGACTTCTCATTTTTGTCCACCCCAGTCCAACGCCGGCATCTCCACATCAATTAATAAAGGTCATGATGCGGAGATGCCGGTGTTGGACTGGGGTGGACAAAATTGAGAGGTCGCACAACACCAGGTTATAGTCCAACAGTTTTATTTGAAATCACAAGCTTTCGGAGCTATCGATCGCCCCTTCCTCAGGTGACCTGAGGAAGGGGCGATCGATAGCTCCGAAAGCTTGTGATTTCAAATAAAACTGTTGGACTATAACCTGTTGTTGTGCGACCTCTCAATTCAATTAATAAAGCCAAGGATCCCATATGTTTTTTTAAACAGCCTTCTCAACTTTTCCTTGCATCTTCAAAGATGTGTGTACATACAACCCCACGTCTCTCTGTTCCAGCACCCCCTTTAAAATCAGACCATTTAATTCATATTGCCTCTCCTCATTCTTCCTACCAAAATGTAACACTTCATATTTCTCCATGTTAAATTTAATTCACCATGTGTTTGCCCATTTCACCAGTCTGTCTATGTCCACTTGAAGTCTGTTACAATCCTCCTCAATGTTTACTACATTTCTGAGTTTTGTTTCATCTGCAAACTTTGAAATTATGTCCTGTATACCCAAGTCCAGTTCATTAATATACATTAAAAAGAGCATTGGTGTTAATACCAAGCCCTGGGGAACACCACTGTATACTTCCCTCCAGTCTGAAAAACAATCGTTCACCACAACTCTCTGCCTTTTATCCCTTAGCCAATTTTGTATCCCTTTAATCCCATGGGCTTTAATGTTGCTGACAAGTCTATAATATAGTACTTTATCAAACGATTTCTGATAGCCCATATACACATCAACCTTATTACCCTCAACAGCCCTCTCTGTTACTTCATCAAAGAACTCGATCGAGTTCGTCAAACACGATTTGCCTTTAACAAATCCCTGCTGACTTTCATTTATTATCTCTAATTTTCCAAATACCAATTCATTTTGACCCGGATTATTGTCTCTAAAAGTTTCCCCACCACAGACATTAGGCCGGTTGGTCTATAATTGCCTCTCCCCATTTTTGAATAAGGGTGTAACATTTGCAATCCTCCAGTCCTCTGGCACCATAGTCCAAGGAGTGCATTCCATCCAGACCAGGTGACTCTTCTACTTTGGAGAACTTCCAACCTTCTAAGTACCTCCTCCAGTTTTATGGTCTCTGCAAAAAGAATCCATAGGAATCTCAAAATGCTTTGTTGTTTTGGTCTTAGAGAAGAATATTAAGCACTAGTGAGAGCTGAGTATTCTATTGCTATTTCACCTGCTGATTTCTCTTTACTTCTTTAAAAAAATAAATGAGAAATTGTAATTTTAACTTGAGTATGGTCTGTCAGCACAGTCTTTTGCACCTATTGGAGAGATCACGAGTATAAAGTGGACAACCCGCATTATTTCTGGTATAATCTAGTAGTAAAAGTATCTGCTGCTGGCCCTGAGGAACACTGCATACTGTTCACTACGTGCACCAGGTAGGAAGCTGCCTTTGTGGTGAGCATGAGTGAAGAGTGTTGAGAGGTGGTCTGAATAATAACAGTACCATTTTGTTCACAATTTAATAAATCAACACGAGGACCTGCAAATCTCTTTGCTCACCATATAACCTTGCCAAATCATATGGTCACCACAATAATTTGATAAATGCTTCCAATTACTGACTATAATGTATGAGAAACACATAACATTACTGTCTGATAATTTGTTTGTTAACATGTATCGTTTAAACACTCATTGTTGTTTCTTCCTTTGTAATACTATTGTAATGTGCCCTGAAGCCTTTACCATTTGCTGTAAGTATCAGATTTATGAAGAACATACTCTCATGCTTGCTTGTCTGGTTCAGAGTCTTTAGTCTTGAGGTTAGCATTATGGTAAATACAGGCTGCAGTGAGCTCCAACACAGTAACATGTCTGGGGTGTGAAAAAGTAGGAGAGCAAAACCTGAACATTTTGGGCTAGAAATTGGGCTCCTTTGCGCCTCCCGTTAGTGCCTCAGGCGCTAACGGAGCACCAATGGGTTTGCGACTGTGTGCGGCGATATCAACGCCTCCCGCTAAATTCGGCGGGAGTTTTGCGGCGGTGGTAAGACGTTGCGCCCCAATCTTCTGCGCCCAGAGATCGTGATGTCATTATCGTGCGCAGTGCCCCGGATTAAAAATTCCCTCTCGCCCCCTGCTTGTGCGCCCGCCGTTAACAGCGACAGGTAGAGGAGGTGGCTTTCAGTCGGATGTCCCCTGGAGGAGCTCTGTTTAAAGGCGTCCACTTCCGGTTTAGTTTTCATTGGCCATCAATGCTGCATTGTTAATTTCACATAGGCAAAGAGGCCTTTTGACCGATTTGAACGTTTTGCATTTTAACGAGTGTTCTGGCACATAAAGATTCTTCAGTTTCATTGAGGGGAGATTTGAAAGTGCAATATTTGGATCCTTTCATGGGGGCTGTGCTGGCACTGAACCACGCCCTCCAGCGTCATCGTCAGAGGCCACTGAGGCACAGAGAAAGAGTGCAAAATGTGGCCAGAGGTAGGAGGGCCAACAGGGCTCTCAACAGGAGGCCTTACCCACCCAGGGTATTCCGGCAGCAGTTCTCCTACATGAATTTCACTGAGGACCAGTGAGTTAGACGGCTCCGCGTCAGCAAGGACGTGGTCACAGAGCTCTGCCATCTCCTGCAGCCAGACCTCGAACCTCAGATCAGGTCCACCACTGCTCTCTCAATTTCTACGCCAGCGGATCATTCCAGTGTGCGACAGGCGACATCTCCAACATCTCCCAGTTTGCCATCCATTGCTCTATCCGCCAGGTCACAGATGCTCTGTACAGAAGGAGAAGGGACTACATTTCCTTCCCCATGACCAGAGAGAAGCAGCGCGAGCGTGCATGTGGCTTTGCCAGGATTGCTGGCTTCCCCATGCTGCAAAGCACCATTGACTGCACCAACGTGGCTTTGCGGGCACCTCATAACAATCCTGATGTATTCTGTAACTGCAAAGGCTACCACTCACTTAATGTGCAGTTGGTGTGCGACCACACACGGCGAATCCTGACCGTCTATGTACGCTATCCTGCCAGCAGCCACGATGCCTTCATCCTGTGCCAGACCAGTGACCAGCAGGACCCACACCTGACGTAGATCTCTGCTCAACTTGAGTGCTAAAAAGACAACTACACCTCACATCTAAGTGGTCTTTTCTTGACCTACTGCAGCACCACCTGTATTTCCCTCTTCAGCAGTGGCTTTCTCCATCTTAGTGGCAGAGGATGGTGGCCCTAGAAAAGGTTCAGCGGAGGGCCATGAAAATGAAACCTCATTTAAAGGCCCATAGTTACCAAGATAGACTAAGTGAGCTGGGGATTTTTGCTTCAGAAGAGTGTAGACTTCAAGCAGATTTGATTGCGGTCTTTAAAATAATGAAAGGATTAGACTCAATCCAAGAGGTTAGGCTCTTCACGCTAAATATGTAACAGAGGACAAGGGGATATTAGTATAAATTAAGCAAGCATCAAAAAGGAACTAGGTTAGATGCTAGGAAGTACTTCTTTTCTCAGAGTGTGGACTTGAATAAGTTGCCAAGACGTGCTGTGAGTACAGATTCAAAAGGGAGCTTTTCAAATTTCTGAGCTAACATATAGAAGGTAGGTGGGTCACTGGGAGTTGTGTAACAGACATCATAGTTTCCTGGAGCAAGTTTGATCACCTTTTGGGATTGGAAAGGAATTTCCTGACTTGGCGTCAGCTTGTTTTTCCACTGGATTTTTGCCTCTCCCAGGATTAAGTGGCAGTGATGAAGGAGTTGAAGTTGTGCAGAAGTTACAGAACGCCAAAATAGGACAGGTTGGACGGTCTTTACCCGTCTTTTCTCGTGTGTTTTGTATTCCACCCTTCATAGACAATTACCTCTGACCCAGGAAGTCAGATCAGAGTCAGGCCAGTAGGCAGAAGTCATGGTAGGAGGAAGGAAATCGAGTCCTGTATCTCCTAGTAAGTGGATCCTACGCACTGAAAATACTGGATTTCCTCTTTTCAGATTAGACTTTAAAATTAACCACTGCAGATTTTCCTCTCTCATTCTGCCTGATTTTGGGCAGATCTGGGTGATGGCAGAGGAAAATTGGGCATGAAGGAATTCTGCCGGATCCATGCCACCAATTGCCATCTGCAACATTTGCTTCAAGCATCTGCAAGTGATGGGGAAAACTGTTTGATAAAGGAAAACAGGTAAGAAATGGAGGCGAGAAAATTCACAATGTGGCGAAATTAGGCCTTAATCTCTGCAAGCAGGGAATTGCAGAGTATGGGGGGCTCTGGTTTTGATCGAAAAGGTAGTCAAAATATACTAATAGTGCACCACTATGCTCTTTCATTCAGGACAATCTCTTAATGAAACAGCAGATGATTCCATTAATAAGCTGAATGAAGACTGTACATTCACTAATCTCCTTACCGTGACCAGATATGAACTAACAGGAGTGAGTACCACCAAACCTAATGAAATTCTACATTCTTTTCTCTCATTTAGTGAAATTCAATCTTTCAATACCATAAGACACTTGAGTCTTTTCTGTTGACATCAAAACATTTTAAATCTTTTCTGTATGGTGAGAATAAATTAAAGAAAAAATATTTTAACGTATGAAACGGTAGAAAGTAGTCATTTGCAGTGGGTTTTAGAAGGTCCCAATCCTCACTGTTTGAAACTGACACCGACAGAAGCAGGGAACTGCTCTGTTTTGAATTGTAAAAATGTCTACATTCTAGCCCTGATTTTCCAATGTCCTCCCGGTTACATAGAGCCTTGTAGGCAGTTTGCGTACGTCAGGAAATCGAGCGCGTGCCCTTGCACTCCTGATTCTTCGTGTGCCTGATTATCTACAGGCAATTTTTGGGGGGAATGAGAAACTCCCTCACTGCAGCTGGGCACAGATACAATGACGACCATGACATCAGCCGGGTCACTGTGGATGCTGAAGCAGCGATTCTGTTGCTGGGGCAATCCAGGTAAGGTGTAAGAAATCCTTACTGTCTGTTGCATGCTGCCCAATTTAACCATTCAAAGAGGGATGAGTATACAACTGGAGAATGAGGATGACAGCGGGGCAGCAGCCCTATATGATGCTGGGCAGGAAGAAGAACAGGGAGAGATGAAGGGCTACGATATTCAGGCAGGGACAGTGGTCTAAAACTTCCAGTACCTCCAGTGAGCAACATCTACTCCCATCGACCATCTTTCAACAAGTCATGATCTCCCACACAGTGGAGGTCCCACACAAAGCACTGAAATTGATATAGAAACATAGAAACATAGAAGATAGGAGCAGGAGTAGGCCATTCGGCCCCTCGAGCCTGCTCCGCCATTCGATGAGATCATGGCTGATCATCCAAACTCAGTACCCTGTACCTGCCTTCTCCCCATATCCCTTGATAACTTTAGCTTTAAGAAATATATCTAACTCATTCTTGAATATATTTAATGACTTGGCCTCAACTACCTTCTGTGGTAGAGAATTCCACAGGTTCACCACTCTCTGGGTGAAGAAATTCCTCCTCATTTCTGTCCTAAATGGCTTACCCCTTATCCTTAGATTATGACCCCTGGTTCTGGACTCTCCGACCATCGGGAACATTCTTCCTGCATCTAGTTTGTCCAGACCTGTCAGAATTTTATATGTTTCGATGAGATCCCCTCGCATTCTTCTATACTCCAGCGAGTATAAGCCCAATTGACCCAATCTCTCCTCATATGTCATTCCTGCCATCCCAGGTATCAGCCTTGTGAATCTTCGCTGAACTCCCTCCATGGCAAGTATATCCTTCCTCAGATAAGGCGACCAAAACTGCACACAATACTCAAGGTGTGGTCTCACCAAGGCCCTGTACAACTGCAGCAGGACATCCCTGTTCCTGTACTCAAACCCTCTCGCTATGAAGGCCAACATACCATTTGCCTTCTTCACCGCCTGCTGCACCTGCATGCTTACCTTCAGCGACTGGTGCACAAGGACACCCAGGTTTCATTGCACTTCCCCTTCTCCCAATCTATTGCCATTCAGATAATAGTCTGCCTTTCTGTTTTTGACACCAAAGTGGATAACCTCGCTTTTATCCACGTTATATTGCATCTGCCACGCTTCTGCCCACTCACCCAACCTGTCCAAATCATCCTGGAGTTTCTCGGTATGCTCCTCGCAGCACACACTCCCACTCAGCTTTGTGTCATCTGCAAACTCCGTGTTACTGTTTGGAGGTCTATATACCACTCCCACTAACGTTTTCTGCCCCTTGCTATATCTCAGTTCTACCCATACAGATTCTGCATCATCAGAGCTAATATCCTTCCTTTCAATTGTGTTAATCCCCTCTTTAACCAGCAATGCTACCCCACCTCCCTTTCTTTTTTGCCTATCTTTCCTAAATATTGAATACCCCTGGATGTTGAGTTCCCAGCCTTGGCCACCCTGGAGCCATGTTTCTGTAATCACAATCAAATCGTATTCATTTACCTGTATTTGCGCAGCTAATTCATCCACCTTGTTCCGAATGCTCCTTGCATTAAGACACAAAGCCTTCAGGCTTGTTTTTTTAATGCTCTCAGACCTATATGTTTGATTTAAACCATTGAGTTCTTTGCCTCCTACTTTTGTTTTTCTCCTTCCTGTCTTTTGCTTTTATCCTTGTTTCCCTTTCCTCTGTCTCCCTGCTCAGGTTCCCAACCCCCTGCCACTTTAGTTTAAACCCTCCCCAACAGCACTAGCAAACATTCCCCCTAGGACATCGGTCCCAGCCCTGCCCAGGTGCAGACCATCCTGTTTGTACTGGTCCCACCTCCCCCAGAACCAGTTCCAATGTCCAAGGAATTTGAATCCCTCCCCCTTGCACCATTCCTCTAGCCACGTATTCATTTGAAATATCCTCCTATTTCTACTCTGACTAGCACGTGGCACTGGTAGCAATCCTGAGATTACTACCTTTGAGGTCCTATTTTTTAATTTACCTTCTAACTCCCTATATTCTGCTTTTAGGACCTCATCCCGTTTTTTACCTATATCGTTGATGCCTATGTGCACCACGACAACTGGCTGTTCGACCTCCCCCTCCAGAATGTTCTGTAGCCGCTCTGAGACGTCCTTGACCCTTACACCAGGGAGGCAACACACCATCTTGGAGTCTCGTTGGCGGCCGCAGAAACGCCTATCTATTCCCCTTACAATTGAATCTCCTATCACTAGAGCTCTTCCATACTTTTTCCTCCCAGCCTGTGCAGCAGAGCCACACATGGTGCCAGGAAGTTGGCTGCTGCTGCCTTCCCCTGATAAGTCATCCCCCCGAACAGCATCCAAAGTGGTATGTCTGTTTAAGAACATAAGAACATAAGAAATAGGAGCAGGAGTAGGCCAATCGGCCCCTCGAGCCTGCTCCGCCATTCAATAAGATCATGGCTGATCTGATCCTAACCGCCAATCTACTATCTATCACAGAACCACCTCCTGCATCTAACAGAATTGCACACACGAAATAGGAGCAGAATCAGGCTACACGGTCCCTGGGCCCGCTCCACTACCCACAGGGCCATGACCGATCCGAACCTAGACTCATGTCCAAATTCCTGCCCGCTCCCCGTAACCCTTAATGCCCTTTACTTCTAGGAAACTGTCTATTTCTGTTTTAAATTTATTTAATGATGTAGCTTCTACAGCTTTTTGTGGCAGCATATTCCATGGACCTACCACCGTCTGAGTGAAGTAGTTCCTCCTCATCTCAGTTTTGAAAGAGCAGCCCCTTATTCTAAGACTATGTCCCCTAGTTCTAGTCTCACCCGTCATCGGGAACATCCTCCCCGCATCCACCCGATCCAACCCCTTCACAATCTTATATGTTTCAATAAGATCGCCTCTCATTCTTCTGAACTCCAATGAGTAGAGTCCCAATCTACCCAACCTCTCCTCATATGACCACCCCCTCATCCCCGGGATTAACCGAGTGAACCTTTTTTGCACTGCCTCGAGAGCAAGGATGTCTTTCCTTAAGTAAGGACACCAAAACTGTATGCAGTATTCCAGGTGCGGTCTCACCAATACCTTGTACAACTGAAGCAATACCTCCCTATTTTTATATTCTATCCCCCTAGCAATGAAAGCCAACATTCCATTTGCCTTCTTAATCACTTGCTGCACCTGCATACTAACCTTTTGAGTTTCGTGCACCAGGACCCCCAGATCCCTTTGCACTTCAGTACTCTCCAGTTTCTTGCCATTAAGATAATAAATTGCTCTAGGATTTTTCCTGCCAAAGTGCATCACCTCACACTTTCCAGTGTTGTATTCCATCTGCCAAATCTCTGCCCACTTACTTAGCCTGTCTATGTCCCCTTGCAGGTTTTTTATGTCCTCCTCACTCACTACTTTCCCTCCCATCTTTGTATCATCTGCAAATTTTGATATGTTACACTTGGTCCCCTCCTCCAAATCGTTAATATAGATTGTAAAGAGTTGGGGACCCAGCACTGACCCCTGTGGAACACCACTAGTTACTGATTGCCAGTCTGAGAATGAACCATTTATCCCAACTCTTTGCTTTCTGTTAGATAGCCAATCCTCTATCCATGCCAGAATATTACCCCCAATCCTGTGATTTTTTACCTTAAGCAATAATCTTTTGTGTGGCACCTTGTCAAATGCCTTTTGGAAGTCTAAATACACTACGTCCACTGGTTCCCCTTTATCCACTCTATATGTTACTTCCTCAAAGAACTCCAGCAAATTTGTCAAACATGACTTCCCCTTCGTAAAACCATGCTGACTTTGTCCTATTAAATTATGATTATCCAAATGTCCTGTTACTGTTTCCTTAATAATGGACTCCAAAATGTTACCTACCACAGATGTTAGGCTAACCGGTCTATAGTTACCAGCCTTCTGCCTACTGCCCTTTTTAAATAAGGTTGTTACATTAGCAGTTTTCCAGTCTGCCGGGACCTTAGCGGAATCCAGGGAGTTTTGAAAAATTATTACCAATGCATCTACAATCCCTACCGTCACTTCCTTCAAGACTCTAGGATGTAAGCCATCAGGTCCAGGTGATTTATCCGCCTTGAGTCCCATTATTTTACCGAGTACCACTTCCTTAGTGATTTTGATCGTGTTTAGCTCCTCTCCCCCTATAGCCCCCTGTTTGTCCAGTGTTGGGATATTCTTAGTGTCCTCTACTGTAAAGACTGATACAAAATATTCATTCAGTGTTTTTGCTATCTCCATATTTCCCACCATTAATTTCCCGGTCTCATCCTCTAAGGGACCAACATTTACTTTAGCCACCCTTTTTCTTTTTATATAACTATAAAAACTCTTACTATCTGTTTTTATATTTTTTGCTAATTTACTTTCATAATCTATCTTCCCTTTCTTAATCAATCTTTTTGTTATTTTTTGCTGCCTTTTAAAGTTTTCCCAATCCTCTGTCCTCCCACTAGATTTTGCTACCTTATATGCCCTTGTTTTTAGTCGAATACTATCCTTAATTTCTTTACTTAGCCACGGATGACTGTCTTTTCTTTTACACCCTTTTCTTTTCAGTGGAATATATTTTTTTGGGAAGTTGTAAAATAACTCCTTGAATGTACACCACTGATCATGTGTCGTCTTACCCTTTAATCTATTTTCCCAATCCACTCTACTCAATTCTGCTCGCATACCTTCATAGTCTCCTTTATTCAAGCTTAGCACGCTTGTTTGAGATCCAACCTTCTCACCCTCTAATTGAATATGGAATTCAACCATGTTATGGTCACTCATTCCAAGGGGATCCTTTACTAGGACATTTTTAATTAATCCTGTCTCGTTACACAGGACCAGATCTAAGGTTGCTTGCCCCCTGGTCGGTTCAGTTACATACTGCTCAAGAAACCCATCCCTAATACACTCAATGAACTCATCCTCAAGGCAGCCCTGCCCCATTTGATTTGTTCAATTAATATGATAGTTAAAATCCCCCATAATTATAGATGTTCCCTTATTACATGCCTCAACTATTTCCTGATTGATACTCCGTCCAACAGAGTTGCAACTGTTCGGAGGCCTATAGACTACGCCCACTAGTGTTTTTTTCCCCTTATTATTCCTTATCTCCACCCAAACTGTTTCATTATCATGATTTTTTGACCCAATATCATTACTCTGTATTACAGTGATTCCGTCCTTTATTAACATAGCCACCCCACCTCCCCTTCCTTCCTGCCTGTCCTTCCTGATCATTAAATAACCTGGTATGTTTAATTCCCAGGCATTGTCACCCTGCAGCCATGTTTCTGTAATGGCCACAATATCATAACCATATGTAGTTATTTGTGCCATTAACTCGTCTATTTTGTTACGAATGCTACGTGCATTCAGATAGAGAACTTTCAAATATGCTTTGTGGCACTTAGTTCCTGCTTTTTCACTTTTTACCACTTTACCTTTTACTCCACACACTCTGTCCCTTCCTGCCACGCTCTGATTTGTGATTCCCCTACTGCTACCTATGTCTATGACCCTCTCTGTTGTCATTTTTATTTTTTGCTCTCTTGAAACCTCCCCCCCACTAATTAGTTTAAAGCCCTCTCCACAGCCCTAGTTATTCGATTCGCCAGGACATTAGTCCCAGCACTGGCCAAGTGAAGTCCGTCCCAACGGAACAGCTCTCTCCTGCCCCAGTACTGGTGCCAGTGTCCCAAGAAGCAAAACCCATTTTTCCCACACCAGTCTTTGAGCCACGCATTCAACTCTCTGATTTTATTTACCCTAGCCAAATTTGCTCGTGGCTCAGGTAGTAATCCAGAGATTATTACCCTCGAGGTTCTGCTTTTTAATTTGGCCCCTAGCTGCTCAAACTCCCTCAGCAGAACCTCTTTCCTTGTCCTATCTATGTCATTGGTACCAACATGGACCACGACAACTGGATCCTCGCCCTCCCACTCCAAGTTTCTCTCCAGCCCAGAGGAGATGTCCTTAACCCTGGCACCGGGCAGGCAACACAGCCTTCGGGACTCTCGCTCTTGGCTGCAAATAACCCTATCTATCCCCCTAATGATACTATCCCCTACCACTACAACATTTCTTTTTACTCCCCCCACTCGAATGGCCCCCCTTACCACGGTGCTGTGGCCAGGTTGCTCATCCTCCCTGCAGTCACCGCTCCTATCCACACAGGGAGTAAGAGCCTCGAACCTGTTGGACAAGAGCAAGGGCTGCGGCTCCTCCAACACTACCTCCTGGATCCCTGTACCTGCCTCACTCGTAGTCACACCTTCCTGTCCCTGACCACGGGATACTTCTGAATTAGTTACTCTAATTGGTGTGACTACCTCCTGATACACGGAGTCCAGGTAACTCTCCCCCTCCCTGATGTGTCGCAGTGTTTGAAGCTCGGACTCCAGCTCATCAACACGGAGCCGGAGTTCCTCGAGCAGCCAACACTTACTGCAAATGTGTTCACCGTGAACATCAATGGTGTCCACCAGCTCCCACATATTGCAGCAGTAACACATCACCTGCTCTCCCATTCTATGTAATTAATTAAAAATGTATTATTTTCCCTTCAGTTAATTTATGCCAGCAGTCTCCGCTACACCACAGATACCCGAGAAACTATAAACTATGGAATTGAAGTTTTGTATAAAAAAAAGAGAAATACTCACCAACCAATCACTTACCTGCTTTCTGGTGACGTCACACTTCGATTATTTTTTACCTCTCTCCTGCTCTCGGCTTGGTGAAAGCCTACCTGGTCGCTGCCGCCTTTTACCGCCGCCGCCTCGCCGCTGTTGCTCCACCCAGGTCCGCCGCCTCTGTGGGCCTACCTGGTCGCTGCCGCCTTTTACCGCCGCCGCCTCGCCGCTGTTGCTCCACCCAGGTCCGCCGCCTCTGTGAGAGGGGGATGGCCACAGGGGACCCCTGCGCTACCTGCCTGCACCTCTTACTCTGCCTGGTGGTCACCCATTCACTTCCTGCCTGTACACCCTTTACCTGCGGTGTGACCAACTCTCTAAACATGCTATCCACGACGTCCTCAGCATCGCGAATGCTCCAATATGCATCCATCCGCAGCTCCAGCACCGCAATGCGGTCCATCAGTAGCTGCAGCTGGATACACTTCCCACACACATGGTCATCAGGGACACAGGAAGCATCCCTGATTTCCCACATATAGCAGGAGGAGCATATCACAGGGCGGAGCTCTCCTGCCATGACTTACCCTTTAATTAATTAATTAAAAATTAAATTCAATGAATCCCACCAATTTCACTTCAATTAAATGATATATTCAAGGGCCCTTGTTTAACAGCAGTCCCCGCTACACCACAGAGACTCTAGAAACTATAAACCACAGAATTTAAGTATGGAAAAAGGAGAAAGAGAGAAATACTCACCAACCAATCACTTACCTGCTTTCTGGTGACGTCACACTTCGATTACTTTTTACTGCTGTCTCCCGCTCTGAGATTGGTGAACCTACCTGCTCCCAGGGCTCGCTTTTATACTCTGCCGCCGCCGCTCCTCCTAGGTCCGCACCGCCGCTGCTGTGGGCCTACATGCTCCTAGGGCTCGCTTTTGACCTGTCACATTCCCCCACTAACAGCAATATAAATAACAAAAGGGGAAAATATAATCTCAATCTTCATTACAGTGCCTATAGAAGAGCAATCTTTCACCTCCACCCATGCTTCCCTTTGGTGGCTGCGCAAGGTGAGCTCGATCTACTTCTTAATTGTAAACAAATTGCTCCCTGAATATGAGCAACAGCTGTGACTGCAGGCAGACGTGAGTTGCTATGAGCCTCCTAGGATGGCCATGGTAGGGAACAAAGATAAAAACACAGAAAGAGGGAGGGGGACAGAGATAAAAACACAGAAAGGGGGAGGGGAAGAGAGAGAAAAACACAAAGGGGGAGGGGAACAGAGAGAAAAACACAGAATTGGGGGGAACAGAGGGATAGGGGTGAATTTTATCAATGGGGGCACGTTGTGGGCGGGACTGCTGCTTGTCGGGTTTCAGTCCCGCCTCCAAGGACATCCGGCTAGTCCACGCTATTTTCCCTTGATTGACCTTGTTAAGCCAGCCCTGCGGGCATAGCAGGCCAATTAAGGGAAAGCCGGTGACAGAGAACGTCAGCGTATGACGTTTCATCAGATGAATTGTCACCGTTTGACAGCTTTGAGAAACTGTCAAACACTGACAATCTCTGTTCTTTGGTGAGTCCTTGTACTCAAGACTCACCAAACCTCTTTCCTTAGCAGAAATCAGATGGCTGTTGCATCGGATAATGCAGCAGCCATTCTGTCATCTCCGCCGTGGAGATGAGGAGCCTCCGGATCCCCAACGGTTGAAGCCTGCAGGAAGAAACAAAGGTAAGTTAACTTTTTCTAACACTTTTCACAGACCTCCCATACTTACCTCTCCACACTTGCACCCATCACTCAACTCCACAGCGCACTTTTCGAACCCTCTGACCCCCGCAGACCCACTGCTCGCCTCGCTGATCCTGGCGGGGTTTCCTGACGTCGGGAAGCCCACACTTCTGTTCGTAAAATGGGGATAAGCCTGTTAACAGTCAGCTAAATGGCTGTAATCCCCTGCCCGCCTCGAGGAGACGGGTCCCAGCGCGAGTCGGGGACCCGCCTCCTGGGAAGATAGCACGGAGGCGGGTTGGTGGCGGGTTTGGTGCCCGCTCCCAGTTTCTGCCAATTTCCCGGCAGTCCCGCCTCCAAACCTGCCTCCCCAGGGCTGGCAAAATTCACCCCGAAAGCACAGAAAGGGGGAGGAACAGAGATAAAAACACAGAAAGGGGGAGGAACAGAGATAAAAACACAGAAACGGGGAGGGGAACAGAGAGAAAAACACAGAAACGGGGAGGGGAAAAGAGAGAAAAACACAAAGAGGGGAACAGAGTGGGAGAAAGGAGGAGAGCAATTGATATATGAAGAGAGTACTGGAAAGAAAAAGGGAGCGAGTAAATGATACATGCAAGGGATTAACTGGATTGGGAATTAACAGAGAGAATGAGAAAAACACAGAGAAAAGTGGAGGGTAATAGACAGAAAGGCTGGAGTAGCATCGGAATGGGACTAAATTTCCTGTCTTTGCGAGAGGAAATATTGCTTTATTATCTCTGTTGTTTCTTCGTGAACACTTCTGTTAAAGCCCCAAGGAAAGAGCAACAGAGAGAGAGAAGGATAAAGTGGCAGAGTCGCAGAGACTCGAGGATCGAGAAACAGATATCGCTATTTCCACTGACTTCAGTGAGCTGAGTGAACCATACATGAATAGAATTGGGAACCCCTGGATAATGTGTCAATGTTGTGTCCCTGGAATTTAAAATAAAGAGGTTGATGAATAGAATATGGAAATGCACCACAGATAGAACAATTTTGCAAATCAAACTTCTGAATTTTGCAGGGCGATTCAAACCCCCAGCAGCATTGAATAAATGCCAGCCCCTCCGTTTTTGTTTAACCTTCCGCTCCCTCCATGCCTCCCCATTAATATCGGAGCCATTATATTTCCAAAAGTAATTTCCAGGTTCATTAAACACAGAGCCAGTCATGGACCTGTAGGACCCAGAGCCACTCAAGCCTAGAGCGCTGTGTGTGTAATTAACGTTTATTCAATATGGCACAGAGTATTTGCAGGCCAATGATCCTAGCCTAATTGTGCTGAGATCATGTCCACTGGTGACCTGTGGCGTTGATCTTTCTGTGGTCATTTTTAGTTCATTTTATATGAATGGGCCCAGCAGACACTCATGCTACAAGGGCCACATCTCGGGAACCTATCATGCCTGGCATAACTTGCTGGATCTGGGAAGGGGAGAGTGTGCTGGTTCCTCTCCCAGAAATACTTTGCGGCCCCCAGAAATCCCCATCGTAATGGGGTTAAATAAGAGAAGGCTCTATTTCATCTGGCTAACACATTCATTTCTCTCTCTGAGTCCTGGACAATATGCAGCCTGACTTCAGTGAAACTGACAGCTGTGTTCTTTACCAAGCAAGCGAAGCTTTCATTCAAGTCCATTATTTAGTCTTCTTTAATACAAGTTTCAAAAGTCCAAAATCCTTCACACTTCCGGCCACTACTGTCGGAAAAGAAATAAAAAGTCTTGCATTTCTATAGCACCTTTCACGACCTCAGGACGCCCCAAAGCGCTTTACAGCCAATGAAGTACTTTTGAAGTGTAGTCACTGTTGTAATGTAGGAAACATGGCAGCCAATTTGACCAGCTGACTCTTTTAGTGATGCTGGTTGAGGGATAAATATTGGCCAGGACACTGGGGATAACTCCTCTGCTCTTCTTCGAAATAGTGCCACGGGATCTGTTACGGCTACCTGAGAGAGCAGACAGGGCCTTGGTTAAACATCTCATCCGAAAGACAGTGCAGCACTCCCTCAGTACTGCAATGGATTTTTGTGCTCAAGTCTTTGGAACAGAGCTTGAACCCAGATCCTTTAGACTCAGAGGTGAGAGTGCTACCAACTGAGCCATGGCTGAAACTGTTTGCTGTTTTTTGGATGAGATATTAAACCAAGGCCTCATCTGCTCTCTCAGGTGGATTTAAAAGTTCCTATGGCACTATTCGAAGAAGAGCAGGGGAGTTTTCCTGGTGTCCTAGCCAACATTTATTCCTCATCCAACATCACTAAAACAGACATTTATTTCAATGCTGCTGGTGGGACTTTGCTGTGCACAGATTGGGTGCTATTTTTCCCTAACTTACAATAGTGACTACACTTCAAAAATACATCTTTGACTTTGAAGCATTTTGGGACATGTAGGGGGTGGTGTTTTACCTCTGGCTTCTGAGCGTTTCGAATCGCTCCCACCACCTTGGTTCTAGACCTTGGACTTATTTGGGGGTTGTGATACAAAAGGTACAGCAGACAACTGAGTTTGATGAAAGAACTTCAATCTTTAATAAAAGGTAAGACACAAATAATAACACTCTTATCACTCTAAAGGTGGGGAACACTTCGGTACAAGCGAGGGAAATGATAGGAGAACAATACTTCACCCCTCCCAACCCCACTTTACTAGGTAAGTTAGGTTTTGAAGGACCAGGGATGATGCTCACCAATCCTTTGACAGTTGGGCTAAATCGCGGTTTTGGGTTTCGCTGTTTATGGCGGTTAGTGTCTGCCGTACCCCGTACGCGGTAGAGGACATCACCTGGGTCTCTGGTCAATCTTCGCGAGTCCGCTGATGCGGTAGGATGTTGTTATGGATTTATCTGGTGAGCAGTAGGGCTTAGAGTCTTTGGGGAAAATCTTACCCAGGGGTAAGTCAGGAATAGTTTGTAGTGTGGAAACTTTGCGATTCTTCAGGTTTTCTTCCCGGGAGTTGGTCTTTGTTGGTTGCGGTGGCCTGCGATTACCCGGTCAGTTGGGGGTAATGCGCGGTTGTTGGTTTCGTGAGGCCTTTGGTTTCCGCGATGGCTTTAGGCCTTGGTTGGTGTGTCGGTCATCCTCGTGGAGCCATCGGTGACTGGTTGCTGCTTGTTGCTCCGGGTGACTGTGTTGGGGCCGTTGTTGGAGGTCCGTCGAGGTGGTAACTTCACGAGCTGGACTCAGGTGTGTCAGAGTGGTGAGCGATGCCGACTTGCTTCCAGCTCGGGCCTTCTTCGTCTTGGTCTCTCCTCCTTCTGATGACCACCGGTTGCGACTGACTGCTCAGCCCAACGACTTTGAACTGTGGTGTTTCTCTCTCTTCTTGCTGCTCCTGGTGTGTGCTTGGTGGGCCTTCAATTCTACAGAATTGAAGTGGCCTTATCTACCCGCCAAATCTGTTCAGTTCATTGTTTAGTTTTGGCGGGCTCGTAAATCGTTTTGGGGATCTGCAAATTTTGGAAACCTTACAGACGTCCCGATATCGAAACATAGAAACATAGAAAAATAGGAGCGGGAGTAGACCATTCGGCCCTTCCAGCCTGCTCCGCCATTCAATATGATCATGGCTGATCCTCTATCTCAATACCATATTCCCCCTCTCTCCCCATATCGGGAAAAGTAGTTTATAAATGCAAGTTTTTTCTTTAAAAGGTTCCAGTTCAATCTCATGTCTCTAATCAGTCACAATGTCTCTAGTATCAGGCCTAAGATCTATCATTTGTGTCTCCATATTATCAAATTTTAGGTCCATCCAGGTTTTACAGATGACAAACCTGGTCAAGTTGTTCTTTATCTTGGGTGGGGCATTAGTGCAGACGCAGGGATTGTGTGTCGGAATTATGCATAGTAGGCAGATTGTGACATTAATTAGCGTGCAACGGTGATTTGACACCAGCGCTGCCATTTTGGAGCTCAACGCTCCAGCTAATGCCCTCGCTTAAACTTGCACAGCTGAGCACACGATCAGCAGCAGGAAGGACCCCCCACCAGCGCTATTTAAAGGTATCATCAACTACTTACAGGTCGTTGCTGATTGATTTCTACTGGCTGTTGCTCAGTTTCTAGAAGTGTTTGGTGGTTTCTAGAGTTCTTTAAAGTTGCTTAAATCTACAGTGAGTGGTGTGGCAGGTGCTGAAGGACTTTGTCCTGACTTCAAGGATTCTGCACAGACCACTTGCTCTCAGACATGGGTCCAGTAGTAGGCATTCCACTTGGCCTACAGCTTGACAGGGAGAATGAGCAGAGGCAGCACAGAACACGACAAGCTGCGGGAAGTGTGTGGAGGTGGAGGGGCAGAAAGGCTCTCAGCAGGAGGCCATATCCACCCAGAGTGTTCAGAAAGCAATACTCCGACCTGAAGCTCAGCAAGGAACAGTGTGTCCGACGTCTGCGCTTCACTAAGGATGTCCTCACTGAAATCTGCCACCTGCTGCGGCCACAACTGCAGCCTTAGAGCAGGGCAAGGGCCGCTTTGCCAGTGGTTGTGAAGGTCACGGTGGCCACAAATTTTTATGCAGGTAGCTGCTTCCAGGCTGGAGCAGGAGATATTTGCAACATCTCCCAATTTGCCATGCACTGTTGTATAAGGGAGGTAGCTGAGGCTCTGTATTCCAAGAGAGCTGAATACATTTCCTTCTCTCTGGCAAGAGAGCAGCAGGCGGAGCGAGCACATGGCTTTGCGAAGATTGCAGGCTTCCCCATGGTGTAGGGTGCCATTTACTGCATGTACGTCGTTCACGGAGCTGCATCTAAACTCTGAGATGTACCACAACTGAAAGGAATTCCAATCCCTCAGTGTCCAGCTGGTGTGAAACCATACTCAGCGAATCATGCTTGGTATCCTGGCAGCAGTCATGATGCCTTCATTCTGCGGCAGTCCGCTGTGCCATCTGCGTTTGAGCCACCCTGACAAAGCAGACGGTGGCTACTGGGAGACATGGCTATCCATTAACAACATAGCTCCAATGCGCAATCAACGCACATGTGGGAAGCATTCATACAACAAAAGCCAACCTGCCACATGAAATATCATCGAGCACACGATTGGCGTGCTGAAGCAGCGCTTCCGCTGCCTGGAGTGCTCTGGAGCAGCCCTGCAGTACTCAACAGAGCGGGTTTCGTGGTGGTCTGCTGCATGCTGCACATCCTCTCCATCATGAGGGCACCGTCCTTGCCAGGAGCCATACGGCGATCAGCGGAGGAGGAGGAGGAGGAGGAGAAGGAAGAGGAAGGGAGGTGGCAACCCAGACAGCCACTTTCTGGCCGGACTGTCCATGAATGACTCATCTTGCTGCGATACCGATAAATGCAAGCCCAATTCCACATTCACCAACGGTCCCACACCTTACCTTCCCTCTGTCACTGACCATCACAGCGTCCTCTTGGCCACAATGCAAAAATAAAAGCCAAAGCAAAATAAACATTTCAAACCCAATTTATTCATGAAATCATGCCATATTGCATACAAACATAAACTAATCACCCTTGTGCATCCCCTTTGTGCCTGTTTTCCGTGTGCCTTTGCCTGTCCTAGTGCTCCTACACAGTGCTACCCCAGTGGCTGCAGCATGGCTGGCGGAGGAGACTGCAGATGACCTTGGATGATGACATTGAGAAACTCTAGGCCTAGAAGGCCCAGCTTTGGACTGCATCAACTTGGTGTGGGCGGCAGCAGTCTGAGCTGGCTGGCTGACAGGCAACCACAAGGGCACTGGCTGTGTAGCAGCGGTGAGAGAACGAATGCTGACATCCTCAGAGAGGACATCAGGTTCGTGCTCCATGGAGCCACTGCCACTCCCCCGGGGCGGAGCCTCATCCATCCTAGTAATCTGTTGGAGAACAGACTGCTGGACTGCTGTGAAACCCTGCAAGTCCTTTTGAACACTGGTAAGCACAGCCACGATGGCAGCAGTCTGAGCTTGGGTGGCAGCAGCCTGAGCCTGCATGAGAGCAGTCTGAACTTGCTTGACAGAAGTCTGAGCTTCCAATGCAGCTCCCAGGCGTTGGGTGTCTTCTGCTTGTGCTGCAATGGAAGTTGAGACATTGGCCATCATACGCTGCATCCTGGTTGGGTCCGCAAGTATGCAAATGGAGTTGCCCATCATTTCCATGCTGGAAAGGATGGGCTCCAAGCTCTTCGCAAAGCCCTGTGCCAAGTGGTTGCCGGACTACTCCATACTCCTTGACATTGCATGCAGGCTTTCTGGCAGGTCTGCCAATGCATTAAGCATTTCATTCTGCGTACCCATCAGTGTTCTACTGTAGCCTGCCCTATTGAAATGCGCATGTGAGTCCTCTGCAGAAGAACTCGTAGGGGAAGTGGGATGTGAGAAGGAGGATTGGATATGATGATACCATCATCTTCAATTGTTTCAGCCTCACCACAGGCCATGGGCTCAGCGATCACCTCTCCAACGATGGCAACCACCATCTCCTCTGTCGGGGTAAGGTCATGCAGCTGTGCCTGTCTCGCACCGGTTAGCACCTGCTGCCTCCGGTTATGCGCCAACTTGTCCTGCAAAAGAGAGGGTAGTGTGTCAGTGAGTGTTGTGCAATGTATTTGGTTGATGTGACTGTCATTGTTGAATAGCTGACAGTGCGTGCAAGCTGTGAGATGTGGGTGTGAAGCGTGCAGCAGTGCTAAGTGTATGAGGATGAGGTGAAGCTGTGAATGTGAGGTATGAGTCATGTTTGGTAGAGATTGTTGGTAGGTGAGCGATGGGGTGTGGTGCACTGAGCAGTGTGTGAGTCTAGTGGTGCAGTTGGTGGGATATGGCATTTGTAGATGAATTCACTGACCTTGACCACTCATGTGAGATCATTGAACTTTTTGCGTGCTGCATCCAGGTCGTCGGGGCTTGACGTCTGGCATTGACTGCCACGGCTACCTGCTCTCACTGCCTTCTGAGAGTTTCTCTGGAGGGCCTCCTGGCCCCCTGTGGATAGAGGACCTCTCTCCTCCTCCACCAAGGTTTCCAGTGCAGTGCCTGAGAACCGTGGAGAACGCTCTCTCCACTGTTGCACCATTAGTCAGTCTTCTTGCAGTCAGACTCTCTTCCCCAGACACTTGCAGCACCTGCTCCAGCCAGATTGCACTACCCCCTTTAAGATGTGCAGGCTGGAGATGTAAGAATCCAGTCAGAAAATATGGTGTGAGACCTGCCCTCGTCCTAGGGCAATGACAAACGGGAAGCTATCTGAAGATGGGATGGGTTGTTTAGTTTTGATCTGTAATTGTACAAGAGATGCTCTAATCATTTGAAGTTTCATGCCAGTAATCTCCACTTTTATTTACACCATCACACTTCCTGTTCATGGTGTTAATGCTCCCTCCTTCAAATTTTGAAGTGACCAGTGGAACTAGTCTGTGAAAGCTGGCCCAATGCTTGCTCTTCATACCCTACAGATACATTGCCCAAAGCATGGAGAACTGAAGGCCAATGTTTCATGAAAATTTGGGTTCAGCTCCTCAGGAAGATAGTCATCCTGGAGCAAATCTCACATGCTTTTTGATGCAGACACAATTTAATTCTTAAATAATTTCCGCACATTGAATTGTTTCCTACCATGATTAAACTCTTAGCTCAGTTAACCAACCTGAGAGACTCGTTAACATTCTTCATTCTGTGATTGTTTCAATTCTGTCTCACCTAGACAGAAAGACATGATCACATGACTTCTCCTAACACCAGGGCAGGCAGTAATGCCCCAGAATAATGAATGTTTTGTTATGAATTTGTGTAAATGAATTCTTTGCTCTTCTTAGAAATGTGAAGTTGTCCTTGTCAGGGAGATGTTAGTCTTAGTCTTATTCTTTGTGTTCATTTACTGCTTGTGGCATGGGAGGGTCCTGATTGGTTATCTGAGTGTCCAGGGAGCTGATGTCCTCTGTGACAGTTTTTGTATAACATGCACAATGGTGCTGTCTTTGGTTGAGATGTGCTGGAGCTTCCCATTGCTCTTGGTGATAGATTTCTTACATGAACTAGTGCTGCCATGTTGTAAGACAATGGCATGACGGGAAACATTTGGGAATCTTGGGGGAAATGGCCTAGTTCTGTAGTCAGTCGCTGGCTGCCTCTGGCCTGGTGAAAGTGGTTGGGCAGTGTTCGGTTAGCATTGTGAGTCTGGCAGGCTACATCATCCCATAAGTAAATTGGAATTTTTGGTGCATAAGCTTGATTTTGAAGATCAATATTTGGTACCTCAGAAATTCAGCTCTCCTTTGCCTCTAGCATGCGATTATCATCTTTTAGTCTGAAATCTGTGTACAAAATCTCAAAGCTGTGCACCCAAACCATAAAGACCTTTGAATAAATTGAGGCTGAGAACAGTGACCATTGTTACAATTCTTTTTTTTTATTCGTTTATGTGATGTGGGCATTGCTGGCAAGGCCAGCATTTATTGCCCATCCCTAACTGCCCTTGAGAAGGTGGTGGTGAGCCACCTTCTTGAACCGCTGCAGTCCATGCAGTGAAGGTACTCCCACAGTGCTGTTAGGTAGGGATTTCCAGGATTTTGACCCAGCCACGATGAAGGATCGGCGATATACTTGTAAGTCAGGATGGTGTGTGACTTGGAGGGGAACTTGGAGGTGGTGGTGTTCCTATATACCTGCTGCCCTTGTCCTTCTAAGTGGAAGAGGTCGCCGGTTTGAGAGGTGCTGCCGAAGAAGCCTTGGCGAGTTGCTGCAGTACATCTTGTAGATGGTACACACTGCATACATGGTGCGCCGGTGGTGGAGGGAGTGAATGTTTAAGGTGGTTGATGGGATGCCAATCAAGTGGGCTGCTTTCTCCTGGATGGTGTCGAGTTTCTTGAGTGTTGTTGGAGCTGCACTCATCCAGGCAAGCAGTGAGTATACCATCACACTCCTTACTTATGTCTTGTAGATGGTGGAAAGGCTTTGGGGAGGTAGGAGTGAGACACTCGCCACAGAATACCTAGCCTCTGACCTGCTCTTGTTGCCACAGTATTTATGTGGCTGGTCCAGTTAAGTTTCTGGTCAATAGTGACCCCCAGGATGTTGATGGTGGGGAATTCAGCGATGGTCATGCTGTTGAATGTCGGGGAGGTGGTTAGACGCTTGCTTGTTGGAGATTGTCATTGCCTGACACTTGTGTGGCGCGAATGTTACCTGCCACTTATCAGCCCAAGCCTGAACGTCGTCCAGGTCTTGCTGCATGCGGGCATGGACTACTTCATCATCTGAGGAGATGTGAATGGTGCTGTACACTGTGCAGTCATCAGCGAACATCCCCATTTCTGACCTTATGTTGGAGGGAAGGACATTGATGAAGCAGCTGAAGGTGGTTGGGCCTAGGACACTGCCCTGAGGAACTCTTCCAGTGATGTCCTGGGGCTGAGATGATTGACCTTCAACCACCACAACCATCTTCCTTTGACCATTATCCTAGGGTGGACATGGAGAGATCTTTTCAACTTATGGATGAGTCCAGAACAAGGGGGAATATATATATAAGATAGCCACTAACAGTTCAAATAAGTAATTTAGGAGGAATATCTTTGCACAGAGAGTGGTGAGAATGTGGAACTCACTGCCACATGGAATGGTTGAAGCAAATATCATTGACCCATTCAGTGACAGGATTCATGCATACATGAGTGAGATGGGAATAGAAGGGTTCAGGGGGCAGGGTAGGAAATGATAATTAGATTGGGAGGAGGCTCATGTGGTGTATAAACACCGGCACAGGCCAGTTGGGCCAAATGGCCTGTTTCTGTGCTGTCGATTCAATGGGCCAGATTCTGCTGGAAAAAATGACGGCATCTGAACGACGCACAGCGTTATTAATATACAGATTAGACAGGAACTTGTGGCAAGGAAAAGATACATCGTGAATTGCGAAGCATCACAAGCTGCTGGCCAATTTGCACCGCTCCCCCTTTAGCTTTGCCAAAACAGCATCACTCACTTAACCTCCCTGTGATTTTCATGAAGTTTCTGCATTTGCACATTGATTGCCCATTAAACTGGCCACAGAAAGGTAAGTCTATGCCTGCGTAATACCCTTTTAACAATGTGATACTTTTTAATGATTGCCAATCAACCTCTTTCCCAGAAAGTAAACAGTTAAAAGTGTGGAGACTCATTCCTTCAGGTTGTCAATTGTTTTAGGAGATATTAAAAATGTCATATATTTTTTTTCTTACATTCCCTATTTGTTTCTTTGCCCTCTCTCTTTTAATCCAATCTTTTATTTTATTTAATTCTCTTTCTGTGCCTGATTTGTCACTGAATTCACCACTCTAATTCACCCTCCTACTCATTCCTTCCTGTTTATTTCTCAATCCTTAAAACACGTTGGTTTAGGAGATAGACTATTTGTCCCATTGTTCACCAAGGTCCCAGATGCCCTGGTTGCTTTCGTGGGCGTTGCTGTTAAGTTAATTTTTGCAATGTTCTACCAGGGTGTTTGCAACCCAGAGCTCGTAGATTCATGTTTGCATGTTTCTAATAGTGATTAGGAAATTTTTGTTCAGCTTTCAACATTCTGCGAGTAGGGCACTGTGGTTGGTTAGAGCTCCGAGCATCCCTGATTTTAATCGCTCAACCATTGGTAGCCGTGCCTTCAGCTGCCAAGACCCCGCCTCTCTACCTCTCATTCCTTCTTTAAGATGTTTGTTAAAACTTACCTTTGACCAAGCTTTTGGTCCTCTGCCCCACTATCTCCTTATGTGACTCGGCGTTAAATTTTGTTTTATAACACTCCTGTGAAGCGCCTTGGGACGTTTTACGATGTTAAAGGTGCGATATAAATACAAGCTGTTGTTGTTGGAACTGGTTTTGTTTTGTTTGGCCTCAGAAGGTTCAGCTCTCCTTTGATACTTGCCATTATGACCTTTTAGGCTGAAAGCCGTGTACAAATTCTCAAAGATACGCACACAGACCATACGGGCCTTCAGCTGATTTGGTTCTGAAGGCAGTAGAGCTAGAATTCTGTGAGCCCTATCGAGCGTCTGTCCTTGCTATTTTGTTGTGGGCTGATTGATCTGTTTGTAGTTCAGGTAATGGCAGGTGGCTGAAGGGGTTTGCCCGCGGAGTCCCTTGGGGCATCTGCCTGTGTGTGGCTTGCCATCGCCATCATAGTGTTGCTGTTCCCAAACTAGGGCTGTTGCTGTCACATTTGGGGGCTGTGCATCATACTCCTTCTGGTGGCATTATTTTGGGCAATGGCTGCTGCATCTGGGGCCTGGCTGTCCTGCTTACTCTTAGAATATGGTGGAGGTCCACAGGGTGCACCTCAGCTAGTGGTTTTCCGAGTAGGGGTGCAGCCAGTTGGGAGGCTGTGGATTGCCTTAAATGAAAAATAAGGGGCTGACTAGAGACACGGCGTTCATTAGGTCCAGTTCATCAATTCTTCTGGTTTCCGAAGCGCATCTCAGCCTGGGAGCCTTGTGTAAGACAAAGTTAATTAATTCTAAATTACCTAATGATTCCATTTTAATAGCACTAAATGGCCACTTTGCTGTGTTACATTCATTTGTTAATTCAAATCATTAGACAATTGTGGTTTTAGTGGAACAAACAAGTATGAATGATCAGTCGTAGACTGTATTGAGTGAGACTGTGCCTTACTTGCCTCCTCACCCTCCAAACTCTTTTGGGGAGTTTCCCAAATTATTATATTTTTTTAAAACAGAATTTGTTGATGCCCAGAGTGGGGAATGTTTTTTTTTGAATATGACTTTAACTCAGGACATCTCGGATTAAAATAGGATAAAGGCTCATCCAGAACAGATCCAGATTTTTACCTATTATCTCAGTGAAACTCTTGGCTTAAAGAAAACCGCAAGGAATGTTTCACAACTATCAGCACCATTAGTCACCTGTAATATAATGCATTATGAAAATGGATCATGGCAACAAATGTCATTATTTACAAAAATTGTTCCACAGCGATGACCAAGAGGAAATGGTATTTTTGGTAAACAAATATTGAATTGATGGATATTTTCACAGGTAATGGAGAGAGAAGAGCTGGGGCAGTGGCTATGGTCTGATTCTATCATTGCTCAGTAATCTGTATCGCTGTCCGAGTGCAGTGAGTAAGACACAGCAGGAAGGAGAACGAAAGAGAAACATTGTCCACCATCATACACAGGCAGAATGAAAACCATCGTCGTCATCCTTGCTGCAGTCCAGATTCTGCACTGTTCTGGTAAGCACTGATGTGTCATTCCACATTCTTCCAAAATGATTTCAAACTAAACATTCATTTTACTTCATTCCTCGTGTATTTTTGTTTTTCCAAAAAAGTTTAACAAATTTGAATTTTGTTGCTTTGTTGCGTTACTGAACTCCGAGGTGGTCAGTTTAACTTGGGGCGATTGTGTAAAATGGGAGATTTCGGATTGGCCGCCCATTGTACGCCTCACCCAATTAAAATTTTCCACTGATTTCAATGGAAACAAACATGGGGAGAGATTTATAACAGATGGCCAATCCGATATTGCTCGTTTTACACAATCGTCAGAAGTCAAAATTATCGCCCTGGTGTTTGACAGCATCTTGAAGCCAATTTCTGGAAGAGTCCCAACCAAATTCTGGGACATAAGAATCCTGAGGCAAATCTGACCAGAATTTGTGGAAATTTAGATCTCCATATGATATTTGTAAATCTGCCCTCAATGTAATGAATATTTTTAAGGCTGGATTTTCCTCCACTATACTGCCTGAGCTTAGATGCTAAAGCAGCGGAAAATCAAGGAAAATTGGGCAAGGAGGCCAGCACTGCATTCCCGCCTCCACCGACATTCTCTTCCCTCGACCCAGCAGGGAAGGCGGTCGGCTGCTACCTCATTACCCACCACATGTAAATAACGGTAGGGAGGCGGGGCCTGGCAACAAGCTCGATTTCCCTGCCTTGAGCCAGTACTGCCACTGACCACTGGGTAGCGATAGTCCCTGGGCAAGCAGTGGAGGGCCTGTTGATGCTCCTTTTGGAGGGAGAGGTGTGTGGCAGGAATAGACACCTCTTCCTCTACTCCAGACCCACAGCTGACGTAGGTCTCTGCTCAACTTGAGTGCTAAAAAGACAACTACTCCTCACATCTAAGTGGTCTTCTCTTGACCTACTGCAGCACCACCTGTATTTCCCTCTTCAGTGGCAGTCTCCATCTTAGTGGCAGAGGTTGGTGGCCCTAGAAAAGGTTCAGCGGAGGGCCATGAAAATGAAACCTCATTTAAAGGCCCATAGTTACCAAGATAGACTAAGTGAGCTGGGGATTTTTGCTTCAGAAGAGTGTAGACTTCAAGCAGATTTGATTGTGGTCTTTAAAGTAATGAAAGGATTAGACTCAATCCAAGAGGTTCGGCTCTTCACGCTAAATAGGTTAGAGAGGACAAGGGGATATTAGTATAAGTTATGCAAGCATCTACAAAGGAACTAGGTTAGATGCTAGGAAGTACTTCTTTTCTCAGAGCGTGGACTTGAATAAGTTGCCAAGACATGCTGTGAGTACAGATTCAAAAGGGAGCTTTACAAATTTCTGAGCTAACATATAGAAGGTAGGTGGGTCACTGAGAGTTGTGTAACAGACATCATGGTTTCCTGGAGCTGGTTTGATCACCTTTTGGGATTGGAAAGGAATTTCCTGACTTGGCGTCAGCTTGTTTTTCCACTGGATTTTTGCCTCTCCCAGGATTAAGTGGCAGTGAGGATGGGGTTAAAGTTGTGCAGAAGTTACACAGCGCCAAAATAGGACAGGTTGGACGGTCTTTACCCGTCTGTTCTCGTGTGTTTTGTATTCCACCCTTCATAGACAATGACCTCTGACCCAGGAAGTCAGGTCAGAGTCAGGCCAGTAGGCGGAAGTCATGGTAGGAGGAAGGAAATCGAGTCCTGTATCTCCTAGTAAGTGGATCCTACGCACTGAAATTACTGGATTTCCTCATTTCAGATTAGACTTTAAAATTAACCACTGCAGATTTTCCTCTCTCATTCTGCCTGATTTTGGGCAGATCTGGGTGATGGCAGAGGAAAATTGGGCATGAAGGAATTCTGCCGGATCCATGCCACCAATTGCCATCTGCAGCATTTGCCACCGGAAGTGATGGGGAAAACTGTTTGATAAAGGAAAACAGGGAAGAAATGGAGGCGAGAAAATTCACAATGGGGTGAAATTAGGCCGTAATCTCTGCAAGCAGGGAATTACAGAGTATGGGGGGCTCTGGTTTTGATCGAAAAGGTAGTCAAAATATACTAATAGTGCACCACTATGCTCTTTCATTCAGGACAATCTCTTAATGAAACAGCAGATGATTCCATTAATAAGCTGAATGAAGACTGTACATTCACTAATCTCCTTACCGTGACCAGATATGAACTAACAGGAGTGAGTACCACCAAACCTAATGAAATTCTACATTCTTTTCTCTCATTTAGTGAAATTCAATCTTTCAATACCATAAGACTCTTGAATCTTTTCTGTTGACATGAAAACAATTTAAATCTTTTCTGTATGGTGAGAATAAATTAAAGAAAAAATATTTTAACGTATGAAACGGTAGAAAGTAGTCATTTGCAATGGGTTTTAGAAGGCCCCAATCCTCACTGTTTGGAACTGACACCGACAGAAGCAGGGAACTGCTCTGTTTTGAATTGTAAAAATGTCTACATTCTAGCCCTGATTTTCCAATGTCCTCCCGGTTACATAGAGCCTTGTAGGCAGTTTGCGTACGTCAGGAAATCGAGCGCGTGCCCTTGCACTCCTGATTCTTCGTGTGCCTGATTATCTACAGGTAATATTTGGGGGGAATGAGAAACTCCCTCACTGCAGCTGGGCACAGATACAATGACGACCATGACATCAGCCGGGTCACTGTGGATGCTGAAGCAGCGATTCTGTTGCTGGGGCAATCCAGGTAAGGTGTCAGAAATCCTTACTGTCTGTTGCATGCTGCCCAATTTAACCATTCAAAGAGGGATGAGTATACAACTGGAGAATGAGGATGACAGCGGGGCAGCAGCCCTATATGATGCTGGGCAGGAAGAAGAGCAGGGAGAGATGAAGGGCTACGATATTCAGGCAGGGACAGTGGTCTAAAACTTCCAGTACCTCCAGTGAGCAACATCTACTCCCATCGACCATCTTTCAACAAGTCCTGATCTCCCACACAGTGGAGGTCCCACACAAAGCACTGAAACTGATATAGAAACATAGAAACATAGAAGATAGGAGCAGGAGTAGGCCATTCGGCCCCTCGAGCCTGCTCCACCATTCGATGAGATCATGGCTGATCATCCAAACTCAGTACCCTGTACCTGCCTTCTCCCCATATCCCTTGATAACTTTAGCTTTAAGAAATATATCTAACTCATTCTTGAATATATTTAATGACTTGGCCTCAACTACCTTCTGTGGTAGAGAATTCCACAGGTTCACCACTCTCTGGGTGAAGAAATTCCTCCTCATTTCTGTCCTAAATGGCTTACCCCTTATCCTTAGATTATGACCCCTGGTTCTGGACTCTCCGACCATCGGGAACATTCTTCCTGCATCTAGTTTGTCCAGACCTGTCAGAATTTTATATGTTTCGATGAGATCCCCTCGCATTCTTCTATACTCCAGCGAGTATAAGCCCAATTGACCCAATCTCTCCTCATATGTCATTCCTGCCATCCCAGGTATCAGCCTTGTGAATCTTCGCTGAACTCTCTCCATGGCAAGTATATCCTTCCTCAGATAAGGCGACCAAAACTGCACACAATACTCAAGGTGTGGTCTCACCAAGGCCCTGTACAACTGCAGCAGGACATCCCTGTTCCTGTACTCAAACCCTCTCACTATGAAGGCCAACATACCATTTGCCTTCTTCACCGCCTGCTGCACCTGCATGCTTACCTTCAGCGACTGGTGCACAAGGACACCCAGGTTTAATTGCACTTCCCCTTCTCCCAATCTATTGCCATTCAGATAATAGTCTGCCTTTCTGTTTTTGACACCAAAGTGGATAACCTCGCATTTATCCACGTTATATTGCATCTGCCACGCTTCTGCCCACTCACCCAACCTGTCCAAATCATCCTGGAGTTTCTCGGTATGCTCCTCGCAGCACACACTCCCACTCAGCTTTGTGTCATCTGCAAACTCCGTGTTACTGTTTGGAGGTCTCTATACCACTCCCACTAATGTTTTCTGCCCCTTGCTATATCTCAGTTCTACCCATACAGATTCTGCATCATCAGAGCTAATATCCTTCCTTTCAATTGTGTTAATCCCCTCTTTAACCAGCAATGCTACCCCACCTCCCTTTCTTTTTTGCCTATCTTTCCTAAATATTGAATACCCCTGGATGTTGAGTTCCCAGCCTTGGCCACCCTGGAGCCATGTTTCTGTAATCCCAATCAAATCGTATTCATTTACCTGTATTTGCGCAGCTAATTCATCCACCTTGTTCCGAATGCTCCTTGCATTAAGACACAAAGCCTTCAGGCTTGTTTTTTTAATGCTCTCAGACCTATATGTTTGATTTAAACCATTGAGTTCTTTGCCTTCTACTTTTGTTTTTCTCCTTCCTGTCTTTTGCTTTTATCCTTGTTTCCCTTTCCTCTGTCTCCCTGCTCAGGTTCCCAACCCCCTGCCACTTTAGTTTAAACCCTCCCCAACAGCACTAGCAAACATTCCCCCTAGGACATCGGTCCCAGCCCTGCCCAGGTGCAGACCATCCTGTTTGTACTGGTCCCACCTCCCCCAGAACCAGTTCCAATGTCCAAGGAATTTGAATCCCTCCCCCTTGCACCATTCCTCTAGCCACGTATTCATTTGAAATATCCTCCTATTTCTACTCTGACTAGCACGTGGCACTGGTAGCAATCCTGAGATTACTACCTTTGAGGTCCTATTTTTTAATTTACCTTCTAACTCCCTATATTCTGCTTTTAGGACCTCATCCCGTTTTTTACCTATATCGTTGATGCCTATGTGCACCACGACAACTGGCTGTTCGCCCTCCCCCTCCAGAATGTTCTGTAGCCGCTCTGAGACATCCTTGACCCTTACACCAGGGAGGCAACACACCATCTTGGAGTCTCGTTGGCGGCCGCAGAAATGCCTATCTATTCCCCTTACAATTGAATCTCCTATCACTAGAGCTCTTCCATACTTTTTCCTCCCAGCCTGTGCAGCAGAGCCACACATGGTGCCAGGAAGTTGGCTGCTGCTGCCTTCCCCTGATAAGTCATCCCCCCGAACAGCATCCAAAGTGGTATATCTGTTTAAGAACATAAGAACATAAGAAATAGGAGCAGGAGTAGGCCAATCGGCACCTCGAGCCTGCTCCGCCATTCAATAAGATCATGGCTGATCTGATCCTAACCGCCAATCTACTATCTATCACAGAACCATCTCCTGCATCTAACAGAATTGCACACACGAAATAGGAGCAGAATCAGGCTACACGGTCCCTGGGCCCGCTGCACTACCCACAGGGCCATGACCGATCCGAACCTAGACTCATGTCCAAATTCCTGCCCGCTCCCCGTAACCCTTAATGCCCTTTACTTCTAGGAAACTGTCTATTTCTGTTTTAAATTTATTTAATGATGTAGCTTCTACAGCTTTTTGTGGCAGCATATTCCATGGACCTACCACCCTCTGAGTGAAGTAGTTCCTCCTCATCTCAGTTTTGAAAGAGCAGCCCCTTATTCTAAGACTATGTCCCCTAGTTCTAGTCTCACCCGTCATCGGGAACATCCTCCCCGCATCCACCCGATCCAACCCCTTCACAATCTTATATGTTTCAATAAGATCGCCTCTCATTCTTCTGAACTCCAATGAGTAGAGCCCCAATCTACCCAACCTCTCCTCATATGACCACCCCCTCATCCCCGGGATTAACCGAGTGAACCTTTTTTGCACTGCCTCGAGAGCAAGGATGTCTTTCCTTAAGTAAGGACACCAAAACTGTATGCAGTATTCCAGGTGCGGTCTCACCAATACCTTGTACAACTGAAGCAATACCTCCCTATTTTTATATTCTATCCCCCTAGCAATGAAAGCCAACATTCCATTTGCCTTCTTAATCACTTGCTGCACCTGCATACTAACCTTTTGAGTTTCGTGCACCAGGACCCCCAGATCCCTTTGCACTTCAGTACTCTCCAGTTTCTTGCCATTAAGATAATAAATTGCTCTAGGATTTTTCCTGCCAAAGTGCATCACCTCACACTTTCCAGTGTTGTATTCCATCTGCCAAATCTCTGCCCACTTACTTAGCCTGTCTATGTCCCCTTGCAGGTTTTTTATGTCCTCCTCACTCACTACTTTCCCTCCCATCTTTGTATCATCTGCAAATTTTGATATGTTACACTTGGTCCCCTCCTCCAAATCGTTAATATAGATTGTAAAGAGTTGGGGACCCAGCACTGACCCCTGTGGAACACCACTAGTTACTGATTGCCAGTCTGAGAATGAACCATTTATCCCAACTCTTTGCTTTCTGTTAGATAGCCAATCCTCTATCCATGCCAGAATATTACCCCCAATCCCGTGATTTTTTACCTTAAGCAATAATCTTTTGTGTGGCACCTTGTCAAATGCCTTTTGGAAGTCTAAATACACTACGTCCACTGGTTCCCCTTTATCCACTCTATATGTTACTTCCTCAAAGAACTCCAGCAAATTTGTCAAACATGACTTCCCCTTCGTAAAACCATGCTGACTTTGTCCTATTAAATTATGATTATCCAAATGTCCTGTTACTGTTTCCTTAATAATGGACTCCAAAATTTTACCTACCACAGATGTTAGGCTAACCGGTCTATAGTTACCAGCCTTCTGTCTACTGCCCTTTTTAAATAAGGGTGTTACATTAGCAGTTTTCCAGTCTGCCGGGACCTTAGCGGAATCCAGGGAGTTTTGAAAAATTATTACCAATGCATCTACAATCCCTACCGCCACTTCCTTCAAGACTCTAGGATGTAAGCCATCAGGTCCAGGTGATTTATCCGCCTTGAGTCCCATTATTTTACCGAGTACCACTTCCTTAGTGATTTTGATCGTGTTTAGCTCCTCTCCCCCTATAGCCCCCTGTTTGTCCAGTGTTGGGATATTCTTAGTGTCCTCTACTGTAAAGACTGATACAAAATATTCATTCAGTGTTTTTGCCATCTCCATATTTCCCACCATTAATTTCCCGGTCTCATCCTCTAAGGGACCAACATTTACTTTAGCCACCCTTTTTCTTTTTATATAACTATAAAAACTCTTACTATCTGTTTTTATATTTTTTGCTAATTTACTTTCATAATCTATCTTCCCTTTCTTAATCAATCTTTTTGTTATTTTTTGCTGCCTTTTAAAGTTTTCCCAATCCTCTGTCCTCCCACTAGATTTTGCTACCTTATATGCCCTTGTTTTTAGTCGAATACCATCCTTAATTTCTTTACTTAGCCACGGATGACTGTCCTTTCTTTTACACCCTTTTCTTTTCAGTGGAATATATATTTTTTGGAAGTTGTAAAATAACTCCTTGAATGTACACCACTGATCATGTGTCGTCTTACCCTTTAATCTATTTTCCCAATCCACTCTACTTAATTCTGCTCACATACCTTCATAGTCTCCTTTATTCAAGCTTAGCACGCTTGTTTGAGATCCAACCTTCTCACCCTCTAATTGAATATGGAATTCAACCATGTTATGGTCACTCATTCCAAGGGGATCCTTTACTAGGACATTTTTAATTAATCCTGTCTCGTTACACAGGACCAGATCTAAGGTTGCTTGCCCCCTGGTCGGTTCAGTTACATACTGCTCAAGAAACCCATCCCTAATACACTCAATGAACTCATCCTCAAGGCAGCCCTGCCCCATTTGATTTGTCCAATTAATATGATAGTTAAAATCCCCCATAATTATAGATGTTCCCTTATTACATGCCTCAACTATTTCCTGATTGATACTCCGTCCAACAGAGTTGCAACTGTTCGGAGGCCTATAGACTACGCCCACTAGTGTTTTTTTCCCCTTATTATTCCTTATCTCCACCCAAACTGTTTCATTATCATGATTTTTTGACCCAATATCATTACTCTGTATTACAGTGATTCCTTCCTTTATTAACATAGCCACCCCACCTCCCCTTCCTTCCTGCCTGTCCTTCCTGATCGTTAAATAACCTGGTATGTTTAATTCCCAGGCATTGTCACCCTGCAGCCATGTTTCTGTAATGGCCACAATATCATAACCATATGTAGTTATTTGTGCCATTAACTCGTCTATTTTGTTACAAATGCTACGTGCATTCAGATAGAGAACTTTCAAATATGCTTTGTGGCACTTAGTTCCTGCTTTTTCACTTTTTACCACTTTACCTTTTACTCCACACACTCTGTCCCTTCCTGCCACGCTCTGATTTGTGATTCCCCTACTGCTACCTATGTCTATGACCCTCTCTGTTGTCATTTTTATTTTTTGCTCTCTTGAAACCTCCCCCCCACTAATTAGTTTAAAGCCCTCTCCACAGCCCTAGTTATTCGATTCGCCAGGACATTAGTCCCAGCACTGGCCAAGTGAAGTCCGTGCCAACGGAACAGCTCTCTCCTGCCCCAGTACTGGTGCCAGTGTCCCAAGAAGCAAAACCCATTTTTCCCACACCAGTCTTTGAGCCACGCATTCAACTCTCTGATTTTATTTACCCTAGCCAAATTTGCTCGTGGCTCAGGTAGTAATCCAGAGATTATTACCCTCGAGGTTCTGCTTTTTAATTTGGCCCCTAGCTGCTCAAACTCCCTCAGCAGAACCTCTTTCCTTGTCCTATCTATGTCATTGGTACCAACATGGACCACGACAACTGGATCCTCGCCCTCCCACTCCAAGTTTCTCTCCAGCCCAGAGGAGATGTCCTTAACCCTGGCACCGGGCAGGCAACACAGCCTTCGGGACTCTCGCTCTTGGCTGCAAAGAACCCTATCTATCCCCCGAATGATACTATCCCCTACCACTACAACATTTCTTTTTACTCCCACCACTTGAATGGCCCCCCTTACCACGGTGCTGTGGCCAGGTTGCTCATCCTCCCTGCAGTCCCCGCTCCTATCCACACAGGGAGTAAGAGCCTCGAACCTGTTGGACAAGAGCAAGGGCTGCGGCTCCTCCAACACTACCTCCTGGATCCCTGTACCTGCCTCACTCGTAGTCATACCTTCCTGTCCCTGACCACGGGCTACTTCTGAATTAGTTACTCTAATTGGTGTGACTACCTCCTGAAACACGGAGTCCAGGTAACTCTCCCCCTCCCTTATGTGTCGCAGTGTTTGAAGCTCGGACTCCAGCTCATCAACACGGAGCCGGAGTTCCTCGAGCAGCCAACACTTACTGCAAATGTGTTCACCGTGAACATCAATGGTGTCCACCAGCTCCCACATATTGCAGCAGTAACACATCACCTGCTCTCCCATTCTATGTAATTAATTAAAAATGTATTATTTTCCCTTCAGTTAATTTATGCCAGCAGTCTCCGCTACACCACAGATACCCGAGAAACTATAAACTATGGAATTGAAGTTTTGTATAAAAAAAAGAGAAATACTCACCAACCAATCACTTACCTGCTTTCTGGTGACGTCACACTTCGATTATTTTTTACCTCTCTCCTGCTCTCGGCTTGGTGAAAGCCTACCTGGTCGCTGCCGCCTTTTACCGCCGCCGCCTCGCCGCTGTTGCTCCACCCAGGTCCGCCGCCTCTGTGGGCCTACCTGGTCGCTGCCGCCTTTTACCGCCGCCGCCTCGCCGCTGTTGCTCCACCCAGGTCCGCCGCCTCTGTGGGCCTACCTGGTCGCTGCCGCCTTTTACCGCCACCGCCTCGCCGCTGTTGCTCCACCCAGGTCCGCCGCCTCTGTGAGAGGGGGATGGCCACAGGGGACCCCTGCGCTACCTGCCTGCACCTCTTACTCTGCCTGGTGGTCACCCATTCACTTCCTGCCTGTACACCCTTTACCTGCGGTGTGACCAACTCTCTAAACATGCTATCCACGACGTCCTCAGCATCGCGAATGCTCCAATATGCATCCATCCGCAGCTCCAGCACCGCAATGCGGTCCATCAGTAGCTGCAGCTGGATACACTTCCCACACACATGGTCATCAGGGACACAGGAAGCATCCCTGATTTCCCACATATTGCAGGAGGAGCATATCACAGGGCGGAGCTCTCCTGCCATGACTTACCCTTTAATTAATTAATTAAAAATTAAATTCAATGAATCCCACCAATTTCACTTCAATTAAATGATATATTCAAGGGCCCTTGTTTAACAGCAGTCCCCGCTACACCACAGAGACTCTAGAAACTATAAACCACAGAATTTAAGTATGGAAAAAGGAGAAAGAGAGAAATACTCACCAACCAATCACTTACCTGCTTTCTGGTGACGTCACACTTCGATTACTTTTTACTGCTGTCTCCCGCTCTGAGATTGGTGAACCTACCTGCTCCTCGGGCTCAGTTTTATACTCTGCCGCCGCCGCTCCTCCTAGGTCTGCACCGCCGCTGCTGTGGGCCTACCTGCTCCTCGGGCTCGCTTTTATACTCTGCCGCCTCCACTCCTCCTAGGTCCACACCGCCGCTGCTGTGGGCCTACCTGCTCCTCGGGCTCAGTTTTATACTCTGCCGCCTCCACTCCTCCTAGGTCCGCACCGCCGCTGCTGTGGGCCTACCTGCTCCTCGGGCTCACTTTTGACCTGTCACATTCCTCCACTAACAGCAATATAAATAACAAAAGGGGAAAATATAATCTCAAACTTCATTACAGTGCCTATAGAAGAGCAATCTTTCACCTCCACCCATGCTTCCCTTTGGTGGCTGCGCAAGGTGAGCTCGATCTACTTCTTAATTGTAAACAAATTGCTCCCTGAATATGAGCAACAGCTGTGACTGCAGGCAGACGTGAGTTGCTATGAGCCTCCTAGGATGGCCATGGTAGGGAACAAAGATAAAAACACAGAAAGAGGGAGGGGGACAGAGATAAAAACACAGAAAGGGGGAGGGGAAGAGAGAGAAAAACACAAAGGGGGAGGGGAACAGAGAGAAAAACACAGAATTGGGGGGAACAGAGGGATGGGGTGAATTTTATCAATGGGGGCGCGTTGTGGGCGGGACTGCTGCTTGTCGGGTTTCAGTCCCGCCTCCAAGGACATCCGGCTAGTCCACGCTATTTTCCCTTGATTGACCTTGTTAAGCCAGCCCTGCGGGCATAGCAGGCCAATTAAGGGAAAGCCGATGACAGAGAACGTCAGCGTATGACGTTTCATCAGATGAATTGCCACCGTTTGACAGCTTTGAGAAACTGTCAAACACTGACAATCTCTGTTCTTTGGTGAGTCCTTGTACTCAAGACTCACCAAACCTCTTTCCTTAGCAGAAATCAGATGGCTGTTGCATCGGAGAATGCAGCAGCCATTCTGTCATCTCCGCCGTGGAGATGAGGAGCCTCCGGATCCCCAACGGTTGAAGCCTGCAGGAAGAAACAAAGGTAAGTAAACTTTTTCTAACACTTTTCACAGACCTCCCATACTTACCTCTCCACACTTGCACCCATCACTCAACTCCACAGCGCACTTTTCGAACCCTCTGACCCCCGCAGACCCACTGCTCGCCTCGTTGATCCTGGGGGGGTTTCCTGACGTCGGGAAGCCCACACTTCTGTTCGTAAAATGGGGATAAGCCTGTTAACAGTCAGCTAAATGGCTGTAATCCCCTGCCCGCCTCGAGGAGACGGGTCCCAGCGCAAGTCGGGGACCCGCCTCCTGGGAAGATAGCACGGAGGCGGGTTGGTGGCGGGTTTGGTGCCCGCTCCCAGTTTCTGCCAATTTCCCGGCAGTCCCGCCTCCAAACCTGCCTCCCCAGGGCTGGCAAAATTCACCCCGAAAGCACAGAAAGGGGGAGGAACAGAGATAAAAACACAGAAAGGGGGAGGAACAGAGATAAAAACACAGAAACGGGGAGGGGAACAGAGAGAAAAACACAGAAACGGGGAGGGGAAAAGAGAGAAAAACACAAAGAGGGGAACAGAATGGGAGAAAGGAGGAGCGCAATTGATATATGAAGAGAGTACTGGAAAGAAAAAGGGAGCGAGTAAATGATACATGCAAGGGATTAACTGGATTGGGAATTAACAGAGAGAATGAGAAAAACACAGAGAAAAGTGGAGGGTAATAGACAGAAAGGCTGGAGTAGCATCGGAATGGGACTAAATTTCCTGTCTTTGCGAGAGGAAATATTGCTTTATTATCTCTGTTGTTTCTTCGTGAACACTTCTGTTAAAGCCCCAAGGAAAGAGCAACAGAGAGAGAGAAGGATAAAGTGGCAGAGTCGCAGAGACTCGAGGATCGAGAAACAGATATCGCTATTTCCACTGACTTCAGTGAGCTGAGTGAACCATACATGAATAGAATTGGGAACCCCTGGATAATGTGTCAATGTTGTGTCCCTGGAATTTAAAATAAAGGGGTTGATGAATAGAATATGGAAATGCACCACAGATAGAACAATTTTGCAAATCAAACTTCTGAATTTTGCAGGGCGATTCAAACCCCCAGCAGCATTGAATAAATGCCGGCCCCTCCGTTTTTGTTTAATCTCCGTCTCCCTCCATGCCTCCCCGTTAATATCGGAGCCATTATATTTCCAAAAGTAATTTCCAGGTTCATTAAACACAGAGCCAGTCATGGACCTGTAGGACCCAGAGCCACTCAAGCCTAGAGCGCTGTGTCTGTAATTAACGTGTATTCAATATGGCACAGAGTATTTGCAGGCCAATGATCCTAGCCTAATTGTGCTGAGATCATGTCCACTGGTGACCTGTGGCATTGATCTTTCTGTGGTCATTTTCATGTCATTTTATATGAATGGGCCCAGCAGACACTCATGCTACAAGGGCCACATCTCGGGAACCTATCATGCCTGGCATAACTTGCTGGATCTGGGAAGGGGAGAGTGTGCCGGTTCCTCTCCCAGAAATACTTTGCGGCCCCCAGAAATCCCCATCGTAATGGGGTTAAATAAGAGAAGGCTCTATTTCATCTGGCTAACACATTCATTTCTCTCTCTGAGTCCTGGACAATATGCAGCCTGACTTCAGTGAAACTGACAGCTGTGTTCTTTACCAAGCAAGCGAAGCTTTCATTCAAGTCCATTATTTAGTCTTCTTTAATACAAGTTTCAAAAGTCCAAAATCCTTCACACTTCCGGCCACTACTGTCGGAAAAGAAATAAAAAGTCTTGCATTTCTATAGCACCTTTCACGACCTCAGGACGCCCCAAAGCGCTTTACAGCCAATGAAGTACTTTTGAAGTGTAGTCACTGTTGTAATGTAGGAAACATGGCAGCCAATTTGACCAGCTGACTCTTTGAGTGCTGCTGGTTGAGGGATAAATATTGGCCAGGACACTGGGGATAACTCCTCTGCTCTTCTTCGTAATAGTGCCACGGGATCTTTTACGGCTACCTGAGAGAGCAGACAGGGCCTTGGTTTAACATCTCATCCGAAAGACAGTGCAGCACTCCCTCAGTACTGCAATGGATTTTTGTGCTCAAGTCTTTGGAACAGAGCTTGAACCCAGATCCTTTAGACTCAGAGGTGAGAGTGCTACCAACTGAGCCATGGCTGAAACTGTTTGCTGTTTTTTGGATGAGATATTAAACCAAGGCCTCATCTGCTCTCTCAGGTGGATTTAAAAGTTCCCATGGCACTATTCGAAGAAGAGCAGGGGAGTTTTCCTGGTGTCCTAGCCAACATTTATTCCTCATCCAACATCACTAAAACAGACATTTATTTCAATGCTGCTGGTGGGACTTTGCTGTGCACAGATTGGGTGCTATTTTTCCCTAACTTACAATAGTGACTACACTTCAAAAATACATCTTTGACTTTGAAGCATTTTGGGACATGTAGGGGGTGGTGTTTTACCTCTGGCCTCTGAGCGGTTCGAATCGCTCCCACCACCTTGGTTCTAGACCTTGGACTTATTTGGGGGTTGTGATACAAAAGGTACAGCAGACAACTGAGTTTGATGAAAGAACTTCAATCTTTAATAAAAGGTAAGACACAAATAATAACACTCTTATCACTCTAAAGGTGGGGAACACTTCGGTACAAGCGAGGGAAATGACAGGAGAACAATACTTCACCCCTCCCAAGCCCACTTTACTAGGTAAGTTAGGTTTTGAAGGACCAGGGATGATGCTCACCAATCCTTTGACAGTTGGGCTAAATCGCGGTTTTGGGGTTCGCTGTTTATGGCGGTTAGTGTCTGCCATACCCCGTACGCGGTAGAGGACATCACCTGGGTCTCTGGTCAATCTTCGCTAGTCCGCTGATGCGGTAGGATGTCGTTATGGATTTATCTGGTGAGCAGTAGGGCTTAGAGTCTTTGGGGAAAATCTTACCATGGGGTAAGTCAGGAATAGTTTGCAGTGTGGAAACTTTGCGATTCTTCAGGTTTTCTACCCTGGAGTTGGTCTTTGTTGGTTGCGGTGGCCTGCGATTACCCGGTCAGTTGGGGGTAATGCGCGGTTGTTGGTTTCGTGAGGCCTTTGGTTTCCGCGATGGCTTTAGGCCTTGGTTGGTGTGTCGGTCAACCTCGTGGAGCCATCGGTGACTGGTTGCTGCTTGTTGCTCCGGGTGACTGTGTTGGGGCCGTTGTTGGAGGTCCGTCGAGGTGGTATCTTCACGAGCTGGACTCAGGTGTGTCTGAGTGGTGAGCGATGCCGACTTGCTTCCAGCTCGGGCCTTCTTCGTCTTGGTCTCTCCTCCTTCTGATGACCACCGGTTGCGACTGTCTGCTCGGCCCAACGACTTTGAACTGTGGTGTTTCTCTCTCTTCTTGCTGCTCCTGGTGTGTGCTTGGTGGGCCTTCAATTCTACAGAATTGAAGTGGCCTTATCTACCCGCCAAATCAGTTCAGTTCATTGTTTAGTTTTGGCGGGCTCGTAAATCGTTTTGGGGATCTGCAAATTTTGGAAACCTTACAGACGTCCCGATATCGAAACATAGAAACATAGAAAAATAGGAGCGGGAGCAGACCATTCGGCCCTTCCAGCCTGCTCCGCCATTCAATATGATCATGGCTGATCCTCTATCTCAATACCATATTCCCCCTCTCTCCCCATATCGGGAAAAGTAGTTTATAAATGCAAGTTTTTTCTTTAAAAGGTTCCAGTTCAATCTCATGTCTCTAATCAGTCACAATGTCTCTAGTATCAGGCCTAAGATCTATCATTTGTGTCTCCATATTATCAAATTTTAGGTCCATCCAGGTTTTACAGATGACAAACCTGGTCAAGTTGTTCTTTATCTTGGGTGGGGCATTAGTGCAGACGCAGGGATTGTGTGTCGGAATTATGCATAGTAGGCAGATTGTGACATTAATTAGCGTGCAACGGTGATTTGACACCAGCGCTGCCATTTTGGAGCTCAACGCTCCAGCTAATGCCCTCGCTTAAACTTGCACAGCTGAGCACACGATCAGCAGCAGGAAGGACCCCCCACCAGCGCTATTTAAAGGTATCATCAACTACTTACAGGTTAGTTGCTGATTGATTTCTACTGGCTGTTGCTGAGTTTCTAGAAGTGTTTGGTGGTTTCTAGAGTTCTTTAAAGTTGCTTAAATCTACAGTGAGTGGTGTGGCAGTTGCTGAAGGACTTTGTAGTGACTTCAAGGATTCTGCACAGACCACTTGCTCTCAGACATGGGTCCAGTAGTAGGCATTCCACTTGGCCTACAGCTTGACAGGGAGAATGAGCAGAGGCAGCACAGAACACGACAAGCTGCGGGAAGTGTGTGGAGGTGGAGGGGCAGAAAGGCTCTCAGCAGGAGGCCATATCCACCCAGAGTGTTCAGAAAGCAATACTCCGACCTGAAGCTCAGCAAGGAACAGTGTGTCCGACGTCTGCGCTTCACTAAGGATGTCCTCACTGAAATCTGCCACCTGCTGCGGCCACAACTGCAGCCTTAGAGCAGGGCAAGGGCCGCTTTGCCAGTGGTTGTGAAGGTCACGGTGGCCACAAATTTTTATGCAGGTAGCTGCTTCCAGGCTGGAGCAGGAGATATTTGCAACATCTCCCAATTTGCCATGCACTGTTGTATAAGGGAGGTAGCTGAGGCTCTGTATTCCAAGAGAGCTGAATACATTTCCTTCTCTCTGGCAAGAGAGCAGCAGGCGGAGCGAGCACATGGCTTTGCGAAGATTGCAGGCTTCCCCATGGTGTAGGGTGCCATTTACTGCATGTACGTCGTTGACGGAGCTGCATCTAAACTCTGAGATGTACCACAACTGAAAGGAATTCCAATCCCTCAGTGTCCAGCTGGTGTGAAACCATACTCAGCGAATCATGCTTGGTATCCTGGCAGCAGTCATGATGCCTTCATTCTGCGGCAGTCCGCTGTGCCATCTGCGTTTGAGCCACCCTGACAAAGCAGACGGTGGCTACTGGGAGACATGGGCTATCCATTAACAACATAGCTCCAATGCGCAATCAACGCACATGTGGGAAGCATTCATACAACAAAAGCCAACCTGCCACATGAAATATCATCGAGCACACGATTGGCGTGCTGAAGCAGCGCTTCCGCTGCCTGGAGTGCTCTGGAGCAGCCCTGCAGTACTCAACAGAGCGGGTTTCGTGGTGGTCTGCTGCATGCTGCACAACCTCTCCATCATGAGGGCACCGCCCTTGCCAGGAACCATACGGCGACCAGCGGAGGAGGAGGAGGAGGAGGAGAAGGAAGAGGAAGGGAGGAGGCAACCCAGACAGCCACTTTCTGGCCGGACTGTCCATGAACGACTCATCTTGCTGCGATACCGATAAATGCAAGCCCAATTCCACATTCACCAACGGTCCCACTCCTTACCTTCCCTCTATCACTGACCATCACAGCATCCTCTTGGCCACAATGCAAAAATAAAAGCCAAAGCAAAATAAACATTTCAAACCCAATTTATTCATGAAATCATGCCATATTGCATACAAACATAAACTAATCACCCTTGTGCATCCCCTTTGTGCCTGTTTTCCGTGTGCCTTTGCCTGTCCTAGTGCTCCTACACAGTGCTACCCCAGTGGCTGCAGCATGGCTGGCGGAGGAGACTGCAGATGACCTTGGATGATGACATTGAGAAACTCTAGGCCTAGAAGGCCCAGCTTTGGACTGCATCAACTTGGTGTGGGCGGCAGCAGTCTGAGCTGGCTGGCTGACAGGCAACCACAAGGGCACTGGCTGTGTAGCAGCGGTGAGAGAACGAATGCTGACATCCTCAGAGAGGACATCAGGTTCGTGCTCCATGGAGCCACTGCCACTCCCCCGGGGCGGAGCCTCATCCATCCTAGTAATCTGTTGGAGAACAGACTGCTGGACTGCTGTGAAACCCTGCAAGTCCTTTTGAACACTGGTAAGCACAGCCACGATGGCAGCAGTCTGAGCTTGGGTGGCAGCAGCCTGAGCCTGCATGAGAGCAGTCTGAACTTGCTTGACAGAAGTCTGAGCTTCCAATGCAGCTCCCAGGCGTTGGGTGTCTTCTGCTTGTGCTGCAATGGAAGTTGAGACATTGGCCATCATACGCTGCATCCTGGTTGGGTCCGCAAGTATGCAAATGGAGTTGCCCATCATTTCCATGCTGGAAAGGATGGGCTCCAAGCTCTTCGCAAAGCCCTGTGCCAAGTGGTTGCCGGACTACTCCATACTCCTTGACATTGCATGCAGGCTTTCTGGCAGGTCTGCCAATGCATTAAGCATTTCATTGTGCGTACCCATCAGTGTTCTCCTGTAGCCTGCCCTATTGAAATGCGCATGTGAGTCCTCTGCAGAAGAACTCGTAGGGGAAGTGGGATGTGAGAAGGAGGATTGGATATGATGATACCATCATCTTCAATTGTTTCAGCCTCACCACAGGCCATGGGCTCAGCGATCACCTCTCCAACGATGGCAACCACCGTCTCCTCTGTCGGGGTAAGGTCATGCAGCTGTTCCTGTCTCGCACCGGTTAGCACCTGCTGCCTCCGGTTATGCGCCAACTTGTCCTGCAAAAGAGAGGGTAGTGTGTCAGTGAGTGTTCTGCAATGTATTTGGTTGATGTGACTGTCATTGTTGAATAGCTGACAGTGCGTGCAAGCTGTGAGATGTGGGTGTGAAGCGTGCAGCAGTGCTAAGTGTATGAGGATGTGGTGAAGCTGTGAATGTGAGGTATGAGTCATGTTTGGCAGAGATTGTTGGTAGGTGAGCGATGGGGTGTGGTGCACTGAGCAGTGTGTGAGTCTAGTGGTGCAGTTGGTGGGATATGGCATTTGTAGATGAATTCACTGACCTTGACCACTCATGTGAGATCATTGAACTTTTTGCGTGCTGCATCCAGGTCATCGGGGCTTGACGTCTGGCATTGACTGCCACGGCTACCTGCTCTCACTGCCTTCTGAGAATTTGTCTGGAGGGCCTCCTGGCCCCCTGTGGATAGAGGACCTCTCTCCTCCTCCACCAAGGTTTCCAGTGCAGTGCCTGAGAACCGTGGAGAACGCTCTCTCCCCTGTTGCACCATTAGTCAGTCTTCTTGCAGTCAGACTCTCTTCCCCAGACACTTGCAGCACCTGCTCCAGCCAGATTGCACTACCCCCTTTAAGATGTGCAGGCTGGAGATGTAAGAATCCCGTCAGAAAATATGGTGTGAGACCTGCCCTCGTCCTAGGGCAATGACAAACGGGAAGCTATCTGAAGATGGGATGTTAACCAACCTGAGAGACTCGTTAACATTCTTCATTCTGTGATTGTTTCAATTCTGTCTCACCTAGACAGAAAGACATGATCACATGACTTCTCCTAACACCAGGGCAGGCAGTAATGCCCCAGAATAATGAATGTTTTGTTATCAATTTGTGTAAATGAATTCTTTGCTCTTCTTAGAAATGTGAAGTTGTCCTTGTCAGGGAGATGATAGTCTTAGTCTTATTCTTTGTGTTCATTTACTGCTTGCGGCATGGGAGGGTCCTGATTGGTTATCCGAGTGTCCAGGGAGCTGATGTCCTCTGTGACAGTTTTTGTATAACATGCACAATGGTGCTGTCTTAGGTTGAGATGTGCTGGAGCTTCCCATTGCTCTTGGTGATAGATTTCTTACATGAACTAGTGCTGCCATGTTGTAAGACAATGGCATGACGGGAAACATTTGGGAATCTTGGTGGAAATCGCCTAGTTCTGTAGTCAGTCGCTGGCTGCCTCTGGCCTGGTGAAAGTGGTTGGGCAGTGTTCGGTTAGCATTGTGAGTCTGGCAGGCTACATCATCCCATAAGTAAATTGGATTTTTTGGTGCATAAGCTTGATTTTGAAGATCAATATTTGGTACCTCAGAAATTCAGCTCTCCTTTGCCTCTAGCATGCCATTATCATCCTTTTAGTCTGAAATCTGTGTACAAAATCTCAAAGCTGTGCACCCAAACCATAAAGACCTTTGAATAAATTGAGGCTGAGAACAGTGACCATTGTTACAATTCTTTTTTTTTATTCGTTTATGGGATGTGGGCATTGCTGGCAAGGCCAGCATTTATTGCCCATCCCTAACTGCCCTTGAGAAGGTAATGGTGAGCCACCTTCTTGAACCGCTGCAGTCCATGCAGTGAAGGTACACCCACAGTGCTGTTAGGTAGGGAGTTCCAGGATTTTGACCCAGCCACGATGAAGGATCGGCGATATACTTGTAAGTCAGGATGGTGTGTGACTTGGAGGGGAACTTGGAGGTGGTGGTGTTCCTATATACCTGCTGCCCTTGTCCTTCTAGGTGGAAGAGGTCGCCGGTTTGAGAAGTGCTGCCGAAGAAGCCTTGGCGAGTTGCTGCAGTACATCTTGTAGATGGTACACACTGCATACACGGTGCGCCGGTGGTGGAGGGAGTGAATGTTTAAGGTGGTTGATGGGATGCCAATCAAGTGGGCTGCTTTGTCCTGGATGGTGTCGAGTTTCTTGAGTGTTGTTGGAGCTGCACTCATCCAGGCAAGTGGTGAGTATACCATCACACTCCTTACTTGTGCCTTGTAGATGGTGGAAAGGCTTTGGGGAGGCAGGAGTGAGACACTCGCCGCAGAATATCTAGCCTCTGACCTGCTCTTGTTGCCACAGTATTTATGTGGCTGGTCCAGTTAAGTTTCTGGTCAATAGTGACCCCCAGGATGTTGACGGTGGGGAATTCAGCGATGGTCATGCTGTTGAATGTCGGGGAGGTGGTTAGACGCTTGCTTGTTGGAGATTGTCATTGCCTGACACTTGTGTGGCGCGAATGTTACCTGCCACTTATCAGCCCAAGCCTGAACGTCGTCCAGGTCCTGCTGCATGCGGGCATGGACTGCTTCATTATCTGAGGAGATGTGAATGGTGCTGTACACTGTGCAGTCATCAGCGAACATCCCCATTTCTGACCTTATGTTGGAGGGAAGGACATTGATGAAGCAGCTGAAGGTGGTTGGGCCTAGGACACTGCCCTGAGGAACTCTTCCAGTGATGTCCTGGGGCTGAGATGATTGACCTTCAACCACCACAACCATCTTCCTTTGAACATTATCTTAGGGTGGACATGGAGAGATCTTTTCAACTTATGGATGAGTCCAGAACAAGGGGGAATATATATATAAGATAGCCACTAACAGTTCAAATAAGTAATTTCGGAGGAATATCTTTGCACAGAGAGTGGTGAGAATGTGGAACTCACTGCCACATGGAATGGTTGAAGCAAATATCATTGACCCATTCAGTGACAGGATTCATGCATACATGAGTGAGATGGGAATAGAAGGGTTCAGGGGGCAGGGTAGGAAATGATAATTAGATTGGGAGGAGGCTCATGTGGTGTATAAACACCGGCACAGGCCAGTTGGGCCAAATGGCCTGTTTCTGTGCTGTCGATTCAATGGGCCAGATTCTGCTGGAAAAAATGACGGCATCTGAACGACGCACAGCGTTATTAATATACAGATTAGACAGGAACTTGTGGCAAGGAAAAGATACATCGTGAATTGCGAAGCATCACAAGCTGCTGGTCAATTTGCACCGCTCCCCCTTTAGCTTTGCCAAAACAGCATCACTCACTTAACCTCCCTGTGATTTTCATGAAGTTTCTGCATTTGCACATTGATTGCCCATTAAACTGGCCACAGAAAGGTAAGTCTATGCCTGCGTAATACCCTTTTAACAATGTGATACTTTTTAATGATTGCCAATCAACCTCTTTCCCAGAAAGTAAACAGTTAAAAGTGTGTAGACTCATTCCTTCAGGTTGTCAATTGTTTTAGGAGATATTAAAAATGTCATATATTTTTTTTCTTACATTCCCTATTTGTTTCTTTGCCCTCTCTCTTTTAATCCAATCTTTTATTTTATTTAATTCTCTTTCTGTGCCTGATTTGACACTGAATTCACCACTCTAATTCACCCTCCTACTCAGTCCTTCCTGTTTATTTCTCAATCCTTAAAACACGTTGGTTAAGGAGATAGACTATTTGTCCCATTGTTCACCAAGGTCCCAGATGCCCTGGTTGCTTTCTTGGGCGTTGCTGTTAAGTTAATTTTTGCAATGTTCTACCAGGGTGTTTGCAACCCAGAGCTCGTAGATTCATGTTTGCATGTTTCTAATAGTGATTAGGAAATTTTTGTTCAGCTTTCAACATTCTGCGTGTAGGGCACTGTGGTTGGTTAGAGCTCCGAGCATCCCTGATTTTAATCGCTCAACCATTGGTAGCCGTGCCTTCAGCTGCCAAGACCCCGCCTCTCTACCTCTCATTCCTTCTTTAAGATGTTTGTTAAAACTTACCTTTGACCAAGCTTTTGGTCATCTGCCCCACTATCTCCTTATGTGACTCGGTGTTAAATTTTGTTTTATAACACTCCTGTGAAGCGCCTTGGGACGTTTTACGATGTTAAAGGTGCGATATAAATACAAGCTGTTGTTGTTGGAACTGGTTTTGTTTTGTTTGGCCTCAGAAGGTTCAGCTCTCCTTTGATACTTGCCATTATGACCTTTTATGCTGAAAGCCGTGTACAAATTCTCAAAGATACGCACACAGACCATACGGGCCTTCAGCTGATTTGGTTCTGAAGGCAGTAGAGCTAGAATTCTGTGAGCCCTATCGAGCGTCTGTCCTTGCTATTTTGTGCTGGGCTGATTGATCTGTTTGTAGTTCAGGTAATGGCAGGTGGCTGAAGGGGTTTGCCCGCGGAGTCCCTTGGGGCATCTGCCTGTGTGTGGCTTGCCATCGCCATCATAGTGTTGCTGTTCCCAAACTAGGGCTGTTGCTGTCACATTTGGGGGCTGTGCATCATACTCCTTCTGGTGGCATTATTTTGGGCAATGGCTGCTGCATCTGGGGCCTGGCTGTCCTGCTTACTCTTAGAATATGGTGGAGGTCCACAGGGTGCACCTCAGCTAGTGGTTTTCCGAGTAGGGGTGCAGCCAGTTGGGAGGCTGTGGATTGCCTTAAATGAAAAATAAGGGGCTGACTAGAGACACGGCGTTCATTAGGTCCAGTTCATCAATTCTTCTGGTTTCCTAAGCGCATCTCAGCCTGGGAGCCTTGTGTAAGACAAAGTTAATTAATTCTAAATTACCTAATGATTCCATTTTAATAGCACTAAATGGCCACTTTGCTGTGTTACATTCATTTGTTAATTCAAATCATTAGACAATTGTGGTTTTAGTGGAACAAACAAGTATGAATGATCAGTCGTAGACTGTATTGAGTGAGACTGTGCCTTACTTGCCTCCTCACCCTCCAAACTCTTTTGGGGAGATCCCCAAATTATTATATTTTTTTAAAACAGAATTTGTTGATGCCCAGAGTGGGGAATGTTTTTTTTGAATATGACTTTAACTCAGGACATCTCGGATTAAAATAGGATAAAGGCTCATCCAGAACAGATCCAGATTTTTACCTATTATCTCAGTGAAACTCTTGGCTTAAAGAAAACCGCAAGGAATGTTTCACAACTATCAGCACCATTAGTCACCTGTAATATAATGCATTATGAAAATGGATCATGGCAACAAATGTCATTATTTACAAAAATTGTTCCATAGCGATGACCAAGAGGAAATGGTATTTTTGGTAAACAAATATTGAATTGATGGATATTTTCACAGGTAATGGAGAGAGAAGAGCTGGGGCAGTGGCTATGGTCTGATTCTATCATTGCTCAGTAATCTGTATCGCTGTCCGAGTGCAGTGAGTAAGAGACAGCAGGAAAGAGAATGAAAGAGAAGCATTGTCCACCATCATACACAGGCAGAATGAAAACCATCGTCGTCATCCTTGCTGCAGTCCAGATTCTGCACTGTTCTGGTAAGCACTGATGTGTCATTCCACATTCTACCAAAATGATTTCAAACTAAACATTCATTTTACTTCATTCCTCGTGTATTTTTGTTTTTCCAAAAAAGTTTAACAAATTTGAATTTTGTTGCTTTGTTGCGTTACTGAACTCCGAGGGGGTCAGTTTAACTTGGGGCGATTGTGTAAAATGGACGATTTCGGATTGGCCGCCCATTGTACACCTCTCCCAATTTAAATTTTCCACTGATTTCAATGGAAACAAACATGGGGAGAGATTTATAACAGATGGCCAATCCGATATTGCTCGTTTTACACAATCGTCAGAAGTCAAAATTATCGCCCTGGTGTTTGACAGCATCTTGAAGCCAATTTCTGGAAGAGGCCCAACCAAATTCTGGGACATAAGAATCCTGAGGCAAGTCTGACCAGAATTTGTGGAAATTTAGATCTCCATATGATATTTGTAAATCTGCCCTCAATGTAATGAATATTTTTAAGGCTGGATTTTCCTCCACTATTCTGCCTGAGCTTAGATGCTAAAGCAGCGGAAAATCAAGGAAAATTGGGCAAGGAGGCCAGCACTGCATTCCCGCCTCCACCTACATTCTCTTCCCTCGACCCAGCAGGGAAGGCGGTCGGCTGCTACCTCATTACCCACCACATGTAAATAACGGTAGGGAGGCGGGGCCTGGCAACAAGCTCGATTTCCCTGCCTTGAGCCAGTACTGCCACTGACCACTGGGTAGCGATAGTCCCTGGGCAAGCAGTGGAGGGCCTGTTGATGCTCCTTTTGGAGGGAGAGGTGTGTGGCAGGAATAGACACCTCTTCCTCTACTCCAGACCCACACCTGACGTAGGTCTCTGCTCAACTTGAGTGCTAAAAAGACAACTACTCCTCACATCTAAGTGGTCTTCTCTTGACCTACTGCAGCACCACCTGATTTCCCTCTTCAGCAGTGGCAGTCTCCATCTTAGTGGCAGAGGTTAGTGGCCCTAGAAAAGGTTTAGCGGAGGGCCATGAAAATGAAACCTCATTTAAGGGCCCATAGTTACCAAGATAGACTAAGTGAGCTGGGGATTTTTGCTTCAGAAGAGTGTCGACTTCAAGCAGATTTGATTGCGGTCTTTAAAATAATGAAAGGATTAGGCTCAATCCAAGAGGTTCGGCTCTTCACGCTAAATAGGTTAGAGAGGACAAGGGGATATTAGTATAAGTTATGCAAGCATCTACAAAGGAACTAGGTTAGATTCTAGGAAGTACTTCTTTTCTCAGAGCGTGGACGTGAATAAGTTGCCAAGACGTGCTGTGAGTACAGATTCAAAAGGGAGCTTTACAAATTTCTGAGCTAACATATAGAAGGTAGGTGGGTCACTGGGAGTTGTGCAACAGACATCATGGTTTCCTGGAGCTGGTTTGATCACCTTTTGGGATTGGAAAGGAATTTCCTGACTTGGCATCAGCTTGTTTTTCCCCTGGATTTTTGCCTCTCCCAGGATTAAGTGGCAGTGAGGATGGGGTTAAAGATGTGCAGAAGTTACACAGCGCCAAAATAGGACAGGTTGGACGGTCTTTACCCGTCTGTTCTCGTGTGTTTTGTATTCCACCCTTCATAGACAATGACCTCTGACCCAGGAAGTCAGGTCAGAGTCAGGCCAGTAGGCGGAAGTCATGGTAGGAGGAAGGAAATCGAGTTCTGTATCTCCTAGTAAGTGGATCCTACGCACTGAAAATACTGGATTTCCTCTTTTCAGATTAGACTTTAAAATTAACCACTGCAGATTTTCCTCTCTCATTCTGCCTGATTTTGGGCAGATCTGGGTGATGGCAGAGGAAAATTGGGCATGAAGGAATTCTGCCGGATCTATGCCACCAATTGCCATCTGCAGCATTTGCCAGCGGAAGTGATGGGGAAAACTGTTTGATAAAGGAAAACAGGGAAGAAATGGAGGCGAGAAAATTCACAATGGGGTGAAATTAGGCCGTAATCTCTGCAAGCAGGGAATTACAGAGTATGGGGGGCTCTGGTTTTGATCGAAAAGGTAGTCAAAATATACTAATAGTGCACCACTATGCTCTTTCATTCAGGACAATCTCTTAATGAAACAGCAGATGATTCCATTAATAAGCTGAATGAAGACTGTACATTCACTAATCTCCTTACCGTGACCAGATATGAACTAACAGGAGTGAGTACCACCAAACCTAATGAAATTCTACATTCTTTTCTCTCATTTAGTGAAATTCAATCTTTCAATACCATAAGACTCTTGAATCTTTTCTGTTGACATCAAAACAATTTAAATCTTTTCTGTATGGTGAGAATAAATTAAAGAAAAAATATTTTAACGTATGAAATGGTAGAAAGTAGTCATTTGCAATGGGTTTTAGAAGGCCCCAATCCTCACTGTTTGAAACTGACACCGACAGAAGCAGGGAACTGCTCTGTTTTGAATTGTAAAAATGTCTACATTCTAGCCCTGATTTTCCAATGTCCTCCCGGTTACATAGAGCCTTGTAGGCAGTTTGCGTACGTCAGGAAATTGGGCGCGTGCCCTTGCACTCCTGATTCTTCGTGTGCCTGATTATCTACAGGTAATATTTGGGGGGAATGAGAAACTCCCTCACTGCAGCTGGGCACAGATACAATGACGACCATGACATCAGCCGGGTCACTGTGGATGCTGAAGCAGCGATTCTGTTGCTGGGGCAATCCAGGTAAGGTGTAAGAAATCCTTACTGTCTGTTGCATGCTGCCCAATTTAACCATTCAAAGAGGGATGAGTATACAACTGGAGAATGAGGATGACAGTGGGGCAGCAGCCCTATATGATGCTGGGCAGGAAGAAGAGCAGGGAGAGATGAAGGGCTACGATATTCAGGCAGGGACAGTGGTCTAAAACTTCCAGTACCTCCAGTGAGCAACATCTACTCCCATCGACCATCTTTCAACAAGTCATGATCTCCCACACAGTGGAGGTCCCACACAAAGCACTGAAACTGACCTGTCACATTCCCCCACTAACAGCAATATAAATAACAAAAGGGGAAAATATAATCTCAAACTTCATTACAGTGCCTATAGAAGAGCAATCTTTCACCTCCACCCACGCTTCCCTTTGGTGGCTGCGCAAGGTGAGCTCGATCTACTTCTTAATTGTAAACAAATTGCACCCTGAGTATGAGGAACAACTGTGACTGCAGGTAGACATGAGTTGCTATGAGTCTCCTAGGATGGCCATGGTAGGGAACAGAAATAAAAACACAGAAAGAGGGAGGGAAACAGAGATAAAAACACAAAGGGGGAGGGAAAGAGAGATAAAAACACGGAAAGTAGGGGAAGAGAGCGAAAAACACAGAAAGGGGGGGAAGAGAGAGAAAAGCACAGAAAGTGGGAGGGGAACATAGAGAAAAACACAGAATGGGGGTCACATAGAGAAAAACACAAAGTGTAAGGTTTCCAAAAAACTGGTGGTGGAGGTCAGGGACCCCTTGAAAATCAATTCGTGGCTCCCCACGGTACACAACAGCTTAGGGCTATGGTAAGCCACCTGAGTAAACTTACCCAAAAGGGAGACCCCTCGGTGTAAGGGGGGAGGTGTGGTGAGGCTTTCGTTACCTGTGATTCTTTGCTATTGCTTGCTCTGGTCTCCGGCCAGACTTTTGCAATAATCACCTGTGAGTGGTTCGACCCACTCGCCCTTACAGTTCTGACACCTGGACTTAGATGCAAAGGAGCAGTAATGCAGAGAAAGACTCAAATAGACCTGGTTGAATAACACAAAATAAAATGCCTTTATTGTACGGTGTCCAAAATAATGAAATACATGTCATATGCGCAGATCAAAGAAATTACAAGTATACACACGTCTATAAAACTTGGTCTATACAAATGGGGAACACACGACACATCATAAAGGGGGTAACACATTACACATTAACCTTTGGAACCACCCTCCCTTACAATACCTAAACTACGTCTGGATTTGTAGGATCGGGAAACATGCTCACCACTCGGGTTAAATCGGAATTTAAAATGAGGCTTGCAGCCTTTCGCTGCAGCGCCTGGCTGTCACGTGGCTGTAAGGGCTTCTGAACTCGACTTGTTTACACTCGCTGCCGCGATGGACCCACTTGGATCAGCCCTGATGAACGTTCGTCGCGGATGGCCCAGGCTACCCGCTCAAATAACCAGAAGATAAGCCTGTCTTCCTGGATCTTCGGTAGGATTCAAAAAGGTGGATTTGAGCCTACTTCGTCGTTTATCTTCGGGCGCGGTCGGGGTTTTACTGACCGTGGCGTCTCCCACGTGGAATTTCTTCTTGTCACTCGGGCCTCGCTCGGCCGAGATTCTTGTCTTCTTCGCTACCGGCGGCTGGTCGTTCGGGAACACACCGCTGCGTTGCCCTGATGGATCCGGACACCGTTTACCGACGATCGGGATGGTGTACCCTACTGCCTGCCGTGTCGAGGTGGCTCGTTCTGAGGTTCCGTTTCTGGCCGACACGGACCACGAACAACAAACTCGAACCCGAACTCCACCCAACCCTCGAACACCGGACCAGCACAGCACCGCGGGCAGGACACGCACAAGACTGCACGACCAAGACCAAGACCAAGACCAAGACTTCTGATGGACATTCGTCCTCTATAGTTATACTGTTTGGACGGGCCTTATCTCCCGCTCAAATCAAGATGCTGTCTTTTTGTTTAATTTTGGCGCCCAAAGTTCTCGGTATGGGGTAATTGTCTTTTCAACTGGTTTCGGGATCACCCGAAACTGGCCAACTACCCGTTAATGTCTTCTTCATTGTTGAGCTAGGTAGGATGTGTATAATTGTCTCCTCAACTGGTTTCGGGATCACCTGAAACTGGCCCAATCACCCGTCAATGTCTCTCTCATTGTTGAGCTGGGTGGTATTTGTGTATTGATGTGTCTGGATGGGCCCCCGATTGTCCAGTGCAATGATTCTCACCGTGCATTTGAAACGATTCAAGCACTTATATCATTGTTTTTGTCCAAAATGCAAATGGGTTGCATCCTGCCTTCCCAATCTATACCGTGCATGGTTTCATTATGAATGTATATTCAGCGCCATCTTGTCTGCTCACTATGTTCTGAAAACGTCTGTCACGATGCTCGGTGGCCATTTTACAGGCTGCTGTACCCTTTTATTAAAAGCAGCCTTTCGTTCAATAAAAATATACAATTGAACCTGCTTCTCTCACATTATTAGAATCGCGATAATTGCGAAACTCTACAGTCCCTCCTGTTGATGCGAATAACTCCGCTTATCGAATCAATTAAATGCTGGTGAGCAAATTATCCCGATTCTCCACATCCAAACATTCCGGTAATTACACTATCTATGGCCCCCACGACACATGTAGTCCCCATTTCCTAGAAAAATCACGCTGTGTACATCTTGGACAATCATAGGCAGCATTGCCTTTAACTTACACTACGTATTCGCCTTCCAGGCGCAAAAGGCCGATGCCTCTTGCACTACCTGTACTAGCATGTTTTATTATAAAAGAAAAAAAAATTAAACCGATTGTTTAAAAAAATACAACAGTTCCAAAACTTAGCCACAAATGCTTATAACTAAAACAATTACCAAACACACACGGTAAAATGGAGGGGCGTTATCCTAGCAGCTTACGCGGGACTTTCCTCGTTCACGCGCACGTAACGTTCTCTCCACTCCCCTGTGTTCTCCTGCCTCGTGAGGCATTTGCCCCTCTTGCAGTGCACGAACAACAGGTACACTACAATTACAACTTGACATACTACCAAAATGTGGGAGGCTATCCTGATCCATGACGGGACCTCAATATTAGTGAACAGATCCCACCACGGTGGGGTTACTATGTCCAATATCTCTGCCCCTATCTCTAAAGTCTTATGTTCCAGGTTGTAAAAATGTTTCTGGGATACCATGACGGCTTTTAAAATCTTGGTGAGGTGTTCAGGGAGAGGGGGAATGATGTACCCGAAATGCACGACGAATCGCTGCAAGTCTGTGAAATTCTCTTTTACTGTGAGGTGAACCGTGGAGGGTTCAGGGAATGGGACAATTCGCTGTTGTGCCACTTGAACTTCAGCCCTGGGTTTAAAACAGAAACTGCTGTCACTCACCGGACACCGACTGTGCTGTCCATGCTGGTAGTGTTGCGCTGCAGTGGTAACGCAATACGTTCCACCCCCTATGTATGCCACCTGCGGGGGCACATGGTCTTGTGTCCTTGCTTCCATGGTGCAATTCATGGGCTTCGCGCAAGCCGTTCTGAACCCGCACTGTGGTATTAAAAAGGCATTCAAGTGGTGGGGACACAGTATGATGTGTGCTCCCCTGCTACGGCATCCCGAGAGGTCGGTGCCTGTCATCGTCTGCTCCCAGCGGATGACGTAAGGTGGGACCGCTGCGTAGCGAAAGTGGGCTCCCCCCTGAATGACTCCAATGTTCTCCACCCTGTACACCGGGGCGGACTTTGCTGTGTTGCCCAACACCGGCATCCGTACCACTATACCCATGATAGTGTGATTTGACCGTCCGCAGTCCACTGGGACTGGGTATGCCTCTGAGGCTAGCCTGAGCTGGCACGGGCTTAATGCGTTCTGAAAAGGGTGGAGCGCCTGCAGATGTTTGTTGCTTATCCAGGACGGGAACAAACCTTGTTTTAAATCCTCCAGATTACTGCGGCCCTCGCCCAGTAACCACGCCCCGTATAATACGCACACCTCGTTCTGCACAGCTTGATCGGACGCATTCCGATCTTCCCTGATCAGGGCATTTACCATTCTCGCATGCTTCTCCAGCTCTGCTATAATCTCTTTTAAGTGTAGTGTCATGGCCTGGTCCTCATGCAACTCAGACCCTACTACCTTATTCTCATTTGTGAGGATGCTCTTTAACTGCGTCTTTAAACCGTTGATCTGCGTCTGCAGCTCCACATTATCTAGAGCGTTGAACACAGATGTTCCACTATTAAAAGCAGTGAACACATCGTTCACAGCACCCCTTCTTTGTCTCCCCACCTGATCCAAAACTTTGTGTGGTGGGGTGTATAAGCTTGTTTTGTCAACCTCTGCAAAATAAAACTTATAAAACTGCCTGAACATGTTTGTTAACAGGACCTGGTACAATTTTTCCGTTTCTTTGGGGCACCACTCTGGTAAATGCACCTCGGTGAGATTTAAAATCACCGAGGCCACCACGTAATGTACCCCCTGGTACAGTATCTGATCTGTTGGTACCAGTACCAGACCATTCCCGGGCCCCTTAGTGGTTTTAGGGCACCCTTCCTTCGGAGCCAATGCTACCGGAATCGTGGGCGGGGGCTTGCGTGGGCGCGTGATGAGTTCAGTGGCGTTTACCGGGATCGGGGAGAATGGAGCTCCGCACGCCCAGGTGCTGACGTCCCACCTTATCCCTTTCCCGACATCCTGCCACTGTTTTTGGAAAAATATGGATATACCCTTGGAGCAAACGTACTTTGATCCCCACATACAAACATATATTCCCTCATCTGGTTCCCACCATTTGTCCCAACAGACTCTCAATTGTCCGTTAGTCCCCGTAATTGTCCGATGGGTATTGTTACCCAGTCGCTCCCACTCGACCGAGGAATTTCTCATAGTCTTGCTTAACTTCCGTAACCACCACCATCGGCTCAATGGGACGTTCCCATTGCAAACCAAACAAATCCTTTTGCCGACGGTGACGCTGATTCTGGGTGCAACGATCCTCACCCTGGGACATAATAAAGAAGTCTCTTGGTACGCAAACCCGGATGCGCTGGTGTATTCCGTTGAATTCGTTCCCAGCCATCCCGGCCACCTTCCCTTGTGGAAATAAGTGGCGGTTTCCTCAGCCTCTCGCTCCCCGGTCCCATCCGTCGCGATGGGGGCCGTGTCCCCGGAGCAACCAAACACAACGACATCCTTGGTGAGGCCCCGAAAGGCCAATCCACATCCGATCGTCGCGTGCACCACCAGAATCCGTTCCATATCTCCTGGTTCCTGTGATCAGATAAAATGATGTAGCCAGCCTCCCAAGAGTCTCTAGCTTGTGTGAAGAGTGAGCGGGTCCCTTGACCTCGTCTCACGTAAGGGACATGCATACTGGATAGACCTTAACTATTCCTATCACTAACTCCCATCATTTTTACCATTTACCTATGAAATTAAACTACAACCTTAACTTGACATTAAAACACTATAAACCTAAACTTATCATCCTAAAATTACTGTACAGCGCCGCCCGTTCCAGGGCGGCCTAGCTAAATCCTGAAAAGGCTGCCGCGGGCTGTTCCCCGTGGCGGGGCAGCACTGACCCTTGTCTTTGATCCTCCGCAGCCTGTTGCTGCCGATTGGGAATCGGGACCTCCCTGGGCTACCTTGGACTTATACCTGGGGATGTACGGGGAATTTGGCCACAACTTCCTGGGCTGGGGTGTCCGATCCGACCTGCGAGGGGGCATCCTGGGCAAGGCCTCCAGGGCCGACGGACCAGGGACCGGGACTTCCACCATCACAGCCTGTGGTCCCACCACAGCTGCCGGCTCCGTCTCCCTTGGCTCCGCCCCCCTGGGCTCGGGATCCGCGGTTTCCGACTCCACCCTACCTGTCCCTACAGTTGGTGGATCTCCGCCCGCAATCCCTACCTCCCCTATGCTCGGGTCGAGGGCGGAACCTCCGTCCTCCGACCCCTCCACCTCTCCGACCGGGTCAAAGACTTGGTCGAGCTGTTCGGGCTCTTCCTCGTCCGAATCCCAAGAAAAAGGAGAGACCCTCCACTTTTGCAGAATGTCTTCTCCCCTCACGCAGGCTGCTTTACCAGCCTGCGTGACCTGCGATCCTACTCGGGGCTGAGAGTCCCCACTCGCAGGTCTGGCCCCTGTGGTTGTCCCCTGTGCATTCTGTGTAATCTCGCCTGCTGGAGGCTGAAGATTTCTATTCTGTCTTAGTTTGGGCAACTCTGCTACCATGGCTTGCAACTGCGGGGTGGTGAATTCCCCTGGGGTTGTTGAGCAAACCATCCCTCTGGCTTTGGATAGGGCTTGGGTCAGACCTTTTATCCTTTCCTCACAGGGCCCATGATTTAAATCCTCATACTCCCTGCTCCTGGCTACCCTGTAGGCTGCCTTTATGTCTCTAAGCTGCCCTTCTAGCCCGTCGACTTTCCCCATTAAGCGGGCGTTCTCCTCCCGTAAGGCCTGCTCATTTAACCTGGCCTCCTTACAGGAGGCCTCTTCCTGTGCGTGTCTTTCAAGGGGACACAGGTAGGTAGGCTGCGCTGGTTCCAGTCAGAAGTCTGGGTTGTATGGGGCTGTTGCTACCTTCCCGTGTGAGGTCATGAGAGACCGCATGGCCCCTAACATGGACTCGATCGCATCAGGATGGATTGGCACACCGGCACCTCTCTCAGGGGCAGGTGTTTGGGCTCGGGCTGCGGGAGCTCTCTCCTTGGAATCCTTCCAGGGAGTCCCACAGTTTTTGCGCCAGTGACCTGCCTTCCCGCACCCGTAACAAACACTCTTGGTTTGTGGGGCGCGATTACCCTCCTGAAGCCACTCTTTCTGAGTCGGAGCTGCAGGCTTTGCCTCGTGCACTTTTCCCTTTGGGGGACGCGCTCCCGTGCTCCTAGTATTCCTATACCCTATGGTGAGCTGACTCAGGACCGACTCCTCCGTAGTACTGTAAAATTCGCAAATTATCACGATTTCGAAATAACGAGAGAGAGAGATACAGATTCGTTAAAAACAGTTTTATTTAAGCGAAATGCTGTCATGTTTAAAATGGACACAAGAAGCCTGTAAAATGGCCGCCGCGCCTCGTGGCAGAAGTTTCCAGAATTTTCAGTGGGCAGACAAGATGGCGTTCGAATAAACATTTCAGTAAGATCAGTTAATACTCAGCATACATTGGTATAGACAGGACGCGATCGATCTGCATTTGACACAAAAGCAAGAGATATAAGTGCTGGAAGCATTTTCCATGCACAAGCAAGAGACTATTGTACTGGGCAATCAGAGGCCCATCCAAAACCATCAATACGCAAATTCCCCACAGCTCTACAATGAGAGAGCCATTCTCGGGTGCTTACACAAGAATTCGGGGGCCCCCAAAACCCCGCCAGGGAGGCTCCTAGCCGGTTCCACAATGGGAGAAACATTAACGGGTATTTAGCCAGTTACAAGTGTTACCAAGACCCATTACCAACAAGAATCACCCCATACAAGAAGTTTGAGCGCCAAAATATTACAAAAGATGAACATTAAGATTGGGCGGGAGATAAGAAATTACAGCACTATAACTATAGTGAACAAACGTCCATCTTTCTCTTATTCTCTGATTCCTCTGATCCTCCGGGTGCTCGGTTTCTAGTGATTCGATTCTCTCCGGACTCTTGTTCGGACCCGCTGCGGACTGCTGGAGCTCTTTTAAGGGCTGGACATTCTTGATCCCAGCGGTACCGGTCGGTTAATCGAATGTTGGGTGAAGCTCAAAACAGGATGAGCCGCCCCGACGAAGGCCAGTGAACGGGTGCACCATCCCGAGGGTCGGTAAACGGTGTCTGGACCCGAAGGCCCGACGAAACAAGACAAGACAAGAAGAAGAAGACGCCACGTGCCGCCGCGGTCAGTAAACCCCAACCGCGCCCGAAGTACCAAACTCACTTTGAGTTTCCACCGTTTACCGATACCAACTGGTACAGAAAGACTTTTCTTTGAGTTCTACCGACAACCGGTGTCGGTACAGGAAGGCTCTTCTTCGAGTTTTATCGAACCCGTTTGACGACACAGGAAGACTCTTCTTTGAATTTTACCGAGCGTCCGAGGCCTACACAGGTCTTCGTGACAGCAGACGATCTGGCCTGCTAGCCGGAGCAGAGCAAATATACAAGTGGGGTACAGAGACCCCTGCTCCACACGTGACAGTCAGGTGCTGCAGCGAAAACAGCCGAGCGCCGCTTTTAAAATTGTCCGAGGTATCACGAGTGGTGAGCATGTTTCTCGATCCTACAGATCCAGATTAGTGCAGGTATTGATAGGGGAGGGTGTTATATTAAGGATAAATATAATGTGTTCCCCCTTTTTCGATGTGTCGTACGCTCCTCATTACCCTAAACCTAGTTTTATAAATGTATGTAAGCTTGTACTGTCATTAATCTGTGCCTATGACATGTACTTCATGATCTTGAACAATATGCAATAAAGATTTCCATTTCGTACTATTCAACCGGGTCTACCTGAGTTTTCTCTGCATTACTGCTCTCGCATCTAAGTCCAGTGTCAGAACCGTAAGGGCGAGTGGGTCGAACCACTCACAGGTGTTTAGTGCTACAAGGCTGGCCGGAGACCAGAGCAAGCAATAAGGCCTAACCCCGCACGAGCACCTAGGAACCTGAACCCCTTACAGTACGGGGATTGGTGGGATCAAACCACGCCTTGGCCTGCTCCCTGACGGCTGGCAAGCTGTTGGCGACTACACACCTGAGCCAATGAGCTCTCTCGACACCGTGCAGGTTGTTTCGCGCTGGTGTACTTGGGCAGCTACGCTGATATACTGGCCACAGCCTTTCAGCGAAAACCCGTGGGGGTTCTCCCTCCATCTGCACTGTCTGACCCAGTCGGACGAACGGACCTTCGTCATCCACTCCCAACACTTCCACGACCTCGTCCCGTAAGTCCTCATAGCCCCTAACTCCCCTTTTGCTCTCGTCGGAGAGACACTGAAGGATTGAGCTATCCAAAGAGAACACCAACATTTTGGTCTTTTCCTTCCGGTCGCAGCCATTAACCGCTGCGGTCTGCTCTACCTCTCTGAAATGAACGGAAGGATCTCCTGACTTGGACAGTTTCCGGACATGGCTGATCATTGCCCTCAGCTGTTGTGAGCTGTGGGGCACTACAATTTGGTTTAAGGGGGGTCCGTCTTCCCCATTTGCCCCGTTCGGGCCCCACTTCTGTTCTCGGACCGGACACATCGGTGCCGGCTCCGACCCTACCTCCGGGGATTGTTCTACTTCGGGAACCTCCTTCTCTATTTCTACTGCTTCCTCCCTTACCCATGCTTCCATATAGCTGGGTGGCGCTGAGGGCTTGGTGGTTGGTACCACAGCTGCTTTTCTTGGTAGGGGTTTTGAGGATTCCCTAGCTACCTGTGGCTGGCTCGCTGACGGGCTGATGAGACACACCAAGCCGTTCGCCTTATTTTGGGCCTCTCTCAGGTCCCTTATCTTTCTCTGGCAAGCGCTGTGGTCGGATCCCTCAGACCTATCCTCGAGAGCCATCTTGTATGCCACCCTAATTCCCCTGAGACTTTCTTCCTGGGTCTTTACCTGGTTAGCTAGGCGGATACACCGTTCTTTGATCTTTCCCTCACTTAACTTAGTTTCCGTGACCTGGCACTCTGAGTAATCGATCCTAGCCTCGTGGTGGCTGGCTACTATTTGGCATTCCTGATGCAGCGCATTTAGTGATGCAATCAGTTTCTGTCCTCCCGTAACCTTTTCCTCCATCTCTGTCTCTAACTCTTTGATCTGGGCTGTCTGTGCTGCAATGACATGGTCCGAAATCTGGACTTGCTTTTTGTAGCACATCAGCCAGACCGCTTTCTCTGCTGATTTCTTATATTCTCTGCTACCTGCCCACCTGATGGCTGCGTCTAGCGGACGCCTATCCGTCAGTAGGTCACATATCCACTGTTTGGTCAGGTTTACTTACCCGAACACATAGTCGGCTACTTTTTCATCCATTACATTTCGTTTATTCAAACCTGGGTCTAAGACATTACTCTCTTGCGGCTACGGTCCCTTCGTGGTCGCCATTTCTGTAAGGGGGGGTGCGAGGTGAGACTTTCGTTGCCTGTGATTCTTTGCTATTGCTTGCTCTGGTGTCCGGCCAGACTTTTGCAATAATCACCTGTGAGTGGTTCGACCCACTCGCCCTTACGGTTCTGACACCTGGACTTAGATGCAAAGGAGCAGTAATGCAGAGAAAACTCAAATAGACCCGGTTGAATAACACGAAATAAAATGCCTTTATTGTACGGTGTCCAAAATAATGAAATACATGTCATATGCGCAGATCAAAGAAATTACAAGTATACACACGTCTATAAAACTTGGTCTATACAAATGGGGAACACACGGCACATCGTAAAGGGGGTAACACATTACACATTAACCTTAGGAACCACCCTCCCTTACAATACCTAAACTACGTCTGGATTTGTAGGATCGGGAAACATGCTCACCACTCGGGTTACTTCGGAATTTAAAATGAGGCTTGCAGCCTTTCGCTGCAGCGCCTGGCTGTCACGTGGCTGTAAGGGCTTCTGAGCTCGACTTGTTTACACTCGCTGCCGCGATGGACCCACTTGGATCAGCCCTGATGAACGTTCGTCGCGGATGGCCCAGGCTACCCGCTCAAATAACCAGAAGATAAGCCTGTCTTCCTGGATCTTCGGTAGGATTCAAAAAGGTGGATTTGAGCCTACTTCGTCGTTTATCTTCGGGCGCGGTCGGGGTTTTACTGACCGTGGCGTCTCCCACGTGGAATTTCTTCTCGTCACTCGGGCCTCGCTCGGCCGAGATTCTTGTCTTCTTCGCTACCGGCGGCTGGTCGCTCGGGAACACACCGCTGCGTTGCCCTGATGGATCCGGACACCGTTTACCGACGATCGGGATGGTGTACCCTACTGCCTGCCGTGTCAAGGTGGCTCGTTCTGAGGTTCCGTTTCTGGCCGACACGGACCACGAACAACAAACTCGAACCCGAACTCCACCGAACCCTCGAACACCGGACCAGTACAGCACCGCGGGCAGGACACGCACAAGACTGCAAGACCAAGACCAAGACCAAGACCAAGACTTCTGATGGACATTCGTCCTCTATAGTTATACTGTTTGGACGGGCCTTATCTCCCGCTCAAATCAAGATGCTGTCTTTTTGTTTAATTTTGGCGCCCAAAGTTCTCGGTATGGGGTAATTGTCTTTTCAACTGGTTTCGGGATCACCCGAAACTGGCCAACTACCCGTTAATGTCTTCTTCATTGTTGAGCTAGGTAGGATGTGTATAATTGTCTCCTCAACTGGTTTCGGGATCACCTGAAACTGGCCCAATCACCCGTCAATGTCTCTCTCATTGTTGAGCTGGGTGGTATTTGTGTATTGATGTGTCTGGATGGGCCCCCGATTGTCCAGTGCAATGATTCTCACCGTGCATTTGAAATGATTCAAGCACTTATATCATTGTTTTTGTCCAAAATGCAAATGGGTTGCATCCTGCCTTCCCAATCTATACCGTGCATGGTTTCATTATGAATGTATATTCAGCGCCATCTTGTCTGCTCACTATGTTCTGAAAACGTCTGTCACGATGCTCGGTGGCCATTTTACAGGCTGCTGTACCCTTTTATTAAAAAGCAGCCTTTCGTTCAATAAAAATATACAATTGAACCTGCTTCTCTCACATTATTAGAATCGCGATAATTGCGAAACTCTACACGGTCCCCTTCATGGAAGTGGAAGAGGGATCAGGCATCAATGACTGTGATGATGCCGAGATGGCAAAACTGCTCCTGTTCTCACTAGATGGCAAGCTATACCAGTCGCCCTCTGCTGAGAGCAAGAGAGGATGGAATGGGTATGCTGCCATCAGAGAGGAGGTTTTAGAGGCCATGGGGATGAATGATGGTACTCCCATCTCCCGGGTGGAGAGGACAGTGCAGCTCGCAGGGGAGACCCCACGGGCTTTCGCAGACAGGCTGTGGCCTGTGTACAGGGGTGCTTGTAATGGGGATCTCGACCAAGCGAACCTGAACAGGGACGAGCTGGCTCACTGGCTCCGTAGCATAGTGGCAAACAGCTTGCCGCGAATCAAAGCTAAGGCTGAGCTTTGGTTTGACCCAAGAGACCCCTGGGTCACCGTGGAGGCAGTGGTCAGACAACTGACCGTAGCCGACCGGAACGGTAGAGGGGCTGAAGAGCCCCCACCAAAAGGAAAGGTGTATGAAATAAAGCCCAGTCTGGATAAGAAGGTGTGGCACCAGGAAGGTGGTAAACCTTCCGACACAAAGCGTAATTGCTTCGGGTGCGGGAAGAGTGGGCACTGGAGAAAGGAATGTAAAAATCCCTGGAAGGATATACTAACAAAGAATTCCCCAGCTTTTGCCCCAAAAGTAGAGGCACCGACCTCTTCCCCCACACTGGACACAATAGTAGCGTCCATCAGAGACCTGTTTTGTGTGTCCCTACAGAAAGGAAATCGGCAGGAGAAAGGTTCTGCTCCTGCTCGCCCAGGTAGGGGTGAGTATCGGTGACTTGCTGTGCACAAAATGCAAGGGAAAGGACAGAGTGCTCCGCTCCCGACATGAGAAAGCATGGGACCAGCATTGCAATAAAGCCTATGGCCAGGTTTAGGGCGAGCCTTAATTTGTTTTTATTAAAATGAATAAAGTTTGTGATTGTGTATTATTTTACTATGTATGTACTATAGTTTTCCAAGTGGTGTAGGGGTGTTGGACCCCCTCTGTGCTTGGATGTGTATGTATTATTGATTCTTACCTGTATGTATTTGAACACTACACCAAAAAGGGGAATGTATGTTTGGGTTTTTAGTTTAGGTAATACAGGAGAAGGTTGGCTTTCGGGGATCAGGAATTTTGTCCACCCAGGACAATACTGTAGTGAACTAAAAGTATCGAAGGGGGGACTGTAAGGTTTCCAAAATTTGCAGATCCCCAAAACCTAAGGAAAAAGGACTTTGGAACTACCCCAGAGTGATAAAAATGCATTTGGGCCTAACATAAGGAATTTAAGACCAAAAACCAAGTTTTGGCATTTAAAAGACATGTCTGGACCTGTAAGGGAGAAAAGGCTGCACAGGCGGTGGCGTCGACCTCTGTAAAGCAGTTTTGGGTATTGCAGTTAAATTGCATTGTCTGGGGAATTGGGATGACCTCACTCAAGCCCCAGCAAGCATTAACATTTTGACAATAGACCCTAGGAGAAGACAGTCTCATCCCATCAAAAACCAATCAGCCAAGAAGATCGACAGGATGCAAACCATCCCAAAAAAATCCATTTGACACTTACAGAACCCATTAAAGACGTGCATAAAGATAGGAGTCCGAGGCCCAGTCAAGAAACCCAAAACATGAGGACAATGCAAACTCCGATTAAACAACAGATCGACAGGATGGAGCTATCCGGAAACCACTCACACATTTACAAAACCGGTTAACACGCTAGTAAAGTCATTACTGTTAACGAGGTCTTACAATGACCGGGATTTGATTTGGGGTAGATAAGGCCCATCAAACAGTTACAGTTCAAGTTCAACAGAAGGCAGTTCTGCTGTTCAATCGAAAAGCCTGTTTTCAGCAAGATGTCAGTGCTGGAGTTACAGAGTTCAGGACAAGCAGGCACAAGGCAGTTTCCACAGTTCTGCAAGAAGGCAGTTCCACAGCTCGGAAGAAGACAGTTTAAACAGAGGCAGAGTTACAGCAAGAAGTTCAACAAAGAAGGCCAACAACTTCACAAGCAGACCGACACGCAAGAAGAAACCAGAGCGACTGCCTCAGTGACCATCGGACACCTCGCGGCAACAAGGGCCTTACGAAACCTTTCACTCAAAATACTCTAAACCCTAATTCTCAAATGTCAAGGATTCATTTGGTGAGCATTATCCCTGGTTCTCCAGAGTCCAACCTAGCTAGTGAAGTGGGATTGGGAGGGGTGAAGTATTCTTCTAATGTTATTTCCCTCGCCTGTACCTCGTGTTCCCCAACCTGTGTTTAAGTGTTAAGTGTGTTTTAAGTTTGTTCCTCTTTTCTTTTTAATAAAGTCAAAATTCTTATTAAAACCTGTTGTCTACTGCATCTTTGTTCACAACCCCTAAATAAGTCCAAGTTCTAGAACCAGGGGTGTGGGAGCGCTCGAACTGCTCACTGAGTCAGAGGTGAGGCTGACCCTACCACTCCACCCCCTACAAAAGGGGGGGAAGAGAGAGAAAAACACAGAATGGGGGGGTAACAGAGGGATAGGGGGTAATTTTATCACCGTTGTGGGCGGGACTGCTGCTTGCCGGGTTTTAGTCCCGCCCCCAACGACATCCGGCCAGTCCACGCTATTTTCCCTTGATTGACCTTGTTAAGCCCGCCCTTCGGGCATAGCAGGCCAATTAAGGGAAAGCTGGTGACAGAGAACATCAGCATATGACGTTTCATCAGATGAATTGTCACCGTTTGACAGCTTTGAGAAACTGTCAAACACTGACAATCTCTGTTCTTTGGTGAGTCCTTGTACTCAAGACTCACCAAACCTCTTTCCTGAGCAGAAATCAGATGGCTGTTGCATCGGATAATGCAGCAGCCATTCTGTCATCTCCGCCGTGGAGATGAGGAGCCTTCGGATCCCCAACGGTTGAAGCCTGCAGGAAGAAACAAAGGAAAGTTAACTTTTTCTAACACTTTTCACAGACCTCCCATACTTACCTCTCCACACTTGCACCCATCACTCAACTCCACAGCGCACTTTTCGAACCCTCTGACCCCCGCAGACCCACTGCTCGCCTCGCTGATCCTGGCGGGGTTTCCTGACGTCGGGAAGCCCGCACTTCTGTTCGTAAAATGGGGATAAGCCTGTTAACAGGCAGTTAAGTGGCTGTAATGTCCTACCCGCTTCGAGGAGACGGGTCCCAGTGCGAGTCGGGAACCAGACTCCTGGGAAGATGGCACGGAGGCGGGTTGGTGGCAGGTATGGTGCCCGCTCCCAGTTTCTGCCATTTTACCAGCAGTCCCGCCTCCAAACCTGCCTGCCCAGGGCTGGCAAAATTCGCCCCGAAAGCACAGAAAGGGGGAGGGAACAGAGATAAAAACACAGAAAGGTGGAGGGAACAGAGATAAAAACACAGAAAGGGGGAGGGAACAGAGATAAAAACACAGAAAGGGGGAGGGAACAGAGAGAAAAGCATAGAAAGAGGGGAACAGAGAGAAAAACACAGAAAGAGGGGTACAGAGTGGGAGGAAGGAGGAGAGCAATTGATGTATGAAGAGAGCACGGGAAAGAAAAAGGGAGCGAGTAAATGATACATGCAAGGGATTAACTGGATTGGGAATTAACAGAGAGAAAGAGAAAAACACAGAGAAAAGTGGAGGGTAATAGACAGAAAGGATGGAGTAGCATGGGAATGGGGCTGTATTTCCTGTCTTTGCGAGAGGAAATATTGCTTTATTGGCCCAGAAATTGATCTCGCTCTGTTCCCGCGGGGGTAAGCCTTCCCCGCGATGTCTCACCTCGCTTGTGCTTTTTCAGATCCAGCTCGCACGAACTTGATGTTCCAGACATCAGCTGTGCTGGGCTTGCGTATCCCAGCGGCGCAGTGAATTCGTGCGAGCTGTGGGATCACGTGACTCAGTTAGAGCCAATGGCAGCACACCATCTTCCATTCATAAGTTTCACAGACCTGCAGTGAAATCTATGAATCTTACACACCCCCAAAATAACAGCTAAACCTCAATTAAATAAAAAAAAACCCATCACATTAATAAAATAAGTATAGTTAATTAAATTAACCATTTTAAATAAAAAATTAAATTTTTGAAAAAATTTAAAATCTTTTAAAAAGTTATAAAAATAAACTTACTTGTCTTTAAAGTCTCTAAAAAAGATATACCTGTAAAAAAAAATTCAAAAAAATACTTAATTCACTACTTACCTTCTTAAAAGCGGGTCTTACTCCTCCTTTTTACATTTCCAAAATCTTCCCTACTTACCTGCGCGTCCAAAGCATGAAGTGCACAGCGTGCGCGCAGCCTGTAGCGCGCACGCGATGCACCCAGGACCCGCCCCCTTTTCAGAAGAGCAATTGCCGGTTTTCAGCGCATGCGCAGGGCATGCAGAAAACCGGCAATTGGAGTGGGAATACGCGAGAGTACGCAGTGCGTTCTCTCGCATCCCGGGATCAATTTTCGGCCCATTATCTCTGTTGTTTCTTCGTGAACACTTCTGTTACAGCCCCAAGGAAAGAGCAACAGATAGAGAGAAGGACAAAGAGGCAGAGTCGCAGAGACTCGAGGATCGAGTAACAGATATCGCTATTTCCACTGACTTCAGTGAGCTGAGTGAACCATACATGAATAGAATTGGGAACCCCTGGATAATGTGTCAATGTTGTGTCCCTGGAATTTAAAATAAAGGGGTTGATGAATAGAATATGGAAATGCACCACAGATAGAACCATTTTGCAAATCAAACTTCTGAATTTTGCAGGGCGATTCAAACCCCCAGCAGCATTGAATAAATGCCGGCCCCTCCGTTTTTGTTTAACCTCCGTCTCCCTCCATGCCTCCCCATAAATATCGGAGCCATTATATTTCCAAAAGTAATTTCCAGGTTCATTAAACACAGAGCCAGTCATGGGCCTGTAGAACCCAGAGCCACTCAAGCCTAGAGCGCTGTGTGTGTAATTAACGTGTATTCAATATGGCACAGAGGATTTGCAGGCCAATGATCCTAGCCTAATTGTGCTGAGATCATGTCCACTGGTGACCTGTGGCATTGATCTTTCTGTGGTCATTTTTAGTTCATTTTATATGAATGGGCCCAGCAGACACTCATGCTACAAGGGCCACATCTCGGGAACCTATCATGCCTGGCACAACTTGATGGATCTGGGAAGGGGAGAGTGTGCCGGTTCCTCTCCCAGAAATACTTTGCGGCCCCCAGAAATTCCCATCGTAATGGGGTTAAATAAGAGAAGGCTCTATTTCATTTGGCTAACACATTCATTTCTCTCTCTGAGTCCTGGACAATATGCAGCCTGACTTCAGTGAAACTGACAGCTGTGTTCTTTACCAAGCAAGCGAAGCTTTCATTCAAGTCCATTATTTTAGTCTTCTTTAAAACAAGTTTCAAAAGTCCAAAATCCTTCACACTTCCGGCCACTTCTGTCGGAAATGAAATAAAAAGTCTTGCATTTCTATAGCACCTTTCACGACCTCAGGACGCCCCAAAGCACTTTACAGCCAATGAAGTACTTTTGAAGTGTAGTCACTGTTGTAATGTAGGAAACATGGCAGCCAATTTGACCAGCTGACTCTTTTAGTGATGCTGGTTGAGGGATAAATATTGGCCAGGACACTGGGGATAACTCCTCTGCTCTTCTTCGAAATAGTGCCACGGGATCTGTTACGGCTACCTGAGAGAGCAGACAGGGCCTTGGTTTAACGTCTCATCCGAAAGACAGTGCAGCACTCCCTCAGTACTGCAATGGATTTTTGTGCTCAAGTCTTTGGAACAGAGCTTGAACCCAGAACCTTTAGTCTCAGAGGTGAGAGTGCTACCAACTGAGCCATGGCTGACACTGTTTGCTGTTTTTTGGATGAGATATTAAACCAAGGCCTCATCTGCTCTCTCAAGTGGATTTAAAAGTTCCTATGGCACTATTCGAAGAAGAGCAGGGGAGTTTTCCTGGTGTCCTAGCCAACATTTATTCCTCATCCAACATCACTAAAACAGACATTTATTTCAATGCTGCTGGTGGGACTTTGCTGTGCACAGATTGGGTGCTATTTTTCCCTAACTTACAATAGTGACTACACTTCAAAATACATCTTTGACTTTGAAGCATTTTGGGACATGTAGGGGGTGGTGTTTTACCTCTGGCTTCTGAGCGGTTCGAATCGCTCCCACCACCTTGGTTCTAGACCTTGGACTTATTTGGGGGTTGTGATACAAAAGGTGCAGCAGACAACTGAGTTTGATGAAAGAACTTCAATCTTTATTAAAAGGTAAGACACAAATAATAACACCCTTATCACTCTAAAGGTGGGGAACACTTCGGTACAAGAGAGGGAAATGACAGTAGAACAATACTTCACCCCTCCCAACCCCACTTTACTAGTCAAGTTAGGTTTTGAAGGACCAGGGATAATGCTCACCCATCCTTTGACAGTTGGGCTAAATCGCGGTTTTGGTGTTCGCTTTTTATGGCGGTTAGTGTCTGCCGTACCCCGTACGCGGTAGAGGACATCACCTGGGTCTCTGGTCAATCTTCGCTAGTCCGCTGATGCGGTAGGATGTCATTATGGATTTATCTGGTGAGCAGTAGGGCTTAGAGTCTTTGGGGAAAATCTTACCCAGGGGTAAGTCAGGAGTAGTTTGTAGTGTGGAAACTTTGCGATTCTTCAGGTTTTCTTCCCTGGAGTTGGTCTTTGTTGGTTGCGGTGGCCTGCGATTACCCGGTCAGTTGGGGGTAATGCGCGATTATTAGTTTCGTGAGGCCTTTGGTTTCCGCGATGGCTTTAGGCCTTGGTTGGTGTGTCGGTCGACCTCGTGGAGCCGTCGGTGACTGGTTGCTGCTTGTTGCCCTGGGTGACTGTGTTGGGACCGTTGTTGGAGGTCCGTCGAGGTGGTATCTTCACGAGCTGGACTCAGGTGTGTCTGAGTGGTGAGCGATGCCGACTCGCTTCCAGCTCGGGCCTTCTTCTTCTTGGTCTCTCCTCCTTCTGATGACCACCGGTTGCGACTGACTGCTCGGCCCAACGACTTTGAAATGTGGTGTTTCTCTCTCTTCTTGCTGCTCCTGGTGTGTGCTTGGTGGGCCTACAATTATACAGAATTGAAGTGGCCTTATCTACCCGCCAAATCAGTTCAGTTCATTGTCTAGTTTTGGCGGGCTCATAAATCGTTTTGGGGATCTGCAAATATTGGAAACCTTACAGACGTCCCGGTAACAAAACATAGAAACAGAGAAAATTAGGAGCGGGAGTAGACCATTCGGCCCTGCGACCCTGCTCCGCCATTCAATATGATCATGGCTGATCCTCTATATCAATACCATATTCCCCCTCTCTACCCATATCGGGAAAAGCACTTTATAAATGCAAGTTTTTTCTTGAAAAGGTTCCAGTTCAATCTCATGTCTCTAATCAGTCCCAATGTCTCCAGTATCAGGCCTAAGATCTATCATTTGTGTCTCCATTATCAAAATTTAGGTCCATCCAGGTTTTACAGATGACAAACCTGGTCAAGTTGATCTTTATCTTGGGTGGGGCATTAGTGCAGACGCAGGGATTGTGTGTCGGAATTATGCATAGTAGGCAGATTGTGACATTAATTAGCGTGCAACGGTGATTTGACACAAGCCCTGCCATTTTGGAGCTCAATGCTCCAGCTAATGCCCTCTCTTAAACTTGCACAGCTGAGCACACGATCAGCAGCAGGAAGGACCCCCCACCAGCGCTATTTAAAGGTATCATCAACTACGTACAGGTTAGTTGCTGATTGATTTCTACTGGCTGTTGCTCAGTTTCTAGAAGTGTTTGGAGGTTTCTAGAGTTCTTTAAAGTTGCTTAAAACTACAGTGAGTGGCGTGGCAGGTGCTGAAGGACTTTGTCCTGACTTCAAGGGTTCTGCACAGACCACTTGCTCTCAGCCATGGGTCCAGTAGTAGGCATTCCACTTGGCCGACAGCTTGACAGGGAGAATGAGCAGAGGCAGCACAGAACACGACAAGCTGCGGGAAGTGTGTGGAGGTGGAGGGGGAGAAAGGCTCTCAGCAGGAGGCCATATCCACCCAGAGTGTTCAGAAAGCAATACTCCGACCTGAACCTCAGCAAGGAACAGTGTGTCCGACGTCTGCGCTTCACTAAGGATGTCCTCACTGAAATCTGCCACCTGCTGCGGCCACAACTGCAGCCTTAGAGCAGGGCAAGGTCCGCTTTGCCAGTGGTTGTGAAGGTCACGGTGGCCACAAACTTTTATGCAACAGGCTGCTTCCAGTCTGGAGCAGGAGATATTTGCACCATCTCCCAATTTGCCATGCACTGTTGTATAAGGGAGGTAGCTGAGGCTCTGTATTCCAAGAGAGCTGAATACATTTCCTTCTCTCTGGCAAGAGAGCAGCAGGCGGAGCGAGCACATGGCTTTGCGAAGATTGCAGGCTTCCCCATGGTGTAGGGTGCCATTTACTGCACGCACGTCGCTCACGGAGCCGCATCTAAACTCTGAGATGTATCGCAACTCAAAGGAATTCCAATCCCTCAATGTCCAGCTGGTGTGAAACCATACTCAGCAAGTCATGCTTGGTATCCTGGCAGCAGTCATGATGCCTTCATTCTGCGGCAGTCCGCTGTGCCATCTGCGTTTGAGCAACCCTGACAAAGCAGACGGTGGCTACTGGGAGACAAGGGCTATCCATTAACAACATAGCTCCAATGCGCAATTAATGCACATGTGGGAAGCATTCATACAACAAAAGCCAACCTGCCACATGAAATATCATCGAATACACGATTGGCGTGCTGAAGCAACGCTTGCGCTGCCTGGAGTGCTCTGGAGCAGCCCTACAGTACTCAACAGAGCGGGTTTCGTGGTGATCTGCTGCATGCTGCACAACCTGTGCATCATGAGGGCACTGCCCTTGCCAGGAACCATACGGCGACCAGCGGAGGAGAAGGAGGAGGAGAAGGAAGAGGAAGGGAGGAGGCAACCCAGACAGCCCCTTTCTGGCCGGACTGTTCATGAACGACTCATCTTGCTGCGATACCGATAAATGCAAGCCCAATTCCACATTCACCAACGGTCCCACACCTTACCTTCCCTCTGTCACTGACCATCACAGCCTCCTCTTGGCCACAATGCAAAAATAAAAGCCAAAGCAAAATAAACATTTCAAACCCAATTTATTCATGAAATCATGCCATATTGCATACAAACATAAACTAATCACCCTTGTGCATCCCCTTAGTGCCTGTTTTCCGTGTGCCTTTGCCTGTCCTAGTGCTCCTACACAGTGCTACCCCAGTGGCTGCAGCATGGCTGGCGGAGGAGACTGCAGATGACCTTGGATGATGACATTGAGTAACTCTAGGCCTAGAAGGCCCGGCTTTGGACCGCACCATCTTGCTGTGGGCGGCAGCAGTCTGAGCTGGCTGGCTGACAGGCAACCACAAGGGCACTGGCTGTGTAGCAACGGTGAGAGAACGAATGCTGACATCCTCAGAGAGGACAGCAGGTTCGTGCTCCATGGAGCCACTGCCACTCCCCCGGGGCGGAGCCTCATCCATCCTAGTAATCTGTTGGAGAACAGACTGCTGGACTGCTGTGAAACCAGCAAGTCCTTTTGAACACTGGTAAGCACAGCCACGATGGCAGCAGTCAGAGCTTGGGTGGCAGCAGCCTGAGCCTGCATGAGAGCAGTCTGAACTTGCTTGACAGAAGTCTGAGCTTCCAATGCAGCTCCTAGGCGTTGGGTGTCTTCTGCTTGTGCTGCAATGGAAGTTGAGCCATTGGCCATCATACGCTGCATCCTGGTTGGGTCCGCAAGTGTGCTAATGGAGTTGGCCATCGCTTCCATGCTGTAAAAGATGGGCTCCAAGCTCCGCGCAGAGCCCTGTGCCAAGTGGTTGCCGGACTACTCCATGCTCCTTGACATTGCATGCAGGCTTTCTGGCAGGTCTGCCAATGCATTAAGCATTTCATTGTGCGTACCCATCAGTGTTCTCCTGTAGCCTGCCCTATTGAAATGCGCATGTGAGTCCTCTGCAGAAGAACTCGTAGGGGAAGTGGGATGTGAGAAGGAGGATTGGATATGATGATACCATCATCTTCAATTGTTTCAGCCTCGTCACAGGCCATGGGCTCAGCGATCACGACTCCAACGATGGCAAGCACCGTCTCCTCTGTCGGGGTAAGGTCATGCAGCTGTGCCTGTCTCGCACCGGTTAGCACCTGCTCCCTCCGGTTATGCGCCAACAAGTCCTGCAAAAGAGAGGGTAGTGTGTCAGTGAGTTTTGTGCAATGTGTTTGGTTGATGTGACTGTCATTGTTGAATAGCTGACAGTGCGTGCAAACTTTGAGATGTGGGTGTGAAGCGTGCAGCAGTGCTAAGTCTATGAGGATGAGGTGAAGCTGTGAATGTGAGGTATGAGTCATGTTTGGCAGAGATTGTTGGTAGGTGAGTGATGGGGTGTGGTGCACTGAGCAGTGTGTGAGTCTAGTGGTGCAGTTGGTGGGATATAGCATTTGTAGATGAATTCACTAACCTTGACCACTCGTGTGAGGTCATTGAACTTTTTGTGGTGCAGCATCCAGGTTGTCGGGGCTTGACGTCTGGCATTGACTGCCACGGCTACCTGCTCTCACTGCCTTCTGAGAGTTTGTCTGGAGGGCCTCCTGGCCCCCTGTGGATAGAGGACCTCTCTCCTCCTCCACCAAGGTCTCCAGTGCAGTGCCTGAGAACCGTGGAGAACGCTCTCTCCCCTGTTGCACCATTAGTCAGTCTTCTTGCAGTCAGACTCTCTTCCCCAGACACTTGCAGCACCTGCTCCAGCCAGATTGCATGTCCCCTTTAAGATGTGCAGGCTGGAGATGTAAGAATCCCGTCAGAAAATATGGTGTGAGACCTGCCCTCGTCCGAGGGCAATGAGAAACGGGAAGCTATCTGAAGATGGGATGGGTTGTTTAGTTTTGATCTGTAATTGTACAAGAGATGCTCTAATCATTTGAAGTTTCATGCCAGTAATCTCCACTTTTATTTACACCATCACACTCCCTGTTCATGGTGTTAATGCTCCCTCCTTCAAATTTTGAAGTGACCAGTGGAACTAGTCTGTGAAAGCTGGCCCAATGCTTGCTCTTCATACCCTACAGATACATTGCCCAAAGCATGGAGAACTGAAGGCCAATGTTTCATGAAAATTTGGGTTAAGCTCCTCAGGAAGATAGTCATCATGGAGCGAATCTCACATGCTTTTTGATGCAGACACAATTTAATTCTTAAATAATTTCCCCATATTGAATTGTTTCCCACCATGATTAAACTCTTAGCTCAGTTAACCAACCTGAGAGACTCGTTAACATTCTTCATTCTGTGATTGTTTCAATTCTGTCTCACCTAGACAGAAAGACATGATCACATGACTTCTCCTAACACCAGGGCAGGCAGTAATGCCCCAGAATAATGAATGTTTTGTTATGAATTTGTGTAAATGAATTCTTTGCTCTTCTTAGAAATGTGAAGTTGTCCTTGTCAAGGAGTTGATAGTCTTAGTCTTATTCTTTGTGTTCATGCACTGCTTGCAGCATGGGAGGGTCCTGATTGGTTATCTGAGTGTCCAGGGAGCTGATGTACTCTGTGACAGTTTTTGTATAACATGCACAATGGTGCTGTCTTAGGTTGAGATGTGCTGGAGCTTCCCATTGCTCTTGGTGATAGATTTCTTACATGAACTAGTGCTGCCATGTTGTAAGACAATGGAATGACGGGAAACATTTGGGAATCTTGGTGGAAATGCCTAGTTCTGTCGTCAGTCGCTGGCTGCCTCTGGCCTGGTGAAAGTGGTTGAGCAGTGTTCGGTTAGCATTGTGTGTCTGGCAGGCTACATCATCCTATAAGTAAATTGGATTTTTTGGTGCATAAGCTTAATTTTGAAGATCAATATTTGGTACCTCAGAAATTCAGCTCTCCTTTGCCTCTAGCATGCCATTATCATCCTTTTAGTCTGAAATCTGTGTACAAAATCTCAAAGCTGTGCACCCAAACCATAAAGACCTTTTGGATAAATTGAGGCTGAGAACAGTGACCATTGTTACAATTCTTTTTTTTTATTTGTTTATGGGATGTGGGCATTGCTGGCAAGGTCAGCATTTATTGCCCATCCCTAACTGCCCTTGAGAAGGTAATGGTGAGCCACCTTCTTGAACCGCTGCAGTCCATACAATGAAGGTACTCCCACAGTGCTGTTAGGTAGGGAATTCCAGGATTTTGACCCAGCCATGATTAAGGATCGGCGATATACTTGTAAGTCAGGATGGTGTGTGACTTGGGGGGGAACTTGGAGGTGGAGGTGTTCCCATATACCTGCTGCCCTTGTCCTTCTAGGTGGAAGAGGTCGCGGGTTTGAGAGGTGCTGCCGAAGAAGCCTTGGCGAGTTGCTGCAGTACATCTTGTAGATGGTACACACTGCATACACGGTGCGCCGGTGGTGGAGGGAGTGAATGTTTAAGGTGGTTGATGGGATGCCAATCAAGTGGGCTGCTTTGTCCTGGATGGTGTCGAGTTTCTTGAGTGTTGTTGCAGCTGCACTCATCCAGGCAAGTGGTGAGTATACCATCACACTCCTTACTTGTGCCTTGTAGATGGTGGAAAGGCTTTGGGGAGGCAGGAGTGAGACACTCGCCGCAGAATATCTAGCCTCTGACTTGCTCTTGTTGCCACAGTATTTATGTGGCTGGTCCAGTTAAGTTTCTGGTCAATAGTGACCCCCAGGATGTTGATGGTGGGGAATTCAGCGATGGTCATGCTGTTGAACGTCGGGGAGGTGGTTAGACGCTTGGTTGTTGGAGATTGTCATTGCCTGACAGTTGTGTGGTGCGAATGTTACCTGCCACTTATCAGCCCAAGCCTGAACGTCGTCCAGGTCTTGCTGCATGCGGGCATGGACTGCTTCATTATCTGAGGAGATGTGAATGGTGCTGTACACTGTGCAGTCATCAGCGAACATCCCCATTTCTGACCTTATGTTGGAGGGAAGGACATTGATGAAGCAGCTGAAGGTGGTTGGGCCAAGGACACTGCCCTGAGGAACTCCTCCAGTCATGTCCTTGGGCTGAGATGATTGACCTTCAACCACCACAACCATCTTCCTTTGACCATTATCCTAGGGTGGACATGGAGAGATTTTTTCAACTTATGGATGAGTTCAGAACAAGGGGGAATATATGTATAAGATAGCCACTAACAGTTCAAATAAATAATTTAGGAGGAATATCTTTGCACAGAGAGTGGTGAGAATGTGGAACTCACTGACACATGGAATGGTTGAAGCAAATATCATTGACACATTTAGTGACAGGATTCATGCCTACATGAGCGAGATGGGAATAGAAGGGTTCAGGGGGCAGGGTAGGAAATGATAATTAGATTGGGAGGAGGCTCATGTGGTGTATAAACACAGACCAGTTGGGCCAAATGGCCTGTTTCTGTGCTGTAGATTCAATGGGCCAAATTCTGCTGGAAAGAATGACGGCATCTGAACGACGCACAGCGTTATTAATACACAGATTAGACAGGAACTTGTGGCAAGGAAAAGATACATCGTGAATTGCGAAGCGTCACAAGCTGCTGGCCAATTTGCACCGCTCCCCCTTTAGCTTTGCCAAAACGGCATCACTCACTTAACCTCACTGTGATTTTCATGAAGTTTCTGCATTTGCACATTGATTGCCCATTAAACTGGCCACAGAAAGGTAAGCCTATGCCAGCGTAATACCCTTTTAACAATGTGATACTTTTTAATGATTGCCAATCAACCTCTTTCCCAGAAAGTAAACAGTTAAAAGTGTGGAGACTCATTCCTTCAGGTTGTCAATTGTTTTAGGTGATATTAAAAATTTCATTTTTTTTTCTTACTTTCCCTATTTGTTTCTTTGCCCGCTCTCTTTTAATCCAATCTTTCTTTTATTTTATTTAATTCTCTTTCTGTGCCTGATTTCACATTGAATTCATCACTCTAATTCACCCTCCTACTCAGTCCTTCTCGTTTATTTCTCAATCCTTAAAACACGTTGGTTAAGGAGATAGACTGTTTGTCCCATTGTTCACCAAGGTCCAAGATGCCCTGGTTGCTTTCATGGGCGTTGCTGTTAAGTTAATTTTTGCAATGTTCTACCAGGGTGTTTGCAACCCAGAGCTCGTAGATTCATGTTTGCATGTTTCTAATAGTGATTAGGAAATTTTTGTTCAGCTTTCAACATTCTGCGAGTAGGGCACTGTGGTTGGTTAGAGCTCCGAGCATCCCTGATTTTAATCGCTCAACCATTGGTAGCCGTGCCTTCAGCTGCCAAGACCCCGCCTCTCTACCTCTTGTTCCTTCTTTAAGATGTTTGTTAAAACCTACCTTTGACCAAGCTTTTGGTCATCTGCCCCACTATCTCCTTATGTGACTCGGTGTTAAATTTTGTTTTATAACACTCCTGTGAAGCGCCTTGGGACATTTTACTTTGTTAAAGCTGTTGTTGTTGGAACTGGTTTTGTTTTGGTTGGCCTCAGAAGGTTCAGCTCTCCTTTGATACTTGCCATTATGACCTTTTAGGCTGAGAGCCGTGTACAAATTCTCAAAGATACGCACACAGACCATACGGGCCTTCAGTTGATTTGGATCTGAAGGCAGTGGAGCTAGAATTCTGTGAGCCCTATCGAGCGTCTGTCCTTGCTATTTTGTTGTGAGCTGATTGATCTGTTTGTAGTTCAGGTAATGGCAGGTGGCTGAAGGGGTTTGCCCGCGGACTCCCTTGGGGCATCTGCCTGTGTGTGGCTTGCCATCGCGATCATAGTGTTGCTGTTCCCAAACTGGGAATGTTGCTGTCACATTTGGGGGCTGTGCATCATACTCCTTCTGGTGGCATTATTTTTGGCAATGGCTGCTGCATCTGGGGCCTGGCTGTCCTGCTTATTCTTAGAATATGGTGGAGGTCCACAGGGTGCAGCTCAGCTAGTGGTTTTCCGAGTAGGGGTGCAGCCAGTTGGGAGGCTGTGGATTGCCTTGAATGAAAAATAAGGGGCTGACTAGAGACACGGCGTTCATTAGGTCCAGTTCATCAATTCTTCTGGTTTCCTAAGCGCATCTCAGCCTGGAAGCCTTGTGTAAGACAAAGTTAATTAATTCTAAATTACCTAATGATTCCATTTTAATAGCACTACATTGTCACTATGCTGTGTTACATACATTTGTTATTTCAAATCATTAGACAATTGTGGTTTTAGTGGAACAAACAAGTATGAATGATCATCGTAGACTGTATTGAGTGAGACTGTGCCTTACTTGCCTCTTCACCCTCCAAACTCTTTTGGGGAGATCCCCAAATTTTTTTTTAAAACAGAATTTGTTGATGCCCAGAGTGGGGAATGATTTTTTTTGAATATGGCTTTATCTCAGGACATCTCGGATTAAAATAGGATAAAGGCTCATCCAGAACAGATCCAGATTTTTACTTATTATCTCAGTGAAACTCTTGGCTTAAAGAAAACCACAAGGAATGTTTCACAACTATCAGCACCATTAGTCACCTGTAATATAATGCATTATGAAAATGGATCATGGCAACAAATGTCATTATTTACAAAAATTGTTCCATAGCGATGACCAAGAGGAAATGGTATTTTTGGTAAACAAATATTGAAATGATGGATATTTTCACAGGTACTGGAGAGAGAAGAGCTGGGGCAGTGGCTATGGTCTGATTCTATCATTGCTCAGTAATCTGTATCGCTGTCCGAGTGCAGTGAGCAAGAGACAGCAGGAAGGAGAACGAAAGAAAGGATTGTCCACCATTATGCACAGGCAGAATGAAAACCATCGTCGTCATCCTTGCTGCAGTCCGGATTCTCCACTGTTCTGGTAAGCACTGATGTGTCATTCCACATTCTTCCAAAATGATTTCCAAACAAACATTCATTTTACTTCATTCCTCGTGTATTTTTGTTTTTCCAAAAAAGTTTAACAAATTTGAATTTTGTTGCTTTGTTGCGTTACTGAACTCCGAGGGGGTCAGTTTAACTTGGGGCGATTGTGTAAAATGGACGATTTCGGATTGGCCGCCCATTGTACACCTCTCCCAATTTAAATTTTCCACTGATTTCAATGGAAACAAACATGGGGAGAGATTTATAACAGATGGCCAATCCGAAATTGCTTGTTTTACACAATCGCCAGAAGTCAAAATTACCGCCCTGGTGTTCGACAGCATCTTGAAGCCAATTTCTGGAAGAGTCCCAACCAAATTCTGGGACATAAGAATCCTGAGGCAAGTCTGACCAGAATTTGTGGAAATTTAGATCTCCATATGATATTTGTAAATCTGCCCTCAATGTAATGAATATTTTTAAGGCTGGATTTTCCTCCACTATTCTGCCTGAGCTTAGATGCTAAAGCAGCGGAAAATCAAGGAAAATTGGGCAAGGAGGCCAGCACTGCATTCCCGCCTCCACCGACATTCTCTTCCCTCGACCCAGCAGGGAAGGCGGTCGGCTGCTACCTCATTACCCACCACATGTAAATAACGGTAGGGAGGCGGGGCCTGGCAACAAGCTCGATTTCCCTGCCTTGAGCCAGTACTGCCACTGACCACTGGGTAGCGATAGTCCCTGGGCAAGCAGTGGAGGGCCTGTTGATGCTCCTTTTGGAGGGAGAGGTGTGTGGCAGGAATAGACACCTCTTCCTCTACTCCAGACCCACAGCTGACGTAGGTCTCTGCTCAACTTGAGTGCTAAAAAGACAACTACTCCTCACATCTAAGTGGTCTTCTCTTGACCTACTGCAGCACCACCTGTATTTCCCACTTCAGCAGTGGCAGTCTCCATCTTAGTGGCAGAGGTTGGTGGCCCGAGAAAAGGTTTAGCGGAGGGCCCTGAAAATGAAACCAGGTAAGGTGTCAGAAATCCTTACTGTCTGTTGCATGCTGCCCAATTTAACCATTCAAAGAGGGATGAGTATACAACTGGAGAATGAGGATGACAGCGGGGCAGCAGCCCCATATGAAGATGGGCAGGAAGAAGAGCAGGGAGAGATGAAGGGCTACGATATTCAGGCAGGGACAGTGGTCTAAAACTTCCAGTACCTCCAGTGAGCAACATCTACTCCCATCGACCATCTTTCAACAAGTCATGATCTCCCACACAGTGGAGGTCCCACACAAAGCACTGAAACTGACCTGTCACATTCCCCCACTAACAGCAATATAAATAACAAAAGGGGAAAATATAATCTCAAACTTCATTACAGTGCCTATAGAAGAGCAATCTTTCACCTACACCCACGCTTCCCTTTGGTGGCTGCGCAAGGTGAGCTCGATCTACTTCTTAATCTTAAAGTGCTCCCTGAGTGTGAGCAACAACTGTGATTGCAGGTAGATGTGAGTTGCTATGAGCTTCCTAGGATGGTCATGGTAGTGATCCTCTGGGTCCAGGGCCCATGTGTGACAATATTGTGGCTGCCAGCACCTACCCACTCTCAGGTACATGTTCTATTTTTGAAGGGTTTGAGTGGAAGGATGTGCAGCCTCCTTGAGCGGAAACTATCTCACTGGACCCATGTGCCGTCATGCCACTCGTACTGAATGCCACAACTGGAGGCCCCATGGGCTGGAAGAGAACAGTCCATAGGATGTCTACAATATAGGTGAAACCCCACTTCACTGCTCAATCCAAACTCTCTTTTTCTTTACGAACCTGCAGTGATTGACATTTGCAACTGGCGTGCTGAGGTTTCCATGGGTCATAATGCTTCTGAGAAGAAAACTGTTGTGCATTTGGTCCCTCATTGCTTAAGAACTCCCCTGTAGGTAGTTGTGAAGATAGCCCTCATCGTGGAGTTTTACTCGGAGCTGGTGTATTTGGTCACATCCTTTGTCCATTCTGGCCAGCTCCAGCCACACAGTGGTTTGGATGTCCCAGGAGCTGATGGTCATGCGCTTGTTGTAATGGGCCAGGTGGGAAGCCTCACCCGCGATGTGCTCGAAAATATCGTTCTCAAAGGATTTCATGGCCTTGGAGGAGATGCTGGTGTCAGGGCTAATTTCTTTTTATACTGAATTGAGCTGAAGCAACATTGGCAAATTCCAATTGGTTTCTGCTCCCAGTTTATTGGATGATGTCTCTCTTTGCTTTTGTGTGTGGGGAGAGGGCTGAACGAATGCACACCTCATGTCTGATTTAGGACCCCAGCAGCCTTTAAACACCTCCTGGACCACTTGTAGGACAATGGATGTTTTATTTTGTACATTCCATCAGACAGGGATCAAAGACTATAAGCTTTTGAGTGCAGTGTTTATCTCCAAATGACTGGGTCACCAACAAATAGCTTTTGTTTAGCAAAGAAACAAGCTGAGTGACTGATGCGGTAGAGAAGCTGATGGAATGGAGGGGCTACAGCAGGTCACCCTCTAATTATCTGGAAGATACAACTGATTAAAAACCTGTTGGGCAATGATCTGTGACTTCTTTAGAGCAGCTTACTTAGCGGGGTAAAGAAAGATTCTTTTGTTCTGAAGTACCTGGACTCAGTATATACGAGTGACAGCTCGAGGTTCTTGAGTTCATTTGCTTGAAGCACACCTCCAAATCATTACTGGTTTGCAGAATTTCATAGAATTTGAAGTGTCCATGTTGTGGATTTCTAAGACACAGTTATATGTTTTCTGCAAAAAGAATCTATAGGAATCTCAAAATGCTTTATACTCAATGCCTCAATTAATAAAGCCAAGGATCCCATATGCTTTTTTTAAACAGCCTTCTCAACTTTTCCTGGCATCTTCAAAGATGTGTGTACATACAATCCCACGTCTCTCTGTTCCTGCACCCCCTTTAAAATCGGACCATTTAATTCATATTGCCTCGCCTCATTCTTCCTACCAAAATGTATCACTTCGTATTTCTCCGCGTTAAATTTAATTCACCATGTGTTTGCCCAATTGACCAGTCTGTCTATGTCCACTTGAAGTCTGTTACAATCCTCCTCAATGTTTACTACATTTCTGAGTTTTGTTTCATCTGCAAACTTTGAAATTATGTCCTGTATACCCAAGTCCAGTTCATTAATATACATTAAAAAGAGCATTGGTGTTAATACCAAGCCCTGGGGAACACCACTGTATACTTCCCTCCAGTCTGAAAAACAATCGTTCACCACAACTCTCTGCCTTTTATCCCTTAGTCAATTTTGTATCCCTTTAATCCCATGGGCTTTAATGTTGCTTACAAGTCTATAATATAGTACTTTACCAAACAACTTCTGATAGCCCATATACACATCAACCTGATTACCCTCAACAACCCTCTCTGTTACTTCATCAAAGAACTCGATCGAGTTCGTCAAACACGATTTGCCTTTAACAAATCCCTGCTGACTTTCATTTATTAGCCTCTAATTTTCCAAATGCCAATTCATTTTGACCCGGATTATTGTCTCTAAAAGTTTCCCCACCACAGACATTAGGCCGGTTGGTCTATAATTGCCTCTCCCCATTTTTGAACAAGGGAGTAACATTTGCAATCCTCCAGTCCTCTGGCACCACACCCATATCCAAGGAGTGCATGCCATCCAGACCAGGTGACTCTTCTACTTTGGAGAACTTCCAACCTTTTAAGTACCTCCTCCAGTTGTATGGTCTCTGCAAAAAGAATCCATAGGAATCTCAAAATGCTTTGTTGTTTTGGTCTTAGAGAAGAATATTAAGCACGAGTGAGAGCTGAGTATTCTATTGCTATTTCACCTGCTGATTTCTTTTTACTTCTTTAAAAAAATGAGAAATTGTAATTTTAACTTGAGTATGGTCTGTCAGCACAGTCTTTTGCACCTATTAGAGAGATCACGAATATAAAGTGGGCAACCCGCATTATTTCTGGTATAATCTAGTAGTAAAAGTATCTGCTGCTGGCCCTGAGGAACACTGCATACTGTTCACTACATGCACCAGGTAGGAAGCTGCCTTTGTGGTGAGCATGAGTGAAGAGTGTTGAGAGGTGGTCTGAATAATAACAGTACCATTTTGTTCACAATTTAATAAATCAACACAAGGACCTGCAAGTCTCTTTGCTCACCATATAACCTTGCCAAATCATATGGTCACCACAATAATTTCATAAATGCTTCCACTTACTGACTATAATGTATGAGAAACACATAACATTACTGTCTGATAATTTGATTGTTAACATGTATCGTTTAAACACTCATTGTTGTTTCTTCCTTTGTAATACTATTGTAATGTGTCCTGAAGCCTTTACCAGTTGCTGTAAGTATCAGATTTATGAAGAACATACTCTCATGCTTGCTTGTCTGGTTCAGAGTCTTTAGTCTTGAGGTTAGCATTATGGTAAATACAGGCTGCAGTGAGCTCCAACACAGTAACATGTCTGGGGTGTGAAAAAGTAGGAGAGCAAAACCTGAACATTTTGGGCTGGAAATTGGGCTCCTTTGCGCCTCCTGTTAGTGCCTCTGGGGGGCGCTGACGGAGCACCAATGGGTTTGCGACTGGGCGCGGCGATATCAACGCCTCCCGCTAAATTTGGCGGGTGTTTTGCGGCGGTGGTAAGACGTTGCGCCCCGATCTTCTGCGCCCAGAGATCGTGACGTCATTATCGTGCGCAGTGCCCCGGATTTTAAAATTCCCTCTCGCCCCCTGCTTGTGCGCCCGCCGTTAACAGCGACAGGTAGAGGAGGCGGCTTTCAGTATGATGTCCCCTGGAGCAGCGCTATTTAAAGGCGTCCACTTCCGGTTTAGTTTTCATCTGCCATCAATGCTGCATTGTTAATTTCACATCGGCAAAGAGGCCTTTTGACCGATTTGAGCGTTTTGCATTTTAACGAGTGTTCTGGCACATAATTTTCTTCAGTTTCATTGAGGGGAGATTTGAAAGTGCAATATTTGGATCCTTTCATGGGGGCTGTGCTGCCACTGGACCACGCCCTCCAGCGTCATTGTCAGAGGCCACTGAGGCACAGAGAAAGAGTGCAAAATGTGGCCAGAGGTAGGAGGGCCAACCGGGCTCTCAACAGGAGGCCTTACCCACCCAGGGTACTCTAGCAGCAGTTCTCCGACATGAATTTCACTGAGGACCAGTGAGTTATACGGCTCCGCGTCAGCAAGGACGTGGTCACAGAGCTCTGCCACCTCCTGCAGCCAGACCTCGAGCCTCAGATCAGGTCCACCACTGCTCTCTCAATTTCTACGCCAGCGGATCATTCCAGTGTGCGACAGGTGACATCTCTAATATCTCCCAGTTTGCCATCCATTGCTCTATCCGTCAGGTCACAGATGCTCTGTACAGAAGGAGAAGGGACTACATTTCCTGCCCCATGAGCAGAGAGAAGCAGCGCGAGCGTGCATGTGGCTTTGCCAGGATAGCGGGCTTCCCCATGCTGCAAAGCACCATTGACTGCACCCACATGGCTTTGCGGGCACCTCATAACAATCCTGATGTATTCCGTAACTGCAAAGGCTACCACTCACTTAATGTGCAGTTGGTGTGCGACCACACGCGGCGAATCCTGACCGTCAATGCACGCTATCCTGCCAGCAGCCACGATCCCTTCATCCTGCGCCAGACCAGTGACCAGCAGGTCCCACACCTGACGTAGGTCTCTGCTCAACTTGAGTGCTAAAAAGACAACTACTCCTCACATCTAAGTGGTCTTCTCTTGACCTACTTCAGCACCACCTGTATTTCCCTCTTCAGTGGCAGTCTCCATCTTAGTGGCAGTGGTTGGTGGCCCTAGAAAAGGTTCAGCGGAGGGCCATGAAAATGAAACCTCATTTAAAGGCCCATAGTTACCAAGATAGACTAAGTGAGCTGGGGATTTTTGCTTCAGAAGAGTGCAGACTTCAAGCAGATTTGATTGTGGTCTTTAAAGTAATGAAAGGATTAGACTCAATCCAAGAGGTTCGGCTCTTCACGCTAAATAGGTTAGAGAGGACAAGGGGATATTAGTATAAGTTATGCAAGCATCTACAAAGGAACTAGGTTAGATGCTAGGAAGTACTTCTTTTCTCAGAGCGTGGACGTGAATAAGTTGCCAAGACGTGCTGTGAGTACAGATTCAAAAGGGAGCTTTACAAATTTCTGAGCTAACATATAGAAGGTAGGTGGGTCACTGGGAGTTGTGTAACAGACATCATGGTTTCCTGGAGCTGGTTTGATCACCTTTTGGGATTGGAAAGGAATTTCCTGACTTGGCGTCAGCTTGTTTTTCCACTGGATTTTTGCCTCTCCCAGGATTAAGTGGCAGTGAGGATGGGGTTAAAGATGTGCATAAGTTACACAGCGCCAAAATAGGACAGGTTGGACGGTCTTTACCCGTCTTTTCTCATATGTTTTGTATTCCACCCTTCAGAGACAATGACCTCTGACCCAGGAAGTCAGGTCAGAGTCAGGCCAGTAGGCGGAAGTCATGGTAGGAGGAAGGAAATCGAATTCTGTATCTCCTTGTAAGTGGATCCTACGCACTGAAAATACTGGATTTCCTCTTTTCAGATTAGACTTTAAAATTAACCACTGCAGATTTTCCTCTCTCATTCTGCCTGATTTTGGGCAGATCTGGGTGATGGCAGAGGAAAATTGGGCATGAAGGAATTCTGCGGGATCCATGCAACCAATTGCCGTCTGCAGCATTTGCCACCGGAAGTGATGGGGAAAACTGTTTGATAAAGGAAAACAGGGAAGAAATGGAGGCTAGAAAATTCACAATGGGGTGAAATTAGGCCGTAATCTCTGCAAGCAGGGAATTGCAGAGTATGGGGGGCTCTGGTTTTGATCGAAAAGGTAGTCAAAATATACTAATAGTGCACCACTATGCTCTTTCATTCAGGACAATCTCTTAATGAAACAGCAGATGATTCCATTAATAAGCTGAATGAAGACTGTACATTCACTAATCTCCTTACCGTGACCAGATATGAACTAACAGGAGTGAGTACCACCAAACGTAATGAAATTCAACATTCTTTTCTCTCATTTAGTGAAATTCAATCTTTCAATACCATAAGACTCTTGAATCTTTTCTGTTGACATCAAAACAATTTAAATCTTTTCTGTATGGTGAGAATAAATTAAAGAAAAAATATTTTAACATATGAAACGGTAGAAAGTAGTCATTTGCAATGGGTTTTAGAAGGCCCCAATCCTCACTGTTTGAAACTGACACCGACAGAAGCAGGGAACTGCTCTGTTTTGAATTGTAAAAATGTCTACATTCTAGCCCTGATTTTCCAATGTCATCCTGGTTACATAGAGCCTTGTAGGCAGTTTGCGTACGTCAGGAAATTGGGCGCGTGCCCTTGCACTCCTGATTCTTCGTGTGCCTGATTATCTACAGGTAATATTTGGGGGGAAATGAGAAACTCCCTCACTGCAGCTGGGCACAGATACAATGACGACGATGACATCAGCCGGGTCACTGTGGACGCTGAAGCAGCGATTTGGTGGTTGCGCAAGATGAGCTCGATCTACTTCTTAATTGTAAGCAAATTGCTCCCTGAGTGTGAGGAACAACTGTGACTGCAGGTAGATGTGAGTTGCTATGAGCCTCCTAGGATGGCCATGGTAGGGAACAGAGATAAAAACACAGAAAGAGGGAGGGAAACAGAGATAAAAACACAGAAAGGAGGGGAACAGAGAGAAAAACACAAAGTGTAAGGTTTCCAAAATTTGCAGATCCCCAAAACCTAAGGAAAAAGGACTTTGGAACTACCCCAGAGTAATAAAAATGCATTTGGGCCTAACCTAAGAGACTTTAAGACCAAAAACCAAGTTTTGGCATTTAAAAGACATGTCTGGACCTGTAAGGGACAAAAGGCTGCACAGGAGGTGGGGTCGACCTCTGTAAAGCAGTTTTGGGTATTGCAGTTAAATTGCATTGTCTGGGGAATTGGGATGACCTCACTCAAGCCCCAGCAGGCATTAACATTTTGACAATAGACCCTAGGAGAAGACAGTCTCATCCCATCAAAAACCAATCAGCCAAGAAGATCGACAGGATGCAAACCATCCCAAAAAAAAACCATTTGACACTTACATAACCCATTAAAGACATGCATAAAGATAGGAGTCCGAGGCCCAGTCAAGAGACCCAATACATGAGGAAATAGCAAACTCCGATTAAACAACAGATCGACAGGATGGAGCTATCCGGAAACCACTTCACACATTTACAAAACCAGTTAACACGCTAGTAAAGTCGTTACTGTTAACGAGGTCTTACAATGACCGGGATTTGATTTGGGGTAGATAAGGCCACTTCAGTTTAGTATAATTGAAGGCCCATCAAACAGTTACAGTTTAAGTTCAACAGATGGCAGTTCTGCTGTTCAATCGAAAAGCCTGTTTTCAGCAAGAAGTCAGAGCTGGAGTTACAGAGTTCAGGACAAGCAGGCAGAAGGCAGTTTCCACAGTTCTGTAAGAAGGCAGTTCCACAGCTCGGAAGAAGACAGTTTAAACAGAGGCAGAGTTACAGCAAAAAGTTCAACAAAGAATGCCAACAACTTCACAAGCAGACCGACACGCAAGAAGAAACCAGAGCGACTGCCTCAGTGACCATCGGACACCTCGCGGCAACGAGGGCCTTACGAAACCTTTCACTCAAAATACTCTAAACCCTAACTCTCAACTGTCAAGGATTCGTTTGGTGAGCATTATCCCTGGTTCTCCAGAGTCCAACCTAGCTAGTGAAGTGGGATTGGGAGGGGTGAAGTATTCTTCTAATGTTATTTCCCTCGCCTGTACCTCGTGTTCCCCAACCTGTGTTTAAGTGTTAAGTGTGTTTTAAGTCTGTTACACTTTTCTTTTTAATAAAGTCAAAATTCTTTCATCATAACCTGTTGTCTACTGCATCTTTATTCACAACCCCCAAATAATCCAAGGTCTAGAACCAGGGGCGTGGGAGCGCTCGAACTGCTCACTGAGTCAGAGGTGAGGCTGACCCTACCACTCCACCCTCTACAAATGGGGGGAAGAGAGAGAAAAACACAGAATGGGGGGGTAACAGAGGGATAGGGGGGAATTTTATCAATGGGGGCGCGTTGTGGGCGGGACTGCTGCTTGTCGGGTTTCAGTCCCGCCCCCAACGACATCTGGCTAGCCCATGTTATTTTCCCTTGATTGACCTTGTTCAGACTGCCCTTCGGGCATAGCAGGCCAATTAAGGGAAAGCCGGTGACAGAGAACGTCAGCGTATGACGTTTCATCAGATGAATTGTCACCGTTTGACAGCTTTGAGAAACTGTCAAACACTGACAATCTCTGTTCTTTGGTGGGTCCTTGTACTCAAGACTCACCAAACCTCTTTCCTTCGCAGAAATCAGATGGCTGTTGCATCGGAGAATGCAGCAGCCATTCTGTCATCTCCGCCGTGGAGATGAGGAGCCTCCGGATCCCCAACGGTTGAAGCCTGCAGGAAGAAACAAAGGAAAGTAAACTTTTTCTAACACTTTTCACAGACCTCCCATACTTACCTCTCCACACTTGCACCCATCACTCAACTCCACAGCGCACTTTTCGAACCCTCTGTCCCCCGCAGACCCACTGCTCGCCTCGTTGACCCTGGCGGGGTTTCCTGACGTCGGGAAGCCCGCACTTCTGTTCGTAAAATAGGGATAAGCCTGTTAACAGGCAGTTAAGTGGCTGTAATCCCCTGCCCGCCTCGAGGAGACGGGTCCCCGTGCGAGTCAGGGACCCGCCGCCTGGGAAGATGGCACGGAGGCGGGTTGGTGGCGGGTTTGGTGCCCGCTCCCAGTTTTTACCATTTTCCCGGCAGTCCCGCCCCCAAACCTGCCTCCCCAGGGCTGGCAAAATTCACCCCGAAAGCACAGAAAGGGGGAGGGAACAGAGAGAAAAACACAGAAAGGGGGAGAGGAACAGAGAGAAAAACACAGAAAGGGGGAGGGGAACAGAGAGAAGAACACAGAAAGGGGGAGGGAACAGAGAGAAGAACACAGAAAGAGGGGTACAGAGTGGCAGAAAGGAGGAGAGCAATTGATGTATGAAGAGAGTACTGGAAAGAATAAGGGAGCGAGTAAATAATACATGCAGGGAGTAACTGGATTGGGAATTAACAGAGAGAAAGAGAAAAACACAGAGAAAAGTGGAGGGTAATAGACAGAGAGGATGGAGTAGCATGGGAATGGGGCTGGATTTCCTGTGTTTGCAAGAGGAATTATTGCTTTATTATCTCTGTTGTTTCTTCGTGAACACTTCTGTTACAGCCCCAAGGAAAGAGCAACAGAGAGAGAGAAGGATAAAGAGGCAGAGTCGCAGAGACTCGAGGATCGAGTGACAGATTTAGCTATTTCCACTGACTGCGATTACCCAGTCAGTTGGGGGTAATGCGCGGTTGTTGGTTTCGTGAGGCCTTTGGTTTCCGCGATGGCTTTAGGCCTTGGTTGGTGTGTCGGTCGACCTCATGGAGCCGTCGGTGTCTGGTTGCTGCTTGTTGCTCCGGGTGACTGTGTTGGGGCCGTTGTTGGAGGTCCGTCGAGGTGGTATCTTCACGAGCTGGACTCAGGTGTGTCTGAGTGGTGAGCGATGCCGACTCGCTTCCAGCTCGGGCCTTCTTCTTCTTGGTCTCTCCTCCTTCTGATGACCACCAGTTGTGACTGACTGCTCGGCCCAACGACTTTGAACTGTGGTGTTTCTCTCACTTCTTGCTGCTCCTGGTGTGTGCTTGGTGGGCCTTCTGTAAAGTTTCGCAATTATCGTGATTCAAAATAACATGAGAAGCAGATTCGTTTGATCAGTTTTATTAAACCAAATGCTGTCCTGATAATAAAGGACACAGAAGCCTGTAAAATGGCCACCGCGCATCGTGGCAGAAGCTTCCAGAAACACAGTGGGCAGACAAGATGGCGTTGAATAAACATTCAGTATAAGATTGGATCATACTCGGTAAACATTGATAAAGACAGGATGCAACCCGTTTGCATTTTAAACAATAGCAATGATATAAGTGCTGGAATTGTTTTCCTATGCACAATAAGGATCATTGTACTGGGCAATCGAAGGCCCATCCAGACACATCAATACACAAATACCCCCCCAGCTCTACAATGAGAGAGACATTGACGGGTGATTAAGTCGGTATTCGGGGGTCCCAAAACCAGTCAGGGAGACGATTCATACACATCCTGGCTGGTTCAACAATGGGGAAAACATTAACGGATAGTTGGCCAGTTCCAGGTGCCACCGAAACCCGTTAAAGAAGATAATCGCCCCATGCTGGGAGTTTTGAGCGCCAAATATTACACAAAGGACAAACATTAAGATTTGAGTGGGAGATAAGCGGACACATCACTATAACTATAGAGAACAAATGTCCATCGGTCTCTTATTCGCTTGCCTGTTCATGAACTCGCTTGACCTGTGGGCTCTTGATTTTCTCTCTGGACTTTGTTGACTCTTGACTCTTAGCCGTACTGTCGGTTATTCGAGTGTTCGGTGGAGCTCAATCGGTACGAGCCGCCCCGACAAGGGCAAGTAACAGGGTACACCATCCCGAGTGTCGGTAAATGGTGTCTGGACCCGGAGGCCCGAGGAGACGAGACGAGAAGAAGACGAGAAGAAATTCCTCGTGCCGCCACGGTCAGTAAACCCCGACCGTGCCCGAAATATAAATACAGGACTCTTCTTTGAGTTCTACAGACTACAACCTGTACCGGACACAGGAAGACTCTTCTTTGAATTTTACAAACGTTCCGAGTTCTGTAGATTTCTTCATGACAACAGAGAGTCTGGCCTGCTTTTCGCAGCAGCGAAAGTAAACAAGTGGGGTGCAGAGACCCTTCCAAACACGTGACAGTCAGGCGCTGCAGCGAAACGAGCTGAGTGCCTCACTTTAAAATCTCCGAAGTAACATGAGTGGTGAGCATGTTTTCCGATCCTACAAATCCAGACGTAGTTTAGGTATTGTTAAGGGAGGGTGGTTTTTAATAAAGTTAAGGTATAATGTGTTCCCCTTTTGACGATGTGCCGTGTGTTCTCCATTTCCATAGACTAAGCTTTATGAATGTATGTATACTTGTACTCTCGTTGATTTGCACCTATGACATGTATTTCATGATTTTAGACGCCATGCAATAAAGATTTCCATTTCGTACTATTCAACCGGCTCTATTTGAGTTTTCTCTGCATTACTGCTCCTTGCATCTACGTCCAGGTGTTAGAACCGTAAGGGCGAGTGGGTCGAACCACTCACAGGTGCTTATTGCAAAAAGGCTGGCCCGAGAGCAGAGCAAGCAATAGTATAGGCAACGAAGGCCTAACCTCGCACCAGCACCGTCTGCGACATGCCCCTTTACACTTCAATTATACAGAATTGAAATGGCCTTGTCTACCCACCAAATCTGTTCAGTTCATTGTCTGGTTTTGGCGGGCTCGTAAATCGGTAACGATTTACTAGCACGTTAACTGGGTTTTAACAGGCCTTCAATCTCACCCATTCAAAATGGCCTTATCGACCCGCCAAATCTGTTCAGTTCATTGTCTGAATTTGGCGGGCCTGCTACCAGTAACTGCTCTGTAAGTTTCAAATGGGTTTTTGGGATAGTTTGAATCCTGTCGATCTCCTTGGCTGATTGCTGGTGATTGGTTTTGTGTTTTGGGTTCCTAGGCTGATTTATAGCCTAGTCCTGGGTGCTCGGTATTATGCATGTTTCTTGATGGGCCCTTTAATCGGTTTGATGGGACCTGTTGTTTTGGGTGGGACTGTCTGCTCCTCGGGTCTATTGTCAAAATGTTAATGCGTGCTGGGGCTTTGAGTGAGGTCATCCCGGTTCCCCAGACATTGCAATTAACTGCAATACACAAAAACTGCTTTTACAGAGGTCGAACCCAACTTCCTTTACAGCCTTTTCTCCCTTTACAGGCCCAGACATGTTTTTAAAATGTCAAAATTTGGTTTTTGGTCTTACAGTCCTTAGGTTAGGCTCAAATACAATATTGTCAATCTGAGGTAGTTCCAAAGTCATTTTTCCTTAGGTTTTGGGGATCTGCAAATTTTGGAAACCTTACAAACATCCCGATATCGAAACATAGAAACATAGAAAAATAGGAGCGGGAGTAGACCATTCGGCCCTTCCAGCCTGCTCCGCCATTCAATATGATTATGGCTGATCCTCTATCTCAATACCATATACCCCCTCTCTGCCCATATCGTGAAAAGCACTTTATAAATGCAAGTTTTTTCTTTAAAAGGTTCCAGTTCAATCTCATGTCTCTAATCAGTCCCAATGTCTCCAGTATCAGGCCTAAGATCTATCATTTGTGTCTCCATATTATCAAATTTTAGGTCCATCCAGGTTTTACAGATGACAAACCTGGTCAAGTTGTTCTTTATCTTGGGTGGGGCATTAGTGCAGACGCAGGGATTGTGTGTTGGAATTATGCATAGTAGGCAGATTGTGACATTAGCGTGCAACGGTGATTTGACACCAGCCCTGCCATTTTGGAGCTCAACGCTCCAGCTAATGCCCTCTCTTAAACTTGCACAGCTGAGCATACGATCAGCAGCAGGAAGGACCCCCCACCAGCGCTATTTAAAGGTATCATCAACTACTTACAGGTTAGTTGCTGATTGATTTCTACTGGCTGTTGCTGAGTTTCTAGAAGTGTTTGGTGGTTTCTAGAGTTCTTTAAAGTTGCTTAAATCTACAGTGAGTGGTGTGGCAGGTGCTGAAGGACTTTGTCCTGACTTCAAGGATTCTGCACAGACCACTTGCTCTCAGCCATGGGTCCAGTAGTAGGCATTCCACTTGGCCGACAGCTTGACAGGGAGAATGAGCAGAGGCAGCACAGAACACGACAAGCTGCGGGAAGTGTGTGGAGGTGGAGGGGGAGAAAGGCTCTCAGCAGGAGGCCATATCCACCCAGTGTGTTCAGAAAGCAATACTCCGACCTGAACCTCAGCAAGGAACAGTGTGTCCGACGTCTGCGCTTCACTAAGGATGTCCTCACTGAAATCTGCCACCTGCTGCGGCCACAACTGCAGCTTTAGAGCAGGGCAAGGGCCGCTTTGCCAGTGGTTGTGAAGGTCATGGTGGCCACAAACGTTTATTCAGCAAGCTGCTTCCAGGCTGGAGCAGGAGATATTTGCAACATCTCCCAATTTGCCATGTACTGTTGTATAAGGGAGGTAGCTGAGGCTCTGAATTCCAAGAGAGCTGAATACATTTTCTTCTCTCTGGCGGAGAAGGTACATGGCTTTGCGAAGATTGCAGGCTTCCCCATGGTGTAGGGTGCCATTTACCGCATGCACGTCGCTCACGGAGCCGCATCTAAACTCTGAGATGTAACGCAACTCAAAGGAATTCCAATCCCTCAGTGTCCAGCTGGTGTGAAACCATACTCAGCGAATCATGCTTGGTATCCTGGCAGCAGTCATGTTGCCTTCATTCTGCGGCAGTCCGCTGTGCCATCTGCGTTTGAGCCACCCTGACAAAGCAGACGGTGGCTACTGAGAGACAAGGGCTATCCATTAACAACATAGCTCCAATGCGTAATCAACGCACATGTGGGAAGCATTCATACAACAAAAGCCAACCTGCCACATGAAATATCATCGAACACACGATTGGCGTGCTGAAGCAACGCTTCCACTGCCTGGAGTGCTCTGGAGATGCCGTGCAGGACTCAACAGAGCGGGTTTCGAGGTAGTCTGCTGCATGCTGCACAACCTCTCCATCATCAGGGCACCGTCCTTGCCAGGAGCCATACGGCGACCAGCGGAGGAGTAGGAGGAGGAGAAGGAAAAGGGAGGGAGGAGGCAACCCAGACAGCCCCTTTCTGGCCGGACTGTCCATGAACGACTCAACTTGCTGCGATACCGATAAATGCAAGCCCAATTCCACATTCACCAACGGTCCCACTCCTTACCTTCCCTCTGTCACTGACCATCACAGCGTCCTCTTGGCAACAATGCAAAAACAAAAGCCAAAGCAAAATAAACATTTCAAACCCAATTTATTCATGAAATCATGCCATATTGCATACAAACATAAACTAATCACCCTTGTGCATTCCCTTAGTGCCTGTTTTCCGTGTGCCTTTGCCTGTCCTAGTGCTCCTACACAGTGCTACCCCAGTGGCTGCAGCATGGCTGGCGGAGGAGACTGCAGATGACCTTGGATGATGACATCGAGTAACTCTAGGCCTAGAAGGCCCGGATTTGGACTGCATCAACTTGGTGTGGGCGGCAGCAGTCTGAGCTGGCTGGCTGACAGGCAACCACAAGGGCACTGGCTGTGTAGCAGCGGTGAGAGAACGAATGCTGACATCCTCAGAGAGGACAGCAGGTTCGTGCTCCATGGAGCCACTGCCACTCCCCCGGGGCGGAGCGTCATCCATCCTAGTAATCTGTTGGAGAACAGACTGCTGGACTGCTGTGAAACCCTGCAAGTCCTTTTGAACACTGGTAAGCACAGCCACGATGGCAGCAGTCTGAGCTTGGTTGGCAGCAGCCTGAGTCTGCATGAGAGCAGTCTGAACTTGCTTGACAGAAGTCTGAGCTTCCAATGCAGCTCCCAGGCGTTGGGTGTCTTCTGCTTGTGCTGCAATGGAAGCTGAGACATTGGCCATCATACGCTGCATCCTGGTTGGGTCCGCAAGTGTGCTAATGGAGTTGGCCATCACTTCCATGCTGGAAAGGATGGGCTCCAAGCTCTTCGCAAAGCCCTGTGCCAAGTGGTTGCTGGACTACTCCATGCTCCCTGACATTGAATGCAGGCTTTCTGGCAGGTCTGCCAATGAATTAAGCATTTCATTGTGCGTACCCATCAGTGTTCTCCTGTAGCCTGCCCTATTGAAATGCGCATGTGAGTCCTCTGCAGAAGAACTCGTAGGGGAAGTGGGATGTGAGAAGGAGGATTGGATATGATGATACCATCATCTTCAATTGTTTCAGCCTCGCCACAGGCCATGGGCTCAGCGATCACCTCTCCAACGATGGCAACCACCGTCTCCTCTGTCGGGGTAAGGTCATGCAGCTGTGCCTGTCTCGCACCGGTTAGCACCTGCTGCCTCCGGTTATGCACCAACTTGTCCTGCAAAAGAGAGGGTAGTGTGTCAGTGAGTGTTCTGCAATGTATTTGGTTGATGTGACTGTCATTGTTGAATAGCTGACAGTGCGTGCAAGCTGTGAGATGTGGGTGTGAAGCGTGCAGCAGTGCTAAGTGTATGAGGATGAGGTGAAGCTGTGAATGTGAGGTATGAGTCATGTTTGGCAGAGATTGTTGGTAGGTGAGCGATGGGGTGTGGTGCACTGAGCAGTGTGTGAGTCTAGTGGTGCAGTTGTTGGGATATGGCATTTGTAGATGAATTCACTGACCTTGACCACTCATGTGAGATCATTGAACTTTTTGCGTGCTGCATCCAGGTCGTCGGGGCTTGACGTCTGGCATTGACTGCCACGGCTACCTGCTCTCACTGCCTTCTGAGAGTTTGTCTGGAGGGCCTCCTGGCCCCCTGTGGATAGAGGACCTCTCTCCTCCTCCACCAAGGTTTCCAGTGCAGTGCCTGAGAACCGTGGAGAACGCTCTCTCCCCTGTTGCACCATTAGTCAGTCTTCTTGCAGTCAGACTCTCTTCCCCAGACACTTGCAGCACCTGCTCCAGCCAGATTGCACTACCCCCTTTAAGATGTGCAGGCTGGAGATGTAAGAATCCAGTCAGAAAATATGGTGTGAGACCTGACCTCGACCTAGGGCCATGACAAACTGGAAGCTATCTGAAGATGGGATGGGTTGTTTAGTTTTGATCTGTAATTGTACAAGAGATGCTCTAATCATTTGAAGTTTCATGCCAGTAATCTCCACTTTATTTACACCATCACACTTCCTGTTCATGGTGTTAATGCACCATCCTTCAAATTTTGAAGTGACCAGTGGAACTAGTCTGTGAAAGCTGGCCCAATGCTTGCTCTTCATACCCTACAGATACATTGCCCAAAGCATGGAGAACTGAAGGCCAATGTTTCATGAAAATTTGGGTTAAGCTCCTCAGGAAGATAGTCTTCATGGAGCAAATCTCACATGCATTTTGATGCAGACACAATTTATTTCTTAAATAATTTCCCCATATTGAATTGTTTCCCACCATGATTAAACTCTTAGCTCAGTTAACCAACCTGAGAGACTCGTTAACATTCTTCATTCTGTGATTGTTTCAATTCTGTCTCACCTAGACAGAAAGACATGATCACATGACTTCTCCTAACACCAGGGCAGGCAGTAATGCCCCAGAATAATGAATGTTTTGTTATGAATTTGTGTAAATGAATTCTTTGCTCTTCTTAGAAATGTGAAGTTGTCCTTGTCAAGGAGTTGATAGTCTTAGTCTTATTCTTTGTGGTCGTGTACTGCTTGCGGCATGGGAGGGTCCTGATTGGTTATCTGAGTGTCCAGGTAGCTGATGTCCTCTGTGACAGTTTTTGTATAACATGCACAATGGTGCTGTCTTTGGTTGAGATGTGCTGGAGCTTCCCATTGCTCTTGGTGATAGATTTCTTACATGAACTAGTGCTGCCATGCTGTAAGACAATGGCATGACGGGAAACATTTGGGAATCTTGGTGGAAATGTCCTAGTTCTGTAGTCAGTCGCTGGCTGCCTCTGGCCTGGTGAAAGTGGCTGGCCAGTGTTCGATTGGCATTGTGAGCCTGGCAGGCTACATCATCCTATAAGTAAATTGGATTTTTTGGTGCATAAGCTTGATTTTATTGAAGGCCTTGTGTCTTCTTGAGAGCTCAAGGGAGAGCTCTGAAGATCAATATATGGTACCTCAGAAATTCAGCTCTCCTTTGCCTCTAACATGCCATTATCATCCTTTTAGTCTGAAATCTGTGTACAAAATCTCAAAGCTGTGCACCCAAACCATAAAGACCTTTGGATAAATTGAGGCTGAGAACAGTGACCATTGTTACAATTTTTTTTTAAATTCATTTATGGGATGTGGGCATCGCTGGCAAGGCCAGCATTTATTGCCCATCCCTAACTGCCCTTGAGAAGGTGGTGGTGAGCCACCTTCTTGAACCGCTGCAGTCCATGCAGTGAAGGTACTCCCACAGTGCTGTTAGGTAGGGAGTTCCAGGATTTTGACCCAGCCACGATGAAGGATCGGCGATATACTTGTAAGTTAGGTTGGTTTGTGACTTGGAGGGGAACTTGGAGGTGGTGGTGTTCTGAGGCGCCTGCTGCCTTTGTCCTTCTAGGTGGAACGGGTCGTGGGTTTGGAAGGTGCTGCCGAAGAATCTTGGCGAGTTGCTGCAGTACATCTTGTAGATGGTACACACTGCATACACGGTGCGCCGGTGGTGGAGGGAGTGAATGTTTAAGGTGGTGGATAGGATGCCAATCAAGTGGGCTGCTTTGTCCTGGATGGTGTCGAGTTTCTTGAGTGTTGTTGGAGCTGCACTCACAAGGCCAGCAGTGAGTATACCATCACACTCCTTACTTATGCCTTGTAGATGGTGGAAAGGCTTTGGGGAGGTATGAGTGAGACACTCACCACAGAATACCTAGCCTCTGACCTGCTCTTGTTGCCACAGTATTTATGTGGCTGGTCCAGTTAAGTTTCTGGTCAATAGTGACCCCCAGGATGTTGATGGTGGGGAATTCAGCGATGGTCATGCTGTTGAATGTCGGGGAGGTGGTTAGACTCTGGCTTGTTTGAGATTGTCATTGTCTGGCACTTGTGTGGCACGAATGTTACCTGCCACTTATCAGCCCAAGCCTGAACGTCGTCCAGGTCTTGCTGCATGCGGACATGGACTGCTTCATTATCTGAGGAGATGTGAATGGTGCTGAACACTGTGCAGTCATCAGTGAACATCCCCTTTTCTGACCTTATGTTGGAGGGAAGGTCATTGATGAAGCAGCTGAAGGTGGTTGGGCCTAGGACACTGCCATGAAGAACTCATCCAGTGATGTCCTGGGGCTCAGATGATTGACCTTCAACCACCACAACCATCTTCCTTTGACCATTATCCTAGGGTGGACATGGAGAGATTTTTTCAACTTATGGATGAGTCCAGAACAAGGGGGAATATATATATATAAGGTAGCCACTAACAGTTCAAATAAGTAATTTAGGAGGAATATCTTTGCACAGAGAGTGGTGAGAATGTGGAACTCACTGCCACATGGAATGGTTGAAGCAAATATCATTGACACATTTAGTGACTGGATTCATGCATAAATGAGCAAGATGGGAATAGAAGGGTTCAGGGGGCAGGGTAGGAAATGATAATTAGATTGGGAGGAGGCTCATGTGGTGTATAAACACCGGCACAGGCCAGTTGGGCCAAATGGCCTTTTTCTCTGCTGTAGATTCAATGGGCCAGATTTTGCTGGGAAAAATGACGGCATCTGAACAACGCACAGCGTTATTAATACACAGATTAAACAGGAACTTGTGGCAAGGAAAAGATACATCGTGAATTGCGAGGCGTCACAAACTGCTGGCCAGTTTGCACCGCTCCCCCTTTAGCTTTGCCAAAACGGCATCACTCACTTAACCTCACTGTGATTTTCATGAAATTTCTGCATTTGCACATTGATTGCCCATTAAACTGGACACAGAAAGGTAAGCCTATGCCAGCGTAATACCCTTTTAACAACGTGGTATGTTAATGATTGCCAATCAACCTCTTTCCCAGAAAGTAAACAGTTATAAGTGTGGAGACTCATTCCTTCAGGTTGTCAATTGTTTTCGGAGATATTAAAAATGTCATTTTTTTTTCTTACTTTCACTATTTGTTTCTTTTCCCTCTCTCTTTTAATCCAATCTTTCTTTTATTTTATTTAATTCTCTTTCTGTGCCTGATTTGACATTTAATTCACCACTCTAATTCACCCTCCTACTCAGTAATTCTGTTTATTTCTCAATCCTTAAAACACGTTGGTTAAGGAGATAGACTGTTTGTCCCATTGTTCATCAAGGTCCAAGATGTCCTGGTTGCTTTCATGGGAGTTGCTGTTCAGTTAATTTTTGCAATGTTCTACCAGGGTGTTTGCAACACAGAGCTCGTAGATTCATGTTTGCATGTTTCTAATAGTGATTGGGAAATTTTTGTTCAGCTTTCAACATTCTGCGAGTAGGGCACTGTGGTTGGTTAGAACTCCGAGCATCCCTGATTTTAATCGCTCAACCATTGGTAGCCGTGCCTTCAGCTGCCATGACTCCGCCTCTCTACCTCTCGTTCCTTCTTTAAGATGTTTGTTAAAACCTACCTTTGACCAGGCTTTTGGTCATCTGCCCCACTATCTCCTTATATGTTCTCTGCAAAAAGAATCTAAACAAAATGCTTTATACTCAATGCCTCAATTAATACCTTGCTAAGGCCATCCCCACGCCTCCACTACTCGCCTTCAAGCAGCCGCCTAACCTCAAAAGTACCATCGTTCGCAGCAGATTACCCATCTTTCAGGAGAACAGCAACCAAGACACCACACAACCCTGCCACGGCAACCTCTGCAAGACATGCCAAATCATGGACACAGATACCATCATCACACGTGAGGACACTGCCCACCAGGTACACGGTACATACTCATGTGACTCGGCCAACGTTGTCTACCTGATACGTTGCAGTAAAGGATGCTCCAGAGCATGGTACATCGGCGAGACCATGCAGACACTGAGACAACGTATGAACGGACACCGCGCAACAATCGCCAGGCAGGAGGGTTGCCTCCCAGTCGGGGAACACTTCAGCAGCCAGGGGCATTCAGCCTCGGATCTGCGGGTAAGCGTTCTCCAAGGCGGCCTTCGGGATACACGACAGCGCAAAATCATAGAGCAGAAACTGATAGCCAAGCTCCGCACTCATGAGGATGGCCTCAATTGCGATATCGGGTTCATGTCACGATACAGAACGTGACTTGACATCATGGCCGGTCTTCCCAGGTGTTTTTTTAAAAAAAAAGACTAACACAAGAACCAACACAAATTGACAGGCTATGCAGCCAGCAGGTGGTTTGACACGTTGGACCCCCTGGGACACATCTCATTGTCTTGGCTGTGCTCTTAGTGTGTCTTTGATGTAGGGAAAGATTTGAATAGATTTTGTCTGTGTTTAAATTGTGAATTCAGGGAGATTCTCTCACTGCTAACTTACCTGAGGAAGGAGCGAATAGCTCCGAAAGCTTGTAAAATTAAAGAAATCTGTTGGACTATAACCTGGTGTTGTGCGACTTCTCATTTTTGTCCACCCCAGTCCAACGCCGGCATCTCCACATCAATTAATAAAGGTCATGATGCGGAGATGCCGGTGTTGGACTGGGGTGGACAAAATTGAGAGGTCGCACAACACCAGGTTATAGTCCAACAGTTTTATTTGAAATCACAAGCTTTCGGAGCTATCGATCGCCCCTTCCTCAGGTGACCTGAGGAAGGGGCGATCGATAGCTCCGAAAGCTTGTGATTTCAAATAAAACTGTTGGACTATAACCTGTTGTTGTGCGACCTCTCAATTCAATTAATAAAGCCAAGGATCCCATATGTTTTTTTAAACAGCCTTCTCAACTTTTCCTTGCATCTTCAAAGATGTGTGTACATACAACCCCACGTCTCTCTGTTCCAGCACCCCCTTTAAAATCAGACCATTTAATTCATATTGCCTCTCCTCATTCTTCCTACCAAAATGTAACACTTCATATTTCTCCATGTTAAATTTAATTCACCATGTGTTTGCCCATTTCACCAGTCTGTCTATGTCCACTTGAAGTCTGTTACAATCCTCCTCAATGTTTACTACATTTCTGAGTTTTGTTTCATCTGCAAACTTTGAAATTATGTCCTGTATACCCAAGTCCAGTTCATTAATATACATTAAAAAGAGCATTGGTGTTAATACCAAGCCCTGGGGAACACCACTGTATACTTCCCTCCAGTCTGAAAAACAATCGTTCACCACAACTCTCTGCCTTTTATCCCTTAGTCAATTTTGTATCCCTTTAATCCCATGGGCTTTAATGTTGCTGACAAGTCTATAATATAGTACTTTATCAAACGACTTCTGATAGCCCATATACACATCAACCTTATTACCCTCAACACCCCTCTCTGTTACTTCATCAAAGAACTCGATCGAGTTCGTCAAACACGATTTGCCTTTAACAAATCCCTGCTGACTTTCATTTATTATCTCTAATTTTCCAAATACCAATTCATTTTGACCCGGATTATTGTCTCTAAAAGTTTCCCCACCACAGACATTAGGCCGGTTGGTCTATAATTGCCTCTCCCCATTTTTGAATAAGGGTGTAACATTTGCAATCCTCCAGTCCTCTGGCACCATAGTCCAAGGAGTGCATTCCATCCAGACCAGGTGACTCTTCTACTTTGGAGAACTTCCAACCTTCTAAGTACCTCCTCCAGTTTTATGGTCTCTGCAAAAAGAATCCATAGGAATCTCAAAATGCTTTGTTGTTTTGGTCTTAGAGAAGAATATTAAGCACTAGTGAGAGCTGAGTATTCTATTGCTATTTCACCTGCTGATTTCTCTTTACTTCTTTAAAAAAATAAATGAGAAATTGTAATTTTAACTTGAGTATGGTCTGTCAGCACAGTCTTTTGCAACTATTGGAGAGATCACGAGTATAAAGTGGACAACCCGCATTATTTCTGGTATAATCTAGTAGTAAAAGTATCTGCTGCTGGCCCTGAGGAACACTGCATACTGTTCACTACGTGCACCAGGTAGGAAGCTGCCTTTGTGGTGAGCATGAGTGAAGAGTGTTGAGAGGTGGTCTGAATAATAACAGTACCATTTTGTTCACAATTTAATAAATCAACACGAGGACCTGCAAATCTCTTTGCTCACCATATAACCTTGCCAAATCATATGGTCACCACAATAATTTCATAAATGCTTCCAATTACTGACTATAATGTATGAGAAACACATAACATTACTGTCTGATAATTTGTTTGTTAACATGTATCGTTTAAACACTCATTGTTGTTTCTTCCTTTGTAATACTATTGTAATGTGCCCTGAAGCCTTTACCATTTGCTGTAAGTATCAGATTTATGAAGAACATACTCTCATGCTTGCTTGTCTGGTTCAGAGTCTTTAGTCTTGAGGTTAGCATTATGGTAAATACAGGCTGCAGTGAGCTCCAACACAGTAACATGTCTGGGGTGTGAAAAAGTAGGAGAGCAAAACCTGAACATTTTGGGCTAGAAATTGGGCTCCTTTGCGCCTCCCGTTAGTGCCTCAGGCGCTAACGGAGCACCAATGGGTTTGCGACTGGGTGCGGCGATATCAACGCCTCCCGCTAAATTCGGCGGGAGTTTTGCGGCGGTGGTAAGACGTTGCGCCCCAATCTTCTGCGCCCAGAGATCGTGATGTCATTATCGTGCGCAGTGCCCCGGATTAAAAATTCCCTCTAGCCCCCTGCTTGTGCGCCCGCCGTTAACAGCGACAGGTAGAGGAGGTGGCTTTCAGTCGGATGTCCCCTGGAGGAGCTCTGTTTAAAGGCGTCCACTTCCGGTTTAGTTTTCATTGGCCATCAATGCTGCATTGTTAATTTCACATAGGCAAAGAGGCCTTTTGACCGATTTGAACGTTTTGCATTTTAACGAGTGTTCTGGCACATAAAGATTCTTCAGTTTCATTGAGGGGAGATTTGAAAGTGCAATATTTGGATCCTTTCATGGGGGCTGTGCTGGCACTGAACCACGCCCTCCAGCGTCATCGTCAGAGGCCACTGAGGCACAGAGAAAGAGTGCAAAATGTGGCCAGAGGTAGGAGGGCCAACAGGGCTCTCAACAGGAGGCCTTACCCACCCAGGGTATTCCGGCAGCAGTTCTCCTACATGAATTTCACTGAGGACCAGTGAGTTAGACGGCTCTGCGTCAGCAAGGACGTGGTCACAGAGCTCTGCCATCTCCTGCAGCCAGACCTCGAACCTCAGATCAGGTCCACCACTGCTCTCTCAATTTCTACGCCAGCGGATCATTCCAGTGTGCGACAGGCGACATCTCCAACATCTCCCAGTTTGCCATCCATTGCTCTATCCGTCAGGTCACAGATGCTCTGTACAGAAGGAGAAGGGACTACATTTCCTTCCCCATGACCAGAGAGAAGCAGCGCGAGCGTGCATGTGGCTTTGCCAGGATTGCGGGCTTCCCCATGCTGCAAAGCACCATTGACTGCACCAACGTGGCTTTGCGGGCACCTCATAACAATCCTGATGTATTCTGTAACTGCAAAGGCTACCACTCACTTAATGTGCAGTTGGTGTGCGACCACACACGGCGAATCCTGACCGTCTATGTACGCTATCCTGCCAGCAGCCACGATGCCTTCATCCTGTGCCAGACCAGTGACCAGCAGGACCCACACCTGACGTAGATCTCTGCTCAACTTGAGTGCTAAAAAGACAACTACACCTCACATCTAAGTGGTCTTTTCTTGACCTACTGCAGCACCACCTGTATTTCCCTCTTCAGCAGTGGCTTTCTCCATCTTAGTGGCAGAGGATGGTGGCCCTAGAAAAGGTTCAGCGGAGGGCCATGAAAATGAAACCTCATTTAAAGGCCCATAGTTACCAAGATAGACTAAGTGAGCTGGGGATTTTTGCTTCAGAAGAGTGTAGACTTCAAGCAGATTTGATTGCGGTCTTTAAAATAATGAAAGGATTAGACTCAATCCAAGAGGTTAGGCTCTTCACGCTAAATATGTTACAGAGGACAAGGGGATATTAGTATAAATTAAGCAAGCATCAAAAAGGAACTAGGTTAGATGCTAGGAAGTACTTCTTTTCTCAGAGCGTGGACTTGAATAAGTTGCCAAGACGTGCTGTGAGTACAGATTCAAAAGGGAGCTTTTCAAATTTCTGAGCTAACATATAGAAGGTAGGTGGGTCACTGGGAGTTGTGTAACAGACATCATAGTTTCCTGGAGCAAGTTTGATCACCTTTTGGGATTGGAAAGGAATTTCCTGACTTGGCGTCAGCTTGTTTTTCCACTGGATTTTTGCCTCTCCCAGGATTAAGTGGCAGTGAGGAAGGAGTTGAAGTGGTGCAGAAGTTACACAGCGCCAAAATAGGACAGGTTGGACGGTCTTTACCCGTCTTTTCTCGTGTGTTTTGTATTCCACCCTTCATAGACAATGACCTCTGACCCAGGAAGTCAGGTCAGAGTCAGGCCAGTAGGCGGAAGTCATGGTAGGAGGAAGGAAATCGAGTCCTGTATCTCCTAGTAAGTGGATCCTACGCACTGAAAATACTGGATTTCCTCTTTTCAGATTAGACTTTAAAATTAACCACTGCAGATTTTCCTCTCTCATTCTGCCTGATTTTGGGCAGATCTGGGTGATGGCAGAGGAAAATTGGGCATGAAGGAATTCTGCCGGATCTATGCCACCAATTGCCATCTGCAACATTTGCTTCAAGCATCTGCAAGTGATGGGGAAAACTGTTTGATAAAGGAAAACAGGTAAGAAATGGAGGCGAGAAAATTCACAATGTGGCGAAATTAGGCCTTAATCTCTGCAAGCAGGGAATTACAGAGTATGGGGGGCTCTGGTTTTGATCGAAAAGGTAGTCAAAATATACTAATAGTGCACCACTATGCTCTTTCATTCAGGACAATCTCTTAATGAAACAGCAGATGATTCCATTAATAAGCTGAATGAAGACTGTACATTCACTAATCTCCTTACCGTGACCAGATATGAACTAACAGGAGTGAGTACCACCAAACCTAATGAAATTCTACATTATTTTCTCTCATTTAGTGAAATTCAATCTTTCAATACCATAAGATTCTTGAATCTTTTCTGTTGACATCAAAACAATTGAAATCTTTTCTGTATGGTGAGAATAAATTAAAGAAAAAATATTTTAACGTATGAAACGGTAGAAAGTAGTCATTTGCAATGGGTTTTAGAAGGCCCCAATCCTCACTGTTTGAAACTGACACCGACAGAAGCAGGGAACTGCTCTGTTTTGAATTGTAAAAATGTCTACATTCTAGCCCTGATTTTCCAATGTCCTCCCGGTTACATAGAGCCTTGTAGGCAGTTTGCGTACGTCAGGAAATCGGGCGCGTGCCCTTGCACTCCTGATTCTTCGTGTGCCTGATTATCTACAGGCAATTTTTGGGGGGAATGAGAAACTCCCTCACTGCAGCTGGGCACAGATACAATGACGACCATGACATCAGCCGGGTCACTGTGGATGCTGAAGCAGCGATTCTGTTGCTGGGGCAATCCAGGTAAGGTGTAAGAAATCCTTACTGTCTGTTGCATGCTGCCCAATTTAACCATTCAAAGAGGGATGAGTATACAACTGGAGAATGAGGATGACAGCGGGGCAGCAGCCCTATATGAAGATGGGCAGGAAGAAGAGCAGGGAGAGATGAAGGGCTACGATATTCAGGCAGGGACAGTGGTCTAAAACTTCCAGTACCTCCAGTGAGCAACATCTACTCCCATCGACCATCTTTCAACAAGTCATGATCTCCCACACAGTGGAGGTCCCACACAAAGCACTGAAACTGATATAGAAACATAGAAACATAGAAGATAGGAGCAGGAGTAGGCCATTCGGCCCCTCGAGCCTGCTCCGCCATTCGATGAGATCATGGCTGATCATCCAAACTCAGTACCCTGTACCTGCCTTCTCCCCATATCCCTTGATAACTTTAGCTTTAAGAAATATATCTAACTCATTCTTGAATATATTTAATGACTTGGCCTCAACTACCTTCTGTGGTAGAGAATTCCACAGGTTCACCACTCTCTGGGTGAAGAAATTCCTCCTCATTTCTGTCCTAAATGGCTTACCCCTTATCCTTAGATTATGACCCCTGGTTCTGGACTCTCCGACCATCGGGAACATTCTTCCTGCATCTAGTTTGTCCAGACCTGTCAGAATTTTATATGTTTCGATGAGATCCCCTCGCATTCTTCTATACTCCAGCGAGTATAAGCCCAATTGACCCAATCTCTCCTCATATGTCATTCCTGCCATCCCAGGTATCAGCCTTGTGAATCTTCGCTGAACTCCCTCCATGGCAAGTATATCCTTCCTCAGATAAGGCGACCAAAACTGCACACAATACTCAAGGTGTGGTCTCACCAAGGCCCTGTACAACTGCAGCAGGACATCCCTGTTCCTGTACTCAAACCCTCTCGCTATGAAGGCCAACATACCATTTGCCTTCTTCACCGCCTGCTGCACCTGCATGCTTACCTTCAGCGACTGGTGCACAAGGACACCCAGGTTTCATTGCACTTCCCCTTCTCCCAATCTATTGCCATTCAGATAATAGTCTGCCTTTCTGTTTTTGACACCAAAGTGGATAACCTCGCTTTTATCCACGTTATATTGCATCTGCCACGCTTCTGCCCACTCACCCAACCTGTCCAAATCATCCTGGAGTTTCTCGGTATGCTCCTCGCAGCACACACTCCCACTCAGCTTTGTGTCATCTGCAAACTCCGTGTTACTGTTTTGAGGTCTATATACCACTCCCACTAACGTTTTCTGCCCCTTGCTATATCTCAGTTCTACACATACAGATTCTGCATCATCAGAGCTAATATCCTTCCTTTCAATTGTGTTAATCCCCTCTTTAACCAGCAATGCTACCCCACCTCCCTTTCTTTTTTGCCTATCTTTCCTAAATATTGAATACCCCTGGATGTTGAGTTCCCAGCCTTGGCCACCCTGGAGCCATGTTTCTGTAATCACAATCAAATCGTATTCATTTACCTGTATTTGCGCAGCTAATTCATCCACCTTGTTCCGAATGCTCCTTGCATTAAGACACAAAGCCTTCAGGCTTGTTTTTTTAATGCTCTCAGACCTATATGTTTGATTTAAACCATTGAGTTCTTTGCCTCCTACTTTTGTTTTTCTCCTTCCTGTCTTTTGCTTTTATCCTTGTTTCCCTTTCCTCTGTCTCCCTGCTCAGGTTCCCAACCCCCTGCCACTTTAGTTTAAACCCTCCCCAACAGCACTAGCAAACATTCCCCCTAGGACATCGGTCCCAGCCCTGCCCAGGTGCAGACCATCCTGTTTGTACTGGTCCCACCTCCCCCAGAACCAGTTCCAATGTCCAAGGAATTTGAATCCCTCCCCCTTGCACCATTCCTCTAGCCACGTATTCATTTGAAATATCCTCCTATTTCTACTCTGACTAGCACGTGGCATTGGTAGCAATCCTGAGATTACTACCTTTGAGGTCCTATTTTTTAATTTACCTTCTAACTCCCTATATTCTGCTTTTAGGACCTCATCCCGTTTTTTACCTATATCGTTGATGCCTATGTGCACCACGACAACTGGCTGTTCGCCCTCCCCCTCCAGAATGTTCTGTAGCCGCTCTGAGACGTCCTTGACCCTTACACCAGGGAGGCAACACACCATCTTGGAGTCTCGTTGGCGGCCGCAGAAACGCCTATCTATTCCCCTTACAATTGAATCTCCTATCACTAGAGCTCTTCCATACTTTTTCCTCCCAGCCTGTGCAGCAGAGCCACACATGGTGCCAGGAAGTTGGCTGCTGCTGCCTTCCCCTGATAAGTCATCCCCCCGATCAGCATCCAAAGTGGTATGTCTGTTTAAGAACATAAGAACATAAGAAATAGGAGCAGGAGTAGGCCAATCGGCCCCTCGAGCCTGCTCCGCCATTCAATAAGATCATGGCTGATCTGATCCTAACCGCCAATCTACTATCTATCACAGAACCATCTCCTGCATCTAACAGAATTGCACACACGAAATAGGAGCAGAATCAGGCTACACGGTCCCTGGGCCCGCTCCACTACCCACAGGGCCATGACCGATCCGAACCTAGACTCATGTCCAAATTCCTGCCCGCTCCCCGTAACCCTTAATGCCCTTTACTTCTAGGAAACTGTCTATTTCTGTTTTAAATTTATTTAATGATGTAGCTTCTACAGCTTTTTGTGGCAGCATATTCCATGGACCTACCACCCTCTGAGTGAAGTAGTTCCTCCTCATCTCAGTTTTGAAAGAGCAGCCCCTTATTCTAAGACTATGTCCCCTAGTTCTCGTCTCACCCGTCATCGGGAACATCCTCCCCGCATCCACCCGATCCAACCCCTTCACAATCTTATATGTTTCAATAAGATCGCCTCTCATTCTTCTGAACTCCAATGAGTAGAGTCCCAATCTACCCAACCTCTCCTCATATGACCACCCCCTCATCCCCGGGATTAACCGAGTGAACCTTTTTTGCACTGCCTCGAGAGCAAGGATGTCTTTCCTTAAGTAAGGACACCAAAACTGTATGCAGTATTCCAGGTGCGGTCTCACCAATACCTTGTACAACTGAAGCAATACCTCCCTATTTTTATATTCTATCCCCCTAGCAATGAAAGCCAACATTCCATTTGCCTTCTTAATCACTTGCTGCACCTGCATACTAACCTTTTGAGTTTCGTGCACCAGGACCCCCAGATCCCTTTGCACTTCAGTACTCTCCAGTTTCTTGCCATTAAGATAATAAATTGCTCTAGGATTTTTCCTGCCAAAGTGCATCACCTCACACTTTCCAGTGTTGTATTCCATCTGCCAAATCTCTGCCCACTTACTTAGCCTGTCTATGTCCCCTTGCAGGTTTTTTATGTCCTCCTCACTCACTACTTTCCCTCCCATCTTTGTATCATCTGCAAATTTTGATATGTTACACTTGGTCCCCTCCTCCAAATCGTTAATATAGATTGTAAAGAGTTGGGGACCCAGCACTGACCCCTGTGGAACACCACTAGTTACTGATTGCCAGTCTGAGAATGAACCATTTATCCCAACTCTTTGCTTTCTGTTAGATAGCCAATCCTCTATCCATGCCAGAATATTACCCCCAATCCTGTGATTTTTTACCTTAAGCAATAATCTTTTGTGTGGCACCTTGTCAAATGCCTTTTGGAAGTCTAAATACACTACGTCCACTGGTTCCCCTTTATCCACTCTATATGTTACTTCCTCAAAGAACTCCAGCAAATTTGTCAAACATGACTTCCCCTTCGTAAAACCATGCTGACTTTGTCCTATTAAATTATGATTATCCAAATGTCCTGTTACTGTTTCCTTAATAATGGACTCCAAAATGTTACCTACCACAGATGTTAGGCTATAGTTACCAGCCTTCTGCCTACTGCCCTTTTTAAATAAGGTTGTTACATTAGCAGTTTTCCAGTCTGCCGGGACCTTAGCGGAATCCAGGGAGTTTTGAAAAATTATTACCAATGCATCTACAATCCCTACCGTCACTTCCTTCAAGACTCTAGGATGTAAGCCATCAGGTCCAGGTGATTTATCCGCCTTGAGTCCCATTATTTTACCGAGTACCACTTCCTTAGTGATTTTGATCGTGTTTAGCTCCTCTCCCCCTATAGCCCCCTGTTTGTCCAGTGTTGGGATATTCTTAGTGTCCTCTACTGTAAAGACTGATACAAAATATTCATTCAGTGTTTTTGCTATCTCCATATTTCCCACCATTAATTTCCCGGTCTCATCCTCTAAGGGACCAACATTTACTTTAGCCACCCTTTTTCTTTTTATATAACTATAAAAACTCTTACTATCTGTTTTTATATTTTTTGCTAATTTACTTTCATAATCTATCTTCCCTTTCTTAATCAATCTTTTTGTTATTTTTTGCTGCCTTTTAAAGTTTTCCCAATCCTCTGTCCTCCCACTAGATTTTGCTACCTTATATGCCCTTGTTTTTAGTCGAATACTATCCTTAATTTCTTTACTTAGCCACGGATGACTGTCTTTTCTTTTACACCCTTTTCTTTTCAGTGGAATATATTTTTTTGGGAAGTTGTAAAATAACTCCTTGAATGTACACCACTGATCATGTGTCGTCTTACCCTTTAATCTATTTTCCCAATCCACTCTACTCAATTCTGCTCGCATACCTTCATAGTCTCCTTTATTCAAGCTTAGCACGCTTGTTTGAGATCCAACCTTCTCACCCTCTAATTGAATATGGAATTCAACCATGTTATGGTCACTCATTCCAAGGGGATCCTTTACTAGGACATTTTTAATTAATCCTGTCTCGTTACACAGGACCAGATCTAAGGTTGCTTGCCCCCTGGTCGGTTCAGTTACATACTGCTCAAGAAACCCATCCCTAATATACTCAATGAACTCATCCTCAAGGCAGCCCTGCCCCATTTGATTTGTTCAATTAATATGATAGTTAAAATCCCCCATAATTATAGATGTTCCCTTATTACATGCCTCAACTATTTCCTGATTGATACTCCGTCCAACAGAGTTGCAACTGTTCGGAGGCCTATAGACTACGCCCACTAGTGTTTTTTTCCCCTTATTATTCCTTATCTCCACCCAAACTGTTTCATTATCATGATTTTTTGACCCAATATCATTACTCTGTATTACAGTGATTCCTTCCTTTATTAACATAGCCACCCCACCTCCCCTTCCTTCCTGCCTGTCCTTCCTGATCATTAAATAACCTGGTATGTTTAATTCCCAGGCATTGTCACCCTGCAGCCATGTTTCTGTAATGGCCACAATATCATAACCATATGTAGTTATTTGTGCCATTAACTCGTCTATTTTGTTACGAATGCTACGTGCATTCAGATAGAGAACTTTCAAATATGCTTTGTGGCACTTAGTTCCTGCTTTTTCACTTTTTACCACTTTACCTTTTACTCCACACACTCTGTCCCTTCCTGCCACGCTCTGATTTGTGATTCCCCTACTGCTGCCTATGTCTATGACCCTCTCTGTTGTCATTTTTATTTTTTGCTCTCTTGAAACCTCCCCCCCACTAATTAGTTTAAAGCCCTCTCCACAGCCCTACTTATTCGATTCGCCAGGACATTAGTCCCAGCACTGGCCAAGTGAAGTCCGTCCCAACGGAACAGCTCTCTCCTGCCCCAGTACTGGTGCCAGTGTCCCAAGAAGCAAAACCCATTTTTCCCACACCAGTCTTTGAGCCACGCATTCAACTCTCTGATTTTATTTACCCTAGCCAAATTTGCTCGTGGCTCAGGTAGTAATCCAGAGATTATTACCCTCGAGGTTCTGCTTTTTAATTTGGCCCCTAGCTGCTCAAACTCCCTCAGCAGAACCTCTTTCCTTGTCCTATCTATTTCATTGGTACCAACATGGACCACGACAACTGGATCCTCGCCCTCCCACTCCAAGTTTCTCTCCAGCCCAGAGGAGATGTCCTTAACCCTGGCACCGGGCAGGCAACACAGCCTTCGGGACTCTCGCTCTTGGCTGCAAAGAACCCTATCTATCCCCCTAATGATACTATCCCCTACCACTACAACATTTCTTTTTACTCCCCCCACTCGAATGGCCCCCCTTACCACGGTGCTGTGGCCAGGTTGCTCATCCTCCCTGCAGTCACCGCTCCTATCCACACAGGGAGTAAGAGCCTCGAACCTGTTGGACAAGAGCAAGGGCTGCGGCTCCTCCAACACTACCTCCTGGATCCCTGTACCTGCCTCACTCGTAGTCACACCTTCCTGTCCCTGACCACGGGATACTTCTGAATTAGTTACTCTAATTGGTGTGACTACCTCCTGATACACGGAGTCCAGGTAACTCTCCCCCTCCCTGATGTGTCGCAGTGTTTGAAGCTCGGTCTCCAGCTCATCAACACGGAGCCGGAGTTCCTCGAGCAGCCAACACTTACTGCAAATGTGTTCACCGTGAACATCAATGGTGTCCACCAGCTCCCACATATTGCAGCAGTAACACATCACCTGCTCTCCCATTCTATGTAATTAATTAAAAATGTATTATTTTCCCTTCAGTTAATTTATGCCAGCAGTCTCCGCTACACCACAGATACCCGAGAAACTATAAACTATGGAATTGAAGTTTTGTATAAAAAAAAGAGAAATACTCACCAACCAATCACTTACCTGCTTTCTGGTGACGTCACACTTCGATTATTTTTTACCTCTCTCCTGCTCTCGGCTTGGTGAAAGCCTACCTGGTCGCTGCCGCCTTTTACCGCCGCCGCCTCGCCGCTGTTGCTCCACCCAGGTCCGCCGCCTCTGTGGGCCTACCTGGTCGCTGCCGCCTTTTACCGCCGCCGCCTCGCCGCTGTTGCTCCACCCAGGTCCGCCGCCTCTGTGAGAGGGGGATGGCCACAGGGGACCCCTGCGCTACCTGCCTGCACCTCTTACTCTGCCTGGTGGTCACCCATTCACTTCCTGCCTGTACACCCTTTACCTGCGGTGTGACCAACTCTCTAAACATGCTATCCACGACGTCCTCAGCATCGCGAATGCTCCAATATGCATCCATCCGCAGCTCCAGCACCGCAATGCGGTCCATCAGTTGCTGCAGCTGGATACACTTCCCACACACATGGTCATCAGGGACACAGGAAGCATCCCTGATTTCCCACATATAGCAGGAGGAGCATATCACAGGGCGGAGCTCTCCTGCCATGACTTACCCTTTAATTAATTAATTAAAAATTAAATTCAATGAATCCCACCAATTTCACTTCAATTAAATGATATATTCAAGGGCCCTTGTTTAACAGCAGTCCCCGCTACACCACAGAGACTCTAGAAACTATAAACCACAGAATTTAAGTATGGAAAAAGGAGAAAGAGAGAAATACTCACCAACCAATCACTTACCTGCTTTCTGGTGACGTCACACTTCGATTACTTTTTACTGCTGTCTCCCGCTCTGAGATTGGTGAACCTACCTGCTCCCAGGGCTCGCTTTTATACTCTGCCGCCGCCGCTCCTCCTAGGTCTGCACCGCCGCTGCTGTGGGCCTACCTGCTCCTCGGGCTCAGTTTTATACTCTGCCGCCTCCACTCCTCCTAGGTCCACACCGCCGCTGCTGTGGGCCTACATGCTCCTCGGGCTCGCTTTTGACCTGTCACATTCCTCCACTAACAGCAATATAAATAACAAAAGGGGAAAATATAATCTCAAACTTCATTACAGTGCCTATAGAAGAGCAATCTTTCACCTCCACCCATGCTTCCCTTTGGTGGCTGCGCAAGGTGAGCTCGATCTACTTCTTAATTGTAAACAAATTGCTCCCTGAATATGAGCAACAGCTGTGACTGCAGGCAGACGTGAGTTGCTATGAGCCTCCTAGGATGGCCATGGTAGGGAACAAAGATAAAAACACAGAAAGAGGGAGGGGGACAGAGATAAAAACACAGAAAGGGGGAGGGGAAGAGAGAGAAAAACACAAAGGGGGAGGGGAACAGAGAGAAAAACACAGAATTGGGGGGAACAGAGGGATAGGGGTGAATTTTATCAATGGGGGCGCGTTGTGGGCGGGACTGCTGCTTGTCGGGTTTCAGTCCCGCCTCCAAGGACATCCGGCTAGTCCACGCTATTTTCCCTTGATTGACCTTGTTAAGCCAGCCCTGCGGGCATAGCAGGCCAATTAAGGGAAAGCCGGTGACAGAGAACGTCAGCGTATGATGTTTCATCAGATGAATTGTCACCGTTTGACAGCCTTGAGAAACTGTCAAACACTGACAATCTCTGTTCTTTGGTGAGTCCTTGTACTCAAGACTCACCAAACCTCTTTCCTTAGCAGAAATCAGATGGCTGTTGCATCGGATAATGCAGCAGCCATTCTGTCATCTCCGCCGTGGAGATGAGGAGCCTCCGGATCCCCAACGGTTGAAGCCTGCAGGAAGAAACAAAGGTAAGTAAACTTTTTCTAACACTTTTCACAGACCTCCCATACTTACCTCTCCACACTTGCACCCATCACTCAACTCCACAGCGCACTTTTCGAACCCTCTGACCCCCGCAGACCCACTGCTCGCCTCGCTGATCCTGGCGGGGTTTCCTGACGTCGGGAAGCCCACACTTCTGTTCGTAAAATGGGGATAAGCCTGTTAACAGTCAGCTAAATGGCTGTAATCCCCTGCCCGCCTCGAGGAGACGGGTCCCAGCGCGAGTCGGGGACCCGCCTCCTGGGAAGATAGCACGGAGGCGGGTTGGTGGCGGGTTTGGTGCCCGCTCCCAGTTTCTGCCAATTTCCCGGCAGTCCCGCCTCCAAACCTGCCTCCCCAGGGCTGGCAAAATTCACCCCGAAAGCACAGAAAGGGGGAGGAACAGAGATAAAAACACAGAAAGGGGGAGGAACAGAGATAAAAACACAGAAACGGGGAGGGGAACAGAGAGAAAAACACAGAAACGGGGAGGGGAACAGAGAGAAAAACACAAAGAGGGGAACAGAGTGGGAGAAAGGAGGAGAGCAATTGATATATGAAGAGAGTACTGGAAAGAAAAAGGGAGCGAGTAAATGATACATGCAAGGGATTAACTGGATTGGGAATTAACAGAGAGAATGAGAAAAACACAGAGAAAAGTGGAGGGTAATAGACAGAAAGGCTGGAGTAGCATCGGAATGGGACTAAATTTCCTGTCTTTGCGAGAGGAAATATTGCTTTATTATCTCTGTTGTTTCTTCGTGAACACTTCTGTTAAAGCCCCAAGGAAAGAGCAACAGAGAGAGAGAAGGATAAAGTGGCAGAGTCGCAGAGACTCGAGGATCGAGAAACAGATATCGCTATTTCCACTGACTTCAGTGAGCTGAGTGAACCATACATGAATAGAATTGGGAACCCCTGGATAATGTGTCAATGTTGTGTCCCTGGAATTTAAAATAAAGAGGTTGATGAATAGAATATGGAAATGCACCACAGATAGAACAATTTTGCAAATCAAACTTCTGAATTTTGCAGGGCGATTCAAACCCCGAGCAGCATTGAATAAATGCCGGCCCCTCCGTTTTTGTTTAATCTCCGTCTCCCTCCATGCCTCCCCGTTAATATCGGAGCCATTATATTTCCAAAAGTAATTTCCAGGTTCATTAAACACAGAGCCAGTCATGGACCTGTAGGACCCAGAGCCACTCAAGCCTAGAGCGCTGTGTCTGTAATTAACGTGTATTCAATATGGCACAGAGTATTTGCAGGCCAATGATCCTAGCCTAATTGTGCTGAGATCATGTCCACTGGTGACCTGTGGCATTGATCTTTCTGTGGTCATTTTCAGGTCATTTTATATGAATGGGCCCAGCAGACACTCATGCTACAAGGGCCACATCTCGGGAACCTATCATGCCTGGCATAACTTGCTGGATCTGGGAAGGGGAGAGTGTGCCGGTTCCTCTCCCAGAAATACTTTGCGGCCCCCAGAAATCCCCATCGTAATGGGGTTAAATAAGAGAAGGCTCTATTTCATCTGGCTAACACATTCATTTCTCTCTCTGAGTCCTGGACAATATGCAGCCTGACTTCAGTGAAACTGACAGCTGTGTTCTTTACCAAGCAAGCGAAGCTTTCATTCAAGTCCATTATTTAGTCTTCTTTAATACAAGTTTCAAAAGTCCAAAATCCTTCACACTTCCGGCCACTACTGTCGGAAAAGAAATAAAAAGTCTTGCATTTCTATAGCACCTTTCACGACCTCAGGACGCCCCAAAGCGCTTTACAGCCAATGAAGTACTTTTGAAGTGTAGTCACTGTTGTAATGTAGGAAACATGGCAGCCAATTTGACCAGCTGACTCTTTGAGTGCTGCTGGTTGAGGGATAAATATTGGCCAGGACACTGGGGATAACTCCTCTGCTCTTCTTCGTAATAGTGCCACGGGATCTTTTACGGCTACCTGAGAGAGCAGACAGGGCCTTGGTTTAACATCTCATCCGAAAGACAGTGCAGCACTCCCTCAGTACTGCAATGGATTTTTGTGCTCAAGTCTTTGGAACAGAGCTTGAACCCAGATCCTTTAGACTCAGAGGTGAGAGTGCTACCAACTGAGCCATGGCTGAAACTGTTTGCTGTTTTTTGGATGAGATATTAAACCAAGGCCTCATCTGCTCTCTCAGGTGGATTTAAAAGTTCCCATGGCACTATTCGAAGAAGAGCAGGGGAGTTTTCCTGGTGTCCTAGCCAACATTTATTCCTCATCCAACATCACTAAAACAGACATTTATTTCAATGCTGCTGGTGGGACTTTGCTGTGCACAGATTGGGTGCTATTTTTCCCTAACTTACAATAGTGACTACACTTCAAAAATACATCTTTGACTTTGAAGCATTTTGGGACATGTAGGGGGTGGTGTTTTACCTCTGGCCTCTGAGCGGTTCGAATCGCTCCCACCACCTTGGTTCTAGACCTTGGACTTATTTGGGGGTTGTGATACAAAAGGTACAGCAGACAACTGAGTTTGATGAAAGAACTTCAATCTTTAATAAAAGGTAAGACACAAATAATAACACTCTTATCACTCTAAAGGTGGGGAACACTTCGGTACAAGCGAGGGAAATGACAGGAGAACAATACTTCACCCCTCCCAAGCCCACTTTACTAGGTAAGTTAGGTTTTGAAGGACCAGGGATGATGCTCACCAATCCTTTGACAGTTGGGCTAAATCGCGGTTTTGGGGTTCGCTGTTTATGGCGGTTAGTGTCTGCCGTACCCCGTACGCGGTAGAGGACATCACCTGGGTCTCTGGTCAATCTTCGCGAGTCCGCTGATGCGGTAGGATGTCGTTATGGATTTATCTGGTGAGCAGTAGGGCTTAGAGTCTTTGGGGAAAATCTTACCATGGGGTAAGTCAGGAATAGTTTGCAGTGTGGAAACTTTGCGATTCTTCAGGTTTTCTACCCTGGAGTTGGTCTTTGTTGGTTGCGGTGGCCTGCGATTACCCGGTCAGTTGGGGGTAATGCGCGGTTGTTGGTTTCGTGAGGCCTTTGGTTTCCGCGATGGCTTTAGGCCTTGGTTGGTGTGTCGGTCAACCTCGTGGAGCCATCGGTGACTGGTTGCTGCTTGTTGCTCCGGGTGACTGTGTTGGGGCCGTTGTTGGAGGTCCGTCGAGGTGGTATCTTCACGAGCTGGACTCAGGTGTGTCTGAGTGGTGAGCGATGCCGACTTGCTTCCAGCTCGGGCCTTCTTCGTCTTGGTCTCTCCTCCTTCTGATGACCACCGGTTGCGACTGTCTGCTCGGCCCAACGACTTTGAACTGTGGTGTTTCTCTCTCTTCTTGCTGCTCCTGGTGTGTGCTTGGTGGGCCTTCAATTCTACAGAATTGAAGTGGCCTTATCTACCCGCCAAATCAGTTCAGTTCATTGTTTAGTTTTGGCGGGCTCGTAAATCGTTTTGGGGATCTGCAAATTTTGGAAACCTTACAGACGTCCCGATATCGAAACATAGAAACATAGAAAAATAGGAGCGGGAGTAGACCATTCGGCCCTTCCAGCCTGCTCCGCCATTCAATATGATCATGGCTGATCCTCTATCTCAATACCATATTCCCCCTCTCTCCCCATATCGGGAAAAGTAGTTTATAAATGCAAGTTTTTTCTTTAAAAGGTTCCAGTTCAATCTCATGTCTCTAATCAGTCACAATGTCTCTAGTATCAGGCCTAAGATCTATCATTTGTGTCTCCATATTATCAAATTTTAGGTCCATCCAGGTTTTACAGATGACAAACCTGGTCAAGTTGTTCTTTATCTTGGGTGGGGCATTAGTGCAGACGCAGGGATTGTGTGTCGGAATTATGCATAGTAGGCAGATTGTGACATTAATTAGCGTGCAACGGTGATTTGACACCAGCGCTGCCATTTTGGAGCTCAACGCTCCAGCTAATGCCCTCGCTTAAACTTGCACAGCTGAGCACACGATCAGCAGCAGGAAGGACCCCCCACCAGCGCTATTTAAAGGTATCATCAACTACTTACAGGTTAGTTGCTGATTGATTTCTACTGGCTGTTGCTCAGTTTCTAGAAGTGTTTGGTGGTTTCTAGAGTTCTTTAAAGTTGCTGAAATCTACAGTGAGTGGTGTGGCAGGTGCTGAAGGACTTTGTCCTGACTTCAAGGATTCTGCACAGACCACTTGCTCTCAGACATGGGTCCAGTAGTAGGCATTCCACTTGGCCTACAGCTTGACAGGGAGAATGAGCAGAGGCAGCACAGAACACGACAAGCTGCGGGAAGTGTGTGGAGGTGGAGGGGCAGAAAGGCTCTCAGCAGGAGGCCATATCCACCCAGAGTGTTCAGAAAGCAATACTCCGACCTGAAGCTCAGCAAGGAACAGTGTGTCCGACGTCTGCGCTTCACTAAGGATGTCCTCACTGAAATCTGCCACCTGCTGCGGCCACAACTGCAGCCTTAGAGCAGGGCAAGGGCCGCTTTGCCAGTGGTTGTGAAGGTCACGGTGGCCACAAATTTTTATACAGGAAGCTGCTTCCAGGCTGAAGCAGGAGATATTTGCAACATCTCCCAATTTGCCATGCACTGTTGTATAAGGGAGGTAGCTGAGGCTCTGTATTCCAAGAGAGCTGAATACATTTCCTTCTCTCTGGCAAGAGAGCAGCAGGCGGAGCGAGCACATGGCTTTGCGAAGATTGCAGGCTTCCCCATAGTGTAGGGTGCCATTTACCACATGCACGTCGCTCACGGAGCCGCATCTAAACTCTGAGATGTAGCGCAACTGAAAGGAATTCCAATCCCTCAATGTCCAGCTGGTGTGAAACCATACTCAGCGAATCATGCTTGGTATCCTGGCAGCAGTCATGATGCCTTCATTCTGCGGCAGTCCGCTGTGCCATCTGCGTTTGAGCCACCCTGACAAAGCAGACGGTGGCTACTGGGAGACATGGGCTATCCATTAACAACATAGCTCCAATGCGCAATCAATGCACATGTGGGAAGCATTCATACAACAAAAGCCAACCTGCCACATGAAATATCATCGAATACACGATTGGCGTGCTGAAGCAACGCTTCCGCTGCCTGGAGTGCTCTGGAGCAGCCCTGCAGTACTCAACAGAGCGGGTTTCGTGGTGGTCTGCTGCATGCTGCACAACCTCTCCATCATGAGGGCACCGCCCTTGCCAGGAGCCATACGGCGACCAGCGGAGGAGGAGGAGGAGGAGGAGAAGGAAGAGGAAGGGAGGAGGCAACCCAGACAGCCACTTTCTGGCCGGACTGTCCATGAACGACTCATCTTGCTGCAATACCGATAAATGCAAGCCCAATTCCACATTCACCAACGGTCCCACTCCTTACCTTCCCTCTGTCACTGACCATCACAGCATCCTCTTGGCCACAATGCAAAAATAAAAGCCAAAGCAAAATAAACATTTCAAACCCAATTTATTCATGAAATCATGCCATATTGCATACAAACATAAACTAATCACCCTTGTGCATCCCCTTAGTGCCTGTTTTCCGTGTGCCTTTGCCTGTCCTAGTGCTCCTACACAGTGCTACCCCAGTGGCTGCAGCATGGCTGGTGGAGGAGACTGCAGATGACCTTGGATGATGACATTGAGTAACTCTAGGCCTAGAAGGCCCGGCTTTGGACTGCACCATCATGCTGTGGGCGGCAGCAGTCTGAGCTGGCTGGCTGACAAGCAACCACAAGGGCACTGGCTGTGTAGCAGCGGTGAGAGAACAAATGCTGACATCCTCAGAGAGAACAGCAGGTTTGTGCTCCATGGAGCCACTGCCACTCCCCCGGGGCGGAGCCTCATCCATCCTAGTAATCTGTTGGAGAACAGACTGCTGGACTGCTGTGAAACCCTGCAAGTCCTTTTGAACACTGGTAAGCACAGCCACGATGGCAGCAGTCAGAGCTTGGGTGGCAGCAGCCTGAGCCTGCATGAGAGCAGTCTGAACTTGCTTGACAGAAGTCTGAGCTTCCAATGCAGCTCCCAGGCGTTGGGTGTCTTCTGCTTGTGCTGCAATGGAAGTTGAGCCATTGGCCATCATACGCTGCATCCTGGTTGGGTCCGCAAGTGTGCTCATGGAGTTGGCCATCGCTTCCATGCTGTAAAGGATGGGCTCCAAGCTCCGCGCAGAGCCCTGTGCCAAGTGGTTGCCGGACTACTCCATGCTCCTTGACATTGCATGCAGGCTTTCTGGCAGGTCTGCCAATGCATTAAGCATTTCATTGTGCGTACCCATCAGTGTTCTCCTGTAGCCTGCCCTATTGAAATGCGCATGTGAGTCCTCTGCAGAAGAACTCGTAGGGGAAGTGGGATGTGAGAAGGAGGATTGGATATGATGATACCATCATCTTCAATTGTTTCAGCCTCGTCACAGGCCATGGGCTCAGCGATCACCACTCCAACGATGGCAAGCACCGTCTCCTCTGTCGGGGTAAGGTCATGCAGCTGTGCCTGTCTCGCACCGGTTAGCACCTGCTGCCTCCGGTTATGCGCCAACTTGTCCTGCAAAAGAGAGGGTAGTGTGTCAGTGAGTTTTGTGCAATGTGTTTGGTTGATGTGACTGTCATTGTTGAATAGCTGACAGTGCGTGCAAACTTTGAGATGTGGGTGTGAAGCGTGCAGCAGTGCTAAGTCTATGAGGATGAGGTGAAGCTGTGAATGTGAGGTATGAGTCATGTTTGGCAGAGATTGTTGGTAGGTGAGCGATGGGGTGTGGTGCACTGAGCAGTGTGTGAGTCTAGTGGTGCAGTTGGTGGGATATAGCATTTGTAGATGAATTCACTAACCTTGACCACTCGTGTGAGGTCATTGAACTTTTTGTGGTGCAGCATCCAGGTTGTCGGGGCTTGACGTCTGGCATTGACTGCCACGGCTACCTGCTCTCACTGCCTTCTGAGAGTTTGTCTGGAGGGCCTCCTGGCCCCCTGTGGATAGAGGACCTCTCTCCTCCTCCACCAAGGTTTCCAGTGCAGTGCCTGAGAACCGTGGAGAACGCTCTCTCCCCTGTTGCACCATTAGTCAGTGTTCTTGCAGTCAGACTCTCTTCCCCAGACACTTGCAGCACCTGCTCCAGCCAGATTGCATGTCCCCTTTAAGATGTGCAGGCAGGAGATGTAAGAATCTAGTCAGAAAATATGGTGTGAGACCTGACAAACGGGAAGCTATCTGAAGATGGGATGGGTTGTTTAGTTTTGATCTGTAATTGTACAAGAGATGCTCTAATCATTTGAAGTTTCATGCCAGTAATCTCCACTTTTATTTACACCATCACACTTCCTGTTCATGGTGTTAATGCTCCCTCCTTCAAATTTTGAAGTGACCAGTGGAACTAGTCTGTGAAAGCTGGCCCAATGCTTGCTCTTCATAGCCTACAGATACATTGCCCAAAGCATGGAGAACTGAAGGCCAATGTTTCATGAAAATTTGGGTTAAGCTCCTCAGGAAGATAGTCATCATGGAGCGAATCTCACATGCTTTTTGATGCAGACACAATTTAATTCTTAAATAATTTCCCCACATTGAATTGTTTCCCACCATGATTAAACTCTTAGCTCAGTTAACCAACCTGAGAGACTCGTTAACATTCTTCATTCTGTGATTGTTTCAATTCTGTCTCACCTAGACAGAAAGACATGATCACATGACTTCTCCTAACACCAGGGCAGGCAGTAATGCCCCAGAATAATGAATGTTTTGTTATCAATTTGTGTAAATGAATTCTTTGCTCTTCTTAGAAATGTGAAGTTGTCCTTGTCAAGGGGTTGATAGTCTTAGTCTTATTCTTTGTGTTCATGCACTGCTTGCGGCATGGGAGGGTCCTGATTGGTTATCTGAGTGTCCAGGGAGCTGATGTACTCTGTGACAGTTTTTGTATAACATGCACAATGGTGCTGTCTTAGGTTGAGATGTGCTGGAGCTTCCCATTGCTCTTGGTGATAGATTTCTTACATGAACTAGTGCTGCCATGTTGTAAGACAATGGCATGACGGGAAACATTTGGGAATCTTGGTGGAAATCACCTAGTTCTGTAGTCAGTCGCTGGCTGCCTCTGGCCTGGTGAAAGTGGTTGGGCAGTGTTCGGTTAGCATTGTGAGTCTGGCAGGCTACATCATCCTATAAGTAAATTGGATTTTTTGGTGCATAAGCTTGATTTTGAAGATCAATATTTGGTACCTCAGAAATTCAGCTCTCCTTTGCCTCTAGCATGCCATTATCATCCTTTTAGTCTGAAATCTGTGTACAAAATCTCAAAGCTGTGCACCCAAACCATAAAGACCTTTTGGATAAATTGAGGCTGAGAACAGTGACCATTGTTACAATTCTTTTTTTTTATTCGTTTATGGGATGTGGGCATTGCTGGCAAGGTCAGCATTTATTGCCCATCCCTAACTGCCCTTGAGAAGGTAATGGTGAGCCACCTTCTTGAACCGCTGCAGTCCATGCAATGAAGGTACTCCCACAGTGCTGTTAGGTAGGGAATTCCAGGATTTTGACCCAGCCATGATTAAGGATCGGCGATATACTTGTAAGTCAGGATGGTGTGTGACTTGGAGGGGAACTTGGAGGTGGAGGTGTTCCCATATACCTGCTGCCCTTGTCCTTCTAGGTGGAAGAGGTCGCGGGTTTGAGAGGTGCTGCCGAATAAGCCTTGGCAAGTTGCTGCAGTACATCTTGTAGATGGTACACACTGCATACACGGTGCGCCGGTGGTGGAGGGAGTGAATGTTTAAGGTGGTTGATGGGATGCCAATCAAGTGGGCTGCTTTGTCCTGGATGGTGTCGAGTTTCTTGAGTGTTGTTGGAGCTGCACTCATCCAGGCAAGTGGTGAGTATACCATCACACTCCTTACTTGTGCCTTGTAGATGGTGGAAAGGCTTTGGGGAGGCAGGAGTGAGACACTCGCCGCAGAATATCTAGCCTCTGACTTGCTCTTGTTGCCACAGTATTTATGTGGCTGGTCCAGTTAAGTTTCTGGTCAATAGTGACCCCCAGGATGTTGATGGTGGGGAATTCAGTGATGGTCATGCTGTTGAATGTCGGGGAGGTGGTTAGACGCTTGGTTGTTGGAGATTGTCATTGCCTGACAGTTGTGTGGCGCGAATGTTACCTGCCACTTATCAGCCCAAGCCTGAACGTCGTCCAGGTCTTGCTGCATGCGGGCATGGACTGCTTCATTATCTGAGGAGATGTGAATGGTGCTGTACACTGTGCAGTCATCAGCGAACATCCCCATTTCTGACCTTATGTTGGAGGGAAGGACATTGATGAAGCAGCTGAAGGTGGTTGGGCCTAGGACACTGCCCTGAGGAACTCCTCCAGTCATGTCCTGGGGCTGAGATGATTGACCTTCAACCACCACAACCATCTTCCTTTGACCATTATCCTAGGGTGGACATGGAGAGATTTTTTCAACTTATGGATGAGTCCAGAACAAGGGGGAATATATGTATAAGATAGCCACTAACAGTTCAAATAAATAATTTAGGAGGAATATCTTTGCACAGAGAGTGGTGAGAATGTGGAACTCACTGACACATGGAATGGTTGAAGCAAATATCATTGACACATTTAGTGACAGGATTCATGCCTACATGAGCGAGATGGGAATAGAAGGGTTCAGGGGGCAGGGTAGGAAATGATAATTAGATTGGGAGGAGGCTCATGTGGTGTATAAACACAGACCAGTTGGGCCAAATGGCCTGTTTCTGTGCTGTAGATTCAATGGGCCAAATTCTGCTGGAAAGAATGACGGCATCTGAACGACGCACAGCGTTATTAATACACAGATTAGACAGGAACTTGTGGCAAGGAAAAGATACATCGTGAATTGCGAAGCGTCACAAGCTGCTGGCCAATTTGCACCGCTCCCCCTTTAGCTTTGCGAAAACGGCATCACTCACTTAACCTCACTGTGATTTTCATGAAGTTTCTGCATTTGCACATTGATTGCCTATTAAACTGGCCACTCCTAGAAATGTAAGTCTATGCCAGCGTAATACCCTTTTAACAATGTGATACTTTTTAATGATTGCCAATCAACCTCTTTCCCAGAAAGTAAACAGTTAAAAGTGTGGAGACTCATTCCTTCAGGTTGTCAATTGTTTTAGGAGATATTAAAAATGTCATTTTTTTTTCTTACTTTCCCTATTTGTTTCTTTGCCCGCTCTCTTTTAATCTAATCTTTCTTTTATTTTATTTAATTCTCTTTCTGTGCCTGATTTCACATTGAATTCACCACTCTAATTCACCCTCCTACTCAGTCCTTCTTGTTTATTTCTCAATCCTTAAAACACGTTGGTTAAGGAGATAGACTGTTTGTCACATTGTTCACCAAGGTGCCAGATGCCCTGGTTGCTTTCATGGGCGTTGCTGTTAAGTTAATTTTTGCAATGTTCTACCAGTGTGTTTGCAACCCAGAGCTCGTAGATTCATGTTTGCATGTTTCTAATAGTGATTAGGAAATTTTTGTTCAGCTTTCAACATTCTGCGAGTAGGGCACTGTGGTTGGTTAGAGCTCCGAGCATCCCTGATTTTAATCGCTCAACCATTGGTAGCCGTGCCTTCAGCTGCCAAGACCCCGCCTCTCTACCTCTCGTTCCTTCTTTAAGATGTTTGTTAAAACCTACCTTTGACCAAGCTTTTGGTCATCTGCCCCACTATCTCCTTATGTGACTCGGTGTTAAATTTTGTTTTATAACACTCCTGTGAAGCGCCTTGGGACATTTTACTTTGTCAAAGCTGTTGTTGTTGGAACTGGTTTTGTTTTGGTTGGCCTCAGAAGGTTCAGCTCTCCTTTGATACTTGCCATTATGACCTTTTAGGCTGAGAGCCGTGTACAAATTCTCAAAGATACGCACACAGACCATACGGGCCTTCAGTTGATTTGGATCTGAAGGCAGTGGAGCTAGAATTCTGTGAGCCCTATCGAGCGTCTGTCCTTGCTATTTTGTTGTGGGCTGATTGATCTGTTTGTAGTTCAGGTAATGGCAGGTGGCTGAAGGGGTTTGCCCGCGGAGTCCCTTGGGGCGTCTGCCTGTGTGTGGCTTGCCATCGCGATCATAGTGTTGCTGTTCCCAAACTGGGAATGTTGCTGTCACATTTGGGGGCTGTGCATCATACTCCTTCTGGTGGCATTATTTTTGGCAATGGCTGCTGCATCTGGGGCCTGGCTGTCCTGCTTATTCTTAGAATATGGTGGAGGTCCACAGGGTGCACCTCAGCTAGTGGTTTTCCGAGTAGGGGTGCAGCCAGTTGGGAGGCTGTGGATTGCCTTGAATGAAAAATAAGGGGCTGACTAGAGACACGGCGTTCATTAGGTCCAGTTCATCAATTCTTCTGGTTTCCTAAGCGCATCTCAGCCTGGAAGCCTTGTGTAAGACAAAGTTAATTAATTCTAAATTACCTAATGATTCCATTTTAATAGCACTACATTGTCACTATGCTGTGTTACATGCATTTGTTATTTCAAATCATTAGACAATTGTGGTTTTAGTGGAACAAACAAGTATGAATGATCAGTCATAGACTGTATTGAGTGAGACTGTGCCTTACTTGCCTCTTCACCCTCCAAACTCTTTTGGGGAGATCCCCAAATATTTTTTGAAAACAGAATTTGTTGATGCCCAGAGTGGGGAATGTTTTTTTTTGAATATGGCTTTAACTCAGGACATCTCGGATTAAAATAGGATAAAGGCTCATCCAGAACAGATCCAGATTTTTACTTATTATCTCAGTGAAACTCTTGGCTTAAAGAAAACCACAAGGAATGTTTCACAACTATCAGCACCATTAGTCACCTGTAATATAATGCATTATGAAAATGGATCATGGCAACAAATGTCATTATTTACAAAAATTGTTCCATAGCGATGACCAAGAGGAAATGGTATTTTTGGTAAACAAATATTGAAATGATGGATATTTTCACAGGTACTGGAGAGAGAAGAGCTGGGGCAGTGGCTATGGTCTGATTCTATCATTGCTCAGTAATCTGTATCGCTGTCCGAGTGCAGTGAGCAAGAGACAGCAGGAAGGAGAACGAAAGAAAGGATTGTCCACCATTATACACAGGCAGAATGAAAACCATCGTCGTCATCCTTGCTGCAGTCTGGATTCTCCACTGTTCTGGTAAGCACTGATGTGTCATTCCACATTCTTCCAAAATGATTTCCAACCAAACATTCATTTTACTTCATTCCTCGTGTATTTTTGTTTTTCCAAAAAAGTTTAATAAATTTGAATGTTGTTGCTTTGTTGCGTTACTGAACTCCGAGGGGGTCAGTTTAACTTGGGGCGATTGTGTAAAATGGACGATTTCGGATTGGCCGCCCATTGTACACCTCTCCCAATTTAAATTTTCCACTGATTTCAATGGAAACAAACATGGGGAGAGATTTATAACAGATGGCCAATCCGATATTGCTCGTTTTACACAATCGCCAGAAGTCAAAATTATCGCCCTGGTGTTCGACAGCATCTTGAAGACAATTTCTGGAAGAGGCCCAACCAAATTCTGGGACATAAGAATCCTGAGGCAAGTCTGACCAGAATTTGTGGAAATTTAGATCTCCATATGATATTTGTAAATCTGCCCTCAATGTAATGAATATTTTTAAGGCTGGATTTTCCTCCACTATACTGCCTGAGCTTAGATGCTAAAGCAGCGGAAAATCAAGGAAAATTGGGCAAGGAGGCCAGCACTGCATTCCCGCCTCCACCTACATTCTCTTCCCTCGACCCAGCAGGGAAGGCGGTCGGCTGCTACCTCATTACCCACCACATGTAAATAACGGTAGGGAGGCGGGGCCTGGCAACAAGCTCGATTTCCCTGCCTTGAGCCAGTACTGCCACTGACCACTGGGTAGCGATAGTCCCTGGGCCAGCAGTGGACGGCCTGTTGATGCTCCTTTTGGAGGGAGAGGTGTGTGGCAGGAATAGACACCTCTTCCGCTACTCCAGACCCACACCTGACGTAGGTCTCTGCTCAACTTGAGTGCTAAAAAGACAACTACTCCTCACATCTAAGTGGTCTACTGCAGCACCACCTGTATTTCCCTCTTCAGCAGTGGCAGTCTCCATCTTAGTGGCGGAGGTTGGTGGCCCTAGAAAAGGTTCAGCGGAGGGCCCTGAAAATGAAACCTCATTTAAAGGCCTATAGTTACCAAGATAGACTAAGTGAGCTGGGGATTTTTGCTTCAGAAGAGTGTAGACTTCAAGCAGATTTGATTGCGGTCTTTAAAATAATGAAAGGATTAGGCTCAATCCAAGAGATTAGGCTCTTCACGCTAAATAGGTTAGAGAGGACAAGGGGATATTAGTATCAGTTATGCAAGCATCTACAAAGGAACTAGGTTAGATTCTAGGAAGTACTTCTTTTCTCAGAGCGTGGACGTGAATAAGTTGCCAAGACATGCTGTGAGTACAGATTCAAAAGGGAGCTTTACAAATTTCTGAGCTAACATATAGAAGGTAGGTGGGTCACTGGGAGTTGTGTAACAGACATCATGGTTTCCTGGAGCTGGTTTGATCACCTTTTGGGATTGGAAAGGAATTTCCTGACTTGGCGTCAGCTTGTTTTTCCCCTGGATTTTTGCCTCTCCCAGGATTAAGTGGCAGTGAGGATGGGGTTAAAGTTGTGCAGAAGTTACACAGCGCCAAAATAGGACAGGTTGGATGGTCTTTACCCGTCTTTTCTCATATGTTTTGTATTCCACCCTTCATAGACAATGACCTCTGAGCCAGGAAGTCAGGTCAGAGTCAGGCCAGTAGGCGGAAGTCATGGTAGGAGGAAGGAAATCGAGTCCTGTATCTCCTAGTAAGTGGATCCTACGCACTGAAAATACTGGATTTCCTCTTTTCAGATTAGACTTTAAAATTAACCACTGCAGATTTTCCTCTCTCATTCTGCCTGATTTTGGGCAGATCTGGGTGATGGCAGAGGAAAATTGGGCATGAAGGAATTCTGCCGGATCCATGCCACCAATTGCCATCTGCAGCATTTGCCACCGGAAGTGATGCGGAAAACTGTTTGATAAAGGAAAACAGGGAAGAAATGGAGGCGAGAAAATTCACAATGGGGTGAAATTAGGCCGTAATCTCTGCAAGCAGGGAATTGCAGAGTATGGGGGGCTCTGGTTTTGATCGAAAAGGTAGTCAAAATATACTAATAGTGCACCACTATGCTCTTTCATTCAGGACAATCTCTTAATGAAACAGCAGATGATTCCATTAATAAGCTGAATGAAGACTGTACATTCACTAATCTCCTTACCGTGACCAGATATGAACTAACAGGAGAGAGTACCACCAAACCTAATGAAATTCTACATTCTTTTCTCTCATTTAGTGAAATTCAATCTTTCAATACCATAAGACTCTTGAATCTTTTCTGTTGACATCAAAACAATTTAAATCTTTTCTGTATGGCGAGAATAAATTAAAGAAAAATATTTTAACGTATGAAATGGTAGAAAGTAGTCATTTGCAGTGGGTTTTAGAAGGCCCCAATCCTCACTGTTTGAAACTGACACCGACAGAAGCAGGGAACTGCTCTGTTTTGAATTGTAAAAATGTCTACATTCTAGCCCTGATTTTCCAATGTCCTCCCGGTTACATAGAGCCTTGTAGGCAGTTTGCGTACGTCAGGAAATCGGGCGCGTGCCCTTGCACTCCTGATTCTTCGTGTGCCTGATTATCTACAGGTAATATTTGGGGGGAATGAGAAACTCCCTCACTGCAGCTGGGCACAGATACAATGACGACCATGACATCAGCCGGGTCACTGTGGATGCTGAAGCAGCGATTCTGTTGCTGGGGCAATCCAGGTAAGGTGTAAGAAATCCTTACTGTCTGTTGCATGCTGCCCAATTTAACCATTCAAAGAGGGATGAGTATACAACTGGAGAATGAGGATGACAGCGGGGCAGCAGCCCTATATGATGATGGGCAGGAAGAAGAGCAGGGAGAGATGAAGGGCTACGATATTCAGGCAGGGACAGTGGTCTAAAACTTCCAGTACCTCCAGTGAGCAACATCTACTCCCATCGACCATCTTTCAACAAGTCATGATCTCCCACACAGTGGAGGTCCCACACAAAGCACTGAAACTGACCTGTCACATTCCCCCACTAACAGCAATATAAATAACAAAAGGGGAAAATATAATCTCAAACTTCATTACAGTGCCTATAGAAGAGCAATCTTTCACCTACACCCACGCTTCCCTTTGGTGGCTGCGCAAGGTGAGCTCGATCTACTTCTTAATCTTAAAGTGCTCCCTGAGTGTGAGCAACAACTGTGATTGCAGGTAGATGTGAGTTGCTATGAGCTTCCTAGGATGGTCATGGTAGTGATCCTCTGGGTCCAGGGCCCATGTGTGACAATATTGTGGCTGCCAGCACCTACCCACTCTCAGGTACATGTTCTATTTTTGAAGGGTTTGAGTGGAAGGATGTGCAGCCTCCTTGAGCGGAAACTATCTCACTGGACCCATGTGCCGTCATGCCACTCGTACTGAATGCCACAACTGGAGGCCCCATGGGCTGGAAGAGAACAGTCCATAGGATGTCTACAATATAGGTGAAACCCCACTTCACTGCTCAATCCAAACTCTCTTTTTCTTTACGAACCTGCAGTGATTGACACTTGCAACTGGCGTGCTGAGGTTTCCATGGGTCATAATGCTTCTGAGAAGAAAACTGTTGTGCATTTGGTCCCTCATTGCTTAAGAACTCCCCTGTAGGTAGTTGTGAAGATAGCCCTCATCGTGGAGTTTTACTCGGAGCTGGTGTATTTGGTCACATCCTTTGTCCATTCTGGCCAGCTCCAGCCACACAGTGGTTTGGATGTCCCAGGAGCTGATGGTCATGCGCTTGTTGTAATGGGCCAGGTGGGAAGCCTCACCCGCGATGTGCTCGAAAATATAGTTCTCAAAGGATTTCATGGCCTTGGAGGAGATGCTGGTGTCAGGGCTAATTTCTTTTTATACTGAATTGAGCTGAAGCAACATTGGCAAATTCCAATTGGTTTCTGCTCCCAGTTTATTGGATGATGTCTCTCTTTGCTTTTGTGTGTGGGGAGAGGGCTGAACGAATGCACACCTCATGTCTGATTTAGGACCCCAGCAGCCTTTAAACACCTCCTGGACCACTTGTAGGACAATGGATGTTTAATTTTGTACATTCCATCAGACAGGGATCAAAGACTACAAGCTTTTGGGTGCAGAGTTTATCTCCAAATGACTGGGTCACCAACAAATAGCTTTTTGTTTTGCAAAGAAACAAGCTGAGTGACTGATGCGGTAGAGAAGCTGATGGAATGGAGGGGCTACAGCAGGTCACCCTCTACATATCTGGAAGATACAACTGATTAAAACCTGTTGGGCAATGATCTGTGACTTATTTAGAGCAGCTTGCTTAGCGGGGTAAAGAAAGATTGTTTTGTTCTGAAGTACCTGGACTCAGTATATATGAGTGACAGCTCGAGGTTCTTGAGTTCATTTGCTTGAAGCACACCTCCAAATCATTACTGCTTTGCAGAATTCCATAGAATTTGAAGTGTCCATGTTGTGGATTTCTAAGACACAGTTATATGTTCTCTGCAAAAAGAATCTATACAAAATGCTTTATACTCAATGCCTCAATTAATAAAGCCAAGGATCCCATATGCTTTTTTTAAACAGCCTTCAACTTTTCCTGGCATCTTCAAAGATGTGTGTACATACAACCCCACGTCTCTCTGTTCCTGCACCCCCTTTAAAATCGGACCATTTAATTCATATTGCCTCGCCTCATTCTTCCTACCAAAATGTATCACTTCGTATTTCTCCGCGTTAAATTTAATTCACCATGTGTTTGCCCAATTGACCAGTCTGTCTATGTCCACTTGAAGTCTGTTACAATCCTCCTCAATGTTTACTACATTTCTGAGTTTCGTTTCATCTGCAAACTTTGAAATTATGTCCTGTATACCCAAGTCCAGTTCATTAATATACATTAAAAAGAGCATTGGTGTTAATACCAAGCCCTGGGGAACACCACTGTATACTTCCCTCCAGTCTGAAAAACAATCGTTCACCACAACTCTCTGCCTTTTATCCCTTAGTCAATTTTGTATCCCTTTAATCCCATGGGCTTTAATGTTGCTGACAAGTCTATAATATAGTACTTTACCAAACAACTTCTGATAGCCCATATACACATCAACCTTATTACCCTCAACAACCCTCTCTGTTACTTCATCAAAGAACTCGATCGAGTTCGTCAAACACGATTTGCCTTTAACAAATCCCTGCTGACTTTCATTTATTAGCCTCTAATTTTCCAAATGCCAATTCATTTTGACCCGGATTATTGTCTCTAAAAGTTTCCCCACCACAGACATTAGGCCTGTTGGTCTATAATTGCCTCTCCCCATTTTTGAACAAGGGTGTAACATTTGCAATCCTCCAGTCCTCTGGCACCACACCCATATCCAAGGAGTGCATGCCATCCAGACCAGGTGACTCTTCTACTTTGGAGAACTTCCAACCTTTTAAGTACCTCCTCCAGTTGTATGGTCTCTGCAAAAAGAATCCATAGGAATCTCAAAATGCTTTGTTGTTTTGGTCTTAGAGAAGAATATTAAGCACTAGTGAGAGCTGAGTATTCTATTGCTATTTCACCTGCTGATTTCTTTTTACTTCTTTAAAAAAATGAGAAATTGTAATTTTAACTTGAGTATGGTCTGTCAGCACAGTCTTTTGCACCTATTAGAGAGATCACGAATATAAAGTGGGCAACCCGCATTATTTCTGGTATAATCTAGTAGTAAAAGTATCTGCTGCTGGCCCTGAGGAACACTGCATACTGTTCACTACATGCACCAGGTAGGAAGCTGCCTTTGTGGTGAGCATGAGTGAAGAGTGTTGAGAGGTGGTCTGAATAATAACAGTACCATTTTGTTCACAATTTAATAAATCAACACAAGGACCTGCAAGTCTCTTTGCTCACCATATAACCTTGCCAAATCATATGGTCACCACAATAATTTGATAAATGCTTCCACTTACTGACTATAATGTATGAGAAACACATAACATTACTGTCTGATAATTTGATTGTTAACATGTATCGTTTAAACACTCATTGTTGTTTCTTCCTTTGTAATACTATTGTAATGTGTCCTGAAGCCTTTACCATTTGCTGTATGTATCACATTTATGAAGAACATACTCTCATGCTTGCTTGTCTGGTTCAGAGTCTTTAGTCTTGAGGTTAGCATTATGGTAAATACAGGCTGCAGTGAGCTCCAACACAGTAACATGTCTGGGATGTGAAAAAGTAGGAGAGCAAAACCTGAACATTTTGGGCTGGAAATTGGACTCCTTTGCGCCTCCTGTTAGTGCTTCTGGGGGGCGCTAACGGAGCACCAATGGGTTTGCGACTGGGCGCGGTGATATCAACGCCTCCCGCTAAATTCGGTGGGTGTTTTGCGGCGGTGGTAAGACGTTGCGCCCCGATCTTCTGCGCCCAGAGATCGTGACGTCATTATCGTGCGCAGTGCCCCGGATTTTAAAATTCCCTCTCGCCCCCTGCTTGTGCTCCCGCCGTTAACAGCGACAGGTAGAGGAGGCGGCTTTCAGTCGGATGTCCCCTGGAGCAGCGCTATTTAAAGGCGTCCACTTCCGGTTTAGTTTTCATCGGCCATCAATGCTGCATTGTTAATTTCACATCGGCAAAGAGGCCTTTTGACCGATTTGAGCGTTTTGCATTTTAACGAGTGTTCTGGCACATAATATTCTTCAGTTTCATTGAGGGGAGATTTGAAAGTGCAATATTTGGATCCTTTCATGGGGGCTGTGCTGGCACTGGACCACACCCTCCAGCGTCATCGTCAGAGGCCACTGAGGCACAGAGAAAGAGTGCAAAATGTGGCCAGAGGTAGGAGGGCCAACCGGGCTCTCAACAGGAGGCCTTACCCACCCAGGGTACTCCAGCAGCAGTTCTCCTACATGAATTTCACTGAGGACCAGTGAGTTAGACGGCTCCACGTCAGCAAGGACATGGTCACAGAGCTCTGCCACCTCCTGCAGCCAGACCTCGAGCCTCAGATCAGGTCCACCACTGCTCTCAATTTCTACGCCAGCGGATCATTCCAGTGTGCGACAGGCGACATCTCTAATATCTCCCAGTTTGCCATACATTGCTCTATCCGTCAGGTCACAGATACTCTGTACAGAAGGAGAAGGGACTACATTTCCTGCCCCATGAGCAGAGAGAAGCAGCGCGAGCGTGCATGTGGCTTTGCCAGGATAGCGGGCTTCCCCATGCTGCAAAGCACCATTGACTGCACCCACGTGGCTTTGCGGGCACCTCATAACAATCCTGATGTATTCCGTAACTGCAAAGGCTACCACTCACTTAATGTGCAGTTGGTGTGCGACCACACGCGGTGAATCCTGACCGTCAATGCACGCTATCCTGCCAGCAGCCACGATCCCTTCATCCTGTGCCAGACCAGTGACCAGCAGGAGTAGACACCTCTTCCTCTCCTCCAGACCCACACCTGACGTAGGTCTCTGCTCACCTTGAGTGCTAAAAAGACAACTACTCCTCACATCTAAGTGGTCTTCTCTTGACCTACTGCAGCACCACCTGTATTTCCCTCTTCAGCAGCAGTGGCAGTCTCCATCTTAGTGGCAGAGGTTGGTGGCCCTAGAAAAGGTTCAGCAGAGGGCCATGAAAATGAAACCTCATTTAAAGGCCCATAGTTACCAAGATAGACTAAGTGAGCTGGGGATTTTTGCTTCAGAAGATTGCAGACTTCAAGTAGATTTGATTGTGGTCTTTAAAATAATGAAAAGATTAGACTCAATCCAAGAGGTTCGGCTCTTCACGCTAAATAGGTTAGAGAGGACAAGGGGATATTAGTATCAGTTATGCAAGCATCTACAAAGGAACTAGGTTAGATACTAGGAAGTACTTCTTTTCTCAGAGCGTGGACTTGAATAAGTTGCCAAGACGTGCTGTGAGTACAGATTCAAAAGGGAGCTTTACAAATTTCTGAGCTAACATATAGAAGGTAGGTGGGTCACTGGGAGTTGTGTAACAGACATCATGGTTTCCTGGAGCTGGTTTGATCACCTTTTGGGATTGGAAAGGAATTTCCTGACTTGGCGTCAGCTTGTTTTTCCCCTGGTATTTTGCCTCTCCCAGGATTAAGTGGCAGTGAGGATGGGGTTAAAGTTGTGCAGAAGTTACACAGCGCCAAAATAGGACAGGTTGGATGGTCTTTACCCGTCTTTTCTCGTGTGTTTTGTATTCCACCCTTCATAGGCAATGACCTCTGACCCAGGAAGTCAGGTCAGAGTCAGGCCAGTAGGCGGAAGTCATGGTAGGAGGAAGGAAATCGAGTCCTGTATCTCCTTGTAAGTGGATCCTACGCACTGAAAATACTGGATTTCCTCATTTCAGATTAGACTTTAAAATTAACCACTGCAGATTTTCCTCTCTCATTCTGCCTGATTTTGGGCAGAACTGGGTGATGACAGAGGAAAATTGGGCATGAAGGAATTCTGCCGGATCCATGCCACCAATTGCCGTCTGCAGCATTTGCCACCAGAAGTGATGGGGAAAACTGTTTGATAAAGGAAAACAGGGAAGAAATGGAGGCGAGAAAATTCACAATGGGGTGAAATTAGGCCGTAATCTCTGCAAGCAGGGAATTGCAGAGTATGGGGGGCTCTGGTTTTGATCGAAAAGGTAGTCAAAATATACTAATAGTGCACCACTATGCTCTTTCATTCAGGACAATCTCTTAATGAAACAGCAGATGATTCCATTAATAAGCTGAATGAAGACTGTACATTCACTAATCTCCTTACCGTGACCAGATATGAACTAACAGGAGTGAGTACCACCAAACCTAATGAAATTCTACATTCTTTTCTCTCATTTAGTGAAATTCAATCTTTCAATACCATAAGACTCTTGAATCTTTTCTGTTGACATCAAAACAATTTAAATCTTTTCTGTATGGTGAGAATAAATTAAAGAAAAAATATTTTAACATATGAAACGGTAGAAAGTAGTCATTTGCAGTGGGTTTTAGAAGGCCCCAATCCTCACTGTTTGAAACTGACACCGACAGAAGCAGGGAACTGCTCTGTTTTGAATTGTAAAAATGTCTACATTCTAGCCCTGATTTTCCAATGTCCTCCCGGTTACATAGAGCCTTGTAGGCAGTTTGCGTACGTCAGGTAATCGGGCGCGTGCCCTTGCACTCCTGATTCTTCGTGTGCCTGATTATCTACAGGTAATATTTGGGGGGAAATGAGAAACTCCCTCACTGCAGCTGGGCACAGATACAATGACGACCATGACATCAGCCGGGTCACTCTGGATGCTGAAGCAGCGATTCTGTTGCTGATGCAATCCAGGTAAGGTGTAAGAAATCCTTACTGTCTGTTGCATGCTGCCCAATTTAACCATTCAAAGAGGAATGAGTATACAACTGGAGAATGAGGATGACAGCGGGGCAGCAGCCCTATATGAAGATGGGCAGGACGAAGAGCAGGGAGAGATGAAGGGCTACGATATTCAGGCAGGGACAGTGGTCTAAAACTTCCAGTACCTCCAGTGAGCAACATCTACTCCCATCGACCATCTTTCAACAAGTCATGATCTCCCACACAGTGGAGGTCCCACACAAAGCACTGAAACTGACCTGTCACATTCCCCCACTAACAGCAATATAAATAACAAAAGGGGAAAATATAATCTCAAACTTCATTACAGTGCCTATAGAAGAGCAATCTTTCACCTCCACCCACGCTTCCCTTTGGTGGCTGCACAAGGTGAGCTCGATCTACTTCTTAATTGTAAACAAATTGCTCCCTGAATATGAGCAACAACTGTGACTGCAGGTAGATGTGAGTTGCTATGAGCCTCCTAGGATGGCCATGGTAGGGAACAGAGATAAAAACACAGAAAGGAGGGGAACAGAGAGAGAAACACAAAGTGTAAGGTTTCCAAAATTTGCAGATCCCCAAAACCTAAGGAAAAAGGACTTTGGAACTACCCCAGAGTAATAAAAATGCATTTGGGCCTAACCTAAGAGACTTTAAGACCAAAAACCAAGTTTTGGCATTTAAAAGACATGTCTGGACCTGTAAGGGAGAAAAGGCTGCACAGGAGGTGGGGTCGACCTCTGTAAAGCAGTTTTGGGTATTGCAGTTAAATTGCATTGTCTGGGGAATTGGGATGACCTCACTCAAGCCCCAGCAAGCATTAACATTTTGACAATAGACCCTAGGAGAAGACAGTCTCATCCCATCAAAAACCAATCAGCCAAGAAGATCGACAGGATGCAAACCATCCCAAAAAAAACCCATTTGACACTTACATAACCCATTAAAGACATGCATAAAGATAGGAGTCCGAGGCCCAGTCAAGAGACCCAATACATGAGGAAATAGCAAACTCCGATTAACCAACAGATCGACAGGATGGAGCTATCCAGAAACCACTTCACACATTTACAAAACCAGTTAACACGCTAGTAAAGTCGTTACTGTTAACGAGGTCTTACAATGACCGGCATTTGATTTGGGGTAGATAAGGCCACTTCAGTTTAGTATAATTGAAGGCCCATCAAACAGTTACAGTTTAAGTTCAACAGATGGCAGTTCTGCTGTTCAATCGAAAAGCCTGTTTTCAGCAAGAAGTCAGAGCTGGAGTTACAGAGTTCAGGACAAGCAGGCAGAAGGCAGTTTCCACAGTTCTGCAAGAAGGCAGTTCCACAGCTCGGAAGAAGACAGTTTAAACAGAGGCAGAGTTACAGCAAGAAGTTCAACAAAGAATGCCAACAACTTCACAAGCAGACCGACACGCAAGAAGAAACCAGAGCGACTGCCTCAGTGACCATCGGACACCTCGCGGCAACAAGGGCCTTACGAAACCTTTCACTCAAAATACTCTAAACCCTAACTCTCAACTGTCAAGGATTCGTTTGGTGAGCATTATCCCTGGTTCTCCAGAGTCCAACCTAGCTAGTGAAGTGGGATTGGGAGGGGTGAAGTATTCTTCTAATGTTATTTCCTCGCCTGTACCTCGTGTTCCCCAACCTGTGTTTAAGTGTTAAGTGTGTTTTAAGTCTGTTACACTTTTCTTTTTAATAAAGTCAAAATTCTTTCATCATAACCTGTTGTCTACTGCATCTTTATTCACAACCCCCAAATAATCCAAGGTCTAGAACCAGGGGCGTGGGAGCGCTCGAACTGCTCACTGAGTCAGAGGTGAGGCTGACCCTACCACTCCACCCTCTACAAATGGGGGGAAGAGAGAGAAAAACACAGAATGGGGGGGGTAACAGAGGGATAGGGGGCAATTTTATCAATGGGGGCGCGTTGTGGGCGGGACTGCTGCTTGTCGGGTTTCAGTCCCGCCCCCAACGACATCTGGCTAGCCCATGTTATTTTCCCTTGATTGACCTTGTTCAGACCGCCCTTCGGGCTTAGCAGGCCAATTAAGGGAAAGCCGGTGACAGAGAACGTCAGCGTATGACGTTTCATCAGATGAATTGTCACCGTTTGACAGCTTTGAGAAACTGTCAAACACTGATAATCTCTGTTCTTTGGTGGGTCCTTGTACTCAAGACTCACCAAACCTCTTTCCTTCGCAGAAATCAGATGGCTGTTGCATCGGAGAATGCAGCAGCCATTCTGTCATCTCCGCCGTGGAGATGAGGAGCCTCCGGATCCCCAACGGTTGAAGCCTGCAGGAAGAAACAAAGGAAAGTTAACTTTTTCTAACACTTTTCACAGACCTCCCATACTTACCTCTCCACACTTGCACCCATCACTCAACTCCACAGCGCACTTTTCGAACCCTCTGACCCCCGCAGACCCACTGCTCGCCTCGCTGATCCTGGCGGGGTTTCCTGACGACGGGAAGCCCGCACTTCTGTTCGTAAAATAGGGATAAGCCTGTTAACAGGCAGTTAAGTGGCTGTAATCCCCTGCCCGCCTCAAGGAGACGGGACCCAGTGCGAGTCGGGGACCCGCCTCCTGGGAAGATGGCATGGAGGCGGGTTGGTGGCGGGTTTGGTGCCCGCTCCCAGTTTTTACCATTTTCCCGGCAGTCCCGCCCCCAAACCTGCCTCCCCAGGGCTGGCAAAATTCACCCCGAAAGCACAGAAAGGGGGAGGGAACAGAGAGAAAAACACAGAAAGGGGGAGAGGAACAGAGAGAAAAACACAGAAAGGGGGAGGGAACAGAGATAAAAACACAGAAAGGGGGAGGGAACAGAGAGAAAAACACAGAAAGGGGGAGGGGAACAGAGAGAAAAACACAGAAAGAGGGGAACAGAGTGGCAGAAAGGAGGCGAGCAATTGATGTATGAAGAGAGCACTGGGAAGAATAAGGGAGTGAGTAAATGATACATGCAAGGGAGTAACTGGATTGGGAATTAACAGAGAGAAAGAGAAAAACACAGAGAAAAGTGGAGGGTAATAGACAGAGAGGATGGAGTAGCATGGGAATGGGGCTGGATTTCCTGTGTTTGCAAGAGGAATTATTGCTTTATTATCTCTGTTGTTTCTTCGTGAACACTTCTGTTACAGCCCCAAGGAAAGAGCAACAGAGAGAGAGAAGGATAAAGAGGCAGAGTTGCAGAGACTCGAGGATCGAGTGACAGATTTAGCTATTTCCACTGACTGCGATTACCCAGTCAGTTGGGGGTAATGCGCGGTTGTTGGTTTCGTGAGGCCTTTGGTTTCCGCGATGGCTTTAGGCCTTGGTTGGTGTGTCGGTCGACCTCGTGGAACCGTCGGTTACTGGTTGCTGCTTGTTGCTCCGGGTGACTGTGTTGGGGCCGTTGTTGGAGGTCCGTCAAGGTGGTATCTTCACGAGCTGGACTCAGGTGTGTCTGAGTGGTGAGCGATGCCGACTCGCTTCCAGCTCGGGCCTTCTTCTTCTTGGTCTCTCCTCCTTCTGATGACCACCAGTTGTGACTGACTGCTCGGCCCAACGACTTTGAACTGTGGTGTTTCTCTCACTTCTTGCTGCTCCTGGTGTGTGCTTGGTGGGCCTTCTGTAAAGTTTCGCAATTATCGTGATTCAAAATAACATGAGAAGCAGATTCGTTTGATCAGTTTTATTAAACCAAATGCTGTCCTGATAATAAAGGACACGGAAGCCTGTAAAATGGCCACCGCACATCGTGGCAGAAGCTTCCAGAAACACAGTGGGCAGACAAGATGGCGTCGAATAAACATTCAGTATAAGATTGGATCATACTCGGTAAACACTGATAAAGACAGGATGCAACCCGTTTGCATTTTAAACAATAGCAATGATATAAGTGCTGGAATCGTTTTCCTATGCACAATAAGGATCATTGTACTGGGCAATCGAAGGCCCATCCAGACACATCAATACACAAATACCCCCCCGGCTCTACAATGAGAGAGACATTGACGGGTGATTAAGTCGGTATTCGGGTGTCCCAAAACCAGTCAGGGAGACGATTCATACACATCCTGGCTGGTTCAACAATGGGGAAAACATTAACGGATAGTTGGCCAGTTCCAGGTGCCACCGAAACCCGTTAAAGAAGATAATCGCCCCATGCTGGGAGTTTTGAGCACCAAATATTACACAAAGGACAAACATTAAGATTTGAGTGGGAGATAAGCGGACACATCACTATAACTATAGAGAACAAATGTCCATCGGTCTCTTATTCGCTTGCCTCTTCATGAACTCGCTTGACCTGTGGGCTCTTGATTTTCTCTCTGGACTTTGTTGACTCTTGACTCTTAGCCGTACTGGTCGATTATTCGAGTGTTGGGTGGAGCTCAATCGGTACGAGCCGCCCCGACAAGGGCAAGTAACAGGGTACACCATCCCGAGTGTCGGTAAATGGTGTCTGGACCCGGAGGCCCGAGGAGACGAGATGAGAAGAAGACGAGAAGAAATTCCTTGTACCGCCACGGTCAGTAAACCCCGACCGTGCCCGAAATATAAATACAGGACTCTTCTTTGAGTTCTACAGACTACAACCTGTACCGGACACAGGAAGACTCTTCTTTGAATTTTACAAACGTTCCGAGTTCTGTAGATTTCTTCATGACAACAGAGAGTCTGGCCTGCTTTTCGCAGCAGCGAAAGTAAACAAGTGGGGTGCAGAGACCCTTCCAAACACGTGACAGTCAGGCGCTGCAGCGAAACGAGCTGAGTGCCTCACTTTAAAATCTCCGAAGTAACATGAGTGGTGAGCATGTTTTCCGATCCTACAAATCCAGACGTAGTTTAGGTATTGTTAAGGGAGGGTGGTTTTTAATAAAGTTAAGGTATAATGTGTTCCCCTTTTTACGATGTGCCGTGTGTTCTCCATTTCCATAGACTAAGCTTTATGAATGTATGTATACTTGTACTCTCGTTGATTTGCACCTATGACATGTATTTCATGATTTTAGACGCCATGCAATAAAGATTTCCATTTCGTACTATTCAACCGGCTCTATTTGAGTTTTCTCTGCATTACTGCTCCTTGCATCTAAGTCTAGGTGTTAGAACCGTAAGGGCGAGTGGGTCGAACCACTCACAGGTGCTTATTGCAAAAAGGCTGGCCGGAGAGCAGAGCAAGCAATAGTATAGGCAACGAAGGCCTAACCTCGCACCAGCACCGTCTGAGACACGCCCCTTTACACTTCAATTATACAGAATTGAAATGGCCTTGTCTACCCACCAAATCTGTTCAGTTCATTGTCTGGTTTTGGCGGGCTCGTAAATCGGTAACGATTTACTAGCACGTTAACTGGGTTTTAACAGGCCTTCAATCTCACCCATTCAAAATGGCCTTATCGACACGCCAAATCTGTTCAGTTCATTGTCTGAATTTGGCGGGCCTGCTACCAGTAACTGCTCTGTAAGTTTCAAATGGGTTTTTGGGATGGTTTGCATCCTGTCGATCTCCTTGGCTGATTGCTGGTGATTGGTTTTGTGTTTTGGGTTCCTAGGCTGATTTATAGCCTAGTCCTGGGTGCTCTGTATTATACATGTTTCTTGATGGGCCCTTTAATCGGTTTGATGGGAACTGTTGTTTTGGATGGGAATGTCTGCTCCTAGGGTCTATTGTCAAAATGTTAATGCGTGCTGGGGCTTTGAGTGAGGTCATCCCGGTTCCCCAGACATTGCAATTAACTGCAATACCCAAAAACTGCTTTTACAGAGGTCGAACCCAACTTCCTTCACAGCCTTTTCTCCCTTTACAGGCCCAGACATGTTTTTAAAATGTCAAAACTTGGTTTTTGGTCTTACAGTCCTTAGGTTAGGCTCAAATACAATATTGTCAATCTGAGGTAGTTCCAAAGTCATTTTTCCTTAGGTTTTGGGGATCTGCAAATTTTGGAAACCTTACAAACATCCCGATATCGAAACATAGAAACATAGAAAAATAGGAGCGGGAGTAGACCATTCGGCCCTTCTTCTGTGCTTCACTAAGGATGTCCTCACTGAAATCTGCCACCTGCTGCGGCCACAACTGCAGCTTTAGAGCAGGGCAAGGGCCGCTTTGCCAGTGGTTGTGAAGGTCATGGTGGCCACAAACGTTTATTCAGCAAGCCTGCTCCGCCATTCAATATGATCATGGCTGATCCTCTATCTCAATACCATATACCCCCTCTCTCCCCATATCATGAAAAGCACTTTATAAATGCAAGTTTTTTCTTTAAAAGGTTCCAGTTCAATCTCATGTCTCTAATCAGTCCCAATGTCTCCAGTATCAGGCCTAAGATCTATCATTTGTGTCTCCATATTATCAAATTTTAGGTCCATCCAGGTTTTACAGATGACAAACCTGGTCAAGTTGTTCTTTATCTTGGGTGGGGCATTAGTGCAGACGCAGGGATTGCGTGTTGGAATTATGCATAGTAGGCAGATTGTGACATTAGCGTGCAACGGTGATTTGACACCAGCGCTGCCATTTTGGAGCTCAACGCTCCAGCTAATGCCCTCTCTTAAACTTGCACAGCTGAGCATACGATCAGCAGCAGGAAGGACCCCCCACCAGCGCTATTTAAAGGTATCATCAACTACTTACAGGTTAGTTGCTGATTGATTTCTACTGGCTGTTGCTGAGTTTCTAGAAGTGTTTGGTGGTTTCTAGAGTTCTTTAAATTTGCTTAAATCTACAGTGAGTGGTGTGGCAGGTGCTGAAGGACTTTGTCCTGACTTCAAGGATTCTGCACAGACCACTTGCTCTCAGACATGGGTCCAGTAGTAGGCATTCCACTTGGCCGACAGCTTGACAGGGAGAATGAGCAGAGGCAGCACAGAACACGACAAGCTGCGGGAAGTGTGTGGAGGTGGAGGGGGAGAAAGGCTCTCAGCAGGAGGCCATATCCACCCAGTGTGTTCAGAAAGCAATACTCCGACCTGAACCTCCGCAAGGAACAGTGTGTCCGACGTCTGCGCTTCACTAAGGATGTCCTCACTGAAATCTGCCACCTGCTGCGGCCACAACTGCAGCTTTAGAGCAGGGCAAGGGCCGCTTTGCCAGTGGTTGTGAAGGTCATGGTGGCCACAAACGTTTATTCAGCAAGCTGCTTCCAGGCTGGAGCAGGAGATATTTGCAACATCTCCCAATTTGCCATGTACTGTTGTATAAGGGAGGTAGCTGAGGCTCTGTATTCCAAGAGAGCTGAATACATTTTCTTCTCTCTGGCGGAGAAGGCACATGGCTTTGCAAAGATTGCAGGCTTCCCCATGGTGTAGGGTGCCATTTACCGCATGCACGTCGCTCACGGAGCCGCATCTAAACTCTGAGATGTAACGCAACTCAAAGGAATTCCAATCCCTCAGTGTCCAGCTGGTGTGAAACCATAATCAGCGAATCATGCTTGGTATCCTGGCAGCAGTTATGTTGCCTTCATTCTGCGGCAGTCCGCTGTGCCATCTGCGTTTGAGCCACCCTGACAAAGCAGACGGTGGCTACTGAGAGACAAGGGCTATCCATTAACAACATAGCTCCAATGCGTAATCAACGCACATGTGGGAAGCATTCATACAACAAAAGCCAACCTGCCACATGAAATATCATCGAACACACGATTGGCGTGCTGAAGCAACGCTTCCACTGCCTGGAGTGCTCTGGAGATGCCGTGCAGGACTCAACAGAACGGGTTTCGTGGTGGTCTGCTGCATGCTGCACAACCTCTCCATCATCAGGGCACCGTCTTTGCCAGGAGCCATACGGCGACCAGCGGAGGAGTAGGAGGAGGAGAAGGAAGAGGGAGGGAGGAGGCAACCCAGACAGCCCCTTTCTGGCCGGACTGTCCATGAACGACTCATCTTGCTGCGATACCGATAAATGCAAGCCCAATTCCACATTCACCAACGGTCCCACTCCTTACCTTCCCTCTGTCACTGACCATCACAGCGTCCTCTTGGCCACAATGCAAAAATAAAAGCCAAAGCAAAATAAACATTTCAAACCCAATTTATTCATGAAATCATGCCATATTGCATACAAACATAAACTAATCACCCTTGTGCATCCCCTTAGTGCCTGTTTTCCGTGTGCCTTTGCTTGTCCTAGTGCTCCTACACAGTGCTACCCCAGTGGCTGCAGCATGGCTGGCGGAGGAGACTGCAGATGACCTTGGATGATGACATTGAGAAACTCTAGGCCTAGAAGGCCCGGCTTTGGACTGCACCATCTTGGTGTGGGCGGCAGCAGTTTGAGCTGGCTGGCTGACAGGCAACCACAAGGGCACTGGCTGTGTAGCAGCGGTGAGAGAACGAATGATGACATCCTCAGAGAGGACAGCAGGTTCGTGCTCCATGGAGCCACTGCCACTCCCCCGGGGCGGAGCCTCATCCATCCTAGTAATCTGTTGGAGAACAGACTGCTGGACTGCTGTGAAACCCTGCAAGTCCTTTTGAACACTGGTAAGCACAGCCACGATGGCAGCAGTCTGAGCTTGGGTGGCAGCAGCCTGAGCCTGCATGAGAGCAGTCTGAACTTGCTTGACAGAAGTCTGAGCTTCCAATGCAGCTCCCAGGCGTTGGGTGTCTTCTGCTTGTGCTGCAATGGAAGTTGAGACATTGGCCATCATACGCTGCATCCTGGTTGGGTCCGCAAGTGTGCTAATGGAGTTGCCCATCATTTCCATGCTGGAAAGGATGGGCTCCAAGCTCTTCGCAAAGCCCTGTGCCAAGTGGTTGCCGGACTACTCCATGCTCCTTGACATTGCATGCAGGCTTTCTGGCAGGTCTGCCAATGCATTAAGCATTTCATTCTGCGTACCCATCAGTGTTCTCCTGTAGCCTGCCCTATTGAAATGCGCATGTGAGTCCTCTGCAGAAGAACTCGTAGGGGAAGTGGGATGTGAGAAGGAGGATTGGATATGATAATACCATCATCTTCAATTGTTTCAGCCTCGCCACAGGCCATGGGCTCAGCAATCACCTCTCCAACGATGGCAACCACCGTCTCCTCTGTCGGGGTAAGGTCATGCAGCTGTTCCTGTCTCGCACCGGTTAGCACCTGCTGCCTCCGTTTATGCGCCAACTTGTCCTGCAAAAGAGAGGGTAGTGTGTCAGTGAGTGTTCTGCAATGTATTTGGTTGATGTGACTGTCATTGTTGAATAGCTGACAGTGCGTGCAAGCTGTGAGATGTGGATGTGAAGCGTGCAGCAGTGCTAAGTGTATGAGGATGAGGTGAAGCTGTGAATGTGAGGTATGAGTCATGTTTGGCAGAGATTGTTGGTAGGTGAGCGATGGGGTGTGGTGCACTGAGCAGTGTGTGAGTCTAGTGGTGCAGTTGGTGGGATATGGCATTTGTAGATGAATTCACTGACCTTGACCACACATGTGAGATCATTGAACTTTTTGCTTGCTGCATCCAGGTCGTCGGGGCTTGAAGTCTGGCATTGACTGCCACGGCTACCTGCTCTCACTGCCTTCTGAGAATTTGTCTGGAGGGCCTCCTGGCCCCCTGTGGATAGAGGACCTCTCTCCTCCTCCACCAATGTTTCCAGTGCAGTGCCTGAGAACCGTGGAGAACACTCTCTCCCCTGTTGCACCATTAGTCAGTGTTCTTGCAGTCAGACTCTCTTCCCCAGACACTTGCAGCACCTGCTCCAGCCAGATTGCACGTCCCCTTTAAGATGTGCAGGCTGGAGATGTAAGAATCCAGTCAGAAAATATGGTGTGAGACCTGCCCTCGTCCTAGGGCAATGACAAACGGGAAGCTATCTGAAGATGGGATGGGTTGTTTAGTTTTGATCCGTAATTGTACAAGAGATGCTCTAATCATTTGAAGTTTCATGCCAGTAATCTCCACTTTTATTTACACCATCACACTTCCTGTTCATGGTGTTAATGCTCCCTCCTTCAAATTTTGAAGTACCAGTGGAACTCGTCTGTGAAAGCTGGCCCAATCCTTGCTCTTCATACCCTACAGATACATTGCCCAAAGCATGGAGAACTGAAGGCCAATGTTTCATGAAAATTTGGGTTCAGCTCCTCAGGAAGATAGTCTTCATGCAGCAAATCTCACATGCTTTTTGATGCAGAGACAATTTAATTCTTAAATAATTTCCCACCATGATTAAACTCTTTGCTCAGTTAACCAACCTGAGAGACTCGTTAACATTCTTCATTCTGTGATTGTTTCAATTCTGTCTCACCTAGACAGAAAGACATGATCACATGACTTCTCCTAACACCAGGGCAGGCAGTAATGCCCCAGAATAATGAATGTTTTGTTATCAATTTGTGTAAATGAATTCTTTGCTCTTCTTAGAAATGTGAAGTTGTCCTTGTCAAGGAGTTGATAGTCTTTGGGGGAAAAATTCAGCTGCTTGCGCCTCCCGTTAGCGCCTTAAGAGGGCGCTAATGGGGCGTAAAGCAGCTAACGCCTGGGCGCAGCGCCGCCCACGCCTCCCGAAAAATTTAGTGGGAGGTTAGCGGCGGCGGCAGCCGGTAGCGCCCTGTGGCGCTGCGCCGCCGGCGATGACGTCATCGCCGTGCGCAGCGCCCCGCTCGCGCCCCGGCCGTGATCTTCAGTCGCGCCCCCTGATTTACCGCCAGACGCTATGTCCGACGGGTTCAGGGGGGCGTACGTGCGGCCGGGGCGGCGATATTTAAAGGGGAGGTGGCAGGCGGCCATTTTTGTTGCTGGCCGCCTGCCAGCACCTGCCCCCGTTGCTGTCCCCGGCCCCCGTGAAGCCCCCCCACCGTGAAGTGCCGGCTGCGCTCCATGAGCCCGGCACTTCTCTTGAGTGCCGGGCTCTTTTGCCGGCACTCCCGATCCCTGGGGGCCCAGCTGGGCCCCGGTTCGCGCTGCGCAAGGCCCCTCCCCTTTAAGAAGGAGAGGAAGGCCTGCAATACCGCGGCGCGACGTGCCGCAGCGCGTGGCGCTGCGGCACGTAGCGCCAGGATATTCACTCGCAGCGCCCCAAGAGGGATGCGGGGTGCTTCCAGTTGCGCCCCGCTTCCCTCTTGGGGCGCAACCACTGAAGTTCCGGCGCGGGGCCGCTAATTTTTTCGGGGCGCTAGAAGTCGCGCCCCGGCGAGGTTAGCGCCCCAAATGGGGCGCGACTCAATTTTTACCCCTTAGTCTTATTCTTTGTGTTAGAAACATAGAAACATAGAAAATAGGTACAGGAGTCGACCATTCGGTCCTTCGAGCCTGCACCGCCATTCAATGCGTTCATGGCTGAACATGCTACCTCAGTACCCCATTCCTGCTTTCTCGCCATACCCCTTGATCCCCTTAGTTGTGAGTGTTATATCTAACTCCCTTTTGAATATATTTAGCGAACTGGCCTCAACAACCTTCTGTGGAAGAGAATTCTATAGATTCACCACTCTCTGGGTGAAGAAGTTCCTCCTCAGCTCAGTCCTAAATGGCTTCCCCTTAATCCTTAGACTGTGACCCCTGGTTCTAGTTTTCCCTACCATTGGGAACATTCTGCCCGCATCTAATTTGTCTAAACCAGTCAGGATTTTAAATGTCTCTATAAGATCCCCCCTCATTCTTCTGAACTCCAGAGGATACAAGTTCAGTTGACCCAATCTTTCTTGATATGTCAGTCCGGCCATCCCAGGAATCAATCTAGTGAACCTTCGCTGCACTCCCTCAATAGCAAGAATGTCCTTCCTTAAGTTAGGAGACCAAAACTGCGCACAATACTCCAGGTGTGGCCTCACCAAGGCCCTGTACAACTGCAGCATCACCTCCCTACTCCTGTACTCAAATCCCCTTACTATGAAGGCCATCATTCCGTTTGCTTTCTTGACTGCCTGCTGCACTATACAAAATGCTTTATACTCAATGCCTCAATTAATAAAGCCAAGGATCCCATATGCTTTTTTTAAACAGCCTTCAACTTTTCCTGGCATCTTCAAAGATGTGTGTACATACAACCCCACGTCTCTCTGTTCCTGCACCCCCTTTAAAATCGGACCATTTAATTCATATTGCCTCGCCTCATTCTTCCTACCAAAATGTATCACTTCGTATTTCTCCGCGTTAAATTTAATTCACCATGTGTTTGCCCAATTGACCAGTCTGTCTATGTCCACTTGAAGTCTGTTACAATCCTCCTCAATGTTTACTACATTTCTGAGTTTCGTTTCATCTGCAAACTTTGAAATTATGTCCTGTATACCCAAGTCCAGTTCATTAATATACATTAAAAAGAGCATTGGTGTTAATACCAAGCCCTGGGGAACACCACTGTATACTTCCCTCCAGTCTGAAAAACAATCGTTCACCACAACTCTCTGCCTTTTATCCCTTAGCCAATTTTGTATCCCTTTAATCCCATGGGCTTTAATGTTGCTGACAAGTCTATAATATAGTACTTTACCAAACAACTTCTGATAGCCCATATACACATCAACCTTATTACCCTCAACAACCCTCTCTGTTACTTCATCAAAGAACTCGATCGAGTTCGTCAAACACGATTTGCCTTTAACAAATCCCTGCTGACTTTCATTTATTAGCCTCTAATTTTCCAAATGCCAATTCATTTTGACCCGGATTATTGTCTCTAAAAGTTTCCCCACCACAGACATTAGGCCTGTTGGTCTATAATTGCCTCTCCCCATTTTTGAACAAGGGTGTAACATTTGCAATCCTCCAGTCCTCTGGCACCACACCCATATCCAAGGAGTGCATGCCATCCAGACCAGGTGACTCTTCTACTTTGGAGAACTTCCAACCTTTTAAGTACCTCCTCCAGTTGTATGGTCTCTGCAAAAAGAATCCATAGGAATCTCAAAATGCTTTGTTGTTTTGGTCTTAGAGAAGAATATTAAGCACTAGTGAGAGCTGAGTATTCTATTGCTATTTCACCTGCTGATTTCTTTTTACTTCTTTAAAAAAATGAGAAATTGTAATTTTAACTTGAGTATGGTCTGTCAGCACAGTCTTTTGCACCTATTAGAGAGATCACGAATATAAAGTGGGCAACCCGCATTATTTCTGGTATAATCTAGTAGTAAAAGTATCTGCTGCTGGCCCTGAGGAACACTGCATACTGTTCACTACATGCACCAGGTAGGAAGCTGCCTTTGTGGTGAGCATGAGTGAAGAGTGTTGAGAGGTGGTCTGAATAATAACAGTACCATTTTGTTCACAATTTAATAAATCAACACAAGGACCTGCAAGTCTCTTTGCTCACCATATAACCTTGCCAAATCATATGGTCACCACAATAATTTGATAAATGCTTCCACTTACTGACTATAATGTATGAGAAACACATAACATTACTGTCTGATAATTTGATTGTTAACATGTATCGTTTAAACACTCATTGTTGTTTCTTCCTTTGTAATACTATTGTAATGTGTCCTGAAGCCTTTACCATTTGCTGTATGTATCACATTTATGAAGAACATACTCTCATGCTTGCTTGTCTGGTTCAGAGTCTTTAGTCTTGAGGTTAGCATTATGGTAAATACAGGCTGCAGTGAGCTCCAACACAGTAACATGTCTGGGATGTGAAAAAGTAGGAGAGCAAAACCTGAACATTTTGGGCTGGAAATTGGACTCCTTTGCGCCTCCTGTTAGTGCTTCTGGGGGGCGCTAACGGAGCACCAATGGGTTTGCGACTGGGCGCGGTGATATCAACGCCTCCCGCTAAATTCGGTGGGTGTTTTGCGGCGGTGGTAAGACGTTGCGCCCCGATCTTCTGCGCCCAGAGATCGTGACGTAATTATCGTGCGCAGTGCCCCGGATTTTAAAATTCCCTCTCGCCCCCTGCTTGTGCGCCCGCCATTAACAGCGACAGGTAGAGGAGGCGGCTTTCAGTCGGATGTCCCCTGGAGCAGCGCTATTTAAAGGCGTCCACTTCCGGTTTAGTTTTCATCGGCCATCAATGCTGCATTGTTAATTTCACATCGGCAAAGAGGCCTTTTGACCGATTTGAGCGTTTTGCATTTTAACGAGTGTTCTGGCACATAATATTCTTCAGTTTCATTGAGGGGAGATTTGAAAGTGCAATATTTGGAAACTTTCATGGGGGCTGTGCTGGCATTGGACCACACCCTCCAGCGTCATCGTCAGAGGCCACTGAGGCACAGAGAAAGAGTGCAAAATGTGGCCAGAGGTAGGAGGGCCAACCGGGCTCTCAACAGGAGGCCTTACCCACCAGGGTACTCCAGCAGCAGTTCTCCTACATGAATTTCACTGAGGACCAGTGAGTTAGACGGCTCCACGTCAGCAAGGACGTGGTCACAGAGCTCTGCCACCTCCTGCAGCCAGACCTCGAGCCTCAGATCAGGTCCACCACTGCTCTCAATTTCTACGCCAGCGGATCATTCCAGTGTGCGACAGGCGACATCTCTAATATCTCCCAGTTTGCCATCCATTGCTCTATCCGTCAGGTCACAGATGCTCTGTACAGAAGGAGAAGGGACTACATTTCCTTCCCCATGAACAGAGAGAAGCAGCGCGAGCGTGCATGTGGCTTTGCCAGGATAGCGGGCTTCCCCATGCTGCAAAGCACCATTGACTGCACCCACGTGGCTTTGCGGGCACCTCATAACAATCCTGATGTATTCCGTAACTGCAAAGGCTACCACTCACTTAATGTGCAGTTGGTGTGCGACCACACGCGGCGAATCCTGACCGTCAATGCACGCTATCCTGCCAGCAGCCACGATCCCTTCATCCTGTGCCAGACCAGTGACCAGCAGGAGTAGACACCTCTTCCTCTCCTCCAGACCCACACCTGACGTAGGTCTCTGCTCAACTTGAGTGCTAAAAAGACAACTACTCCTCACATCTAAGTGGTCTTCTCTTGACCTACTGCAGCACCACCTGTATTTCCCTCTTCAGTGGCAGTCTCCATCTTAGTGGCAGTGGTTGGTGGCCCTAGAAAAGGTTCAGCGGAGGGCCATGAAAATGAAACCTCATTTAAAGGCCCATAGTTACCAAGATAGACTAAGTGAGCTGGGGATTTTTGCTTCAGAAGAGTGCAGACTTCAAGCAGATTTGATTGCGGTCTTTAAAATAATGAAAGGATTAGACTCAATCCAAGAGGTTCGGCTCTTCACGCTAAATAGGTTAGAGAGGACAAGGGGATATTAGTATAAGTTATGCAAGCATCTACGAAGGAACTAGGTTAGATGCTAGGAAGTACTTCTTTTCTCAGAGCGTGGACTTGAATAAGTTGCCAAGACGTGCTGTGAGTACAGATTCAAAAGGGAGCTTTACAAATTTCTGAGCTAACATATAGAAGGTAGGTGGGTCACTGGGAGTTGTGTAACAGACATCATGGTTTCCTGGAGCTGGTTTGATCACCTTTTGGGATTGGAAAGGAATTTCCTGACTTGGCGTCAGCTTGTTTTTCCACTGGATTTTTGCCTCTCCCAGGATTAAGTGGCAGTGAGGATGGGGTTAAAGTTGTGCAGAAGTTACACAGCGCCAAAATAGGACAGGTTGGATGGTCTTTACCCGTCTTTTCTCGTGTGTTTTGTATTCCACCCTTCATAGGCAATGACCTCTGACCCAGGAAGTCAGGTCAGAGTCAGGCCAGTAGGCGGAAGTCATGGTAGGAGGAAGGAAATCGAGTTCTGTATCTCCTTGTAAGTGGATCCTACGCACTGAAAATACTGGATTTCCTCATTTCAGATTAGACTTTAAAATTAACCACTGCAGATTTTCCTCTCTCATTCTGCCTGATTTTGGGCAGAACTGGGTGATGACAGAGGAAAATTGGGCATGAAGGAATTCTGCCGGATCCATGCCACCAATTGCCATCTGCAGCATTTGCCACCAGAAGTGATGGGGAAAACTGTTTGATAAAGGAAAACAGGGAAGAAATGGAGGCGAGAAAATTCACAATGGGGTGAAATTAGGCCGTAATCTCTGCAAGCAGGGAATTGCAGAGTATGGGGGGCTCTGGTTTTGATCGAAAAGGTAGTCAAAATATACTAATAGTGCACCACTATGCTCTTTCATTCAGGACAATCTCTTAATGAAACAGCAGATGATTCCATTAATAAGCTGAATGAAGACTGTACATTCACTAATCTCCTTACCGTGACCAGATATGAACTAACAGGAGAGAGTACCACCAAACCTAATGAAATTCTACATTCTTTTCTCTCATTTAGTGAAATTCAATCTTTCAATACCATAAGACTCTTGAATCTTTTCTGTTGACATCAAAACAATTTAAATCTTTTCTGTATGGTGAGAATAAATTAAAGAAAAAATATTTTAACATATGAAACGGTAGAAAGTAGTCATTTGCAGTGGGTTTTAGAAGGCCCCAATCCTCACTGTTTGGAACTGACACCGACAGAAGCAGGGAACTGCTCTGTTTTGAATTGTAAAAATGTCTACATTCTAGCCCTGATTTTCCAATGTCCTCCCGGTTACATAGAGCCTTGTAGGCAGTTTGCGTACGTCAGGTAATCGGGCGCGTGCCCTTGCACTCCTGATTCTTCGTGTGCCTGATTATCTACAGGTAATATTTGGGGGGAAATGAGAAACTCCCTCACTGCAGCTGGGCACAGATACAATGACGACCATGACATCAGCCGGGTCACTGTGGATGCTGAAGCAGCGATTCTGTTGCTGATGCAATCCAGGTAAGGTGTAAGAAATCCTTACTGTCTGTTGCATGCTGCCCAATTTAACCATTCAAAGAGGGATGAGTATACAACTGGAGAATGAGGATGACAGCGGGGCAGCAGCCCTATATGATGCTGGGCAGGAAGAAGAGCAGGGAGAGATGAAGGGCTACGATATTCAGGCAGGGACAGTGGTCTAAAACTTCCAGGACCTCCAGTGAGCAACATCTACTCCCATCGACCATCTTTCAACAAGTCATGATCTCCCACACAGTGGAGGTCCCACACAAAGCACTGAAACTGACCTGTCACATTCCCCCACTAACAGCAATATAAATAACAAAAGGGGAAAATATAATCTCAAACTTCATTACAGTGCCTATAGAAGAGCAATCTTTCACCTCCACCCACGCTTCCCTTTGGTGGCTGCACAAGGTGAGCTCGATCTACTTCTTAATTGTAAACAAATTGCTCCCTGAATATGAGCAACAACTGTGACTGCAGGTAGATGTGAGTTGCTATGAGCCTCCTAGGATGGCCATGGTAGGGAACAGAGATAAAAACACAGAAAGGAGGGGAACAGAGAGAGAAACACAAAGTGTAAGGTTTCCAAAATTTGCAGATCCCCAAAACCTAAGGAAAAAGGACTTTGGAACTACCCCAGAGTAATAAAAATGCATTTGGGCCTAACCTAAGAGACTTTAAGACCAAAAACCAAGTTTTGGCATTTAAAAGACATGTCTGGACCTGTAAGGGACAAAAGGCTGCACAGGAGGTGGGGTCGACCTCTGTAAAGCAGTTTTGGGTATTGCAGTTAAATTGCATTGTCTGGGGAATTGGGATGACCTCACTCAAGCCCCAGCAAGCATTAACATTTTGACAATAGACCCTAGGAGAAGACAGTCTCATCCCATCAAAAACCAATCAGCCAAGAAGATCGACAGGATGCAAACCATCCCAAAATAAAACCATTTGACACTTACATAACCCATTAAAGACATGCATAAAGATAGGAGTCCGAGGCCCAGTCAAGAGACCCAATACATGAGGAAATAGCAAACTCCGATTAACCAACAGATCGACAGGATGGAGCTATCCGGAAACCACTTCACACATTTACAAAACCAGTTAACACGCTAGTAAAGTCGTTACTGTTAACGAGGTCTTACAATGACCGGGATTTGATTTGGGGTAGATAAGGCCACTTCAGTTTAGTATAATTGAAGGCCCATCAAACAGTTACAGTTTAAGTTCAACAGATGGCAGTTCTGCTGTTCAATCGAAAAGCCTGTTTTCAGCAAGAAGTCAGAGCTGGAGTTACAGAGTTCAGGACAAGCAGGCAGAAGGCAGTTTCCACAGTTCTGCAAGAAGGCAGTTCCACAGCTCGGAAGAAGACAGTTTAAGCAGAGGCAGAGTTACAGCAAGAAGTTCAACAAAGAATGCCAACAACTTCACAAGCAGACCGACACGCAAGAAGAAACCAGAGCGACTGCCTCAGTGACCATCGGACACCTCGCGGCAACAAGGGCCTTACGAAACCTTTCACTCAAAATACTCTAAACCCTAACTCTCAACTGTCAAGGATTCGTTTGGTGAGCATTATCCCTGGTTCTCCAGAGTCCAACCTAGCTAGTGAAGTGGGATTGGGAGGGGTGAAGTATTCTTCTAATGTTATTTTCCTCGCCTGTACCTCGTGTTCCCCAACCTGTGTTTAAGTGTTAAGTGTGTTTTAAGTCTGTTACACTTTTCTTTTTAATAAAGTCAAAATTCTTTCATCATAACCTGTTGTCTACTGCATCTTTATTCACAACCCCCAAATAATCCAAGGTCTAGAACCTGGGGCGTGGGAGCGCTCGAACTGCTCACTGAGTCAGAGGTGAGGCTGACCCTACCACTCCACCCTCTACAAATGGGGGGAAGAGAGAGAAAAACACAGAATGGGGGGGGTAACAGAGGGATAGGGGGGAATTTTATCAATGGGGGCGCGTTGTGGGCGGGACTGCTGCTTTTCGGGTTTCAGTCCCGCCCCCAACGACATCTGGCTAGCCCATGTTATTTTCCCTTGATTGACCTTGTTCAGACCGCCCAGCGGGCTTAGCAGGCCAATTAAGGGAAAGCCGGTGACAGAGAACGTCAGCGTATGACGTTTCATCAGATGAATTGTCACCGTTTGACAGCTTTGAGAAACTGTCAAACACTGACAATCTCTGTTCTTTGGTGGGTCCTTGTACTCAAGACTCACCAAACCTCTTTCCTTCGCAGAAATCAGATGGCTGTTGCATCGGAGAATGCAGCAGCCATTCTGTCATCTCCGCCGTGGAGATGAGGAGCCTCCGGATCCCCAACGGTTGAAGCCTGCAGGAAGAAACAAAGGAAAGTTAACTTTTTCTAACACTTTTCACAGACCTCCCATACTTACCTCTCCACACTTGCACCCATCACTCAACTCCACAGCGCACTTTTCGAACCCTCTGACCCCCGCAGACCCACTGCTCGCCTCGCTGATCCTGGCGGGGTTTCCTGACGACGGGAAGCCCGCACTTCTGTTCGTAAAATAGGGATAAGCCTGTTAACAGGCAGTTAAGTGGCTGTAATCCCCTGCCCGCCTCAAGGAGACGGGACCCAGTGCGAGTCGGGGACCCGCCTCCTGGGAAGATGGCATGGAGGCGGGTTGGTGGCGGGTTTGGTGCCCGCTCCCAGTTTTTACCATTTTCCCGGCAGTCCCGCCCCCAAACCTGCCTCCCCAGGGCTGGCAAAATTCACCCCGAAAGCACAGAAAGGGGGAGGGAACAGAGAGAAAAACACAGAAAGGGGGAGAGGAACAGAGAGAAAAACACAGAAAGGGGGAGGGAACAGAGATAAAAACACAGAAAGGGGGAGGGAACAGAGAGAAAAACACAGAAAGGGGGAGGGGAACAGAGAGAAAAACACAGAAAGAGGGGAACAGAGTGGCAGAAAGGAGGCGAGCAATTGATGTATGAAGAGAGCACTGGGAAGAATAAGGGAGTGAGTAAATGATACATGCAAGGGAGTAACTGGATTGGGAATTAACAGAGAGAAAGAGAAAAACACAGAGAAAAGTGGAGGGTAATAGACAGAGAGGATGGAGTAGCATGGGAATGGGGCTGGATTTCCTGTGTTTGCAAGAGGAATTATTGCTTTATTATCTCTGTTGTTTCTTCGTGAACACTTCTGTTACAGCCCCAAGGAAAGAGCAACAGAGAGAGAGAAGGATAAAGAGGCAGAGTTGCAGAGACTCGAGGATCGAGTGACAGATTTAGCTATTTCCACTGACTGCGATTACCCAGTCAGTTGGGGGTAATGCGCGGTTGTTGGTTTCGTGAGGCCTTTGGTTTCCGCGATGGCTTTAGGCCTTGGTTGGTGTGTCGGTCGACCTCGTGGAACCGTCGGTTACTGGTTGCTGCTTGTTGCTCCGGGTGACTGTGTTGGGGCCGTTGTTGGAGGTCCGTCAAGGTGGTATCTTCACGAGCTGGACTCAGGTGTGTCTGAGTGGTGAGCGATGCCGACTCGCTTCCAGCTCGGGCCTTCTTCTTCTTGGTCTCTCCTCCTTCTGATGACCACCAGTTGTGACTGACTGCTCGGCCCAACGACTTTGAACTGTGGTGTTTCTCTCACTTCTTGCTGCTCCTGGTGTGTGCTTGGTGGGCCTTCTGTAAAGTTTCGCAATTATCGTGATTCAAAATAACATGAGAAGCAGATTCGTTTGATCAGTTTTATTAAACCAAATGCTGTCCTGATAATAAAGGACACGGAAGCCTGTAAAATGGCCACCGCACATCGTGGCAGAAGCTTCCAGAAACACAGTGGGCAGACAAGATGGCGTCGAATAAACATTCAGTATAAGATTGGATCATACTCGGTAAACACTGATAAAGACAGGATGCAACCCGTTTGCATTTTAAACAATAGCAATGATATAAGTGCTGGAATCGTTTTCCTATGCACAATAAGGATCATTGTACTGGGCAATCGAAGGCCCATCCAGACACATCAATACACAAATACCCCCCCGGCTCTACAATGAGAGAGACATTGACGGGTGATTAAGTCGGTATTCGGGTGTCCCAAAACCAGTCAGGGAGACGATTCATACACATCCTGGCTGGTTCAACAATGGGGAAAACATTAACGGATAGTTGGCCAGTTCCAGGTGCCACCGAAACCCGTTAAAGAAGATAATCGCCCCATGCTGGGAGTTTTGAGCACCAAATATTACACAAAGGACAAACATTAAGATTTGAGTGGGAGATAAGCGGACACATCACTATAACTATAGAGAACAAATGTCCATCGGTCTCTTATTCGCTTGCCTCTTCATGAACTCGCTTGACCTGTGGGCTCTTGATTTTCTCTCTGGACTTTGTTGACTCTTGACTCTTAGCCGTACTGGTCGATTATTCGAGTGTTGGGTGGAGCTCAATCGGTACGAGCCGCCCCGACAAGGGCAAGTAACAGGGTACACCATCCCGAGTGTCGGTAAATGGTGTCTGGACCCGGAGGCCCGAGGAGACGAGATGAGAAGAAGACGAGAAGAAATTCCTTGTACCGCCACGGTCAGTAAACCCCGACCGTGCCCGAAATATAAATACAGGACTCTTCTTTGAGTTCTACAGACTACAACCTGTACCGGACACAGGAAGACTCTTCTTTGAATTTTACAAACGTTCCGAGTTCTGTAGATTTCTTCATGACAACAGAGAGTCTGGCCTGCTTTTCGCAGCAGCGAAAGTAAACAAGTGGGGTGCAGAGACCCTTCCAAACACGTGACAGTCAGGCGCTGCAGCGAAACGAGCTGAGTGCCTCACTTTAAAATCTCCGAAGTAACATGAGTGGTGAGCATGTTTTCCGATCCTACAAATCCAGACGTAGTTTAGGTATTGTTAAGGGAGGGTGGTTTTTAATAAAGTTAAGGTATAATGTGTTCCCCTTTTTACGATGTGCCGTGTGTTCTCCATTTCCATAGACTAAGCTTTATGAATGTATGTATACTTGTACTCTCGTTGATTTGCACCTATGACATGTATTTCATGATTTTAGACGCCATGCAATAAAGATTTCCATTTCGTACTATTCAATCGGCTCTATTTGAGTTTTCTCTGCATTACTGCTCCTTGCATCTAAGTCTAGGTGTTAGAACCGTAAGGGCGAGTGGGTCGAACCACTCACAGGTGCTTATTGCAAAAAGGCTGGCCGGAGAGCAGAGCAAGCAATAGTATAGGCAACGAAGGCCTAACCTCGCACCAGCACCGTCTGAGACACGCCCCTTTACACTTCAATTATACAGAATTGAAATGGCCTTGTCTACCCACCAAATCTGTTCAGTTCATTGTCTGGTTTTGGCGGGCTCGTAAATCGGTAACGATTTACTAGCACGTTAACTGGGTTTTAACAGGCCTTCAATCTCACCCATTCAAAATGGCCTTATCGGCACGCCAAATCTGTTCAGTTCATTGTCTGAATTTGGCGGGCCTGCTACCAGTAACTGCTCTGTAAGTTTCAAATGGGTTTTTGGGATGGTTTGCATCCTGTCGATCTCCTTGGCTGATTGCTGGTGATTGGTTTTGTGTTTTGGGTTCCTAGGCTGATTTATAGCCTAGTCCTGGGTGCTCTGTATTATACATGTTTCTTGATGGGCCCTTTAATCGGTTTGATGGGACCTGTTGTTTTGGATGGGAATGTCTGCTCCTAGGGTCTATTGTCAAAATGTTAATGCGTGCTGGGGCTTTGAGTGAGGTCATCCCGGTTCCCCAGACATTGCAATTAACTGCAATACCCAAAAACTGCTTTTACAGAGGTCGAACCCAACTTCCTTCACAGCCTTTTCTCCCTTTACAGGCCCAGACATGTTTTTAAAATGTCAAAACTTGGTTTTTGGTCTTACAGTCCTTAGGTTAGGCTCAAATACAATATTGTCAATCTGAGGTAGTTCCAAAGTCATTTTTCCTTAGGTTTTGGGGATCTGCAAATTTTGGAAACCTTACAAACATCCCGATATCGAAACATAGAAACATAGAAAAATAGGAGCGGGAGTAGACCATTCGGCCCTTCTTCTGTGCTTCACTAAGGATGTCCTCACTGAAATCTGCCACCTGCTGCGGCCACAACTGCAGCTTTAGAGCAGGGCAAGGGCCGCTTTGCCAGTGGTTGTGAAGGTCATGGTGGCCACAAACGTTTATTCAGCAAGCCTGCTCCGCCATTCAATATGATCATGGCTGATCCTCTATCTCAATACCATATACCCCCTCTCTCCCCATATCATGAAAAGCACTTTATAAATGCAAGTTTTTTCTTTAAAAGGTTCCAGTTCAATCTCATGTCTCTAATCAGTCCCAATGTCTCCAGTATCAGGCCTAAGATCTATCATTTGTGTCTCCATATTATCAAATTTTAGGTCCATCCAGGTTTTACAGATGACAAACCTGGTCAAGTTGTTCTTTATCTTGGGTGGGGCATTAGTGCAGACGCAGGGATTGCGTGTTGGAATTATGCATAGTAGGCAGATTGTGACATTAGCGTGCAACGGTGATTTGACACCAGCGCTGCCATTTTGGAGCTCAACGCTCCAGCTAATGCCCTCTCTTAAACTTGCACAGCTGAGCATACGATCAGCAGCAGGAAGGACCCCCCACCAGCGCTATTTAAAGGTATCATCAACTACTTACAGGTTAGTTGCTGATTGATTTCTACTGGCTGTTGCTGAGTTTCTAGAAGTGTTTGGTGGTTTCTAGAGTTCTTTAAATTTGCTTAAATCTACAGTGAGTGGTGTGGCAGGTGCTGAAGGACTTTGTCCTGACTTCAAGGATTCTGCACAGACCACTTGCTCTCAGACATGGGTCCAGTAGTAGGCATTCCACTTGGCCGACAGCTTGACAGGGAGAATGAGCAGAGGCAGCACAGAACACGACAAGCTGCGGGAAGTGTGTGGAGGTGGAGGGGGAGAAAGGCTCTCAGCAGGAGGCCATATCCACCCAGTGTGTTCAGAAAGCAATACTCCGACCTGAACCTCCGCAAGGAACAGTGTGTCCGACGTCTGCGCTTCACTAAGGATGTCCTCACTGAAATCTGCCACCTGCTGCGGCCACAACTGCAGCTTTAGAGCAGGGCAAGGGCCGCTTTGCCAGTGGTTGTGAAGGTCATGGTGGCCACAAACGTTTATTCAGCAAGCTGCTTCCAGGCTGGAGCAGGAGATATTTGCAACATCTCCCAATTTGCCATGTACTGTTGTATAAGGGAGGTAGCTGAGGCTCTGTATTCCAAGAGAGCTGAATACATTTTCTTCTCTCTGGCGGAGAAGGCACATGGCTTTGCAAAGATTGCAGGCTTCCCCATGGTGTAGGGTGCCATTTACCGCATGCACGTCGCTCACGGAGCCGCATCTAAACTCTGAGATGTAACGCAACTCAAAGGAATTCCAATCCCTCAGTGTCCAGCTGGTGTGAAACCATAATCAGCGAATCATGCTTGGTATCCTGGCAGCAGTTATGTTGCCTTCATTCTGCGGCAGTCCGCTGTGCCATCTGCGTTTGAGCCACCCTGACAAAGCAGACGGTGGCTACTGAGAGACAAGGGCTATCCATTAACAACATAGCTCCAATGCGTAATCAACGCACATGTGGGAAGCATTCATACAACAAAAGCCAACCTGCCACATGAAATATCATCGAACACACGATTGGCGTGCTGAAGCAACGCTTCCACTGCCTGGAGTGCTCTGGAGATGCCGTGCAGGACTCAACAGAACGGGTTTCGTGGTGGTCTGCTGCATGCTGCACAACCTCTCCATCATCAGGGCACCGTCTTTGCCAGGAGCCATACGGCGACCAGCGGAGGAGTAGGAGGAGGAGAAGGAAGAGGGAGGGAGGAGGCAACCCAGACAGCCCCTTTCTGGCCGGACTGTCCATGAACGACTCATCTTGCTGCGATACCGATAAATGCAAGCCCAATTCCACATTCACCAACGGTCCCACTCCTTACCTTCCCTCTGTCACTGACCATCACAGCGTCCTCTTGGCCACAATGCAAAAATAAAAGCCAAAGCAAAATAAACATTTCAAACCCAATTTATTCATGAAATCATGCCATATTGCATACAAACATAAACTAATCACCCTTGTGCATCCCCTTAGTGCCTGTTTTCCGTGTGCCTTTGCTTGTCCTAGTGCTCCTACACAGTGCTACCCCAGTGGCTGCAGCATGGCTGGCGGAGGAGACTGCAGATGACCTTGGATGATGACATTGAGAAACTCTAGGCCTAGAAGGCCCGGCTTTGGACTGCACCATCTTGGTGTGGGCGGCAGCAGTTTGAGCTGGCTGGCTGACAGGCAACCACAAGGGCACTGGCTGTGTAGCAGCGGTGAGAGAACGAATGATGACATCCTCAGAGAGGACAGCAGGTTCGTGCTCCATGGAGCCACTGCCACTCCCCCGGGGCGGAGCCTCATCCATCCTAGTAATCTGTTGGAGAACAGACTGCTGGACTGCTGTGAAACCCTGCAAGTCCTTTTGAACACTGGTAAGCACAGCCACGATGGCAGCAGTCTGAGCTTGGGTGGCAGCAGCCTGAGCCTGCATGAGAGCAGTCTGAACTTGCTTGACAGAAGTCTGAGCTTCCAATGCAGCTCCCAGGCGTTGGGTGTCTTCTGCTTGTGCTGCAATGGAAGTTGAGACATTGGCCATCATACGCTGCATCCTGGTTGGGTCCGCAAGTGTGCTAATGGAGTTGCCCATCATTTCCATGCTGGAAAGGATGGGCTCCAAGCTCTTCGCAAAGCCCTGTGCCAAGTGGTTGCCGGACTACTCCATGCTCCTTGACATTGCATGCAGGCTTTCTGGCAGGTCTGCCAATGCATTAAGCATTTCATTCTGCGTACCCATCAGTGTTCTCCTGTAGCCTGCCCTATTGAAATGCGCATGTGAGTCCTCTGCAGAAGAACTCGTAGGGGAAGTGGGATGTGAGAAGGAGGATTGGATATGATAATACCATCATCTTCAATTGTTTCAGCCTCGCCACAGGCCATGGGCTCAGCAATCACCTCTCCAACGATGGCAACCACCGTCTCCTCTGTCGGGGTAAGGTCATGCAGCTGTTCCTGTCTCGCACCGGTTAGCACCTGCTGCCTCCGTTTATGCGCCAACTTGTCCTGCAAAAGAGAGGGTAGTGTGTCAGTGAGTGTTCTGCAATGTATTTGGTTGATGTGACTGTCATTGTTGAATAGCTGACAGTGCGTGCAAGCTGTGAGATGTGGGTGTGAAGCGTGCAGCAGTGCTAAGTGTATGAGGATGAGGTGAAGCTGTGAATGTGAGGTATGAGTCATGTTTGGCAGAGATTGTTGGTAGGTGAGCGATGGGGTGTGGTGCACTGAGCAGTGTGTGAGTCTAGTGGTGCAGTTGGTGGGATATGGCATTTGTAGATGAATTCACTGACCTTGACCACACATGTGAGATCATTGAACTTTTTGCTTGCTGCATCCAGGTCGTCGGGGCTTGAAGTCTGGCATTGACTGCCACGGCTACCTGCTCTCACTGCCTTCTGAGAATTTGTCTGGAGGGCCTCCTGGCCCCCTGTGGATAGAGGACCTCTCTCCTCCTCCACCAATGTTTCCAGTGCAGTGCCTGAGAACCGTGGAGAACACTCTCTCCCCTGTTGCACCATTAGTCAGTGTTCTTGCAGTCAGACTCTCTTCCCCAGACACTTGCAGCACCTGCTCCAGCCAGATTGCACGTCCCCTTTAAGATGTGCAGGCTGGAGATGTAAGAATCCAGTCAGAAAATATGGTGTGAGACCTGCCCTCGTCCTAGGGCAATGACAAACGGGAAGCTATCTGAAGATGGGATGGGTTGTTTAGTTTTGATCCGTAATTGTACAAGAGATGCTCTAATCATTTGAAGTTTCATGCCAGTAATCTCCACTTTTATTTACACCATCACACTTCCTGTTCATGGTGTTAATGCTCCCTCCTTCAAATTTTGAAGTACCAGTGGAACTCGTCTGTGAAAGCTGGCCCAATCCTTGCTCTTCATACCCTACAGATACATTGCCCAAAGCATGGAGAACTGAAGGCCAATGTTTCATGAAAATTTGGGTTCAGCTCCTCAGGAAGATAGTCTTCATGCAGCAAATCTCACATGCTTTTTGATGCAGAGACAATTTAATTCTTAAATAATTTCCCACCATGATTAAACTCTTTGCTCAGTTAACCAACCTGAGAGACTCGTTAACATTCTTCATTCTGTGATTGTTTCAATTCTGTCTCACCTAGACAGAAAGACATGATCACATGACTTCTCCTAACACCAGGGCAGGCAGTAATGCCCCAGAATAATGAATGTTTTGTTATCAATTTGTGTAAATGAATTCTTTGCTCTTCTTAGAAATGTGAAGTTGTCCTTGTCAAGGAGTTGATAGTCTTTGGGGGAAAAATTCAGCTGCTTGCGCCTCCCGTTAGCGCCTTAAGAGGGCGCTAATGGGGCGTAAAGCAGCTAACGCCTGGGCGCAGCGCCGCCCACGCCTCCCGAAAAATTTAGTGGGAGGTTAGCGGCGGCGGCAGCCGGTAGCGCCCTGTGGCGCTGCGCCGCCGGCGATGACGTCATCGCCGTGCGCAGCGCCCCGCTCGCGCCCCGGCCGTGATCTTCAGTCGCGCCCCCTGATTTACCGCCAGACGCTATGTCCGACGGGTTCAGGGGGGCGTACGTGCGGCCGGGGCGGCGATATTTAAAGGGGAGGTGGCAGGCGGCCATTTTTGTTGCTGGCCGCCTGCCAGCACCTGCCCCCGTTGCTGTCCCCGGCCCCCGTGAAGCCCCCCCACCGTGAAGTGCCGGCTGCGCTCCATGAGCCCGGCACTTCTCTTGAGTGCCGGGCTCTTTTGCCGGCACTCCCGATCCCTGGGGGCCCAGCTGGGCCCCGGTTCGCGCTGCGCAAGGCCCCTCCCCTTTAAGAAGGAGAGGAAGGCCTGCAATACCGCGGCGCGACGTGCCGCAGCGCGTGGCGCTGCGGCACGTAGCGCCAGGATATTCACTCGCAGCGCCCCAAGAGGGATGCGGGGTGCTTCCAGTTGCGCCCCGCTTCCCTCTTGGGGCGCAACCACTGAAGTTCCGGCGCGGGGCCGCTAATTTTTTCGGGGCGCTAGAAGTCGCGCCCCGGCGAGGTTAGCGCCCCAAATGGGGCGCGACTCAATTTTTACCCCTTAGTCTTATTCTTTGTGTTAGAAACATAGAAACATAGAAAATAGGTACAGGAGTCGACCATTCGGTCCTTCGAGCCTGCACCGCCATTCAATGCGTTCATGGCTGAACATGCTACCTCAGTACCCCATTCCTGCTTTCTCGCCATACCCCTTGATCCCCTTAGTTGTGAGTGTTATATCTAACTCCCTTTTGAATATATTTAGCGAACTGGCCTCAACAACCTTCTGTGGAAGAGAATTCTATAGATTCACCACTCTCTGGGTGAAGAAGTTCCTCCTCAGCTCAGTCCTAAATGGCTTCCCCTTAATCCTTAGACTGTGACCCCTGGTTCTAGTTTTCCCTACCATTGGGAACATTCTGCCCGCATCTAATTTGTCTAAACCAGTCAGGATTTTAAATGTCTCTATAAGATCCCCCCTCATTCTTCTGAACTCCAGAGGATACAAGTTCAGTTGACCCAATCTTTCTTGATATGTCAGTCCGGCCATCCCAGGAATCAATCTAGTGAACCTTCGCTGCACTCCCTCAATAGCAAGAATGTCCTTCCTTAAGTTAGGAGACCAAAACTGCGCACAATACTCCAGGTGTGGCCTCACCAAGGCCCTGTACAACTGCAGCATCACCTCCCTACTCCTGTACTCAAATCCCCTTACTATGAAGGCCATCATTCCGTTTGCTTTCTTGACTGCCTGCTGCACTTGCATTCCCACCTTCAGTGACTGATGTACCATGATGCCCAGGTCTCGTTGCACCTCCCCTTTCCCTAATCTGCCACCATTCAGGTAATAGTCCGCCTCTCTATTTTTACCACCAAAGTGGATAACCTCACATTTATCCACATTGTACTTCATCTGCCATACATTTGCCCATTCACCCAACCTGTCCAAGTCACTCTGTAGCCTCCTAGCATCCTCTTCATTGTTCACACTGCCTCCCAATTTAGTGTCATCCGCAAATTTGGAGATATTACATTTAATCCCTTCGTCCAAATCATTAATATATAATGTAAACAGCTGGGGTCCCAGCACCGAACCCTGCGGTACCCCGCTGGTCACTGCCTGCCATTCTGAAAAGTACCCATTTACTCCTACTCTTTGTTTCCTGTGTGCCAACCAGTTCTCAATCCACGTCAACACATTACCCCCAATCCCATGTGCTTTAACTTTGCTCACCAATCTCTTGTGTGGGACCTTGTCGAAGACCTTCTGAAAGTCCAAATACACCACATCTACTGGTTCCCCCCTGTCCACCCTATTGGAAACATCCTCAAAAAATTCCAGAAGATTTGTCAAGCATGATTTCCCTTTCACAAATCCATGCTGACTTGGACCTATCATGTCGCCACTTTCCAAATGGTCTGTTATGACATCTTTAATAATTGCTTCCATCATTTTACCCACGACCGATGTCAGGCTGACCGGTCTATAATTCCCTGCTTTCTCCCTCCCTCCTTTTTTAAAAAGAGGGGTTACATTGGCCACCCTCCACTCCATCGGAACTGATCCAGAGTCTAAGGAATGTTGGAAAATGATCGTCAATGCATCCACTATTTCCAAGGCCACCTCCTTAAGTACTCTGGGATGCAAACCATCAGGCCCCGGGGATTTTTCAGCCTTCAGTCCCATCAATTTCCCCAATACCTTTTCCCGACTAATAAGGATTTCCCTCAGCTCCTCCCTCTTACCAGATCCTCTGACCCCTTTTATTTCCGGCAGGTTGTGTGTGTCCTCCACAGTAAACACCGAACCAAAGTACTTGTTCAATTGATCTGCCATTTCCTTGTTCCCCATTACGACTTCCCCTGTTTCCGACTGCAGGGGACCTACGTTTGTTTTTACTAACCTCTTTCTTTTTACATATTTATAGAAGCTTTTGCAGTCCATTTTAATGTTCTCTGCAAGCTTCCTTTCATATTTTATTTTCCCTGCCCTAATCAAACCCTTCGTCCTCCTCTGCTGAGTTTTGAAGTTCTCCCAGTCCCCGGGTTTGCTGCTACTTCTGGCCAATTTGTATGCAACTTCCTTGGTTTTAATACTATCCCTGATTTCCCTTGTTAGCCATGGTTGAGCCACCTTCCCTTTTTTATTTTTACGCCAGACCGGGATGTACAATTGTTGTAGTTCATCCATGCGATCTCTAAATGTCTGCCATTGCCCTTCCACTGATAGCCCCTTAAATATCGCTTGCCAATTTAACCTCGCCAATTCACGCCTCATACCCTCAAAGTTGCCCTTATTTAAGTTCTGGACCATGGTCTCTGACTTATCTGTTTCCTTCTCCATCCTAATGTAGAACTCCACCATACTATGGTCACTCTTCCCCAGGGGGCCTCGTACCACATGATTGCTGATTAGTCCTTCCTCATTACACAACACCCAGTCCAGGATGGCCTCCCCTCGAGTTGGTTCCTCAACATAGTGGTTTAGGAAACCATCCCTTAAACACTCCAGGAAATCCTCCTCCACCGTATTGCTTCCAGTTTGAGTAGCCCAATCTATATGCATATTAAAGTCACCCATGATAACTGCCGTGCCTTTTTTGCACGCACCTCTGATTTCCTGTTTCATACCCTCCCCCACCTCACTACTGCTGTTTGGAGGTCTGTACACAACTCCCACTAACGTTTTCTGCCCTTTGGTGTTCTGCAGCTGAACCCATATTGATTCCACATCCTCCAAGCTGATGTCCTTCCTAGCTATTGCATTAATCTCCTCTTTAACCAGCAATGCTACCCCACCCCCTTTTCCTTTTATTCTATCCTTTCTGAATGTTGAATACCCCTGGATGTTCAGTTCCCAGCCTTGATTGTTCTGGAGCCACGTCTCTGTAATCCCAATCACATCGTATCCGTTAACATCTATTTGCACAGTCAATTCATCCACCTTATTACGGATACTCCTTGCATTAAGACACAGAGCCTTTAGGCTTGTTTTATTAACATCCTTTGTCCTTTTAGACTTATGATTTAGTATGGCCCTTTGTGTTTCTTGCCTTTGTTTACTCGGCCTTCCCCTATTGTTTCTCACCCTTCTCACATTTGTTTCTGACTGCATATTACTTCCCCCTGTTTCGCTACATATGTTCCCATTCCCCTGCCATATTAGTTTAAATCCTCCCGAACTGCTTTAGCAAATATTACCCCGAGGACATCGGTTCCAGTCCAAGTGCAGACCGTCCCTTTTGTACAGGTCCCACTTCCCCCAGAACTGGTTCCAATGCCTCAGGAATTTGAATCCCTCCCTCCTGCACCACTGCTCAAGCCACGTATTCAATCTCACTATCCTGTTCTCTCTATTCTGATCAGCACGTGGCCCTGGTAGCAATCCAGAGATTACTACCTTAGAGGTCCTACTTTTTAATTTAGCTCCTAGCTCCCTAAATTCTGCTTGTAGAACCTCTTCCCGCTTTTTACCTATATCGTTGGTACCTACATGCACCACGACAGCTGGCTGTTCACCCTCCCTCTTCAGAATGTTCTGCAGCCGCTCCGAGACATCCTTGACCCTTGCACCAGGGAGGCAACATACCATCCTGGAATCTCGGTTGCGGCCACAGAAACTCCTGTCTATTCCCCTTACAATTGAGTCCCCTATCACTATAGCCCTACCACTCTTTTTCCCGCCCTGCTGTGCAGCAGAGCCAGCCATGGTGCCATGAACCTGGCTGCTGGTGCCTTCCCCTGGTAGGCCATCTCCCCCAACAGTATCCAAAGCGGCATACCTGTTTTGGAGGGAGATGACCACAGGGGACTCCTGCACTACCTTCCTGATATTGCCGTGCTTCTTGGTCACCCATTCACTGTCTGTCCTAGCCTTTACCTGCGGTGTGGACAACTCACTAAATGAGCGATTCACCGAGTTCTCGGCATCGTGCATGCTCCAGAGTGAGTCCACCCGCAGCTCCAGCACCACCATGCGGGCTGTCAGGAGCTGCAGCTGGACACACTTCCCGCACACGCACACTGCTTGCGGCATGGGAGGGTCCTGATTGGTTATCTGAGTGTCCAGGGAGCTGATGTACTCTGTGACAGTTTTTGTATAACATGCACAATGGTGCTGTCTTAGGTTGAGATGTGCTGGAGCTTCCCATTGCTCTTGGTGATAGATTTCTTACATGAACTAGTGCTGCCATGTTGTAAGACAATGGCATGACGGGAAACATTTGGGAATCTTGGTGGAAATGCCTAGTTCTGTAGTCAGTCGCTGGCTGCCTCTGGCCTGGTGAAAGTGGTTGAGCAGTGTTCGGTTAGCATTGTGAGTCTGGCAGGCTACATCATCCTATAAGTAAATTGGATTTTTTGGTGCATAAGCTTGATTTTGAAGATCAATATTTGGTACCTCAGAAATTCAGCTCTCCTTTGCCTCTAGCATGCCATTATCATCCTTTTAGTCTGAAATCTGTGTACAAAATCTCAAAGCTGTGCACCCAAACCATAAAGACCTTTTGGATAAATTGAGGCTGAGAACAGTGACCATTGTTACAATTCTTTTTTTTTATTCGTTTATGGGATGTGGGCATTGCTGGCAAGGTCAGCATTTATTGCCCATCCCTAACTGCCCTTGAGAAGGTAATGGTGAGCCACCTTCTTGAACCGCTGCAGTCCATGCAATGAAGGTACTCCCACAGTGCTGTTAGGTAGGGATTTCCAGGATTTTGACCCAGCCATGATTAAGGATCGGCGATATACTTTTACGTCAGGATGGTGTGTGACTTGTAGGGGAACTTGGAGGTGGAGGTGTTCCCATATACCTGCTGCCCTTGTCCTTCTAGGTGGAAGAGGTCGCGGGTTTGAGAGGTGCTGCCGAAGAAGCCTTGGCGAGTTGCTGCAGTACATCTTGTAGATGGTACACACTGCATACACGGTGCGCCGGTGGTGGAGGGAGTGAATGTTTAAGGTGGTTGATGGGATGCCAATCAAGTGGGCTGCTTTGTCCTGGATGGTGTCGAGTTTCTTGAGTGTTGTTGGAGCTGCACTCATCCAGGCAAGTGGTGAGTATACCATCACATTCCTTACTTGTGCCTTGTAGATGGTGGAAAGGCTTTGGGGAGGCAGGAGTGAGACACTCGCCGCAGAATATCTAGCCTCTGACTTGCTCTTGTTGCCACAGTATTTATGTGGCTGGTCCAGTTAAGTTTCTGGTCAATAGTGACCCCCAGGATGTTGATGGTGGGGAATTCAGCGATGGTCATGCTGTTGAATGTCGGGGAGGTGGTTAGACGCTTGGTTGTTGGAGATTGTCATTGCCTGACAGTTGTGTGGCGCGAATGTTACCTGCCACTTATCAGCCCAAGCCTGAACGTCGTCCAGGTCTTGCTGCATGCGGGCATGGACTGCTTCATTATCTGAGGAGATGTGAATGGTGCTGTACACTGTGCAGTCATCAGCGAACATCCCCATTTCTGACCTTATGTTGGAGGGAAGGACATTGATGAAGCAGCTGAAGGTGGTTGGGCCTAGGACACTGCCCTGAGGAACTCCTCCAGTCATGTCCTGGGGCTGAGATGATTGACCTTCAACCACCACAACCATCTTCCTTTGACCATTATCCTAGGGTGGACATGGAGAGATTTTTTCAAATTATGGATGAGTCCAGAACAAGGGGGAATATATGTATAAGATAGCCACTAACAGTTCAAATAAATAATTTAGGAGGAATATCTTTGCACAGAGAGTGGTGAGAATGTGGAACTCACTGACACATGGAATGGTTGAAGCAAATATCATTGACACATTTAGTGACAGGATTCATGCATACATGAGCGAGATGGGAATAGAAGGGTTCAGGGGGCAGGGTAGGAAATGATAATTAGATTGGGAGGAGGCTCATGTGGTGTATAAACACAGACCAGTTGGGCCAAATGGCCTGTTTCTGTGCTGTAGATTCAATGGGCCAAATTCTGCTGGAAAGAATGACGGCATCTGAACGACGCACAGCGTTATTAATACACAGATTAGACAGGAACTTGTGGCAAGGAAAAGATACATCGTGAATTGCGAGGCGTCACAAGCTGCTGGCCAATTTGCACCGCTCCCCCTTTAGCTTTGCGAAAACGGCATCACTCACTTAACCTCACTGTGATTTTCATGAAGTTTCTGCATTTGCACATTGATTGCCCATTAAACTGGCCACAGAAATGTAAGTCTATGCCAGCGTAATACCCTTTTAACAATGTGATACTTTTTAATGATTGCCAATTACCTCTTTCCCAGAAAGTAAACAGTTAAAAGTGTGGAGACTCATTCCTTCAGGTTGTCAATTGTTTTAGGAGATATTAAAAATGTCATTTTTTTTTCTTACTTTCCCTATTTGTTTCTTTGCCCGCTCTCTTTTAATCCAATCTTTCTTTTATTTTATTTAATTCTCTTTCTGTGCCTGATTTCACATTGAATTCACCACTCTAATTCACCCTCCTACTCAGTCCTTCTTGTTTATTTCTCAATCCTTAAAACACGTTGGTTAAGGAGATAGACTATTTGTCCCATTGTTCACCAAGGTGCCAGATGCCCTGGTTGCTTTCATGGGCGTTGCTGTTAAGTTAATTTTTGCAATGTTCTACCAGGGTGTTTGCAACCCAGAGCTCGTAGATTCATGTTTGCATGTTTCTAATAGTGATTAGGAAATTTTTGTTCAGCTTTCAACATTCTGCGAGTAGGGCACTGTGGTTGGTTAGAGCTCCGAGCATCCCTTATTTTAATCGCTCAACCATTGGTAGCCGTGCCTTCAGCTGCCAAGACCCCGCCTCTCTACCTCTCGTTCCTTCTTTAAGATGTTTGTTAAAACCTATCTTTGACCAAGCTTTTGGTCATCTGCCCCACTATCTCCTTATGTGACTCAGTGTTAAATTTTGTTTTATAACACTCCTGTGAAGCGCCTTGGGATATTTTACTTTGTTAAAGCTGTTGTTGTTGGAACTGGTTTTGTTTTGGTTGGCCTCAGAAGGTTCAGCTCTCCTTTGATACTTGCCATTATGACCTTTTAGGCTGAGAGCCGTGTACAAATTCTCAAAGATACGCACACAGACCATACGGGCCTTCAGTTGATTTGGATCTGAAGGCAGTGGAGCTAGAATTCTGTGAGCCCTATCGAGCGTCTGTCCTTGCTATTTTGTTGTGGGCTGATTGATCTGTTTGTAGTTCAGGTAATGGCAGGTGGCTGAAGGGGTTTGCCCGCGGAGTCCCTTGGGGCATCTGCCTGTGTGTGGCTTGCCATCGCGATCATAGTGTTGCTGTTCCCAAACTGGGAATATTGCTGTCACATTTGGGGGCTGTGCATCATACTCCTTCTGGTGGCATTATTTTTGGCAATGGCTGCTGCATCTGGGGCCTGGCTGTCCTGCTTATTCTTAGAATATGGTGGAGGTCCACAGGGTGCACCTCAGCTAGTGGTTTTCCGAGTAGGGGTGCAGCCAGTTGGGAGGCTGTGGATTGCCTTGAATGAAAAATAAGGGGCTGACTCGAGACACGGCGTTCATTAGGTCCAGTTCATCAATTCTTCTGGTTTCCTAAGCGCATCTCAGCCTGGAAGCCTTGTGTAAGACAAAGTTAATTAATTCTAAATTACCTAATGATTCCATTTTAATAGCACTACATTGTCACTATGCTGTGTTACATACATTTGTTATTTCAAATCATTAGACAATTGTGGTTTTAGTGGAACAAACAAGTATGAATGATCAGTCGTAGACTGTATTGAGTGAGACTGTGCCTTACTTGCCTCTTCACCCTCCAAACTCTTTTGGGGAGATCCCCAAATTTTTTTTTAAAACAGAATTTGTTGATGCCCAGATTGGGGAATGTTTTTTTTTGAATATGGCTTTAACTCAGGACATCTCGGATTAAAATAGGATAAAGGCTCATCCAGAACAGATCCAGATTTTTACTTATTATCTCAGTGAAACTCTTGGCTTAAAGAAAACCACAAGGAATGTTTCACAACTATCAGCACAATTAGTCACCTGTAATATAATGCATTATGAAAATGGATCATGGCAACAAATGCCATTATTTACAAAAATTGTTCCATAGTGATGACCAAGAGGAAATGGTATTTTTGGTAAACAAATATTGAAATGATGGATATTTTCACAGGTAATGGAGAGAGAAGAGCTGCGGCAGTGGCTATGGTCTGATTCTATCATTGCTCAGTAATCTGTATCGCTGTCCGAGTGCAGTGAGCAAGAGACAGCAGGAAGGAGAACGAAAGAAAGGATTGTCCACCATTATACACAGGCAGAATGAAAACCATCGTCGTCATCCTTGCTGCAGTCCGGATTCTCCACTGTTCTGGTAAGCACTGATGTGTCATTCCACATTCTTCCAAAATGATTTCCAACCAAACATTCATTTTACTTCATTCCTCGTGTATTTTTGTTTTTCCAAAAAAGTTTAATAAATTTGAATTTTGTTGCTTTGTTGCGTTACTGAACTCCGAGCGGGTCAGTTTAACTTGGGGCGATTGTGTAAAATGGACGATTTCGGATTGGCCGCCCATTGTACACCTCTCCCAATTTAAATTTTCCACTGATTTCAATGGAAACAAACATGGGGAGAGATTTATAACAGATGGCCAATCTGATATTGCTTGTTTTACACAATCGCCAGAAGTCAAAATTATCGCCCTGGTGTTCGACAGCATCTTGAAGCCAATTTCTGGAAGAGGCCCAACCAAATTCTGGGACATAAGAATCCTGAGGCAAGTCTGACCAGAATTTGTGGAAATTTAGATCTCCATATGATATTTGTAAATCTGCCCTCAATGTAATGAATATTTTTAAGGCTGGATTTTCCTCCACTATTCTGCCTGAGCTTAGATGCTAAAGCAGCGGAAAATCAAGGAAAATTGGGCAAGGAGGCCAGCACTGCATTCCCGCCTCCACCTACATTCTCTTCCCTCGACCCAGCAGGGAAGGCGGTCGGCTGCTACCTCATTACCCACCACATGTAAATAACGGTAGGGAGGCGGGGCCTGGCAACAAGCTCGATTTCCCTGCCTTGAGCCAGTACTGCCACTGACCACTGGGTAGCGATAGTCCCTGGGCCAGCAGTGGAGGGCCTGTTGATGCTCCTTTTGGAGGGAGAGGTGCGTGGCAGGAATAGACACCTCTTCCTCTACTCCAGACCCACACCTGACGTAGGTCTCTGCTCAACTTGAGTGCTAAAAAGACAACTACTCCTCACATCTAAGTGGTCTTCTCTTGACCTACTGCAGCACCACCTGATTTCCCTCTTCAGCAGTGGCAGTCTCCATCTTAGTGGCGGAGGTTGGTGGCCCTAGAAAAGGTTTAGCGGAGGGCCCTGAAAATGAAACCTCATTTAAGGGCCCATAGTTACCAAGATAGACTAAGTGAGCTGAGGAGTTTTGCTTCAGAAGAGTGTAGACTTCAAGCAGATTTGATTGCGGTCTTTAAAATAATGAAAGGATTAGGCTCAATCCAAGAGATTAGGCTCTTCACACTAAATAGGTTAGAGAGGACAAGGGGATATTAGTATCAGTTATGCAAGCATCTACAAAGGAACTAGGTTAGATACTAGGAAGTACTTCTTTTCTCAGAGCGTGGACTTGAATAAGTTGCCAAGACATGCTGTGAGTACAGATTCAAAAGGGAGCTTTACAAATTTCTGAGCTAACATATAGAAGGTAGGTGGGTCACTGGGAGTTGTGTAACAGACATCATGGTTTCCTGGAGCTGGTTTGATCACCTTTTGGGATTGGAAAGGAATTTCCTGACTTGGCATCAGCTTGTTTTTCCCCTGGTATTTTGCCTCTCCCAGGATTAAGTGGCAGTGAGGATGGGGTTAAAGTTGTGCAGAAGTTACACAGCGCCAAAATAGGACAGGTTGGATGGTCTTTACCCGTCTTTTCTCGTGTGTTTTGTATTCCACCCTTCATAGGCAATGACCTCTGACCCAGGAAGTCAGGTCAGAGTCAGGCCAGTAGGCGGAAGTCATGGTAGGAGGAAGGAAATCGAGTCCTGTATCTCCTTGTAAGTGGATCCTACGCACTGAAAATACTGGATTTCCTCTTTTCAGATTAGACTTTAAAATTAACCACTGCAGATTTTCCTCTCTCATTCTGCCTGATTTTGGGCAGATCTGGGTGATGGCAGAGGAAAATTGGGCATGAAGGAATTCTGCCGGATCCATGCCACTAATTGCCGTCTGCAGCATTTGCCACCGGAAGTGATGGGGAAAACTGTTTGATAAAGGAAAACAGGGAAGAAATGGAGGCGAGAAAATTCACAATGGGGTGAAATTAGGCCTTAATCTCTGCAAGCAGGGAATTGCAGAGTATGGGGACTCTGGTTTTGATCGAAAAGGTAGTCAAAATATACTAATAGTGCACCACTATGCTCTTTCATTCAGGACAATCTCTTAATGAAACAGCAGATGATTCCATTAATAAGCTGAATGAAGACTGTACATTCACTAATCTCCTTACCGTGACCAGATATGAACTAACAGGAGTGAGTACCACCAAACCTAATGAAATTCTACATTCTTTTCTCTCATTTAGTGAAATTCAATCTTTCAATACCATAAGACTCTTGAATCTTTTCTGTTGACATCAAAACAATTTAAATCTTTTCTGTATGGTGAGAATAAATTAAAGAAAAAATATTTTAACATATGAAACGGTAGAAAGTAGTCATTTGCAATGGGTTTTAGAAGGCCCCAATCCTCACTGTTTGGAACTGACACCGACAGAAGCAGGGAACTGCTCTGTTTTGAATTGTAAAAATGTCTACATTCTAGCCCTGATTTTCCAATGTCATCCTGGTTACATAGAGCCTTGTAGGCAGTTTGCGTACGTCAGGAAATCGGGCGCGTGCCCTTGCACTCCTGATTCTTCGTGTGCCTGATTATCTACAGGTAATATTTGGGGGGAAATGAGAAACTCCCTCACTGCAGCTGGGCACAGATACAATGACGACCATGACATCAGCCGGGTCACTGTGGATGCTGAAGCAGCGATTCTGTTGCTGGGGCAATCCAGGTAAGGTGTAAGAAATCCTTACTGTCTGTTGCATGCTGCCCAATTTAACCATTCAAAGAGGGATGAGTATACAACTGGAGAATGAGGATGACAGCGGGGCAGCAGCCCCATATGATGATGGGCAGGAAGAAGAGCAGGGAGAGATGAAGGGCTACGATATTCAGGCAGGGACAGTGGTCTAAAACTTCCAGTACCTCCAGTGAGCAACATCTACTCCCATCGACCATCTTTCAACAAGTCATGATCTCCCACACAGTGGAGGTCCCACACAAAGCACTGAAACTGACCTGTCACATTCCCCCACTAACAGCAATATAAATAACAAAAGGGGAAAATATAATCTCAAACTTCATTACAGTGCCTATAGAAGAGCAATCTTTCACCTACACCCACGCTTCCCTTTGGTGGCTGCGCAAGGTGAGCTCGATCTACTTCTTAATTGTAAACAAATTGCTCCCTGAATATGAGCAACAACTGTGACTGCAGGTAGATGTGAGTTGCTATGAGCCTCCTAGAATGGCCATGGTAGGGAACAGAGATAAAAACACAGAAAGAGGGAGGGAAACAGAGATAAAAACACAGAAAGGAGGGGAACAGAGAGAAAAACACAAAGTGTAAGGTTTCCAAAATTTGCAGATCCCCAAAACCTAAGGAAAAAGGACTTTGGAACTACCCCAGAGTAATAAAAATGCATTTGGGCCTAACCTAAGAGACTTTAAGACCAAAAACCAAGTTTTGGCATTTAAAAGACATGTCTGGACCTGTAAGGGACAAAAGGCTGCACAGGAGGTGGCGTCGACCTCTGTAAAGCAGTTTTGGGTATTGCAGTTAAATTGCATTGTCTGGGGAATTGGGATGACCTCACTCAAGCCCCAGCAAGCATTAACATTTTGACAATAGACCCTAGGAGAAGACAGTCTCATCCCATCAAAAACCAATCAGCCAAGAAGATCGACAGGATGCAAACCATCCCAAAAAAAAAACATTTGACACTTACAGAACCCATTAAAGACATGCATAAAGATAGGAGTCCGAGGCCCAGTCAAGAGACCCAATACATGAGGAAATAGCAAACTCCGATTAAACAACAGATCGACAGGATGGAGCTATCCGGAAACCACTTCACACATTTACAAAACCAGTTAACACGCTAGTAAAGTCGTTACTGTTAACGAGGTCTTACAATGACCGGGATTTGATTTGGGGTAGATAAGGCCACTTCAGTTTAGTATAATTGAAGGCCCATCAAACAGTTACAGTTTAAGTTCAACAGATGGCAGTTCTGCTGTTCAATCGAAAAGCCTGTTTTCAGCAAGAAGTCAGAGCTGGAGTTACAGAGTTCAGGACAAGCAGGCAGAAGGCAGTTTCCACAGTTCTGCAAGAAGGCAGTTCCACAGCTCGGAAGAAGACAGTTTAAACAGAGGCAGAGTTACAGCAAGAAGTTCAACAAAGAAGGCCAACAACTTCACAAGCAGACCGACACGCAAGAAGAAACCAGAGCGACTGCCTCAGTGACCATCGGACACCTCGCGGCAACAAGGGCCTTACGAAACCTTTCACTCAAAAGACTCTAAACCCTAACTCTCAACTGTCAAGGATTCGTTTGGTGAGCATTATCCCTGGTTCTCCAGAGTCCAACCTAGCTAGTGAAGTGGGATTGGGAGGGGTGAAGTATTCTTCTAATGTTATTTCCCTCGCCTGTACCTCATGTTCCCCAACCTGTGTTTAAGTGTTAAGTGTGTTTTAAGTCTGTTACACTTTTCTTTTTAATAAAGTCAAATTCTTTCATCATAACCTGTTGTCTACTGCATCTTTATTCACAACCCCCAAATAATCCAAGGTCTAGAACCAGGGACGTGGGAGCGCTCGAACTGCTCACTGAGTCAGAGGTGAGGCTGACCCTACCACTCCACCCTCTACAAATGGGGGGAAGAGAGAGAAAAACACAGAATGGGGGGGTAACAGAGGGATAGGGGGGAATTTTATCAATGGGGGCGCGTTGTGGGCGGGACTGCTGCTTGTCGGGTTTCAGTCCCGCCCCCAACGACATCTGGCTAGCCCATGTTATTTTCCCTTGATTGACCTTGTTCAGACCGCCCTTCGGGCATAGCAGGCCAATTAAGGGAAAGCCGGTGACAGAGAACGTCAGCGTATGACGTTTCATCAGATGAATTGTCACCGTTTGACAGCTTTGAGAAACTGTCAAACACTGACAATCTCTGTTCCTTGGTGAGTCCTTGTACTCAAGACTCACCAAACCTCTTTCCTTCGCAGAAATCAGATGGCTGTTGCATCGGAGAATGCAGCAGCCATTCTGTCATCTTCGCCGTGGAGATGAGGAGCCTCCGGATCCCCAAAGGTTGAAGCCTGCAGGAAGAAACAAAGGTAAGTAAACTTTTTCTAACACTTTTCACAGACCTCCCATACTTACCTCTCCACACTTGCACCCATCACTCAACTCCACAGCGCACTTTTCGAACCCTCTGACCCCCGCAGACCCACTGCTCGCCTCGCTGACCCTGGCGGGGTTTCCTGACGACGGGAAGCCCGCACTTCTGTTCGTAAAATAGGGATAAGCCTGTTAACAGGCAGTTAAGTGGCTGTAATCCCCTACCCGCCTCGAGGAGACGGGTCGCCGTGCGAGTCGGGGACCCGCCGCCTGGGAAGATGGCACGGAGGCCGGTTGGTGGCGGGTTTGGTGCCTGCTCCCAGTTTTTACCTTTTTCCCGGCAGTCCCGCCCCCAAACCTGCCTCCCCAGGGCTGGCAAAATTCACCCCGAAAGCACAGAAAGGGGGAGGGAACAGAGAGAAAAACACAGAAAGGGGGGAGGGGAACAGAGAGAAGAACACAGAAAGGGGGGGAACAGAGATAAAAACACAGAAATGGGGAGGGGAACAGAGAGAAAAACACAGAAAGGGGGAGGGAACAGAGAGAAAAACACAGAAAGAGGGGTACAGAGTGGCAGAAAGGAGGAGAGCAATTGATGTATGAAGAGAGTACTGGAAAGAATAAGGGAGCGAGTAAATGATACATGTAGGGAGTAACTGGATTGGGAATTAACAGAGAGAAAGAGAAAAACACAGAGAAAAGTGGAGGGTAATAGACAGAGAGGATGGAGTAGCATGGGAATGGGGCTGGATTTCCTGTGTTTGCAAGAGGAATTATTGCTTTATTATCTCTGTTGTTTCTTCGTGAACACTTCTGTTACAGCCCCAAGGAAAGAGCAACAGAGAGAGAGAAGGATAAAGAGGCAGAGTCGCAGAGACTCGAGGATCGAGTGACAGATTTAGCTATTTCCACTGACTGCGATTACCCAGTCAGTTGGGGGTAATGCGCGGTTGTTGGTTTCGTGAGGCCTTTGGTTTCCGCGATGGCTTTAGGCCTTGGTTGGTGTGTCGGTCGACCTCGTGGAGCCGTCGGTTACTGGTTGCTGCTTGTTGCTCCGGGTGACTGTGTTGGGGCCGTTGTTGGAGGTCCGTCGAGGTGGTATCTTCACGAGCTGGACTCAGGTGTGTCTGAGTGGTGAGCGATGCCGACTCGCTTCCAGCTCGGGCCTTCTTCTTCTTGGTCTCTCCTCCTTCTGATGACCACCAGTTGTGACTGACTGCTCGGCCCAACGACTTTGAACTGTGGTGTTTCTCTCACTTCTTGCTGCTCCTGGTGTGTGCTTGGTGGGCCTTCTGTAAAGTTTCGCAATTATCGTGATTCAAAATAACATGAGAAGCAGATTCGTTTGATCAGTTTTATTAAACCAAATGCTGTCCTGATAATAAAGGACACAGAAGCCTGTAAAATGGCCACCGCGCATCGTGGCAGAAGCTTCCAGAAACACAGTGGGCAGACAAGATGGCGTCGAATAAACATTCAGTATAAGATTGGATCATACTCGGTAAACACTGATAAAGACAGGATGCAACCCGTTTGCATTTTAAACAATAGCAATGATATAAGTGCTGGAATCGTTTTCCTATGCACAATAAGGATCATTGTACTGGGCAATCGAAGGCCCATCCAGACACATCAATACACAAATACCCCCCCGGCTCTACAATGAGAGAGACATTGACGGGTGATTAAGTCGGTATTCGGGGGTCCCAAAACCAGTCAGGGAGACGATTCATACACATCCTGGCTGGTTCAACAATGGGGAAAACATTAACGGATAGTTGGCCAGTTCCAGGTGCCACCGAAAACCGTTAAAGAAGATAATCGCCCCATGCTGGGAGTTTTGAGCGCCAAATATTACACAAAGGACAAACATTAAGATTTGAGTGGGAGATAAGCGGACACATCACTATAACTATAGAGAACAAATGTCCATCGGTCTCTTATTCGCTTGCCTCTTCATGAACTCGCTTGACCTGTGGGCTCTTGATTTTCTCTCTGGACTTTGTTGACTCTTGACTCTTAGCCGTACTGGTCGGTTATTCGAGTGTTGGGTGGAGCTCAATCGGTACGAGCCGCCCCGACAAGGGCAAGTAACAGGGTACACCATCCCGAGTGTCGGTAAATGGTGTCTGGACCCGGAGGCCCGAGGAGACGAGACGAGAAGAAGACGAGAAGAAATTCCTCGTGCCGCCACGGTCAGTAAACCCCGACCGTGCCCGAAATATAAATACAGGACTCTTCTTTGAGTTCTACAGACTACAACCTGTACCGGACACAGGAAGACTCTTCTTTGAATTTTACAAACGTTCCGAGTTCTGTAGATTTCTTCATGACAACAGAGAGTCTGGCCTGCTTTTCGCAGCAGCGAAAGTAAACAAGTGGGGTGCAGAGACCCTTCCAAACACGTGACAGTCAGGCGCTGCAGCGAAACGAGCTGAGTGCCTCACTTTAAAATCTCCGAAGTAACATGAGTGGTGAGCATGTTTTCCGATCCTACAAATCCAGACGTAGTTTAGGTATTGTTAAGGGAGGGTGGTTTTTAATAAAGTTAAGGTATAATGTGTTCCCCTTTTTACGATGTGCCGTGTGTTCTCCATTTCCATAGACTAAGCTTTATGAATGTATGTATACTTGTACTCTCGTTGATTTGCACCTATGACATGTATTTCATGATTTTAGACGCCATGCAATAAAGATTTCCATTTCGTACTATTCAACCGGCTCTATTTGAGTTTTCTCTGCATTACTGCTCCTTGCATCTACGTCCAGGTGTTAGAACCGTAAGGGCGAGTGGGTCGAACCACTCACAGGTGCTTATTGCAAAAAGGCTGGCCGGAGAGCAGAGCAAGCAATAGTATAGGCAACGAAGGCCTAACCTCGCACCAGCACCGTCTGAGACACGCCCCTTTACACTTCAATTATACAGAATTGAAATGGCCTTGTCTACCCACCAAATCTGTTCAGTTCATTGTCTGGTTTTGGCGGGCTCGTAAATCGGTAACGATTTACTAGCACGTTAACTGGGTTTTAACAGGCCTTCAATCTCACCCATTCAAAATGGCCTTATCGACCCGCCAAATCTGTTCAGTTCATTGTCTGAATTTGGCGGGCCTGCTACCAGTAACTGCTCTGTAAGTTTCAAATGGGTTTTTGGGATGGTTTGCATCCTGTCGATCTCCTTGGCTGATTGCTGGTGATTGGTTTTGTGTTTTGGGTTCCTAGGCTGATTTATAGCCTAGTCCTGGGTGCTCTGTATTATACATGTTTCTTGATGGGCCCTTTAATCGGTTTGATGGGACCTGTTGTTTTGGATGGGACTGTCTGCTCCTAGGGTCTATTGTCAAAATGTTAATGCTTGCTGGGGCTTTGAGTGAGGTCATCCCGGTTCCCCAGACATTGCAATTAACTGCAATACCCAAAAACTGCTTTTACAGAGGTCGAACCCAACTTCCTTCACAGCCTTTTCTCCCTTTACAGGCCCAGACATGTTTTTAAAATGTCAAAACTTGGTTTTTGGTCTTACAGTCCTTAGGTTAGGCTCAAATACAATATTGTCAATCTGAGGTAGTTCCAAAGTCATTTTTCCTTAGGTTTTGGGGATCTGCAAATTTTGGAAACCTTACAAACATCCCGATATCGAAACATAGAAACATAGAAAAATAGGAGCGGGAGTAGACCATTCGGCCCTTCCAGCCTGCTCCGCCATTCAATATGATCATGGCTGATCCTCTATCTCAATACCATATACCCCCTCTCTCCCCATATCGTGAAAAGCACTTTATAAATGCAAGTTTTTTCTTTAAAAGGTTCCAGTTCAATCTCATGTCTCTAATCAGTCCCAATGTCTCCAGTATCAGGCCTAAGATCTATCATTTGTGTCTCCATATTATCAAATTTTAGGTCCATCCAGGTTTTACAGATGACAAACCTGGTCAAGTTGTTCTTTATCTTGGGTGGGGCATTAGTGCAGACGCAGGGATTGTGTGTCGGAATTATGCATAGTAGGCAGATTGTGACATTAGCGTGCAACGGTGATTTGACACCAGCCCTGCCATTTTGGAGCTCAACGCTCCAGCTAATGCCCTCTCTTAAACTTGCACAGCTGAGCATACGATCAGCAGCAGGAAGGACCCCCCACCAGCGCTATTTAAAGGTATCATCAACTACTTACAGGTTAGTTGCTGATTGATTTCTACTGGCTGTTGCTGAGTTTCTAGAAGTGTTTGGTGGTTTCTAGAGTTCTTTAAAGTTGCTTAAATCTACAGTGAGTGGTGTGGCAGGTGCTGAAGGACTTTGTCCTGACTTCAAGGATTCTGCACAGACCACTTGCTCTCAGCCATGGGTCCAGTAGTAGGCATTCCACTTGGCCGACAGCTTGACAGGGAGAATGAGCAGAGGCAGCACAGAACACGACAAGCTGCGGGAAGTGTGTGGAGGTGGAGGGGGAGAAGGCTCTCAGCAGGAGGCCATATCCACCCAGTGTGTTCAGAAAGCAATACTCCGACCTGAACCTCAGCAAGGAACAGTGTGTCCGACGTCTGCGCTTCACTAAGGATGTCCTCACTGAAATCTGCCACCTGCTGCGGCCACAACTGCAGCTTTAGAGCAGGGCAAGGGCCGCTTTGCCAGTGGTTGTGAAGGTCATGGTGGCCACAAACGTTTATTCAGCAAGCTGCTTCCAGGCTGGAGCAGGAGATATTTGCAACATCTCCCAATTTGCCATGTACTGTTGTATAAGGGAGGTAGCTGAGGCTCTGTATTCCAAGAGAGCTGAATACATTTTCTTCTCTCTGGCGGAGAAGGCACATGGCTTTGCGAAGATTGCAGGCTTCCCCATGGTGTAGGGTGCCATTTACCGCATGCACGTCGCTCACGGAGCCGCATCTAAACTCTGAGATGTAACGCAACTCAAAGGAATTCCAATCCCTCAGTGTCCAGCTGGTGTGAAACCATACTCAGCGAATCATGCTTGGTATCCTGGCAGCAGTCATGTTGCCTTCATTCTGCGGCAGTCCGCTGTGCCATCTGCGTTTGAGCCACCCTGACAAAGCAGACGGTGGCTACTGAGAGACAAGGGCTATCCATTAACAACATAGCTCCAATGCGTAATCAACGCACATGTGGGAAGCATTCATACAACAAAAGCCAACCTGCCACATGAAATATCATCGAACACACGATTGGCGTGCTGAAGCAACGCTTCCACTGCCTGGAGTGCTCTGGAGATGCCCTGCAGGACTCAACAGAGTGGGTTTCGTGGTGGTCTGCTGCATGCTGCACAACCTCTCCATCATCAGGGCACCGTCCTTGCCAGGAGCCATACGGCGACCAGCGGAGGAGGAGGAGGAGGAGAAGGAAGAGGGAGGGAGGAGGCAACCCAGACAGCCCCTTTCTGGCCGGACTGTCCATGAACGACTCATCTTGCTGCGATACCGATAAATGCAAGCCCAATTCCACATTCACCAACGGTCCCACACCTTACCTTCCCTCTGTCACTGACCATCACAGCGTCCTCTTGGCCACAATGCAAAAATAAAAGCCAAAGCAAAATAAACATTTCAAACCCAATTTATTCATGAAATCATGCCATATTGCATACAAACATAAACTAATCACCCTTGTGCATCCCCTTAGTGCCTGTTTTCCGTGTGCCTTTGCCTGTCCTAGTGCTCCTACACAGTGCTACCCCAGTGGCTGCAGCATGGCTGGCGGAGGAGACTGCAGATGACCTTGGATGATGACATCGAGAAACTCTAGGCCTAGAAGGCCCGGATTTGGACTGCATCAACTTGGTGTGGGCGGCAGCAGTCTGAGCTGGCTGGCTGACAGGCAACCACAAGGGCACTGGCTGTGTAGCAGCGGTGAGAGAACGAATGCTGACATCCTCAGAGAGGACAGCAGGTTCGTGCTCCATGGAGCCACTGCCACTCCCCCGGGGCGGAGCCTCATCCATCCTAGTAATCTGTTGGAGAACAGACTGCTGGACTGCTGTGAAACCCTGCAAGTCCTTTTGAACACTGGTAAGCACAGCCACGATGGCAGCAGTCTGAGCTTGGGTGGCAGCAGCCTGAGCCTGCATGAGAGCAGTCTGAACTTGCTTGACAGAAGTCTGAGCTTCCAATGCAGCTCCCAGGCGTTGGGTGTCTTCTGCTTGTGCTGCAATGGAAGTTGAGACATTGGCCATCATACGCTGCATCCTGGTTGGGTCCGCAAGTGTGCTAATGGAGTTGCCCATCATTTCCATGCTGGAAAGGATGGGCTCCAAGCTCTTCGCAAAGCACTGTGCCAAGTGGTTGCCAGACTACTCCATGCTCCTTGACATTGCATGCAGGCTTTCTGGCAGGTCTGCCAATGCATTAAGCATTTCATTCTGCGTACCCATCAGTGTTCTCCTGTAGCCTGCCCTATTGAAATGCGCATGTGAGTCCTCTGCAGAAGAACTCGTAGGGGAAGTGCGATGTGAGAAGGAGGATTGGATATGATGATACCATCATCTTCAATTGTTTCAGCCTCGCCACAGGCCATGGGCTCAGCGATCACCTCTCCAACGATGGCAACCACCGTCTCCTCTGTCGGGGTAAGGTCATGCAGCTGTGCCTGTCTCGCACCGGTTAGCACCTGCTGCCTCCGGTTATGCGCCAACTTGTCCTGCAAAAGAGAGGGTAGTGTGTCAGTGAGTGTTCTGCAATGTATTTGGTTGATGTGACTGTCATTGTTGAATAGCTGACAGTGCGTGCAAGCTGTGAGATGTGGGTGTGAAGCGTGCAGCAGTGCTAAGTGTATGAGGATGAGGTGAAGCTGTGAATGTGAGGTATGAGTCATGTTTGGCAGAGATTGTTGGTAGGTGAGCGATGGGGTGTGGTGCACTGAGCAGTGTGTGAGTCTAGTGGTGCAGTTGGTGGGATATGGCATTTGTAGATGAATTCACTGACCTTGACCACTCATGTGAGATCATTGAACTTTTTGCGTGCTGCATCCAGGTCGTCGGGGCTTGACGTCTGGCATTGACTGCCACGGCTACCTGCTCTCACTGCCTTCTGAGAGTTTGTCTGGAGGGCCTCCTGGCCCCCTGTGGATAGAGGACCTCTCTCCTCCTCCACCAAGGTTTCCAGTGCAGTGCCTGAGAACTGTGGAGAACGCTCTCTCCCCTGTTGCACCATTAGTCAGTCTTCTTGCAGTCAGACTCTCTTCCCCAGACACTTGCAGCACCTGCTCCAGCCAGATTGCACTACCCCCTTTAAGATGTACAGGCTGGAGATGTAAGAATCCAGTTAGAAAATATGGTGTGAGACCTGCCCTCGTCCGAGGGCAATGAGAAACGGGAAGCTATCTGAAGATGGGATGGGTTGTTTAGTTTTGATCTGTAATTGTACAAGAGATGCTCTAATCATTTGAAGTTTCATGCCAGTAATCTCCACTTTTATTTACACCATCACACTTCCTGTTCATGGTGTTAATGCTCCCTCCTTCAAATTTTGAAGTGACCAGTGGAACTAGTCTGTGAAAGCTGGCCCAATGCTTGCTCTTCATACCCTACAGATACATTGCCCAAAGCATGGAGAACTGAAGGCCAATGTTTCATGAAAATTTGGGTTCAGCTCCTCAGGAAGATAGTCATCCTGGAGCAAATCTCACATGCTTTTTGATGCAGACACAATTTAATTCTTAAATAATTTCCCCACATTGAATTGTTTCCCACCATGATTAAACTCTTAGCTCAGTTAGCCAACCTGAGAGACTCGTTAACATTCTTCATTCTGTGATTGTTTCAATTCTGTCTCACCTAGACAGAAAGACATGATCACATGACTTCTCCTAACACCAGGGCAGGCAGTAATGCTCCAGAATAATGAATGTTTTGTTATGAATTTGTGTAAATGAATTCTTTGCTCTTCTTAGAAATGTGAAGTTGTCCTTGTCAGGGAGATGATAGTCTTAGTCTTATTCTTTGTGTTCATTTACTGCTTGCGGCATGGGAGGGTCCTGATTGGTTATCTGAGTGTCCAGGGAGCTGATGTACTCTGTGACAGTTTTTGTATAACATGCACAATGGTGCTGTCTTAGGTTGAGATGTGCTGGAGCTTCCCATTGCTCTTGGTGATAGATTTCTTACATGAACTAGTGCTGCCATGTTGTAAGACAATGGCATGACGGGAAACATTTGGGAATCTTGGTGGAAATCGCCTAGTTCTGTAGTCAGTCGCTGGCTGCCTCTGGCCTGGTGAAAGTGGTTGGGCAGTGTTCGGTTAGCATTGTGAGTCTGGCAGGCTACATCATCCCATAAGTAAATTGGATTTTTTGGTGCATAAGCTTGATTTTGAAGATCAATATTTGGTACCTCAGAAATTCAGCTCTCCTTTGCCTCTAGCATGCCATTATCATCCTTTTAGTCTGAAATCTGTGTACAAAATCTCAAAGCTGTGCACCCAAACCATAAAGACCTTTGAATAAATTGAGGCTGAGAACAGTGACCATTGTTACAATTCTTTTTTTTTATTCGTTTATGGGACGTGGGCATTGCTGGCAAGGCCAGCATTTATTGCCCATCCCTAACTGCCCTTGAGAAGGTGGTGGTGAGCCACCTTCTTGAACCGCTGCAGTCCATGCAGTGAAGGTACTCCCACAGTGCTGTTAGGTAGGGAGTTCCAGGATTTTGACCCAGCCACGATGAAGGATCGGCGATATACTTGTAAGTCAGGATGGTGTGTGACTTGGAGGGGAACTTGGAGGTGGTGGTGTTCCTATATATCTGCTGCCCTTGTCCTTCTAGGTGGAAGAGGTCGCCGGTTTGAGAGGTGCTGCCGAAGAAGCCTTGGCGAGTTGCTGCAGTACATCTTGTAGATGGTACACACTGCATACACGGTGCGCCGGTGGTGGAGGGAGTGAATGTTTAAGGTGGTTGATGGGATGCCAATCAAGTGGGCTGCTTTGTCCTGGATGGTGTCGAGTTTCTTGAGTGTTGTTGGAGCTGCACTCATCCAGGCAAGCAGTGAGTATACCATCACACTCCTTACTTATGCCTTGTAGATGGTGGAAAGGCTTTGGGGAGGTAGGAGTGAGACACTCGCCACAGAATACCTAGCCTCTGACCTGCTCTTGTTGCCACAGTATTTATGTGGCTGGTCCAGTTAAGTTCCTGGTCAATAGTGACCCCCAGGATGTTGATGGTGGGGAATTCAGCGATGGTCATGCTGTTGAATGTCGGGGAGGTGGTTAGACGCTTGCTTGTTGGAGATTGTCATTGCCTGACACTTGTGTGGCGCGAATGTTACCTGCCACTTATCAGCCCAAGCCTGAACGTCGTCCAGGTCTTGCTGCATGCGGGCATAGACTGCTTCATTATCTGAGGAGATGTGAATGGTGCTGTACACTGTGCAGTCATCAGCGAACATCCCCATTTCTGACCTTATGTTGGAGGGAAGGACATTGATGAAGCAGCTGAAGGTGGTTGGGCCTAGGACACTGCCCGGAGGAACTCTTCCAGTGATGTCCTGGGGCTGAGATGATTGACCTTCAACCACCACAACCATCTTCCTTTGAACATTATCTTAGGGTGGACATGGAGAGATCTTTTCAACTTATGGATGAGTCCAGAACAAGGGGGAATATATATATAAGATAGCCACTAACAGTTCAAATAAGTAATTTAGAAGTGTAGAATTCGCAATATATCGCGATTTTGTTAATAAGGAGAAAACACAGAGTTTCGTTCAAACAGCTTTTATTTCAGCAGAATGCTGGCAGGTTTAAAGTGGACACAAGCAGCCTGTAAAATGGCCGCCGCACCTCGTGACAGAACATTCTAGACTTTTCAACAGGCAGACAAGATGGCGTTCCAATAAACATTTGTGCAAGATCGATTAAGAGTCAGCACAGTGAAGATAATACACGAGACATTATGGGTTTGCAGTATACACATAGATACTGAAATCGGTCTCCCAGGTACAAAGGAAAGCCATTGTACCGAGTAATCAAGGGCCCATCCAAAAGACATTAATATGTAAAATCCCAACGACTCTACGATGAGAGAGCCGTTAGCAGGTAGTTATACAGGACACTTGGAAGCCCCAAACCCCTCCAGGGAGAACACCGACCGATTTAACAATGGGAGAAATATTAACAGGTACTCAGACATTTACGAGTAGCCCCGAAACCCATTAAGAACGGAGATCACCCATACAAGACATTTGAGCGCCAGACCCTAAACAAAAGAATGGACATTATAGTTGGGCGGGAAACGGAAGATTTTGCACTATAATTGCAGGCTCCAAACCGTCCATTCTCTCTCTTGCTGCTCTTATCATCGTGGCTGCTCCTGTGTACTCGTAGTTGGGCTTCTGCTTGCCTGTTGCCTCTTCTGAAAAGACTGTTGAACTTTCTGATCCGTTCGGATCTACCTCGTGTCGCGTAACGAAGACCTATATTGGTAACCGGTATCGGAACCAAAAGGCCCGAGAAGAGATGAGATGAGATGAGATGAGAAGAGAGGAAGACCATATCCATCGCCACGGTCAGTAAATCCCGACCGCGCCTGTAGGTCGATTAGCCAAGTTTTCCTCGCCAGGAAGACTTCTTCGAACTTATAACGAAACATATTGCATCGATGATAACTGGACTGTGCCCAAAGTAACTGGAATGTGAAAGCCACCAATACAGATCTTCATCACAGCAGACGTTCCAGCCTGCTAGCCGGAGCAGCAGAAGCAAGTAAACAAGTGGGACCAGGAGATCTCCTGACCGACACGTGGGTGCTGCGGTGAAAAACATCCGATCAGCTATTCGGAATTTCTCCGAGTTATCACGAGTGGTGAGCATGAGTCTCGAGATCCTCCGAATCTAGTTTAGGATAGATATTGATAGGGGAGGGTTTAAGTTTTAAGGATAACTGTAATGTGTGCCCCCATTTATGATGTGTTGTTCGTTCCTCGTTTCCCTGAAATCAGTTACATAACTGCGTGTAAGATTGTACTGTCATTAATCTGTGCTTATGACATGTATTTTGTAATCTTAAGTATTATGCAATAAAGATTTTCCATTTCGTACCATTCAACCGAGTCTACCTGAGTTTCATCTCCATTACTGCTCTCGCATCTAAGTCCAGTGTCTAGAACCGTAAGGGCGAGTGATTCGAACCACTCACAGGTGTGTCTAGTGTTCCCAGACTGGCTGGAGACCAGAACAGGCAACAAGGCCTAGACCCGCACTGACATACAGGCTGCACAGAGCCGCGTGAATCTCACAGGCTGCGAGACACGCAGGGTCAGAATCCCTTACAGAAGGAATATCTTTGCACAGAGTGTGGTGAGAATGTGGAACTCACTGCCACATGGAATGGTTGAAGCAAATATCATTGACCCATTCAGTGACAGGATTCATGCATACATGAGTGAGATGGGGATAGAAGGGTTCAGGGGGCAGGGTAGGAAATGATAATTAGATTGGGAGGAGGCTCATGTGTATAAACACCGGCACAGGCCAGTTGGGCCAAATGGCCTGTTTCTGTGCTGTAGATTCAATGGGCCAGATTCTGCTGGAAAAAATGACGGCATCTGAATGACGCACAGCGTTATTACTATACAGATTGGACAGGAACTTGTGGCAAGGAAAAGATACATCGTGAATTGCGAAGCATCACAAGCTGCTGGCCAATTTGCACCGCTCCCCCTTTAGCTTTGCCAAAACAGCATCACTCACTTAACCTCCCTGTGATTTTCATGAAGTTTCTGCATTTGCACATTGATTGGCCACAGAAAGGTAAGTCTATGCCTGCGTAATACCCTTTTAACAATGTGATACTTTTTAATGATTGCCAATCAACCTCTTTCCCAGAAAGTAAACAGTTAAAAGTGTGGAGACTCATTCCTTCAGGTTGTCAATTGTTTTAGGAGATATTAAAAATGTCATTTTTTTTCTTACATTCCCTATTTGTTTCTTTGCCCTCTCTCTTTTAATCCAATCTTTTATTTTATTTAATTCTCTTTCTGTGCCTGATTTGACATTGAATTCACCACTCTAATTCACCCTCCTACTCAGTCCTTCCTGTTTATTTCTCAATCCTTAAAACACGTTGGTTAAGGAGATAGACTGTTTGTCCCATTGTTCACCAAGGTCCCAGATGCCCTGGTTGCTTTCGTGGGCGTTGCTGTTAAGTTAATTTTTGCAATGTTCTACCAGGGTGTTTGCAACCCAGAGCTCGTAGATTCCTGTTTGCATGTTTCTAATAGTGATTAGGAAATTTTTGTTCAGCTTTCAACATTCTGCGAGTAGGGCACTGTGGTTGGTTAGAGCTCCGAGCATCCCTGATTTTAATCGCTCAACCATTGGTAGCCGTGCCTTCAGCTGCCAAGACCCCGCCTCTCTACCTCTCATTCCTTCTTTAAGATGTTTGTTAAAATCTACCTTTGACCAAGCTTTTGGTCATCTGCCCCACTATCTCCTTATGTGACTCGGCGTTAAATTTTGTTTTATAACACTCCTGTGAAGCGCCTTGGGACGTTTTACGATGTTAAAGGTGCGATATAAATACAAGCTGTTGTTGTTGGAACTGGTTTTGTTTTGTTTGGCCTCAGAAGGTTCAGCTCTCCTTTGTTACTTGCCATTATGACCTTTTAGGCTGAAAGCCATGTACAAATTCTCAAAGATACGCACACAGACCATACGGGCCTTCAGCTGACTTGGTTCTGAAGGCAGTAGAGCTAGAATTCTGTGAGCCCTATCGAGCGTCTGTCCTTGCTATTTTGTTCTGGGCTGATTGATCTGTTTGTAGTTCAGGTAATGGCAGGTGGCTGAAGGGGTTTGCCCGCGGAGTCCCTTGGGGCATCTGCCTGTGTGTGGCTTGCCATCGCCATCATAGTGTTGCTGTTCCCAAACTAGGGCTGTTGCTGTCACATTTGGGGGCTGTGCATCATACTCCTTCTGGTGGCATTATTTTGGGCAATGGCTGCTGCATCTGGGGCCTGGCTGTCCTGCTTACTCTTAGAATATGGTGGAGGTCCACAGGGTACACCTCAGCTAGTGGTTTTCCGAGTAGGGGTGCAGCCAGTTGGGAGGCTGTGGATTGCCTTAAATGAAAAATAAGGGGCTGACTAGAGACACGGTGTTCATTAGGTCCAGTTCATCAATTCTTCTGGTTTCCTAAGCGCATCTCAGCCTGGGAGCCTTGTGTAAGACAAAGTTAATTAATTCCAAATTACCAAATGATTCCATTTTAATAGCACTAAATGGCCACTTTGCTGTGTTACATTCATTTGTTAATTCAAATCATTAGACAATTGTGGTTTTAGTGGAACAAACAAGTATGAATGATCAGTCGTAGACTGTATTGAGTGAGACTGTGCCTTACTTGCCTCCTCACCTCCAAACTCTTTTGGGGAGATCCCCAAATTATTATATTTTTTTAAAACAGAATTTGTTGATGCCCAGAGTGGGGAATGTTTTTTTTTGAATATGACTTTAACTCAGGACATCTCGGATTAAAATAGGATAAAGGCTCATCCAGAACAGATCCAGATTTTTACTTATTATCTCAGTGAAACTCTTGGCTTAAAGAAAACCACAAGGAATGTTTCACAACTATCAGCACCATTAGTCACCTGTAATATAATGCATTATGAAAATGGATCATGGCAACAAATGTCATTATTTACAAAAATTGTTCCACAGCGATGACCAAGAGGAAATGGTATTTTTGGTAAACAAATATTGAATTGATGGATATTTTCACAGGTAATGGAGAGAGAAGAGCTGGGGCAGTGGCTATGGTCTGATTCTATCATTGCTCAGTAATCTGTATCGCTGTCCGAGTGCAGTGAGTAAGAGACAGCAGGAAAGAGAACGAAAGAGAAACATTGTCCACCATCATACACAGGCAGAATGAAAACCATCGTCGTCATCCTTGCTGCAGTCCGGATTCTCCACTGTTCTGGTAAGCACTGATGTGTCATTCCACATTCTTCCAAAATGATTTCAAACTAAACATTCATTTTACTTCATTCCTCGTGTATTTTTGTTTTTCCAAAAAAGTTTAACAAATTTGAATTTTGTTGCTTTGTTGCGTTACTGAACTCCGAGCGGGTCAGTTTAACTTGGGGCGATTGTGTAAAATGGGAGATTTCGGATTGGCCGCCCATTGTACACCTCACCCAATTTAAATTTTCCACTGATTTCAATGGAAACAAACATGGGGAGAGATTTATAACAGATGGCCAATCCGATATTGCTCGTTTTACACAATCGTCAGAAGTCAAAATTATCGCCCTGGTGTTTGACAGCATCTTGAAGCCAATTTCTGGAAGAGGCCCAACCAAATTCTGGGACATAAGAATCCTGAGGCAAGTCTGACCAGAATTTGTGGAAATTTAGATCTCCATATGATATTTGTAAATCTGCCCTCAATGTAATGAATATTTTTAAGGCTGGATTTTCCTCCACTATACTGCCTGAGCTTAGATGCTAAAGCAGCGGAAAATCAAGGAAAATTGGGCAAGGAGGCCAGCACTGCATTCCCGCCTCCACCGACATTCTCTTCCCTCGACCCAGCAGGGAAGGCGGTCGGCTGCTACCTCATTACCCACCACATGTAAATAACGGTAGGGAGGCGGGGCCTGGCAACAAGCTCGATTTCCCTGCCTTGAGCCAGTACTGCCACTGACCACTGGGTAGCGATAGTCCCTGGGCCAGCAGTGGAGGGCCTGTTGTTGCTCCTTTTGGAGGGAGAGGTGTGTGGCAGGAATAAACACCTCTTCCTCTACTCCAGACCCACACCTGACGTAGGTCTCTGCTCAACTTGAGTGCTAAAAAGACAACTACTCCTCACATCTAAGTGGTCTTCTCTTGACCTACTGCAGCACCACCTGATTTCTCTCTTCAGCAGTGGCAGTCTCCATCTTAGTGGCAGTGGTTGGTGGCCCTAGAAAAGGTTCAGCGGAGGGCCCTGAAAATGAAACCTCATTTAAGGGCCCATAGTTACCAAGATAGACTAAGTGAGCTGGGGATTTTTGCTTCAGAAGAGTGTAGACTTCAAGCAGATTTGATTGCGGTCTTTAAAATAATGAAAGGATTAGACTCAATCCAAGAGGTTCGGCTCTTCACGCTAAATAGGTTAGAGAGGACAAGGGGATATTAGTATAAGTTATGCAAGCATCTACAAAGGAACTAGGTTAGATTCTAGGAAGTACTTCTTTTCTCAGAGCGTGGACGTGAATAAGTTGCCAAGACGTGCTGTGAGTACAGATTCAAAAGGGAGCTTTACAAATTTCTGAGCTAACATATAGAAGGTAGGTGGGTCACTGGGAGTTGTGCAACAGACATCATGGTTTCCTGGAGCTGGTTTGATCACCTTTTGGGATTGGAAAGGAATTTCCTGACTTGGCATCAGCTTGGCATCCTGACTTGGCATCAGCCCCTGGATTTTTGCCTCTCCCAGGATTAAGTGGCAGTGAGGATGGGGTTAAAGTTGTGCATAAGTTACACAGCGCCAAAATAGGACAGGTTGGATGGTCTTTACCCGTCTTTTCTCGTGTGTTTTGTATTCCACCCCTCATAGACAATGACCTCTGACCCAGGAAGTCAGGTCAGAGTCAGGGCAGTAGGCGGAAGTCATGGTAGGAGGAAGGAAATCGAGTCCTGTATCTCCTAGTAAGTGGATCCTACGCACTGAAAATACTGGATTTCCTCTTTTCAGATTAGACTTTAAAATTAACCACTGCAGATTTTCCTCTCTCATTCTGCCTGATTTTGGGCAGATCTGGGTGATGGCAAAGGAAAATTGGGCATGAAGGAATTCTGCCGGATCCATGCCACCAATTGCCATCTGCAGCATTTGCCACCAGAAGTGATGGGGAAAACTGTTTGATAAAGGAAAACAGGGAAGAAATGGAGGCGAGAAAATTCACAATGGGGTGAAATTAGGCCTTAATCTCTGCAAGCAGGGAATTACAGAGTATGGGGGGCTCTGGTTTTGATCAAAAAGGTAGTCAAAATATACTAATAGTGCACCACTATGCTCTTTCATTCAGGACAATCTCTTAATGAAACAGCAGATGATTCCATTAATAAGCTGAATGAAGACTGTACATTCACTAATCTCCTTACCGTGACCAGATATGAACTAACAGGAGTGAGTACCACCAAACCTAATGAAATTCAACATTCTTTTCTCTCATTTAGTGAAATTCAATCTTTCAATACCATAAGACTCTTGAATCTTTTCTGTTGACATCAAAGCAATTGAAATCTTTTCTGTATGGTGAGAATAAATTAAAGTAAAAATATTTTAACGTATGAAACGGTAGAAAGTAGTCATTTGCAGTGAGTTTTAGAAGGCCCCAATCCTCACTGTTTGAACTGACACCGACAGAAGCAGGGAACTGCTCTGTTTTGAATTGTAAAAATGTCTACATTCTAGCCCTGATTTTCCAATGTCCTCCCGGTTACATAGAGCCTTGTAGGCAGTTTGCGTACGTCAGGAAATCGGGCGCGTGCCCTTGCACTCCTGATTCTTCGTGTGCCTGATTATCTACAGGCAATTTTTGGGGGGAATGAGAAACTCCCTCACTGCAGCTGGGCACAGATACAATGACGACCATGACATCAGCCGGGTCACTGTGGATGCTGAAGCAGCGATTCTGTTGCTGGGGCAATCCAGGTAAGGTGTCAGAAATCCTTACTGTCTGTTGCATGCTGCCCAATTTAACCATTCAAAGAGGGATGAGTATACAACTGGAGAATGAGGATGACAGCGGGGCAGCAGCCCTATATGAAGATGGGCAGGAAGAAGAGCAGGGAGAGATGAAGGGCTACGATATTCAGGCAGGGACAGTGGTCTAAAACTTCCAGTACCTCCAGTGAGCAACATCTACTCCCATCGACCATCTTTCAACAAGTCATGATCTCCCACACAGTGGAGGTCCCACACAAAGCACTGAAACTGACCTGTCACATTCCCCCACTAACAGCAATATAAATAACAAAAGGGGAAAATATAATCTCAAACTTCATTACAGTGCCTATAGAAGAGCAATCTTTCACCTACACCCACGCTTCCCTTTGGTGGCTGCGCAAGGTGAGCTCGATCTACTTCTTAATTGTAAACAAATTGCTCCCTGAATATGAGCAACAACTGTGACTGCAGGTAGATGTGAGTTGCTATGAGCCTCCTAGGATGAAATTGAGAGGTCGCACAACACCAGGTTATAGTCCAACAGTTTTATTTGAAATCACAAGCTTTCGGAGCTATCGATTGCTCCTTCCTCAGGTGAAGTAAATTGGATACAGAATCGCCAGAGCATATATAGATGGAAAACATATATATGCTTTGGCGATTCTGTATCCAATTTACTTCACCTGAGGAAGGAGCAATCGATAGCTCCGAAAGCTTGTGATTTCAAATAAAACTGTTGGACTATAACCTGGTGTTGTGCGACCTCTCAATTTTGTCCACCCCAGTCCAACACCGGCATCTCTGCATCATGACCTCCTAGGATGGCCATGGTAGGGAACAGAGATAAAAACACAGAAAGGGGGGGAAGGGGGAGAAAAACACAGACAGGGGGCTATGAGAGAGAAAAACACTGCAGACCCACTGCTCGCCTCGCTGACCCTGGCGAGGTTTCCCGACGTCGGGAAGGCCGCAGTTCTGTTCGTAAAATGGGGATAAGCCTGTTAACAGGCAGTTAAGTGTCTGTAATCCCCTGCCCGCCTTGAGGAGACGGGTCCCAGCGCGAGTCGGGAACCCGCCTCCTGGGAAGATGGCACGGAGGCCGGTTGGTGGCGGGTTTGGTGCCCGCTCCCAGTTTCTGCCATTTTCCCGGCAGTCCCGCCCCCAAACCTGCCTCCCCAGGGCTGGCAAAATTCACCCCGAAAGCACAGAAAGGGGGAGGGAACAGAGATAAAAACACAGAAAGGGGGAGGGGAACAGGGATAAAAACACAGAAAGGGGGAGAGGAACAGAGAGAAGAACATTGAAAGAGGGGAACAGAGTGGGAGAAAGGAGGAGAGCAATTGATATATGAAGAGAGTACTGGAAAGAAAAAGGGAGCGAGTAAATGATCCATGCAAGGATTAACTGGATTGGGAATTAACAGAGAGAATGAGAAAAACACAGAGTAAAGTGGAGGGTAATAGACAGAAAGGATGGAGTAGCATGGGAATGGGGCTGGATTTCCTGTCTTTGCGAGAGGAAATATTGCTTTATTATCTCTGTTGTTTCTTCGTGAACACTTCTGTTACAACCCCAAGGAAAGAGCAACAGAGAGAGAGAAGGATAAAGAGGCAGAGTCGCAGAGACTCGAGGATCGAGTGACAGATATAGCTATTTCCACTGACTTCAGTGAGCTGAGTGAACCATACATGAATAGAATTGGGAACCCCTGGATAATGTGTCAATGTTGTGTCCCTGGAATTTAAAATAAAGCGGTTGATGAATAGAATATGGAAATGCACCACAGATAGCACGATTTTGCAAATCAAACTTCTGAATTTTGCAGGGCGATTCAAACCCCCAGCAACATTGAATAAATGCCGGCCCCTCCATTTTTGTTTAACCTCCCGCTCCCTCCATGCCTCCCCGTAAATATCGGAGCCATTATATTTCCAAAAGTAATTTCCAGGTTCATTAAACACAGAGCCAGTCATGGGCCTGTAGAACCCAGAGCCACTCAAGCCTAGAGCGCTGTGTGTGTAATTAACGTGTATTCAATATGGCACAGAGTATTTGCAGGCCAATGATCCTAGCCTAATTGTGCTGAGATCATGTCCACTGGTGACCTGTGGCATTGATCTTTCTCTGGTCACTTTCAGGTCATTTTATATGAATGGGCCCAGCAGACACTCATGCTACAAGGGCCACATCTCGGGAACCTATCATGCCTGGCACAACTTGCTGGATCTGGGAAGGGGAGAGTGTGCCGGTTCCTCTCCCAGAAATACTTTGCGGCCCCCAGAAATCCCCATCGTAATGGGGTTAAATAAGAGAAGGCTCTATTTCACCTGGCTAACACATTCATTTCTCTCTCTGAGTCCTGGACAATATGCAGCCTGACTTCAGTGAAACTGACAGCTGTGTTCTTTACCAAGCAAGCGAAGCTTTCATTCAAGTCCATTATTTTAGTCTTCTTTAAAACAAGTTTCAAAAGTCCAAAATCCTTCACACTTCCGGCAACTCCTGTCGGAAAAGAAAAAAAAGTCTTGCATTTCTATAGCACATTTCACGACCTCAGGACGCCCCAAAGCGTTTTACAGCCAATGAAGTACTTTTGAAGTGTAGTCACTGTTGTAATGTAGGAAACATGGCAGCCAATTTGACCAGCTGACTCTTTTAGTGATGCTGGTTGAGGGATAAATATTGGCCAGGACACTGGGGATAACTCCTCTGCTCTTCTTCGAAATAGTGCCACGGGATCTTTTACGGCTACCTGAGAGAGCAGACAGGGCCTTGGTTTAACGTCTCATCCGAAAGACAGTGCAGCACTCCCTCAGTACTGCAATGGATTTTTGTGCTCAAGTCTTTGGAACAGAGCTTGAACACAGATCCTTTACACTCAGATGTGAGAGAGCTACCAACTAAGCCATGGCTGACACTTTTTGCTGTTTTTTGGATGAGATATTAAACCAAGGCCTCATCTGCTCTCTCAGGTGGATTTAAAAGTTCCCATAGCACTATTTGAAGAAGAGCAGGGGAGTTTTCCTGGTGTCCTAGCCAACATTTATTTCTCATCCAACATCACTAAAACAGACATTTATTTCAATGCTGCTGGTGGGACTTTGCTGTGCACATGATTGGGTGCTATTTTTCCCTAATTTACAATAGTGACTACACTTCAAAAATACATCTTTGACTTTGAAGCATTTTGGGACGTGTCGGGGGTGGTGTTTTTGTGACAGCTTTACCTCTGACTTCTGAGCGGTTCGAATCGCTCCCACTCCCTTGGTTCTAGACCGTGGACTTATTTGGGGGTTGTGATACAAAAGGTGTAGCAGACAACTGAGTTTGATGAAAGAACTTCAATCTTTATTAAAAGGTAAGACACAAATAATAACACCCTTATCACTCTAAAGGTGGGGAACACTTCGGTACAAGCGAGGGAAATTACAGTAGAACAATACTTCACCCCTCCCAACCCCACTTTACTAGTGAAGTTAGGTTTTGAAGGACCAGGGATAATGCTCACCAATCCTGTGACAGTTGGGCTAATTCGCGGTTTTGGGGTTCGCTGTTTATGGCGGTTAGTGTCTGTCGTACCCCGTACGCGGTAGAGGACATCACCTGGGTCTCTGGTCAGTCTTCGCGAGTCCGCTGATGCGGTAGGATGTCGTTATGGATTTATCTGGTGAGTACCCAATTTCTTTAGTTGAGCAGTAGGGCTTAGAGTCTTTGGGGAAAATCTTACCCATGGGTAAGTCAGGAGTAATTTGTAGTGTGGAAACTTTGCGATTCTTCGGGTTTTCTTCCCTGGAGTTGATCTTTGTTGGTCGCGGTGACCTGCGATAACCCGGTCAGTTGGGGGTAATGCGCGGTTGTTGGTTTCGTGAGGCCTTTGGTTTCCGCGATGGCTTTAGGCCTTGGTTGGTGTGTCGGCCGACCTCGTGGAGCCGTCTGTGACTGGTTGCTGCTTGTTGATCTGGGTGACTGTGTTGGGGCTGTTGTTGGAGGTCCGTTGAGGTGGTATCTTCACGAGCTGGACTCAGGTGTGACTGAGTGGTGAGCGATGCCGACTCGCTTCCAGCTCGGGCCTTCTTCTTCTTGGTCTCTCCTCCTTCTGATGACCACCAGTTGCGACTGACTGCTCGGCCCAACGACTTTGAACTGTGGTGTTTCTCTCTCTTCTTGCTGCTGCTGGTGTGTGCTTGGTGGGCCTTCAATTATACAGAATTGAAGTGGACTTATCTACCCGCCAAATCTGTTCAGTTCATTGTCTAGTTTTGGCGGGCTCGTAAATCGGTAACCATTTACTAGCACGTTAACTGGGTTTCAACAGGCCTTCAATCTCACCCATTGAATATGGCCTTATCTACCCGCCAAATCTGTTCAGTTCATTGTCTGAATTTGGCGGGCCTGCTACCAGTAACTGATCTAAGTGTCAAATGGGTTTTGGGATGGTTTGCATCCTGTCGATCTCCTTGGCTGATTGCTGGTGATTGGTTTTGTGTTCCTAGACTGATCTATAGTCTAGTCCTGGGTGCTCTGTATTATGCATGTTTCTTGATGGGCCCTGTAATCGGTTTGATGGGACCTGTTGTTTTGGATGGGACTGTCTTCTCCTAGGGTCTATTGTCAAAATGTTAATGCTTGCTGGGGCTTTGAGTGAGGTCATCCCGGTTCCCCAGACACTGCAATTAACTGCAATACCCAAAAACTGCTTTTACAGAGGTCGAACCCAACTTCCTTCACAGCCTTTTCTCCCTTTACAGGCCCAGACATGTTTTTAAAATGTCCAAACTTGGTTTTTGGTCTTACAGTCCTTAGGTTAGGCTCAAATACAATATTGTCACTCTGTGGTAGTTCCAAAGTCCTTTTTCCTTAGCTTTTGGGGATCTGCAAATATTGGAAACCATACAGACGTCCCGATATCGAAACATAGAAACATAGAAAAATAGGAGCAGGAGTAGACCATTCGGCCCTTCGAGCCTGCTCCCCCATTCAATATGATCATGGCTGATCCTCTATCTCAATACCATATTCCCCCTCCCTCCCCATATCGTGAAAAGCACTTTATAAATGCAAGTTTTTTCTTTAAAAGGTTCCAGTTCAATCTCATGTCTCTAATCAGTCCCAATGTCTCCAGTATCAGGCCTAAGATCTATCATTTGTGTCTCCATATTTTCAAATTTTAGGTCCATCCAGGTTTTACAGATGACAAACCTGGTCAAGTTGTTCTTTATCTTGGGTGGGGCATTAGTGCAGACGCAGGGATTGTGTGTCGGAATTATGCATAGTAGGCAGATTGTGACATTAATTAGCGTGCAACGGTGATTTGACACCAGCGCTGCCATTTTGGAGCTCAACGCTCCAGCTAATGCCCTCGCTTAAACTTGCACAGCTCAGCACACGATCAGCAGCAGGAAGGACCTCCCACCAGCGCTATTTAAAGGTATCATCAACTACTTACAGGCTAGTTGCTGATTGATTTCTACTGGCTGTTGCTGAGTTTCTAGAAGTGTTTGGTGGTTTCTAGAGTTCTTTAAAGTTGCTGAAATCTACAGTGAGTGGTGTGGCAGGTGCTGAAGGACTTTGTCGTGACTTCAAAGATTCTGCACAGACCACTTGCTCTCAGACATGGGTCCAGTAGTAGGCATTCCACTTGGCCTACAGCTTGACAGGGAGAATGAGCAGAGGCAGCACAGAACACGACAAGCTGCGGGAAGTGTGTGGAGGTGGAGGGGGAGAAAGGCTCTCAGCAGAAGGCCATATCCACCCAGACTGTTCAGAAAGCAATACTCTGACCTGAAGCCTCAGCAAGGAACAGTGTGTCCGACGTCTGCGCTTCACTAAGGATGTCCTCACTGAAATCTGCCACCTGCTGCGGCCACAACTGCAGCCTTAGAGCAGGGCAAGGGCCTCTTTGCCAGTGGTTGTGAAGGTCACGGTGGCCACAAACTTTTATGCAGGAAGCTGCTTCCAGGCTGGAGCAGGAGATAATTGCACCATCTCTCAATTTGCCAAGCACTGTTGTATAAGGGAGGTAGCTGAGGCTCTGTATTCCAAGAGAGCTGAATACATTTCCTTCTCTCTGGCAAGAGAGCAGCAGGCAGAGCGAGCACACGGCTTTGCGAAGATTGCAGGCTTCCCCATGGTGTAGGGTGCCATTTACTGCATGTACGTCGCTCACGGAGCCACATCTAAACTCTGAGATGTACCGCAAACGAAAGGAATTCCAATCCCTCAATGTCCAGCTGGTGTGAAACCATACTCAGCGAATCATGCTTGGTATCCTGGCAGCAGTCATGATGCCTTCATTCTGCGGCAGTCCGCTGTTCCATCTGCGTTTGAGCCACCCTGACAAAGCAGACGGTGGCTACTGAGAGACAAGGGCTATCCATTAACAACATAGCTCCAATGCGCAATCAACGCACATGTGTGAAGCATTCATACAACAAAAGCCAACCTGCCACATGAAATATCATCGAACACACGATTGGCGTGCTGAAGCAGCGCTTCCGCTGCCTGGAGTGCTCTGGAGCAGCCCTGCAGTACTCAACAGAGCGGGTTTCATGGTGGTCTGCTGCATGCTGCAGAACCTCTCCATCATGAGGGCACCGCCCTTGCCAGGAGCCATACGGCGACCAGCGGAGGAGGAGGAGGAGGAGGAGAAGGAAGAGGAAGGGAGGAGACAACCCAGACAGCCCCTTTCTGGCCGGACTGTTCATGAACGACTCATCTTGCTGCGATACCGATAAATGCAAGCCCAATTCCACATTCACCAACGGTCCCACACCTTACCTTCCCTCTGTCACTGACCATCACAGCGTCCTCTTGGCCACAATGCAAAAATAAAAGCCAAAGCAAAATAAACATTTCAAACCCAATTTATTCATGAAATCATGCCATATTGCATACAAACATAAACTAATCACCCTTGTGCATCCCCTTAGTGCCTGTTTTCCGTGTGCCTTTGCCTGTCCTAGTGCTCCTAATTGAGAGGTCGCACAACACCAGGTTATAGTCCAACAGTTTTATTTGAAATCACAAGCTTTCGGAGCTATCGATTGCTCCTTCCTCAGGTGAAGTGGCTGTGCTTAGCAGTGTTCAAAAGGTCTTGCAGGGTTTCACAGCAGTCCAGCAGTCTGTTCTCCAACAGATTACCAGAATGGATGACGCTCCGCCCCGGGGGAGTGGCAGTGGCTCCATGGAGCACGAACCTGCTGTCCTCTCTGAGGATGTCAGCATTCGTTCTCTCACCGCTGCTACACAGCCAGTGCCCTTGTGGTTGCCTGTCAACCAGCCAGCTCAGACTGCTGCCGCCCACACCAAGATGGTTCACCTGAGGAAGGAGCAATCGATAGCTCCGAAAGCTTGTGATTTCAAATAAAACTGTTGGACTATAACCTGGTGTTGTGCGACCTCTCAATTTTGTCCACCCCAGTCCAACACCGGCATCTCCGCATCATGACTAGTGCTCCTACACAGTGCTACCCCAGTGGCTGCAGCATGGCTGGCGGAGGAGACTGCAGATGACCTTGGATGATGACATTGAGAAACTCTAGGCCCGGCTTTGGACTGCACCATCTTGGTGTGGGCGGCAGCAGTCTGAGCTGGCTGGCTGACAGGCAACCACAAGGGCACTGGCTGTGTAGCAGCGGTGAGAGAACGAATGCTGACATCCTCAGAGGGAACAGCAGGTTCGTGCTCCATGGAGCCACTGCCACTCCCCCGGGGCGGAGCGTCATCCATTCTAGTAATCTGTTGGAGAACAGACTGCTGGACTGCTGTGAAACCCTGCAAGTCCTTTTGAACACTGGTAATCACAGCCACGATGGCAGCAGTCTGAGCTTGGGTGGCAGCAGCCTGAGCCTGCATGAGAGCAGTCTGAACTTGCTTGACAGAAGTCTGAGCTTCCAATGCAGCTCCCAGGCGTTGGGTGTCTTCTGCTTGTGCTGCAATGGAAGTTGAGACATTGGCTATCATACGCTGCATCCTGGTTGGGTCCGCAAGTGTGCTAATGGAGTTGCCCATCATTTCCATGCTGGAAAGGATGGGCTCCAAGCTCTTCGCAAAGCACTGTGCCAAGTGGTTGCCGGACTACTCCATGCTCCTTGACATTGCATGCAGGCTTTCTGGCAGGTCTGCCAATGCATTAAGCATTTCATTGTGCGTACCCATCAGTGTTCTCCTGTAGCCTGCCCTATTGAAATGCGCATGTGAGTCCTCTGCAGAAGAACTCATAGGGTAAGTGGGATGTGAGAAGGAGGATTGGATATGATGATACTATCATCTTCAATTGTTTCAGCCTCGCCACAGGCCTTGGGCTCAGCGATCACCTCTCCAACGATGGCAACCACCGTTTCCTCTGTCAGGGTAAGGACACGCAGCTGTGCCTGTGCTAGGTGTATGAGGATGAGGTGAAGCTGTGAATATGAAGCTGTGAATGTGAGGTATGAGTCATGTTTGGCAGAGATTGTTGGTAGGTGAGCGATGGGGTGTGGTGCACTGAGCAGTGTGTGAGTCTAGTGGTGCAGTTGGTGGAATATGGCATTTGTAGATGAATTCACTGACCTTGACCACTCATGTGAGGTCATTGAACTTTTTGCGTGCTGCATCCAGGTTGTCGGGGCTTGACGACTGGCATTGACTGCCACGGCTACCTGCTCTCACTGCCTTCTGAGAGTTTGTCTGGAGGGCCTCCTGGCCCCCTGTGTATAGAGGACCTCTCTCCTCCTCCACCAAGGTCTCCAGTGCAGTGCCTGAGAACCGTGGAGAACACTCTCTCCCCTGTTGCACCATTAGTCAGTGTTCTTGCAGTCAGACTCTCTTCCCCAGACACTTGCAGCACCTGCTCCAGCCAGATTGCATGTCCCATTTAAGATGTGCAGGCAGGAGATGTAAGAATCCAGTTAGAAAATATGGTGTGAGACCAGACCTCGTCCTAGGGCAATGACAAACGGGAAGCTATCTGAAGATGGGATGGGTTGTTTAGTTTTGATCTGTAATTGTACAAGGGATGCTCTAATCATTTGAAGTTTCATGCCAGTAATCTCCACTTTTATTTACACCATCACACTTCCTGTTCATGGTGTTAATGCTCCCTCCTTCAAATTTTGAAGTGACCAGTGGAACTAGTCTGTGGAAGCTGGCCCAATGCTTGCTCTTCAAACCCAACAAATACATTGCCCAAAGCATGGAGAACTGAAGGCCAATGTTTCATGAAAATTTGGGTTCAGCTCCTCAGGAAGATAGTCTTCATGGAGCAAATCTCACATGCTTTTTGATGCAGACACAATTTAATTCATAATAGCCCAGAAATTCGCCTCTCTGGCTTGCCGCGGGGGTAAGGATCGCGCGCGCTCTTACCTACCGCGCCTGCCGTTTTGTTTTGGGCCCACGGGAACTTCGGGTCCTGGGCCTCTCCCAACTGCCGGCGCACAGTGCTTGCGTGTCCCAGGGGCGCAGTTAGTGCGATGCATCCCTTGGGATCACGTGGGCCATGGAGAGCCAATGGCAGCAGACCATCTTTCATTCATAGATTTGACAGGATCTGTCAAATCTGTGAATTGAAATCGGCCCCAAAAGAACAGCTAAACTTAAAATAAATTTTAAAAAAAACCATCACATTTATAAAATAACTATAGTTAAATAAATTAACCAGTTTAAAGAAAAATACTTTTTAAAAGTGATAAAAATAGACTTACCTTTCTTTAAAGTATCTAAAAAAGATAAACCTGTTGAAATTTTTTTTTAATTGTACTTAATTAACTACTTACCTTGTTGAAAACGGGTCTTGCGCCTCCTTTTTAATAGCGTAGTTTCTTCAATACTCTACCTCTACCACGCACGCGGTTCACCTAGGAACCGCCCCCTTCACCAGATCGGAAGTTCCGGTTTCCCACGCATGCGCAGTGCATGCAGGAAACCGGCACTTCGGGACGTCTTACGGGTGAGTACACACTGTGTACTCACACGGGAAGGGCCGAATTTTTGGCCCATAATTTCCCCATATTGAATTGTTTCCCACCATGATTGAACTCTTAGCTCAGTTAACCAACCTGAGAGACTCACTAACATTCTTCATTCTGTGATTGTTTCAATTCTGTCTCACCTAGGCAGAAAGACATGATCACATGACTTCTCCTAACACCAGGGCAGGCAGTAATGCCCCAGAATAATGAATGTTTTGTTATGAATTTGTGTAAATGAATTCTTTGCTCTTCTTAGAAATGTGAAGTTGTCCTTGTCAGGGAGTTGATAGTCTCAGTCTTATTCTTTGTGGTCGTGTACTGCTTGCCGCATGGTTGGGTCCTGATTGGATACCTGAGTATCCAGGCAGCTGATGTCCTCTGTGACAGTTTTTGTATAACATGCACAATGGTGCTGTCTTTGGTTGAGATGTGCTGGAGCTTCCCATTGCTCTTGGTGATAGATTTCTTACATGAACTAGTGCTGCCATGTTGTAAGACAATGGCATGATGGGAAACATTTGGGAATCTTGGTGGAAATGGCCTAGTTCTGTAGTCAGTCGCTGGCTGCCTCTGGCCTGGTGAAAGTGGTTGGGCAGTGTTCAGTTGGCATTGTGAGCCTGGCAGGCTACATCATCCTACAAGTAAATTGGATTTTTTGGTGCATAAGCTTGATTTTATTGAAGGTCTTGGGTCTTCTTAGGAGCTCAAGGGAGAGCTCTGAAGATCAATATTTGGTACCTCAGAAATTCAGCTCTCCTTTGCCTCTAACATGCCATTATCATCCTTTTAGTCTGAAATTTGTGTACAAAATCTCAAAGCTGTGCACTCAAACCATAAAGACCTTTGGATAAATTGAGGCTGAGAACAGTGACCATTGTTACAATTTTTTTTTATTCGTTTATGGGATGTGGGCATCGCTGGCAAGGCTAGCATTTATTGCGCATCCCTAACTGCCCTTGAGAAGGTGGTGGTGAGCCACCTTCTTGAACCGCTGCAGTCCATGCAGTGAAGGTACTCCCACAGTGCTGTTAGGTAGGGAGTTCCAGGATTTTAACCCAGCCACGATGAAGGATCGGCGATATACTTGTAAGTCAGGATGGTGTGTGACTTGGAGGGGAACTTGGAGGTGGTGGTGTTCCCATGCGCCTGCTGCCCTTGTCCTTCTAGGTGGAAGAGGTCGCGGGGTTGGGAGGTGCTGCCGAAGAATCTTGGCGAGTTGCTGCAGTGCATCTTGTAGATGGTACACACTGCATACACAGTGCGCAGGTGGTGGAGGGAGTGAATGTTTAAGGTGGTGGATGGGATGCCAATCAGGTGGGCTGCTTTGTCCTGGATGGTGTCGAGTTTCTTGAGTGTTGTTGGAGCTGCACTCATCCAGGCAAGCAGTGAGTATACCATCACACTCATTACTTGTACCTTGTAGATGGTGGAAAGGCTTTGGGGAGGTAGGAGTGAGACACTCGCCACAGAATACCTAGCCTCTGACCTGCTCTTGTTGCCACAATATTTATGTGGCTGGTCCAGTTAAGTTTCTGGTCAATAGTGACCCCCAGGATGTTGACGGTGGGGAATTCAGCGATGGTCATGCTGTTGAATGTCGGGGAGGTGGTTAGACTCTGGCTTGTTTGAGATTGTCATTGTCTGGCACTTGTGTGGCACGAATGTTACCTGCCACTTATCAGCCCAAGCCTGAACGTCGTCCAGGTCTTGCTGCATGCGGACATGGAGTGCTTCATTATCTGAGGAGATGTGAATGGTGCTGAACACTGTGCAGTCATCAGCGAACATCCCCATTTCTGACCTTATGTTGGAGGGAAGGACATTGATGAAGCAGCTGAAGGTGGTTGGGCCTAGGACACTGCCCTGAGGAACTCTTCCAGTGATGTCCTGGGGCTGAGATGATTGACCTTGAACCACCACAACCATCTTCCTTTGACCATTATCCTAGGGTGGATATGGAGAGATTTTTTCAACTTATGGATGAGTCCAGAACAAGGGGGAATATATATATAAGATAGCCACTAACAGTTCAAATAAGTAATTTAGGAGGAATATCTTTGCACAGAGAGTGGTGAGAATGTGGAACACACTGACACATGGAATGGTTGAAGCAAATATCATTTACCCATTTATTGACAGGATTGATGCATACATGACCGAGATGGGAATAGAAGGGTTCAGGGGGCAGGGTAGGAAATGATAATTAGATTGGGAGGAGGCTCGTGTGGTGTATAAACACCGGCACAGGCCAGTTGGGCCAAATGGCCTGTTTCTGTGCTGTAAATTCAACGGGCCAGATTTTGCTGGAAAAAATGACGGCATCTGAACGACGCACAGCGTTATTAATACACAGATTAGACAGGAACTTGTGGCAAGGAAAAGATACATCGTGAATTGCGAAGCATCACAAGCTGCTGGCCAATTTGCACCGCTCCCCCTTTAGCTTTGCGAAAACAGCATCACTCACTTAACCTCACTGTGATTTTCATGAAGTTTCTGCATTTGCACATTGATTGCCCATTAAACTGGCCACAGAAAGGTAAGTCTATGCCTGCGTAATACCCTTTTAACAACGTGATAATTGTTAATGATTGCCAATCAACCTCTTTCCCAGAAAGTAAAGTTAAAAGTGTGGAGACTCATTCCTTCAGGTTGTCAATTGTTTTCGGAGATATTAAAAATGTCTTTTTTTTCTTACTTTCCCGATTTGTTTCTTTTCCCTCTCTCTTTTAATCCAATCTTTCTTTTATTTTATTTAATTCTCTTTCTGTGCCTGATTTGACATTGAATTCACCACTCTAATTCACCCTCCTGCTCAGTCCTTCCTGTTTATTTCTCAATCCTTAAAACACGTTGGTTAAGGAGATAGACTGTTTGTCCCATTGTTCACCAAGGTCCAAGATGCCCTGGTTGCTTTCATGGGCGTTGCTGTTCAGTTCATTTTTGCAATGTTCTACCAGGGTGTTTGCAACACAGAGCTCGTAGATTCCTGTTTGCATGTTTCTAATAGTGATTAGGAAATTTTTGTTCAGCTTTCAACATTCTGCGAGTAGGACACTGTGGTTGCTTAGAACTCCGAGCATCCCTCATTTTAATCGCTCAACCATTGGTAGCTGTGCCTTCAGCTGCCAAGACCCCGCCTCTCTACCTCTCGTTCCTTCTTTAAGATGCTTGTTAAAACCTACCTTTGACCAAGCTTTTGGTCATCTGCCCCACTATCTCCTTATGTGTTCTCTGCAAAAAGAATCTATCCAAAATGCTTTATACTCAATGCCTCAATTAATAAAATTGAGAGGTCGCACAACACCAGGTTATAGTCCAACAGTTTTATTTGAAATCACAAGCTTTCGGAGCTATCGATTTGCTCCTTCCTCAGGTGAAGTAAATTAGATACAGAATCTCCAAAGCATATATAGATGGAAAACAAAGCATGTGTATTTTACAATTGCAGACCAATAAATTAAATCATCCTGACTATCTGCCGAGGTGTGATAAAGTTAATTAAGTCAGCCAGGAAGGTACCACATCAAAGACATAGCAAGATACAACTGAGACAATGAGGTGTAGTCGCAGGGGTTCTAACGTGTCAAAAGCTGCCGTCTGTATGTAAAACGAAAAGCTTTAACATTTTTTTACTTTTTTACTGGGAAAATTTTTACTTTTTTACTGGGAATCACATCTGTGAACAAGCTAACGACGACTCGAGTCCGGATCACGTCATGTATCGTGACATAAAGATCGGGATCTTGGGTTTATGTCACGATACATGACGTGATCCGGACTCGAGTCGTCGTTAGCTTGTTCACAGATGTGATTCCCAGTAAAAAAGTAAAAATTTTCCCAGTAAAAAAGTAAAAAAATCTTAAAGCTTTTCGTTTTACATACAGACGGCAGCTTTTGACACGTTAGAACCCCTGCGACTACACCTCATTGTCTCAGTTGTATCTTGCTATGTCTTTGATGTGGTACCTTCCTGGCTGACTTAATTAACTTTATCACACCTCGGCAGATAGTCAGGATGATTTAATTTATTGGTCTGCAATTGTAAAATACACATGCTTTGTTTTCCATCTATATATGCTTTGGAGATTCTGTATCTAATTTACTTCACCTGAGGAAGGAGCAAATCGATAGCTCCGAAAGCTTGTGATTTCAAATAAAACTGTTGGACTATAACCTGGTGTTGTGCGACCTCTCAATTTTGTCCACCCCAGTCCAACACCGGCATCTCCGCATCATGTCAATTAATAAAGCCAAGGATCCCATATGGTTTTTTTAAACAGCCTTCTCAACTTTTCCTGGCATCTTCAAAGATGTGTGTACATACAACCCCACGTCTCTCTGTTCCAGCACCGCCTTTAAAATCAGACCATTTAATTCATATTGCCTCTCCTCATTCTTCCTACCAAAATGTAACACTTCATATTTCTCCGTGTTAAATTTAATTCAGCATGTGTTTGCCCATTTCACCAGTCTGTCTATGTCCGCCTGAAGTCTGTTACAATCCTACTCAATGTTTACTACATTTCTGAGTTTCGTTTCATCTGCAAACTTTGAAATTATGTCCTGTATACCCAAGTCCAGTTCATTAATATACATTAAAAAGAGCATTGGTGTTAATACCAAGCCCTGGGGAACACCACTGTATACTTCCCTCCAGTCTGAAAAACAATTGTTCACCACAACTCTCTGCCTTTTATCCCTTAGCCAATTTTGTATCCCTTTAATCCCATGGGCTTTAATGTTGCTAACAAGTCTATAATATAGTACTTTACCAAACGACTTCTGATAGCCCATATACACATCAACCTTATTACCCTCAACAACCCTCTCTGTTACTTCATCAAAGAACTCGATCGAGTTCGTCAAACACGATTTGCCTTTAACAAATCCCTGCTGACTTTCATTTATTAGCCTCTAATTTTCCAAATGCCAATTCATTTTGACCCGGATTATTGTCTCTAAAAGTTTCCCCACCACAGACATTAGGCCGGTTGGTCTATAATTGCCTCTCCCCATTTTTGAACAAGGGTGTAACATTTGCAATCCTCCAGTCCTCTGGCACCACACCCATATCCAAGGAGTGCATTCCATCCAGACCAGGTGACTCTTCTACTTTGGAGAACTTCCAACCTTTTAAGTACCTCCTCCAGTTGTATGGTCTCTGCAAAAAGAATCCATAGGAATCTCAAAATGCTTTGTTGTTTTGGTCTTAGAGAATATTAAGCACTAGTGAGAGCTGAGTATTCTATTGCTTTTTCACCTGCTGATTTCTCTTTACTTCTTTAAAAAAACAAATGAGAAATTGTAATTTTAACTTGAGTATGGTCTGTCAGCACAGTCTTTTGCAACTATTAGAGAGATCACGAGTATAAAGTGGGCAACCCGCATTATGGTATAATCTAGTAGTAAAAGTATCTGCTGCTGGCCCTGAGGAACACTGCATACTGTTCACTACGTGCACCAGGTAGGAAGCTGCCTTTGTGGTGAGCATGAGTGAAGAGTGTAGAGAGGTGGTCTGAATAATAACAGTACCATTTTGTTCACAATTTAATAAATCAACACGAGGACCTGCAAATCTCTTTCCTCACCATGTAACCTTGCCAAATCATATGGTCACCACGATAATTTGATAAATGCTTCCACCTACTGACTATAATGTATGAGAAACACATAACATTACTGTCTGATAATTTGTTTGTTAACATGTATCGTTTATACACTCATTGTTGTTTCTGCCTTTGTAATACTATTGTAATGTGCCTGAAGCCTTTACCATTTGCTGTAAGTATCAGATTTATGAAGAACATACTCTCATGCTTGCTTGTCTGGTTCAGAGTCTTTAGTCTTGAGGTTAGCATTATGGTAAATACAGGCTGCAGTGAGCTCCAACACAGTAACATGTCTGGGGTGTGAAAAAGTAGGAGAGCAAAACCTAAACATTTTGGGCTAGAAATTGGGCTCCTTTGCGCCTCCTGTTAGTGCCTCAGGTGCTAACGGAGCACCAATGGGTTTGCGACTGGGCGCGGCGATATCAACGCCTCCCGCTAAATTCGGCGGGTGTTTTGCGGCAGGTGGTAAGACGTTGCGCCCCGATCTTCTGCGCCCAGAGATCGTGACGTCATTATCGTGCGCAGTGCCCCGGATTAAAAATTCCCTCTCGCCCCCTGCTTGTGCTCCCGCCGTTAACAGCGACAGGTAGAGGAGGCAGCTTTCAGTCGGATGTCCCCTGGAGCAGCGCTATTTAAAGGCGTCCACTTCCGGTTTAGTTTTCATCGGCCATCAATGCTGTATCGTTAATTTCACATCGGCAAAGAGGCCTTTTGACCGATTTGAGCGTTTTGCATTTTAACGAGTGTTCTGGCACATAAAGATTCTTCAGTTTCATTGAGGGGAGATTTGAAAGTGCAATATTTGGATCCTTTCATGGGGGCTGTGCTGGCACTGGACCACGCCCTCCAGCGTCATCGTCAGATGCCACTGAGGCACAGAGAAAGAGTGCAAAACGTGGCCAGAGGTAGGAGGGCCAACAGGGCTCTCAACAGGAGGCCTTACCCACCCAGGGTATTCCGGCAGCAGTTCTCCTACATGAATTTCACTGAGGACCAGTGAGTTAGACGGCTCCGCGTCAGCAAGGACGTGGTCACAGAGCTCTGCCACCTCCTGCAGCCAGACCTCGAGCCTCAGATCAGGCCCACCACTGCTCTCTCAATTTCTACGCCAGCGGATCATTCCAGTGTGCGACAGGTGACATCTCCAACATACATAGATACATAGATACATAGAAGATAGGAGCAGGAGTAGGCCATCCGGCCCTTCGAGCCTGCTCCGCCATTTAATGAGATCATGGCTGATCCTCCAATTCAGTATCCCGTCCCCGCCTTCTCTCCGTAACCCTTAACCCCTTTTGCCTGTAGAAATATATCTAATTCCCTCTTAAATATATTTAATGAGCTGGCGTACACTGCCCTCTGTGGCAATGAGTTCCACAGGTTCACCACCCTCTGAGTGAAGAAATTCCCCCTCATTTCTGTCCTAAATGGTTTAGCCCTTATCCTTAAATTATGTCCTCTAGTTCCCATCTCCCAGTTTGACATCCATTGCTTTATCCGCCAGGTCACAGCTGCTCTGTACAGAAGGAGAAGGGACTACATTTCCTTCCCCATAAGAACATAAGAAATAGGAGCAGGAGTAGGCCAATTGGCCCCTCGAGCCTGCTCCGCCATTCAATAAGATCCTGGCTGAACTGATCCTCACCGCCAATCTACTATCACAGAACCATCTCCTGAACCTAACAGAATTGGACACACGAAATAGGAGCAGGATCAGGCTACACGGCCCATGGGCCCGCTACGCTACCCACAGGGCCATGACCGATCCGAACCTAGACTCATGTCCAAATTCCTGCCCGCTCCCCGTAACCCTTAATTCCCTTTACTTCTAGGAAACTGTCTATTTCTGTTTTAAATTTATGTAATGATGTAGCTTCTACAGCTTTTTGGGGCAGCATATTCCATGGACCTACCACCCTCTGAGTGAAGTAGTTCCTTCTCATCTCAGTTTTGAAAGAGCAGCCCCTTATTCTAAGACTATGCCCCCTAGTTCCAGTTTCACCCATCATCGGGAACATCCTCCCCGCATCCACCCGATCCAACCCCTTCACAATCTTATATGTTTCAATAAGATCGCCTCCCATTCTTCTGAACTCCAATGAGTAGAGTCCCAATCTACCCAACCACTCCTCATCTGTCCATCCCCTCATCCCCGGGATTAACCAAGTAAACCTTCTTTGTACTGACTCGAGAGCAAGTATGTCTTAAGTATGGACACCAAAACTGTATGCAGTATTCCAGGTGCGGTCTCACCAATACCTTGTACAACTGAAGCAATACCTCCCTATTTTTATATTCTATCCCCCTAGCAATGAAAGCCAACATTCTATTGGCCTTCTTAATCACTTGCTGCACCTTGTAAGGGGTCACGGTACTGGTGCGAGGTGAGGCCTTCGTTGCCTATACTATTGCTTGCTCTGGTCTCCGGCCAGACTTTTGCAATAAGCACCTGTGAGTGGTTCGACCCACTCGCCCTTACGGTTCTGACACCTGGACATAGGTGCAGATCAAAGAGAGTACAAGTATACACACGTTCATAAAACTTGGTCTATGGAAATGGGGAACACACAACACATCGTAAAAGGGGGAACACATTATACATTAACCTTAGAAAAACCACCCTCCCTCAATATACCTAAACTACGTCTGGATTTGTAGGATCAGAAAACATGCTCACCACTCGGCTCACTTCGGAAATTTAAAGTGAGGCACTCAGCTCGTTTCGCTGCAGCGCCTGACTGTCACGTGGTTGTGAGGGTTTCTGCACCCCACTTGTTTACTCTCGCTGCCGCGAAAGGTAAGCCAGATTCCCTGATGTCATGAAGTAGTCGATGGGTTCAGACCGGATCGTGCAGTAATCCGTAGAATTCAAAGGAAACGGTTCATGTAGTAGTCTGTAGAATTCAAAGATGGATTCTGTCGTTATAACTTCGGGCGTGGTCGGGGTTTACTGACCGCGGCGGCACGTGGAATTTCTTCTCGTCTTTCTTCTCGTCTTTCTTCTCGTCACTCGGGCCTCTGGGTCCGGACACCGTTTACCGACGCTCGGGATGGTGTACCCTGTTACTTGCCCTGTCGAGGCGGCTCGTTCCGATTGAGCTCCACCCAACACTCGAATAACCGACCAGCACAGCTAAGAGTCAAGAGAGTCCAGCAAGAGCTTCAGGAAGAGAGAGGGTTCAGCCAGAGACTGATGGACATTTGTCCTCTATAGTCTATACTGCCTTGTCGGCCTTATCTCCCGCTCAAATCTAAACGTTTATTCTTTATGTGATTTTGGCGCCCAAAACTCCCAGCATGGGGTGATTATCTTCTTAACGGGTTTCGGTAACACCTGAAACTGGCCAACTATCCGTTAATACCTTCTCCATTGTTGAGCCAGCCAGGATGTGTATGAATCGTCTCCTCGACTGGTTTTGGGGCCCCCCGAATACTTGCTTAATCACCCGCCAATGTCTCTCTCATTGTTGAGCCGGGGGGGTATTTGTGTATTGATGTGTCTAGATGGGTTCTCGATGGCCCAGTTCAATGATCCTTACTGTGCGTAGGAAACGATTCCAGCACTTATATCATTGCTATTGTTCAAGATGCAAACGGGTTGCATCCTGTCTTTTCAATGTGTACCGAGTATGATCCGATCTCATACTGAATGTATATTCGACGCCATCTTGTCTGCCCACTGTGTCTCTGGAAGCTTCTGCCACGATGCGCGGCAGCCATTTTACAGGCTTCTGTGTCCTTTATTATCAGGACAGCATTTCGTTTAATAAAAATGATCAATTGAATCTGCTTCTCTCCTATTATTTTGAATCGCGATAATTGCGAAACTCTACAGTCCCTCCTGTTGATGTGAATAACTCCGCTTATCATATCAATTAAATGCTGGTGAGCAAATTATCCCGATTCTCCACATCCAAACACTCCCGGTAATTAAACTATCTCTGGCCTCCATGACACATGTAGTCCTCATTTCCCAGAAAAAAAAACACATTGTCTATCTTGGACAATCGTAGGCAGTATTGCCTTTAAACTTACACTGCGTATTCGCCTTCCAGGTGCAAAAGGCCGATATCTCTCGCACTACCTGTATATGCATGTTTTATTACAAAAGGAAAAATAATTAAACCAACTGTTTTAAAAATACAAAAGTTCCAAACTTAGTCACAAATACTTATAACTACAACAATTACAAAAAAAAACCACACACGGTAAAATGGAGGGGCGTCATCCTGGCCGTTTACGCGGTACTTTCCTCGTTCACGCGCACATAATGTTCTCTCCACTCCCCTGTGTTCTCCTGCCTTGTGAGGCGTTTGCCTCTTTTGCAGTGCACGAACAACAGGTACACTACAATTACAAATTGACATACTAACAAAATGTGGGAGGCTATCCTGATCCATGACGGGACCTCAATATTAGTGAACAGATCCCACCACGGTGGGGTTACTATGTCCAATATCTCTGCCCCTATCTCTACAGTTTTCTGTTCCAGGGTGTAAAAATGTTTCTGTGATACCATGACGGCTTTTAAAATCTTGGTGAGGTGTTCAGGGAGAGGGGGAATGATGTACCCGAAATGCGCGACGAATCGCTGCAAGTCTGTGAAATTCTCTTTTACAGTGAGGTGAACGGTAGATGGTTCAGGGATTGGGACAATTCGCTGTTGTGCCACTTGAACTTCAGCCCTGGGTTTAAAACAGAAACTGCTGTCACTCACCGGACACCGGCTGTGCTGTCCATGCTGGTAGTGTTGCGCTGCAGTGGTAACGCAATACTTTCCACCCCCTATGTATGCCACCTGTGGGGGCACATGATCTTGTGTCATTGCTTCCATGGTGCAATTCATGGGCTTCGCGCCAGCCGTTCTGAACCCGCATTGTGGTATTAAAAAGGCATTCAAGTGCTGGGGACACAGTATGATGTGTGCTCCCCTGCTACGACAACCCGAGAGGTCGGTACCTGTCATCGTTTGCTCCCAGCGGATGACGTAAGGTGGGACCGCTGCGTAGCGAATGTGGGCTCCCCCCTGAATGACTCCAATGTTCTCCACCCTGTACACCGGGGCGGGCTTTGCCGTGTCGCCCAACACCGGCATCCATACTACTATACCCATGATAGTGTGATTTGACTGTCCGCAGTCCACTGGGACTGGGTATGCCTCTGAGGCTAGCCTGAGCTGGCACGGGCTTAATGCATTCTGAAAAGGGTGGAGCGCCTGCTGGTGTTTGTTGCTTATCCAGGACGGGACCAAACCTTGTTTTAAATCCTCCAAATTACTGCGGCCCTCGCCCAGTAACCATGCCCCGTATAGTACGCACACCTCGTTCTGCGCAGCTTGATCGGATGCATTTCGATCTTCCCTGATCAGGGCATTTACCATTCTCGCATGCTTCTCCAGCTCTGCTATAATCTCTTTTAAGTGTAGTGTCATGGCCTGGTCCTCATGTAACTCAGACCCTACTACCTTGTTCTCGTTTGTGAGGATGCTTTTTAACTGTGTCTTTAAACCGTTGATCTGTGTCTGCAGCTCCACATTGTAAGGGATTTGACGTGCGTGTCTCGCAGCCTGTGAGATTCACGCGGCTCTGTGCAGCCTGTATGTCAGTGCGGGTTTAGGCCTTGTTGCCTGTTCTGGTCTCCAGCCAGTCTGGGAGCACTAGACACACCTGTGAGTGGTTCGAATCACTCGCCCTTACGGTTCTAGACACTGGACTTAGATGCGAGAGCAGTAATGGAGATGAAACTCATGTAGACTCGGTTGAATGGTACGAAATGGAAAATCTTTATTGCATGATATTTAAGATTACGAAATACATGTCATAAGCACAGATTAATGACAGTACAATCTTACACGCAGTTATATAGCTAATTCTAGGGAAACGAGGAACGAACGACACACCGTAAATAGGGGCACACATTACAAGTATCCTTAATACTTAAACCCTCCCCTATCAATATCTGTCCTAGCTAGACTCGTAGGATTCGAGACTCATGCTCACCACTCGTGATAACTCGGAGAAATTCTGAATAGCTGATCGGATGTTTTTCACCACAGCACCCACGTGTCGATCAGGAGGTCTCCTGGTCCCACTTGTTTACTTGCTTCTGCTCCGGCTAGCAGGCTGGAACGTCTGCTGTGATGAAGATCTGTGTTGGTTGGTTTAACAGGCACTGTCCGAATGGGTTTCACAGACCAGTCAATATCATCTTGGAGGATCTTCCGAGGTCCGTTCTTGCAAGTTCAAAGAAGTCTCCCTGGCAAGGAAACTTGGCTATTCGACCTACAGGCGCGGTCGGGGCTTACTGACCGTGGCGATGAGTATGGTCTTCCTCTCTTCTCATCTCATCTCATCTCGGGCCTTTGGTTCCGATGCCAGTTACCAACATAGGTCTTCGTTACGCGACACGAGGTAGATCCGAACGGATCATAAAGTTCAACAGTCTTTTTCAAAGAGGCACCAGGCAAGCAGGAACAAAACTACGAGTCAAAACACAGGAGCAGCCACGAGGTTACGAGTCGATCGGATAAGAGAATAAGAGAAAGATGGACGGTTGGAGCTTGTAATTATAGTACAAAATCTTCTGTTTCCCGCCCAACCTTAATGTCCTTTCTTTTGTTTGGGTTTGGCGCTCAAATGTCTTGTATGGGTGATCTCCGTTCTTAATGGGTTTCGGGGCTACTCGTAAATGTCTGAGTACCTGTTAATATTTCTCCCATTGTTAAATCGGTCGGTGTTCTCCCTGGAGGGGTTTTGGGGCTTCCAAGTGTTTTGTATAACTACCCGCTAACGGCTCTCTCATCGTAGAGTCGTTGGGATTTTACATATTAATGTCTTTGGATGGGCCCTTGATTACTTGGTACAATAGCTTTCATTCGTACCTGGGAGACCGATTTCAGTATTTATGTGTATACTGCAAACCCATAATGTCTCGTGTGTTATCTTCAATGTGCTGAATCTTAATCGATCTTGCACAAATGTTTATTGGAACGCCATCTTGTCTGCCTGTCGAAAAGTCTAGAATGTTCTGTCACGAGGTGCGGCGGCCATTTTACAAGCTGCTTGTGTCCACTTTGAGAAACCTGACAGCATTCTGCTGAAATAAAAGCTGTTTGAACGAAACTCTGTGTTTTCTCCTTATTAATAAAATCGCGATATATTGCGAATTCTACAGTCCCTCCTGTTGATGCGAATAACTCCGCTTATCGTATCAAAAATCATAGTGGTGAGCAATATTATCTCGATTTTCTCCGAATCCAGCAAATTAATCCCATAACTTTAACCTAGCTAGGGTCTCTGTGTCGTCCTTATTTCCCAAGAAAATTACATTTTATATCACCATAGGCATTATTTGCCCTTAAACTTACACCACTTGTTTTCCTTCCCGGCGTAACCAGGCCGATGCCTCTCGTATCACCTGTATATTCATCTTTTATTCAGGGAAAGGAAAAACAAAACCCAAAACCAAACAATCATTTTTAACTGTAACACCATCACCAAAATAATCAACACCAACTCTCAAAACATGTCGAGTTCCCAACGCAACGTATTTACAGTCTTTGAAAATCATGATCGAGTACAAACTTCCGCGGCGCACGTGGCGAGCGGGAGTGACGCCATTTTCCGATCACGGTGCTTTCATCGTGCACGCGCACGTAACGTTCTCGCCACTCTCCCGTGTTTTCATGCTTAGTGAGGCGTTTGTCTCTTTTACAATGTACGACCAATAGGTACACTACAATAAACACTTGACATACGACTAAAATGTGGGAGGCTATTCTGATCCATGAAGGCACTTCAATATTGGTGAACAGATTCCACCACGGTGGAACTACTATATCCAGAATGTCTGTCCCTATTTCGACAGTTTTCTGTTCTAATGTGTAAAAATGTTTTTGTGACATCGCGACGGCTTTCAAAAGCTTGGTGAGGTGTTCAGGGAGAGGGGGAATGAGGTATCCGAAATGCGCGACGAATCGCTGCAAGTCGGTGAAATTCTCTTTTACTGTGAGATGAACAGTGGATGGTTCAGGGATTGGGACAATTCGCTGTTGTGCTACTTGAACTTCCGCCCTGGGTTTGAAACAGAAACTGCTGTCACTCACCGGACACCGGCTACGGTTTCCATGCTGGTAGTGTTGCGCTGCAGTGGTAACACAATATGTTCCACCCCCGATGTATGCTACCTGCGGAGGCACATGATCTTGTGCCATTGCCTCCATGGTGCAATTCATGGACTTGGCGCCAGCCGTTCTGAACCCGCACTGTGGTGTTAAAAAGGCATTCAAGTGCTGGGGACACAGTATTATGTGTGCTCCCCTGCCACGACAACCAGAGAGATCTGTACCTGTCATCGTTTGCTCCCAGCGGATGACGTAGGGTGGAACCGCTGCATAGCGAATGTGGGCTCCCCCCTGAATGACACCAATGTTCTCTACCCAATACACCGGGGCGGGCTTTGCTGTGTCGCCCAAAACCGGCATACGTAAAACTATACCCATGATAGTATGGTTTGATCGTCCGCAGTCCACGGGGACTGGGTATGCTTCTGAAGCTAGCCTGAGCTGGCACGGGCTTAATGCGTTCTGAAAAGGGTGGAGCGCCCGCAGGTGTTTGTTACTTATCCAGGACGGGACCAAACCTTGTTTTAAATCCTCCAAATTACTGCGGCCCTCGCCCAGTAACCACGCCCCGTAAAGCACGCACACCTCGTTCTGCGCAGCTTGATCGGATGCATTCCGATCTTCCCTAATCAGGGCATTTACCGTCTTTGCATGTTTCTCCAGCTCTGCTATAATTTCCTTTAAATGGAGAGTCATGGCTTGGTCCTCGTGTAGACCCGACCCTACCACTTTATTCTCATCTGTTAGAATGTCTTTTAATTGTGTCTTTAAACCATTAATCTGGGTCTGCAGCTCTACACTGTCTAGAGCGTTGACCACAGATGTACCCGTGTTAAAAGCAGTGAACGCATCGTTCACCAAACCCCTTCTTTGCCTCCCTACTTGATCCAAAACTTCATGTGGTGCGGTGTACAAACTTGTTTTATCAATTTCCGCGAAATCGAATTCGTAAAATTGTCTGAACATCTTGGTCAACAGGACCTGATACAACTGTTCCGTCTTTTTGGGGCACCACTCTGGTAACCGCACCTCGGTGAGATTTAAAATCACGAGGCCACCGCGTAATGTACCCCCTGGAATAGTATCTGGTCTGTGGGGACCAGTACCAAACCATTCCCGGGTCCCTTACTAGTTTTAGGGCACCCTTCCTCTTCAGCTAGAACCACCGGAATCGTGGGCGGGGCTTTGCGTGGGCGCGTAATGAGCTCAGTGGCATTCACCGGGATCGAAGAGTATGGGGCTCCGCACCCCCTGGTGCTCGCATCCCACCTCATCCCCTGTCCGTTATCCTGCCACTGATTAATGAAAAATATGGATATGCCTTTGGGGCAAGGGCATTTTGACCCCCACATACATACATAAATTCCCTCATCCGGTTCCCACCATTTGTCCCAACAGACTTTCACTTGTCCGTTTGTCCCCGTAATTGTCCGATGGGTATTATTACCCAGTCGTTCCCACTCGACCGAAGAGTTCCTCATGGTTTTGCTCAGCTTTCGCAGCCACCACCATCGGCTCAATGGGACATTCCCACTGCAAGTCAAACAAATCCGTTTGCCGACGGTGACGCTGATCCTGGGTGCAATGATCCTCACTTTGGGGCACATTAAAGAAGTCTCTTGGTAGGCAAACCCCGATGTGCTGGAATACTCCGTTGAGTTCGTTCCCAGCCATCCTGGCCACCTTCCCTTGTGGAAATAGGTGGTGGTCTCCTCAGCCTCCCGTCTTCCGGTCCCATCCACCGCGATGGGGGCCGTGTCCCCGGAGCATCCAAACACCACGACATCCTTGGTGCGGCCTCGATAGGCCAATCCACATCCGATTGCCGCGAGCAATACTAGAATTCGTTCCATCCTTCCTTGGTTCCTGTGATCAGATAGAATGAGGTAGCCAGCCTCGCAAGAGTCTCTGGCTTTTGTGAAGGGTGAGCGGGTCCCCTGACCTCGCCTCACGTAAACTTCAACGTTCGCTGAATAAACTTTAACTAGACCTATCTCTAAAGCTCCCATCATTTTATCATTTTCTGTTAAAATTAAAACTACAAACTTAACCTTATCTAAAACTATGAACTTATTCTTAACCTTAAACTTATAAACTTAGAAACCTATCCTAAACTTATCACTGTACAGTGCCGCCCGTTCCCAGGGCGGCCCCTTTAAATTCTGAGAAGGCTGCTGCGAGCTCTTCCCGACGGTGGGAGGGCACTGACCCCTTCCTTTGATCTGCCGCAGCCTGTTGCTGCTGCGATGGGACTGGGCCCTTCCTCTGATCTGCCGCAGCCTGTTACTGCTGCGATGGGGCCGGACTGTATCTGGGCTGCCTTAACCTTGAGTCTGCGCCTTGGGACAGACTGGGGCAATACCCATATCTTCTTGGGCTGGGGTTCTCTACTTGACCTACGGGGAGTTGTCAGGGGCGGGGATCCCGTGACCGACGGACCGGGTTCCGAGACTTCCATCGGGACGACCTGTGGTTCCACCACAGTCGCTGGCTCCGCCTCCGCTGACTCCGCCTCCCTAACCTCGGGGCTCGCAGTTTGTGGCTCCGCCCTGCTCGGCCCAGCAGGCGGCCCTTCACTCGCGATCTCTGCCTCCCCCGAGGGCGGGACGTTCAAAGCGGGCGGCTCGGGCTCGGGGGTCCTTACCGTCACTCCCTGTGTTCTCACAGCGGCTGGCTCCGCCTCCCCTAGCTCCTCCCTCCTGTCTTCGGGACCTGCAGCTTGTGTGTCCACCCTGTGTGGATCTCTATCTGCAGCCCGTGTCCTCCCTATACCTAAAATGGGAACGTTCCTTATGTTTCCCAAAAACCACTCGCCTTCATCACCATCCTCATCTGACTCCCATCCCCACAAAAATGCTTCATGATCTTCCAGGATGTCTCCTCCCCTGATGCAAGCTGCTTTACCTGCCTGTGTGCCTTGTGGTCCTACCTGGGGCTGTGCTTCCCCACTTGCGGGGTTTACCCCTGTGGTTTTCCCTTGCGCACCTGGCTTGTACAGTTTGCACTGGTTTACGTGGAACCACTTAGTGCGCCGAAGTACTTTTACGGCGTATACCATGGGACTCGCCTTATCTACAATGTTGTAGGGTCCCATATACAGTGGTTCCAGACTCCCTACTCTGGCGTAGTTTCTGACCATAACCTGGTCTCCTACTTCCCACTCCCGCGTTTTGCGGGGTTCCAGCAACAGGCGATTGCCCTGATGCTGCCTTCCCATGTTCCCAACCGCCTGCTCATAAACCTGCTTCAGGCGCTCCAAGAGGGTCTGGGCGAACTTGTCCCTGCTTATCTCTTGGAGCTGACCCTCAGTGAGCACCGGCGCTAGCACATGGGTGGGGGTTCGCATGAGCCTCCCAGTCATCACCTCGTGCGGGGAATACCCCGTACTTTTTGACTGGCTGGCCCGGACCCCCATGAGGACTAAAGGCAGAACTTCCGCCCATTTTTGGGGCGAGTTCCTAGTCTCTTTCCTCAATTTCTCCTTCAGGGTCCGGTTCATGCGTTCAACAATCCCGGATGACTGGGGATTGTGTGCTACGTGCCACTTCCCTTCAATGCCCAAAAGCATGAGGGTGTTCTGCATCACCTGGCCGGTGAAATGACTCCCTTGGTCTGACTCCACAAAGCGGGGAAGTCCCCACCGCGAGAACACTTCCCTGACCAAGATTTTTGCAGTACCCAGTGCCGTAGCTGTTCGACAGGGGAAGGCTTCCACCCACTTGGAAAACACATCCACCAAGACGAGGCAGTATTTATAGCCTCCCTGGGTGGTGGGCAGGGGTCCTATATAGTCGATCTGTATCGACTGCCATGGTCCCTCTACCCTTCTTACGTGTCCCATGGGCACCTTCCTTTTCTGGGGGTCTGGGTTGTTTGCAGCGCACACAAGACAGTTTGCACAGAACTCGCGGACTTGTTCCCTGAGCCCTGGCCACCATCCCGCTTGCTCTACCCGTTGCCAGGTAACCTCGGGCCCGGGGTGCCCTGCCCCTGGTCCCTCGTGAGCCAACTGGAGGAATTCCCTCCTGTGCTGCTGCGGCACAACCCACTGCTCCTCGCGGAACAGCATGCCTTCCTTAACTGAGAGGGTTGCCGTACTGTACGGACCTTCTACCTGCCTCCCCTCAGCAATGGTTTTTAGGACTGCTTTTAGGGCGGGATCCTGGGCTTGGACGGTCTTAAGGTCTAGGGGCAATGCTACCCTGGTGTTCCCGGGATTCCCGTCCCTGCCTTGGATCGCTGCTATGGGTCTGGTCCCATAGGGGTCCCAGAAAATGCCGTTGTGGGCACCTTCCCTGGCTAGCGCATCCGCCTGCTGGTTGCCCTCCCCACGGGGCTCTGTGGAGGAGTGAGCTTTCACCTTATGGATGAAAATCTCTCCTTCCTCCCCTACTGCTGCTGCTAAGATCTTTTCCAGCAAGGGCTTCACCGTTAAAGGTCGCCCGTCCGCGGAGGTGTATCCACGGCGGGACCAAATGGCCAGGTATTCCGTACACGAATTGCAGGTGAACATACTGTCCGAGCAAATCATGTATGGGGTTGGGAAAATGTCTGGGTGGGTAACAACGTACACCACGGCAGACAGCTCAGCCTGCTGCGCGCTCATGGTGCTAGGGAGCTTGATCGCCAGGGCAAGGTCTGCCGCAGGGTCATAAACTCCACACCCTGTGAGTCGTTCGCCAGCAGATACTGTGCTAGACCCATCAACATAAATCTCGCGCCCAGTGGGATGTATCCCGGCCCGTAAACCTATGTTGACGTCCCACACCCCTTCCACCGAACACCGGTGGGCTGTACCGGGGTATACCAAATTGGCCGCAAGCCTGGGCTCGCAAAGACCTTTTACTCTAAGATCCATCTGGGAAAGAAGAAGGGTCCAACGCGCAATACGCGCGCTGCTTACGGTCCCATCTTTAATCCTCCCATCTAGAAGCATCTTAGTTGGTGTGTGATGTGTGAGGAGAGTGATGGGAGAGAGCCCTGTGAAGATCGCTGATCTTTTCACAGCCCAATGCGTGGCTAAAAGGTGCCTTTCGCAATTGGAGAAACTTCTCTCCACATCCGTTAACACCCTGGATGAATAGACAACCGGCCTCAGCTTGCCGTGACGCTCTTGGAGCAGCACAGCGCTCAAGCTGTCCCCGCTGGCAGCTACCTCCAGGAAAAACTCCTTCCCCCCATCTATGGCCCCTAAGGCTGGCGCGGTCTGCAGATCCCTTTTTAACTTCTCGAAGGCTGCTTGGCAGCCCTCGTCCCAAGACCACTCCACTCCCTTATGGAGGAGTCGGAGGAGCGGCGCTGCTGTGGCCGCATAGTCTTCGATAAAATCCCTGCAGTAACCGGTCAGTCCCAAGAAGGACCTCACACCCCTTATGTTGTTGGGAATCGGTAACTCTTGCACCGACTCCCTCCTAGCTTTGTCTATGGCTCTTTCCCCAGCGCGAATGGTCAGTCCCAGGAATTTTACTTCTGGCTGACCGATGCGTGCTTTCTTAGGATTTATTTTAAAACCCTTTCTCGCTAGCAGCTCCAATAACTCGTCCAGCAGTGGTCCATGCTCCTCCCTTGAGTCCGTAAATAGGAGCAAATCATCCACATACTGCACTATCTGATTGGGCTGACTAAACTCCCTTAAACTTCCTGCCATACACTGATGGAAAATACTGGGGCTATTGTGGAAACCCTGTGGCAGACAGTTCCATGTGTACTGTTGCCCTTTGAAAGTAAAGGCAAACTTGTACTGGTCCTCTCGCCTCAGCGGGATGGACCAAAAACCGTTCGAGATATCCAGCACCGTGAACGTGGTCGCGGACGCTGGGATACTCCCTATTAGGTCAGCAACTGCTGCTACCGTGGGCGCGCAGGCTTGAATGTTACTGTTAAGGACTCTGTAGTCCACCGTGGCTCTCCACGAATTATCCGGCTTCCTAACCGGCCATAATGGGGAGTTCACGTGTGTGGCTATCGGCCTCAACACGCCCTGCTGCACCAAGGAGGACATTGCTGTCTCCATATCGGGTTCTGCTTCTTTGGGGAAGTTATACTGTTTTTGGGGCCGGGTCATGGGGTCCCCATCTACGCTGACCTCAAACCCGGTAACCCTCCCACAATCGTGCTTGTGGGTTGCAAACGCGTGCATATTATCTGACACGTACGTTTGCATGTCCGTTGGGACATCTGCGACCATAAGCCTGAGGTCGTAGCCTCCGGATGGCTGCACGGTACACAGGACCCCTGTTTCTTCCTCCCCCGGAATCACTACTACCTCGCCTTTTTCACCCTTAGCCCCCCAGAGACAGTGATTTCTGAGGTCCACGAGGATCCCGTGTCCTGATAGAAGATCGGACCCGAGAATACCTCTTCCACCCCCCTCCTGCCATTCCATCAGTATACACTTCCACTTAAGGTGAAGTGCTCCCAAACGAATGGATAGCGGAAGGGAGAACGCGCCAGCCTGTTCTTTTCCTGTGAACCCCGCTAACGTGAATGGGACCCTGGTAGATAGCGGCGAGTCAAAAGGGCTATCTGTATGGATTATGGTGCAAGAAGCTCCCGTGTCCAACAAATAACTACCCCTCTGTTTCTCTACCTCCATCTCCACTAAAGGTCGCTTCCACGCATCATAGCTAAGCGGACACAGGTAGACGGGCTGCGCGGGTTCTAGTCATGGGGTACTATTAGACGGTCCTGCGACACCTACGGGGCCGGTTGCAACCGCCACCTTTCCGTGTGCACTCAATAAACTGCGCATGGCTCCTAACACTACTTCGAGGTTGTCGGGAGGGGTGGGTGCACCAGCTTCCCTAGCCGGGACAGGCGCCTGGGCTCGGGCTGCGGGATTTTTATCCTTGGAATCCTTCCAAGGGTTCCTGCAATGCTTGCGCCAGTGCCCTGTCTTCCCACACCCGTAACAAGCATTACTTGCCTGTGGGGCGCGATTACCCTCCTGATGCCATTCTCTTTGATACGGGGCTGCGGGTCGTACCTCATGTACTTTTCCCTTAAGGGGACGTGTTGCCATACCCCTTATATTGCGATATCCCAACGTGAGTCGATTCAAGACCGACTCTTCCGTAATGTTGGGGTCATTGGGATCAAACCATGCTTTTGCCTGCTCCCTGACGGCTGGTAAACTGTTGGCTATTATGCACCTAAGCCAATGAGCTAAACCGGCGCCTTCCACATCTTCGCGCTCTGGCGCACCTAGACAGCTGCGCTGATATACTGGCCACAGCCTGTCGGCAAAAACCTTCGGGGGTTCTCCCTCCATCTGCACTGTCTGTCCCACTCTAGCAAATGGACCTTCATCGTCTGCCCCCAACACTTCCAGGACCTCATTCTTTAATGCCTCATAAGTCTTGGTTCCCCTCTTGCTCTCGCCCGAGAGACACTGAAGGATTGTACTGCCTAACGAAAACAACAGCATTTTTGCTGTTTCCCCATCATCGCAGCCGTTAATGGCTGCGGTTTGCTCAACTTCTCTGAAATGTACGGAAGGGTCGTCTGCCTCGGTTAGCTTCCGTACGTGATTTATCATAACTCTCAGCTGGTGTGAGCTGTGAGGCAACACAAGTTGGCCGAGGAGATCCCCTGGTTCCTCCCCACCGTTTCTGTTTGGGCCCCTTTTTATACCCGTTACTGGATACAACGGTCCCTTTTCCACTTCTTTCTCAATGGGCTCTTTCGTTTCTTCCATTGCTTCCTCCCTTACCCAGGTTTCCGAATAGCTGGGTGGCGCGGAGGGCGCAGTGGCTAATACTTCCTCTGCTTTACTTGGTGGGGATTTCTTAAACTCCTCACTTACTAGCGGCTGGTGTGCTGACGGACTGATAAGGCACACCATGCCGTGCGCTTTGTTCACGGCCCTTTTGAGGTGCTCTATCTCCCTTTTGCAGGCGCTATGATCGGCTCCCTGAAACTTATCCTCAAGGGCCAACTTATATGCCGCCCTAACCCCCGTTAAGCTCTCTTCCTGAGTTCTTATCTGGGCAGCTTGGCGGGCACATCTTTCCTTTAACCTGCTCTCATTTAACTTTGCCTCAGTGACCTGGCACTCGAGGTAATCTATCCTTGTTTTATGGTGACTGGAGATTTCCTGGCGTTCTTGGTGCAACGCACTTAAATTCCTAATGAGCATTTCCCCTCCAGAAACCTTCTCATCCATTTCTCCCTCTAAATGACTGATTCGAGCTGTTAGCGCTGTAATGGTCTGGTTTGAAATCTGGACCTGCCTTTTGTAACACATTAGCCAGACTGCTTTCTCGAGTGTCTTTTTATGTTCTTTACTATCTGTCCACCTTTCGGCTGCCTCTAGTGGGCTTTTATCCGCTAACAATTCACTTATCCATTTCTTAGTTAGATTAACCTTTCCGAACACATAATCTGCTATCTTTTCCTGCATAACATTTCGTACAGTCATTCCAAAGTCTAACACACTACCCTCTCGCTGCCAGTGTCCTGCCGCGGTCGCCATTTTCTGTAAGGGATTTGACGTGCGTGTCTCGCAGCCTGTGAGATTCACGCGGCTCTGTGCAGCCTGTATGTCAGTGCGGGTTTAGGCCTTGTTGCCTGTTCTGGTCTCCAGCCAGTCTGGGAGCACTAGACACACCTGTGAGTGGTTCGAATCACTCGCCCTTACGGTTCTAGACACTGGACTTAGATGCGAGAGCAGTAATGGAGATGAAACTCATGTAGACTCGGTTGAATGGTACGAAATGGAAAATCTTTATTGCATGATATTTAAGATTACGAAATACATGTCATAAGCACAGATTAATGACAGTACAATCTTACACGCAGTTATATAGCTAATTCTAGGGAAACGAGGAACGAACGACACACCGTAAATAGGGGCACACATTACAAGTATCCTTAATACTTAAACCCTCCCCTATCAATATCTGTCCTAGCTAGACTCGTAGGATTCGAGACTCATGCTCACCACTCGTGATAACTCGGAGAAATTCCGAATAGCTGATCGGATGTTTTTCACCACAGCACCCACGTGTCGATCAGGAGGTCTCCTGGTCCCACTTGTTTACTTGCTTCTGCTCCGGCTAGCAGGCTGGAACGTCTGCTGTGATGAAGATCTGTGTTGGTTGGTTTAACAGGCACTGTCCGAATGGGTTTCACAGACCAGTCAATATCATCTTGGAGGATCTTCCGAGGTCCGTTCTTGCAAGTTCAAAGAAGTCTCCCTGGCAAGGAAACTTGGCTATTCGACCTACAGGCGCGGTCGGGGCTTACTGACCGTGGCGATGAGTATGGTCTTCCTCTCTTCTCATCTCATCTCATCTCATCTCATCTCGGGCCTTTGGTTCCGATGCCAGTTACCAACATAGGTCTTCGTTACGCGACACGAGGTAGATCCGAACGGATCATAAAGTTCAACAGTCTTTTTCAAAGAGGCACCAGGCAAGCAGGAACAAAACTACGAGTCAAAACACAGGAGCAGCCACGAGGTTACGAGTCGATCGGATAAGAGAATAAGAGAAAGATGGACGGTTGGAGCTTGTAATTATAGTACAAAATCTTCCGTTTCCCGCCCAACCTTAATGTCCTTTCTTTTGTTTGGGTTTGGCGCTCAAATGTCTTGTATGGGTGATCTCCGTTCTTAATGGGTTTCGGGGCTACTCGTAAATGTCTGAGTACCTGTTAATATTTCTCCCATTGTTAAATCGGTCGGTGTTCTCCCTGGAGGGGTTTTGGGGCTTCCAAGTGTTTTGTATAACTACCCGCTAACGGCTCTCTCATCGTAGAGTCGTTGGGATTTTACATATTAATGTCTTTGGATGGGCCCTTGATTACTTGGTACAATAGCTTTCATTCGTACCTGGGAGACCGATTTCAGTATTTATGTGTATACTGCAAACCCATAATGTCTCGTGTGTTATCTTCAATGTGCTGAATCTTAATCGATCTTGCACAAATGTTTATTGGAACGCCATCTTGTCTGCCTGTCGAAAAGTCTAGAATGTTCTGTCACGAGGTGCGGCGGCCATTTTACAAGCTGCTTGTGTCCACTTTGAGAAACCTGACAGCATTCTGCTGAAATAAAAGCTGTTTGAACGAAACTCTGTGTTTTCTCCTTATTAAATAAAATCGCGATATATTGCGAATTCTACAGTATTATCTAGAGCGTTGACCACAGATGTTCCCGTATTAAAAGCAGTGAACACATCGTTCACAGCACCCCTTCTTTGTCTCCCCACCTGACCCAAAACTTCGTGTGGTGTGGTGTATAAGCTTGTTTTGTCAACCTCTGCAAAATCAAACTCATAAAACTGCCTGAACATGTTTGTTAACAGGACCTGGTACAATTTTTCCGTTTCTTTGGGGCACCACTCTGGTAAACGCACCTCGGTGAGATTTAGAATCACCGAGGCCACCATGTAATGTACCCCTTGATATAGTATCTGATCTGTTGGCACCAGTACCAGACCATTCCCGGGCCCCTTAGTGGTTTTAGGGCACCCTTCCTCCTGAGCCAAGGCCACCGGAATCATGGGCGGAGACTTGCGTGGGCGCGTGATGAGTTCGGTGGCGTTTACCGGGATCGGGGAGAATGGAGCTCCGCACCCCCGGGTGCTGACATCCCACCTCATCCCTTTCCCGGCATCCTGCCACTGTTGTAGGAAAAATATGGATATACCCTTGGGGCAAACGTACGTTGATCCCCACATACACACATATATTCCCTCATCCGGCTCCCACCATTTGTCCCAACAGACTCTCAATTGTACGTTAGTCCCTGTAATTGTCCGATGGGTATTGTTACCCAATCGATCCCACTCGACCGAGGAATTTCTCATGGTCTTGCTTAACTTCCGTAACCACCACCATCGGCTCAATGGGACGTTCCCATTGCACACCAAACAAATCCTTTTGCCGACGGTGACGCTGATTCTGGGTGCAACGATCCTCACCCTGGGACACAGTAAAGAAGTCTCTTGGTACGCAAACCCGGATGCACTGGAGTATTCCGTCGAATTCGTTCCCAGCCATCCCGGCCACCTTCCCTTGTGGAAATAAGTGGCGGTTTCCTCAGCCTTTCGCTCCCCGGTCCCATCCGTTGCGATGGGGGCCGTGTCCCTGGAGCAACCGAACACAACGACATCCTTGGTGAGGCCCCGATAGGCCAATCCATATCCGATCGTTGCAAGCACCACCAGAATCCTTTCCATATCTCCTGGTTCCTGTGATCAGATAAAATGATGTAGCCAGCCTCCCAAGAGTCTCTGGCTTTTGTGAAGGGTGAGCGGGTCCCTTGACCTCGTCTCACATACAAGACATGTATACTGGATAGACCTTAACTATTCCTATCACTAACTCCCATCATTTTACCATTTACTTATGAAATTAAACTACAATCTTAACCTGATATTAAAACACTATAAACTTAAACTTATCCTCCTAAAATAACTGTACAGCGCCGCCCGTTCCCAGGGCGGCCTAGCTAAATCCTGAAAAGGCTGCCACGAGCTGTTCCCCGTGGCGGGGGGGCACTGACCCTTGTCTTTGATCCGCCGCAGTCTGTCGCTGCTGAGCGGGGACTGGGACCTCCCTGGGCTGCCTTGAACTTACGCCTGGGGGTGTACGAGGGATCTGACCACAACTTCCTGGGCTGGGGTGTCCGACTCGACCTGCGAAGGGCCACCTTGGGCAAGGCCTCCAGGGCCGACGGACCGGGGACCGGGACTTCCGCCGTCACAGCCTGTGGTCCCACCACAGCTGCCGGCTCTGTCTCCCCTGGCTCCGCCCCCCTGGGCTCGGGATCTGCGGTTTCCGACTCCACCCTACTTGTTTCTCCAGTAGGTGGATCTCCACTCGCAATCCCTACCTCCCCTTTGCTTGGGTCGAGGGCGGAACCTCCGTCCTCCGACCCCACCACCTCTCCGACCGGGTCACTAACTTGGTTGAGCCCTCCGAGCTCTTCCTCATCTGAATCCCAAGAAAAAGAAAAGATCCTACACTTTTCCAGAATGTCCTCTCCCCTCACGCAGGCTGCTTTACCGGCCTGTGTGCCCTGCAGTTCTACCCGGGGCTGAGAGTCCCCACCCGCAGGTCTGGCCCCTCCCCTAAGACAGGCCACCGCCCCTGCTTGTGCATTCTGTGTAATCTCGCCTGCTGGAGGCTGAAGATTTCTATTCTGTCTTAGTTTGGGCAACTCTGCTACCATGGCTTGCAACTGCGGGGTGGTGAATTCCCCCGGGGTTGTTGAGCAAACCATCCCTCTGGCTTTGGATAGGGCTTGGGTCAGACCTTTTATCCTTTCCTCACAGGGCCCATGGTTTAAATCCTCATACTCCCTGCTCCTGGCTACCCTGTAGGCTGCCTTTATGTCTCTAAGCTGCTCTTCTAGCCCGTCTATTTTCCCCATTAAGCGGGCGTTCTCCTCCCGTAAGGCCTGCTCTCTAAGCTGCCCTTCTAGCCCATCTACTTTCCCCATTAAGCGGGCGTTCTCCTCCCGCAAGGCCTGCTCTTTTAACCTGGCCTCCTTACAGGAGGCCCCCTCCTGTGCGTGTCTTTCAAGGGGACACAGGTAGGCAGGCTGCACCGGTTCCAGTCAGAAGTCTAGGTTGTATGGGGCTGTTGCTACCTTCCCGTGTGAGGTCATGAGAGACCGCATGGCTCCTAACATGGACTCTATCGCATCGGGATGGATAGGCACACCAGCTCCTCTCTCAGAGACAGGCGTTTGGGCTCGGACTGCGGGAGCTTTTTCCCTGGAGTCCTTCCAGGGATTCCTACAGTTTTTACGCCAGTGACCTGCCTTCCCGCACCCGTAACAAACACTACTGGTTTGTGGGGCGCGATTTCCCTCCTGATGCTACTCTTTCTGAGCCGGAGCTGCGGGCTTTGCTTCATGCACCTTTCCCTTAAGGGGACGCGCTCCCGTGCTTCTAGTGTTCCGATACCCTATGGTGAGGTGACTCAGGACAGACTCCTCCGTTGTCTCGGGGTTGGTGGGATCAAACCACGCTCTGGCCTGCTCTCTGACGGCTGGCAAGCTGTTGGTTACTATGCACCTGAGCCAATGAGCTTTCCCGGCACCGTCCAGGTAGCGGCGCTCTGGCGCACCTGGGCAGCTATGCTGATATACTGGCCACAGTCTGTCGGCGAAAACCCGTGGGGGTTCTCCCTCTATCTGCACAGTCTGACCCAGTCTGACGAACGGACCTTCGTCATCCGCCCCCAACACTTCTAGGACTTAGTCCCGTAAATCCCCATAGCCCTTAGCTCCCCTCTTGCTCTCGTCGGAGAGACACTGAAGGATTGAGCTATCTAAAGAGAACAGCAACATCTTGGTATTTTCCTCGTTGTCGCAGCCATTAATCGCTGCGATCTGTTCTACTTCTCTAAAATGCACGGAAGGGTCTCCTGACTCGGACAGCTTCCGGACATGGCTGATCATTGCCCTCAGCTGGTGTGAGCTGTGGGGCACTACAAGTTGGTTCAGGATATCCCCGTCTTCCCCATTGTTCCCATTCGGGCCTCTCTTATGATCTCGGACCGGACACATCGGTCCCGGTCTCGACACTACCTCCGGGGATTGTCCTACCTCGGGAACCGTCTTCTCTATTTCCACCACTTCCTCCCTTACCCAGGTTTCCGTATAGCTGGGTGGCGCGGAGGGCTTAGTGGTTGATACCACATCTGCTTTTCCCGGTAGGGATTTTGGGAATTCCCTACCTACCTGTGGCTGGCTCGCTTACGGGCTGATGAGACACACCAAGCCGTTTGCCTTATTCAGGGCCTCTCTCAGGTTCTCTATCTCCTTCTGGCAAACACTGTGGTCGGCTCCCTCATGCCTATCCTCGAGAGCCATCTTGTATGCCGCCCTAACTCCCCTCACACTTTCTTCCTGGGCTTTTATCTGGTTAGCTAGGCGGATACACCATTCTCTAATCCTTCCCTCACTTAATTTTGCTTCCGTGACCTGACATTCTAAGTAATCGATCCTAGCCTCGTGGTGGTTGGTTACTACTTGGCGTTCCTGATGCAACGCATTCAGTGATGCAATCAGTCTCTGTCCTCCCGTAACCTTTTCCTCCATCTCTGTTTCTAATTCCCTGATCTGAGCTGCCTGTGCTGCAATGACCTGGTCTGAAAGTTGGACTTGCTTCTTGTAGCACATCAGCCAGACCGCTTTCTCTACTGATGACTTATGATCTTTGCTACCTGTCCATCTGATGGCGGCGTCTAGCGGACGCCTATCCGTCAGTAGGTCACATATCCACTGTTTGGTTAAGTTTACTTTCCCAAACACATAGTCGGCTACCTTTTCGTCCATTACATTTCGTCTATTCAAATCTGGGTCTAAGATATTACTCTCTTGCTGCCAGGGTCCTGCCGCGGTCGCCATTTTCTGTAAGGGGTCACGGTACTGGTGCGAGGTGAGGCCTTCGTTGCCTATACTATTGCTTGCTCTGGTCTCCGGCCAGACTTTTGCAATAAGCACCTGTGAGTGGTTCGACCCACTCGCCCTTACGGTTCTGACACCTGGACTTAGATGCAAGGAGCAGTAATGCAGAGAAAAACTCAAATAGACCCGGTGGAATAGCACGAAATGAATATCTTTATTGCATGGCGTCTAAAATCATGAAATACATGTCATAGGCGCAGATCAAAGAGAGTACAAGTATACACACGTTCATAAAACTTGGTCTATGGAAATGGGGAACACACGACACATCGTAAAAGGGGGAACACATTATACATTAACCTTAGAAAAACCACCCTCCCTCAATATACCTAAACTACGTCTGGATTTGTAGGATCAGAAAACATGCTCACCACTCGGCTCACTTCGGAAATTTAAAGTGAGGCACTCAGCTCGTTTCGCTGCAACGCCTGACTGTCACGTGGTTGTGAGGGTTTCTGCACCCCACTTGTTTACTCTCGCTGCCGCGAAAGGTAAGCCAGATTCCCTGATGTCATGAAGTGGTCGATGGATTCAGACCGGATCGTGCAGTAATCCGTAGAATTCAAAGGAAACGGTTCATGTAGTAGTCTGTAGAATTCAAAGATGGATTCTGTCGTTATAACTTCGGGCGCGGTCGGGGTTTGCTGACCGCGGCGGCACGTGGAATTTCTTCTCGTCTTTCTTCTCGTCTTTCTTCTCGTCACTCGGGCCTCTGGGTCCGGACACCGTTTACCGACGCTCGGGATGGTGTACCCTGTTACTTGCCCTGTCGAGGCGGCTCGTTCCGATTGAGCTCCACCCAACACTCGAATAACCGACCAGCACGGCTAAGAGTCAAGAGTCAAGAGAGTCCAGCAAGAGCTTCAGGAAGAGAGAGGGTTCAGCCAGAGACCGATGGACATTTGTCCTCTATAGTTATACTGCCTTGTCGGCCTTATCTCCCGCTCAAATCTAAACGTTTATTCTTTGTGTGATTTTGGCGCCCAAAACTCCCAGCATGGGGTGATTATCTTCTTAACGGGTTTCGGTAACACCTGAAACTGGCCAACTATCCGTTAATACCTTCTCCATTGTTGAGCCAGCCAGGATGTGTATGAATCGTCTCCTCGACTGGTTTTGGGGCCCCCCGAATACTGGCTTAATCACCCGCCAATGTCTCTCCCATTGTTGAGCCGGGGGGGTATTTGTGTATTGATGTGTCTAGATGGGTTCTCGATGGCCCAGTTCAATGATCCTTACTGTGCGTAGGAAACGATTCCAGCACTTATATCATTGCTATTGTTCAAGATGCAAACGGGTTGCATCCTGTCTTTTCAATGTGTACCGAGTATGATCCAATCTCATACTGAATGTATATTCAACGCCATCTTGTCTGCCCACTGTGTCTCTGGAAGCTTCTGCCACGATGCGCGGCAGCCATTTTACGGGCTTCTGTGTCCTTTATTATCAGGACAGCATTTCGTTTAATAAAAATGATCAATTGAATCTGCTTCTCTCCTATTATTTTGAATCGCGATAATTGTGAAACTCTACAACCTGCATACTAACCTTTTGAGTTTCGTGCACCAGGACCCCCAGATCCCTTTGTACTTCAGTACTTTCCAGTTTCTTGCCATTAAGATAATAACTTGCTCTACTATTTTTCCTGCCAAAGTGCATAACCTCACACTTTCCAGTATTGTATTCCATCTGCCAAATCTCTGCCCACTTACTTAGCCTGTCTATGTCCCCATGACCAGAGAGAAGCAGCGCGAGCGTGCATGTGGCTTTGCCAGGATAGCGGGCTTCCCCATGCTGCAGGGCACCATTGACTGCACCCTCGTGGCTTTGCAGGCACCTCATAACAATCCTGATGTATTCCGTAACTGCAAAGGCTACCACTCACTTAATGTGCAGTTGGTGTGCGACCACACACGGCGAATCCTGACCGTCAATGCCCGCTATCCTGCCAGCAGCCACGATGCCTTCATCCTGCGCCAGACCGGTGTGCCAGCTCTGTTCCAGCCACCACATCAAGCTCGCGGCTGGCTGCTGGGAGACAAGGGTTTTCTGCTCTCCCTGGCTCATAACTCCCCTCTGCAACCCCAACACTCCTTGCCAGCACTCATATAATGAGAGCCATGCTGCCACCAGGGACATCATTGAGCAGACCATCGGAGTGCTCAAGCAACGGTTCTGCTGCCATGACTGCTCGGGAGGAGCCCTCCAGTACTGACTGAGCGGGTGTCACTTTTCGTCATCGTCTACTACATGCTGCACAACTTGGCCATTATGAGGGCGCAGCCATTGCCACCAGGCATAACTCCACCACCTCAGGTGGAGGAGGAGGAAGACAAGGGGGAGGAAGAAGAGGAGCAGGAGGAACAGGAGGACTAACATCAGCGACGGAGCAGGCAGCCACTCAATCGGCGTTCTGCAAGGTCGGTCCGTGACCGCCTCATCAGACTTCATTTCCAGTGACTTCCAGTCCTCTTTCCGGTTGCTGAGCACGTCGCCATCATTCCATCACTTTGTGATTCCATACCACACCCCAGAACTTAAATGAGACACAGCACCAAATCTGCAACATTCCAGTAATAAATTTATCAAAAACCATTAACCACATATATACAACAACAATGTTGACTAATCACCCTTGTGCAAACCCTTGCTTCCCCTCTTTACAGTCCCCTTTCCTAATCTAGTGCACCTACGTAGTGTCTCCCCAGTGGTTACAGCAGGGCTGGTGGAAGGCTGCGGAGTGTCAGTGCCAGAGACTACAGATGGCCTTGTAGGATGCCCTCGACCAGCCACATCCAGTCCTGAATGGTGGTGGGCCATTAAACAACTGACGGGAGGGGGAGGCTCCATGAACATCCCCATCCTCAATGATGGCGGAGCCCAGCACGCGAGTGCAAATGACAAGGCTGAAGCATTCGCAACCACCTTCAGCCAGAAGTGCCGAGTGGATGATTCATCTCAGCCTCCTCCTGAGGTGCCAACCATCACAGAAGCCAGTCTTCAGCCAATTCGATTTTACTCCACGTGATGTCAAGAAATGGCTGAACGCATTGGATACAGGAAAGGCTATGGGCCCCGACAATATCCCGGCTGTCGTGCTGAAGACTTGTGCTCCAGAATTAGCTGCACCACTAGCCAAGCTGTTCCAGTACAGCTACAACACTGGCAACTACCCGACAATGTGGAAAACTGCCCAGGTATGTCCTGTCTACAAAAAGCAGGGCAAATCCAATCTGGCCAATTACCACCCCATCAGTCTACTTTCAATCATCAGCAAATTGATGGAAGATGTTGTGGACAGTGCTATCAAGCAGCACTTACTTACCAATAACCTGCTCACCGATGCTCAGTTTGGGTTCCGCCAGGACCACTCGGCTCCAGACCTCATAACAGCCTTGGCTCAAACATGGACAAAGGAGCTGAATTCCAGAGGTGAGATGAGAGAGACTGCCCTTGACATCAAGGCAGCATTTGACCGAGTGTGGCATCAAGGAGTCCTAGTAAAACTGAAGTCAATGGGAAACAGGGGAAAACTCTCCACTGGCTGAAGTCATACCTGGCACAAAGGAAGATGGTTGTGATTGTTGGAGGCCAATCATCTCAGCCCCAGGACATCGCTGCAGGACTTCCTCAGTGCAGTGTCCTAGGCCCAACCATCTTCAGCTGCTTCATCAATGACCTTCCCTCCATCATAAGGTCAGAAGTGGGGATGTTCGCTGATGATTGCACAGTGTTCAGTTCCTTTCACAACTCCTCTGATAATGAAGCAGTCTATGCCTGTATGCAGCGTGACCTGGAAGACGTTCAGGCTTGGGCTGATAAGTGGCAGGTAACATTTCCGCCACACAAGTGCCAGGCATTGACTATTTCCAATAAGAGAGCGTCTAACCATTCAACGGCATTACCATCGCTGAATCCCTCAAAATCAATATCCTGGGGCTCACCATTGATCAGAAACTTAACTGGACCAGCCATATAAATACAGTGGCAACAAGAGCAGGTCAGAGACTGCGTATTCTGTGGCGAGTGTCTCACCTCCTGACTCCCCAAAGCCTTTCCACCATCTCCAAGGCACAAGTCAGGAGTGTGATGGAATACTCTCCACTTGCCTGGATGAGTACAGCTCCAACAACACTCAAGAAGCTCAACACCATCCAGGACAAAGCAGCCCACTTGATTGGCACCCCATCCACCACCTTAAACATTCACTCCCTCCACCACCGGCGTACTGTGGCTGTAGTGTGCACCATCTACAAGATGCACTGCAGCAACTCGCCAAGGCTTCTTCGACAGCACGTCCCAAACCCACGACCTCTACTACCTAGAAGGACAAGGGCAGCAGGCGCATCGGAACACCACCACCTGCAAGTTCCCCTCCAAGTCCCACACCATCCTGACTTGGAAATATATCGCCGTTCCTTCATCGTCGCTGGGTCAAAATCCTGGAACTCCCTCCCTAACAGCACTGTGGGAGTACCTTCACCACACGGACGGCGGTGGTTCAAGAAGACAGTTCACCACCACCTTCTCAAGGGTAATTAGAGATGAGCAATATATGCTACCATTGCCAGCATCCCAGGAACGAATTTAAAAAATGGCCACCATATGCTGTACTCAGTTGTCCCCCACCACCGCCCCCCCACCCCTCCCAACAGCACCATAAAGCATCCCTACTATGACCAATCTATTCCTCTCACCCAAACCCCCATTGCTCGAGGTTAAGTAATGTCTCACCATTCACTCCAAGTGACAAAGCCACTTCCAAGGTAGCAAGCAAAAATGGACAAGACTGGAAAGTGGTGCAAAGAAATACATTTATCTGTGTCATAAAAATAACTAAAACTTAACATTACTATTTGTTCATACACCCATGTGCATACCCTTGTGCATCTACTTTTGTGTCTTTTTTTCTTTTCCGAGTGCTTCTGTGGCTTCAGCAGAGGTAGAGACAGGCTACTCCTTTCCCTGCTGCAACTGGTTAAACACTTTTGACGGACGCCCTCTGGGTTTTGGAGCCTGTGAGGGCCCCACCAAAGATTGCTCCTCCTGCAACTGTGCAGGGGCAGGAAGACTCGGCCATCCGGATCCGAGGAGGCATGTGGGGCTCTGACTGATGGGGAGGCAATGGGGGAGAAGTGGGAGCGCTTTGTGAAGAGCCTCCACTTCTATGTTCCCTCTCACCATCATTCATCTCATTGGCCACCCGCACTTCCTTGCTAGCAAGGAGCTGATGAGCATCTTGCTGCACCGCAGTGGGGCAATGAACACCCAAGTCTACGTTTCTATCCCTCCTAGAGATGAGGTCTATGAGCATCTGCCATCTGTTGTCCACAGCAAGCATGTGTTCATGTGACTGGCGCATTTGCTGCTCCATGCAGGTGACCACCCTTTCCATGGTAGAGCACATCATCGCCATCACCTGAGACATGGTGGTGCTCATGTTGGAGATGGATTCCTCCATTCTCCCTACAATTGCGCATATCGCGGCTGGAAAAGCTGCCAGAGCCTCCCGCATTTTTTGCTGTTCCTCCAAGATCATCCTCTTTGTTGACGGCCACCGAGGTTCAGCATCTGCATCCCGCTGAGCATCCGGTGCCCTCCGACGAGGACTCACTACTGTTGTCCATGGCTCCACTATATGCTGTTGCTCACTTGTGATCTGTGAGACACCTGGTGACAACACTACTCTATCTCTCACAGGACCTACCAATGGGTGCGTATGGGTCTGGTGATGGTGCACCTTCAGAGAGTGGAGCTTTCTCTGAGGAGTCATCTTCCTCCTCTGGCTGGACAGTGACGGGGGCACTTGATGGACCTGTGGGAGAGTAAAGACATGAATTAGAATTTTTATGATAATGTTTTAAGTTACCATTATGCACATGATCATACTTCACTGGCTGCTGACATCAAGTCACGAGTGACTGTCTTTGTATTGTGGCTGTAGGATATTTAATTCTGTCACCAGGTTGCTGGGAGGTCCCCTTCTCTCCATCTCCCCCGCCAGCAGCTCCACAACCCCACTTATTTCCATCGCCTCCTCCTCCATAGCCATCAATGCACTGTAAATTGGAGGGCCACCTCCAGTTCTCTCCCTCTCCTTGGTGTTCTGCGTTCTCTTCTCCTGCAAGGAGGGAAACAAGAGAACTTGAGTGAGAGTGATGGAATGAGTGTAAGGGATGGATGGGCTACATCTACAGAGGGTGACTGTGAGGGAGTGGCATGACATTGCCAAATGGCCTCCTTCTGTGGCGTTAATTTCTATGATTCTGTGATTGCATTAGGACGAGGGTGAGTGTCAGTGGTGGACGGTCAGTTGGGGATGTGAGTAGGTGCATAGACAGTGAGGGATGGGTGCACCTGCAAGGTAGGTTGGTGTGAGGAGTGATGTGCAGGAGTAGTCTTGGGAAGGCAGAGTGAGGGGGTTGGGGTGACAGGCACATCAGGATGTAGTTGAATGTGGTATTGCACTCACCTTTCCTGACCTCATGAGGTCATTAAGTCTCTTCCTGCATTGAATCCATGACCTGGTGACAACACTCCTGCTGCTCACTTCGTTGGTGATCTCCAGCCATGCCCTCTTCATCTCTGCGGCTGGCCTCTCCCTCCCATCAGCAGGGAAGAGGAACTCCCTGTGGCACTCCCTGGAGCAGGATTTACAGAGAGGCATCATTGAATTTTGGCGCAGCCTTTTGCTGCTAAGCCTGCATTTTTCTTTATAAATGTTTCAACCTTAATAATCAAAGCACTTCCTTCCTCTGACACCAACAACTGTCTCCCCTACCAACTTTCCATTACCTCCATTAACCTTCAACTGCCATCTGTGCAATGCTCCTTTAAATAGGTGAGATGAACTCAAGTCATCCGTGACATCATCAGATCCGCTCCACTTAATTGGCTGGGAAATCCGCATGACTATTTCAGTTTGAGTAATTCTGTTAAGACCACACTGAAGTGCGCACCAAAAGAACGTGCGAGATCACGACTCGCTACGCGGCCCCCCGGCACCCAAACACAGACAGGTAAAGATTCCGGCCTTTCGGCCTCCTCTGCCCCATGGTCACCCTCCCACTCCCACGTAAGACCCTCAATGGACGTGACTTACCTTCTTGCTGGTGACCCTTCCTTTGGTGATGCCCGAATATCTGCTCACACCCACTAGACAGCTGCCGATTTCTTCCCGTTTCAGGCAGGCAGCTGACCGGCAGCATACAGATGAGGCCTGGGAGTTACAATCGCCTGCTCCCAGTTAAAATTCCCCCTATTATCTTCTCCAAGCATTCCAGAGCCACAACAGGGTATAGGCACTAGCACCTGTTTGATAGTTACATTGCTGACCCCACAATTTTCATAATGGGTGAAATTATTTTTAATCCCACACCACTGGCACCACAGCAGGTGGCTATCAGTAAATCACAGGTCTGTTACCGGGGGAGTGGGACGTTGGACGTAAGCAGCCTTTAAAAGGAACTACAAGAGGTGATGAATAAAATTAAATGGATGCAATTAAAGATGAGGGACCGCACATGGGTAAATAATGTTGGTAGTCTTTACAGAGACTTGTAAAAAGAAATAATGGATTTATTTCAGCCCTTTCAAAGGATGACCTGGCACAATACATGTTCCTGGTAACTTGAGTCTTCAGCCAAGGGATAGAGCAACCACCTGCAGGTATCAGGTTCATTGTGCATCATTCACAACCTTAATACATCTTAAAGTGCTTCACAGCCAATACATTACTTTTCAAGTGTAGTCACTGCTGTAATGTGGGAAAAATGAGCAGCCAATTTTCACACAGCAAGTTCCAAGAAACAACAGTGAGATAAAGCATCAGATAATCTGTTTTAGTGATGTTGCGTAAGGGTAAGACATTGGCCAGGACACCAGCCTGCTCTTCTTTGAATAGTGCTATGGGATATTTGGCATCCACCTGAAAGGGCAGAGGGGCCTTGGTTTAAAATCTAATCTGAAAGACCGCACCTCTGACAGAGCAGCACTCCCTCAGCGCAGCACTGCAGTGTCAGTCTAGATTATGTGCTGGAGTGGGATTTGAGCAGCACAATACCCTGGGAAATTTGAGCTCATGATCTTTGAGTTGTTAGTCCAGTATCATAACCGCTAGGCTACTGCACTGATACCATTGTGGTTTTTGCCTTTCTATATTTGTTTTTTACGCACTTATAAAATAGCATTCAGAAAAAATAACAAATGTTAAATTGGAACACCAAGAGCATCAGACTCAGAATCTCTGGGTTTCTCAGCTGTGGTTTTTGAGGATTCAGGAGTTAAAATGTCTGTGGGCCCAGGTGAAAAGAACTCCAATACACTTCACGTTGCTGAAAACAGAAACCCATAATAAGTCTGGGCAGACTCAGAGCTGGTCTTTGTGAGAACTCAGCCCATTGACTATTGAAGAATTAGATGAGGGAGTGGTAACACCTTTTGAAAAGAAGTGATTCCATTTTATTTTTACTCTGCTTATCTGAAGTACAAGTTAATCAAACCTGCCATCAAAGGATGTGTTGGACGCAGGAATGATTATGATGCATTTTGCGAGTACCTTTAAGAATATGGAAGACTTATGCATGATGAGTGCCAAAGGTCCAGTTAGTAACTGGCACCTAACTGGTTTAGTCATACATTGCCAGATCTGGCTGGAGCACATAAAGCACTATCGGACCTTGCTCTCCTCTGTCAAGACCGCTCACTATTCCAGCATCATCTAGAATGTAAAATTAAACTCCAGCTTCATTTTTCCACTGCAAACTATCTTCTTAAATCTCTCTCCTCTGCCCCCTCCACCCTCATCTCCAACAACAATTTCTCATGGATTTCTTTACCATTATGATTGAGATCATTCATTCAGCTGCCTCTGCCACCCCTTCCCCTTACCCACCAAGTCAAACTTTCTCCAAGGTTTCCCCGTGCTCTAGCCCTGAACTTGTCTCTTTCTCTAACAGCATTCCTATATCCCCTCGTGCCCTCTCTGAGCTCATCTGTCCATGAGACCCACCTCCTCCTCTCTCAACTCTATTCCCAATAAACTGCTGACCAACTGACTTCCCTCTCTGGCCCCCATGCTGGCTGACATTGAAAATATTTCCTTCTCCTTAGGTACTGTACCCCTCCCTTTCAAACCACTGTCATCACATGCCTCATCAAAAAAAAACACTCTCAACTTCTCAGAGGTTCTCAGATGGTTGTAGGTCTGGAGGAGGTTACAGAGATAGGGCAGGGAGACAATGAAAGGATTTGAACATGAGAATGAGAATTTCAAATTGGTACTATTGGTGGACTGGGAGCCAGTACATGGGTGATGGGTGAGCAGGGTGGGATACGAGCAGCACAGATTTGGATGAACTGAAGTTTATGGTGGGTGGAGGATGGGAATACAGCCAGGAGAGCATTGGAATTGTTGAGTCTGGAGGTAAGTAAGGCATGGATGAGGGATTCGCAGTAGATGGGCTGAAGAATGTCGGAGACGGGTGACACTACCGAGGTGGAAGTAGGCCATTTATGTGATGTGAGGGTATTAGGTCGGAAGCTCAGTTCAGGATCACATAGGATGCTGAGGTTTTGAATAATCAGCTTCAATCTGAGAAGTAACATAACCACTATGCTACCGTTCCCTGTATGGGTGCATTGGAGCAAGTTAAGTAAATCTGACTATGATGAGGCCATCCCTGTCCTCCCGGGCAGCAATGTGCGCCCCTCCTGGTGACATCTACACCTCAGGTTCCTCCTCCTCTTCGTTTTCCACCTGCTCCTCCTCCTCCTCCTCTGAAGAGGCTGTGCACTCTGCGTCTTGTTCCTCCTGCAGCTCCAATCCTCGCTGATGCGCTAATGTGCAGCACGCAGCAAACAATGATGATTCTGGGGACGCTAGCTGGTGCGTACTGAAGGGCTCCTCCAGATCTGTCAAGGCATCCGAAGCGCATCTTCAACATGCCTATTGCTTGCTCTATGACACATCTGGTGAACATGTGACTCTCATTATAATGCTCCTGGGCCTCAGTAGTTGGCCTCCTCAAGGGTGTCATGAGCCATGTCTTCATTGGATGGCCCTTGTCTCCAAGCAGCCAGCCGGTAAGTCTGTTCAGAGGTGCAAAGAGCTGAGGGTGGACAGGCGCAGCACGAAAGAGTCATGACAGCTGCCAGGGAATCTGGTGCACTCATGCATGATGATCTTTTTATGGTTGCAGACAAGCTGCACATTGAGGGAGTGGAAGCCTCACAAACACTCCTGGGAGATGAGGGGGTGCCTTGATGGCCGCATGTGTGCAGTCGATGATGCCCTGCACCTGTGGGAAGCCAGCCAGAGTGACAAAGCCGAGCGCCCGCTCAGTCACACTGGCTACATCAGTGACAAAGTTGATGTAATTGGTTGACTTGTCAAACATGGTGTCAGTCACCTGGGTGATGCATCTGTGGGCGGCTGACTGCAAGATCCTGCAAATGTCTGCTGAAGATCCCTGGAAGGAGCCTGAGGTGAAGAAGTTGAGGGCAGTGGTGACTTTGACAGCCACTGGTAAGGAGTGTCCACCAGGTCCTCTGGGCAGCAGGTCTTGTTCCAGCAAGCTACAAATGTCTGCGACCACCTGGCGCAATAGCCTGAGCCTCCTGAAGCGCTGCTGCTCAGACATGTTCAGGAAGCTCATCCTCTGCCTGTATACCCTGTGTTGGGGGTATCGCCTCCGGTGCAGTGCAGCCCTGTGCTGACCCCCTCTCTCCTGTGCAGCATCAGGTTGTTGAGGAGAAGCCTGCTGTTGTGGTGGCTGCTGCTGCTGCTGGTGTTGTGGCTCCGGCTGCTGGTGTTGTGGCTCCTGCTGCTGGTGCTTTTGGTGCTGGGGCTTATTTGGGTCTGATTCTGAGGTCCAAAGTGAGACAGCATAAGCGGCACCCATGCTGATGTAATAGATGGCAGGTAAAGTAGAGATCAGAGGCCCAATCCCTCAACGTTGTGATAGTGGCTTCCGAGGTTGCAGAAATGACCTGCAAACTGCTGACAGCTAAATCTCTGCACAAATTGGAGTCAGCAAGAGCGTTTCCATTAGTTAAGTAATCAGGTATAATGTGGGAGTATTTATGAGTTTTTCCCAGCTCTCAATTAATGGATTCGCACAATGGCCACTGAGTTTTGTGAGGTTCCCGAGGTGCGTGATACCCGTGCTCATGAAGTTAAAGCCAAAAGCTGCTGTTAAAAAGCCTCTTAAGGGTCTCTCGACAAGCATTTAAGTACTTGAATTTGGTGGCCCACCTCTCCTGATTGGGTTTCTGGCATGCCTCCAAACGTGCCCGAGTTAAATACAGATGTCGGCGAGATGACGGCCGATTATCGATGCGCTGTCATTTTCCACAAATTTAACTGCCGACTCGCCCCCAAACCCGTACGCTCGGCAACGGGAAAATTCTGGCCATTATGTCAGACAAAGGCAACTTGTAACCAAGGGCAAATCTTGAGTTGCTATGGGATCAGCAGAACCAGCCAATACTGTCTCGAGAAAAGACCCTCATTAAACTTCAACAAGTGACACGCATGATGAAGTAACCCCACTAAACTGTTTACCAACTATGAGCAACAAGGGGAATAGTCATACCTGACGGAACCAATTATTGAGATGTGCATGTGAGCATCACAAGGGAAGTGTGGACACAAAGAATATAAGAACTAATACAATACCTAGCTTTTATACTGCAGTCAGCTAGGACAAATGTGTCCTGGTCTAACGGAAAGAAGACGTCTAAAGATTCAACAGACTTCAGTGATCGTCGGTTTAGCCAACTTGAAGACTCCAGGACAGGTCAAGTTGGGTTCTTATTTAATCTGTGTGTTAGTGGTTTCCATACCACTTTTCATACCTCGGAAGCCTACTGTCAACAAGGGCAGACGTCGACGACGCAGTCCAACACCACCTTCAGTGTGCCAGTGCAGCCTTCGGTCGCCTGAGGAAGAGAGTGTTTGAAGACCAGGACCTCAAACCCGGCACTAAGCTCATGGTCTACAGAGCAGCAGTGATACCCGCCCTGCTGTATGCCTCAGAGACATGGACCATATACAGCAGGCACCTCAAAGCACTGGAGAGGTACCACCAACACTGCCTCCGCAAGATCCTGCAAATCCATTGGCAGGATAGGCGCACCAACGTCAGTGTTCTTGCTCAGGCCAACATCCCCAGCATCGAAGCTTTGACCACGCTCGATCAGCTCCGATGGACAGGTCACATTGTCCGCATGCCCAATACGAGACTTCCAAAACAAGCGCTCTACTCGGAGCTCCAGCACGGCAAGAGAGCCCCAGGTGGGCAGAGGAAACGCTTCAAGGACACCCTCAAAGCCTCCTTGAAAAAGTGTAACATCCCCACCGACACCTGGGAATCCCTGGCCCAAGACCGCACAAAGTGGAGGAGAAGCATCCAGGAAGGCGCCGAACACCTCGAGTCTCTTCGCCGGGAGCAAGCGGAAGCCAAGCGCAAACAGCGGAAGGAGCACACGTCAACCCAAGCACCCCACCCACCCGCCCCTTCAACCACCGTCTGCCCCACCTGTGACAGAGACTGTAGGTCCCACATTGGACTCATCAGTCACCTGCGAATTCATTTTTAATGTGGAAGCAAGTCATCCTCGGTTCCGAGGGACTGCCTAAGAAGAGTGTTAGTGGTTAAGTAAAAGATCTCTGTGTGTGTTTCTGTTAAGGCGGATTCAGGTCTACGAACCCTACTCTAACACCCAATGTGGGAGGTGTGAAAGTCATAAATAATTCTTACACCTGCTTTCTCTTCTTTAGCGAAAATAGCCACTGAGGCTTCCATCATTCAAATCATTCACCAGCAGAACCTCGAATGGTATGAGGGAAGACACTCTTAAGTCTTTTACTTCCAACTAGGTTTGGTCATACCAATGTTACAGTACACCCAGTGCCAAGTTATCCTTCTGTGGATCATTTGTTTATTAAGATTAGGGTAGAAATACAGTCACACAGTCAGATTGGGTGTCATTGCACACCCCAGAGTCTCAAATCTTAGGACCAGGTTTGGTTTTCTCAATTGATATCTAGCCCCACGCCTAAGTGTAGGACTAATTCTTTGGGGGCGATTTTGTGAATGGGGGCGCGTTGAAGGCGGGACTGCAGCTTGGTGGGTCGATGTCCCGCCTCCATCGACTTGTGGCCAACCCACGCTATTTTCCCTTGATTGACCTTGTTAAGCCCGCCCAGCGGGCTCAGCAGGCCAATTAAGGGAAAGCTGGTTGTAGAGCTCGTCAGCGTATGACGTTTCATCTGTCAAAACTTTTTGACAGATGAATTGTCATCGTTTGACAGCTCTGTGAAGCTGTCAAACAGTGACATTCTCTGCAGTTTGATGAGGTCTTGAATACAGGACCTCATCAAACTTCTTCCTTTTACAGAAATGAGATGGTTGTTGCATCTGAGAATGCAACGGCCATCTGTCATTCCCAACGCGGAGGTCCGAGACTCTCCGCATACAAACCGACTGAAGCCTACAGGAAGAAACAAAGGTAAGTACATGTTTAATAACACTTTGCACTTATCTCCGATACTCACCTCTCCACTCTTGCACCCATCACTTACCTTCACACCACACTTTTGCACCCCTCCAACCCCGCAGACCCAGTACTCGCCTCGCTGAGCTGGCGGGTTTCAGAGCCTTCGGGAAGCCCGCACTTGTGAGGGCAAAAAGGGGATAATCCTATTTTCTGCCTGTTAACTACCTGTTAACAGGCAGTTAATAGGCTTTAATCCCTCCCCGCCTCCAAGGAGACGGGACCCGGCGCGGGATGGCTACCCGCCTCCTGGGAAGATGGCATGGAGGCGGGTGGGGGCAGGTTGGGCACCCGCCCCCAAATTCTGCCATTTTCCCGGCAGTCCCGCCTCCATACCCAGCTCCCCAGGGCTGGCAAGATCACCCCCTTAGTATGTACTACATGGAGTTTTCCTTAATGTCTTAAACCTTTACCAAATGTTCAAAGCAATTACATGAGAGAAGTCACAAATTCTTTACCATTGAAACACAATTTCAGACATCCAGCTCAAACTTCTTTGTTTCACTTATAATGGTTTGCAAATAATTAGAGTTCTAGTAAATACCAAAACATTTCCTTTAAAATTGATCAAACTAGGTTCGAACATTAACAACATCCCAGTAGAGGTATGTCCTATCTGTTACCTAATACAGATCAGCTTCATAATATCGCTGTTTCTCCTTCTCATTCACATTAATTCAGCATCATCTTTCATCATCAATTCTGAGAAGCTGTTGTTGAAAATCTTGCTTTTGGTTGCTTTCTATTCAGCAGTTTTATGAGCTAACTCCAACTCTTTCTTTCTCTTTCTGCAAACTTGTGTTCGATTTATTTTTAAACGGACGCGACTGCTGCCAACGAAGATGAAGTAGTTGCGCATGCGCAGTTTCAGTGTTTTTTTGTTGTTCGCAAAGTGAAAAGAAAATATTGTCACCATTACAAAGAAAACACTTCCAGAGAGAAAGGAGGGGAGGAGGTGGTGAAAAGAGATCGCTACTGCCGAACAGAGCCGCATTAGGAAAAGAAAATCTGTGCCAGCAAAACACAGTAAACGTCCATTTTTATTAATTTTCTTCACACGGAACCTGTGAACCGTATAAATAAATCTCCGCAACCCTCCCCCTGTGAAAATATCATACATTAATACTTAAACCAACCCACGTTACTATTATACATTATTAAACCAACCCATAGCGCCATAGATTTAAGCATGCGATATCACTATTATTATACATTCATACTTAAACCGCCACACATTTATGCGCAGAACACTTCTGCGCAGCTTCCAGTCATTGGCAGCAGTACCTGGTGGGTAGTGTCCTCACGTGTGATGATGGTATCTGTGTTGATGATCTGGCATGTCTTGCAGAGGTTGCTGTGGCAGGGTTGTGTGGTGTCGTGTTTGCTGTTCTCCTGAAAGCTGGGTATATTGCTGCGAACGATGGTCCGTTTGAGGTTAGGCGGCTGTTTGAAGGCGAGTAGTGGAGGCGTGGGGATGGCCTTAGCGAGGTGTTCGTCGTCATCGATGACATGTTGAAGGCTGCGAAGAACATGGCGTAGTTTCTCCGCTCCGGGGAAGTACTGGACGACGTAGGGTACTCTGTTGGTTGTGTCCCGTGTTCGTCTTCTGAGGAGGTCTATGCGATTTTTCGCTGTGGCCCGTCGGAACTGTCGATCGACGAGTCCAGCGTCATATCCCGTTCTTACGAGGGCGTCCGTAGGTGTCCATCACGTTCCTCCTCGTCTGAGCAGATCCTGTGTATTCGCAGGGCTTGTCCATAGGGGATGGCTTCTTTAATGTGGTTAGGGTGGAAGCTGGAGAAGTGGAGCATCGTGAGGTTGTCCGTGGGCTTGCGGTAGAGTGAAGTGCTGAGGTGTCCGTCTTTGATGGAGATTCGTGTGTCCAAGAATGAAACCGATTCTGAGGAGTAGTCCATGGTGAGTTTGATGGTGGGATGGAACTTGTTGATGTTATCGTGTAGTCTTTTCAGTGATTCTTCGCCGTGGGTCCATAGGAAGAAAATGTCGTTGATGTATCTGGTGTATAGCGTTGGTTGGAGGTCCTGTGCAGCGAAGAAGTCTTGCTCGAACTTGTGCATGAACATGTTGGCGTATTGGGGTGCGAATTTGGTCCCCATGGCTGTTCCATGTGTTTGGGTAAAAAACTGGTTGTCGAAGGTGAAGACATTGTGGTCAAGGATGAAGCGGATGAGTTGTAGGATGGCGTCTGGAGATTGGCTGTTGTTGGTGTTGAGTACTGAGGCTGTTGCAGCGATGCCGTCATCGTGGGAGATACTGGTGTAGAGTGCCGATACGTCCATCGTGGCGAGTAGTGTTCCTGGTTCAACTGGTCCGTGGGTGCTGAGTTTCTGTAAGAAGTCTGTAGTGTTGTGACAGAAGCTGGGGGTTCCCTGTATGATGGGTTTCAGGGTGCCCTCGACGTATCCAGAGAGGTTCTCACACAGGGTTCCGTTGCCTGATACGATAGGACGTCCGGGTGTGTTGGCTTTGTGTATCTTTGGGAGGCAGTAGAAGTCTCCCACGCGGGGAGTACGTGGGATGAGAGCGCGTAGGATGCTTTGAAGGTCTGGATCGAAGGTCTTGATCAGTCTATTGAGTTGGCGGGTGTGTTCTTTGGTCGGATCTGCGGGTAACTGTCTGTAGTGTTCCTGGTTGTCCAGTTGTCGGTATGCTTCTTTGCAATAGTCCATTCTGTTCTGTATGATGATGGCTCCTCCTTTGTCCGCTGGTTTGATGACGATGTTGCGGTTGGTCTTGAGAGCGTGGATGGCGTTGCGTTGTGCTCGGGTGACATTCTGGACTGTCTTGTGAGTGTGGCTGATGAATCTGGCGTTGATGCATCTCCTGAGGGGGCCAATTTGACTCTTTCTTCTTTGGTTGCTGCACTGCGGGTACCTCTGTCTGCTGTTCCGTCACACGTGAGGACACTACCCACCAGGTATATGGTACATACTCATGTGACTCATGTGACTCGGCCAACGTTGTCTACCTCATACGTTGCAGGAAAGGATGCTCCGGAGCATGGTACTTCAGCGAGACCATGCAGACACTGCGACAACGTACGAACGGATACCGTGCAACAGTCACCAGGCAGGAGTGTTCCCTCCCAGTCGGGGAACACTTCAGCAATCAAGGACATTCAGCCTCCGATCTTCGGGTAAGCGTTCTCCAAGACGGCCTTCGAGACACACGACAACGCAAAATCGTCGAGCAGAAACTGATAGCCAAGTACCGCACCCATGAGGACAGCCTCAACCGGGATCTTGGGTTCATGTCACACTACATGTAACCCCACCTGACGTAGAGTCATCCAGACTCGAGTCGTCGTTGGCTTGTTCTCTCTACACAGATGCGGCCGGACCTGCTGTGATTTCCAGCAAAAAAAGTAAAACGTTTTTTGTTTTCCATACAGACCCCAGCATCTGCCACATTTGACCCCTTGTGACCCCCACCTCATTGTCTTTGTTGTATTTTGCTATTGTCTTTGATGTAATGTCTTCCTGACTGACCTGGTTGGACACCATTCACACCTTTGATTGCTGTGATTGTCTCTCTGCCGAGGTGTGATAAAGGGCAGTTAGAAAGATTAACTGTAGTCGTCTGGCATTGTTCTCTGACTATATATGCTGTGTCCATATGCATTTCTTCACTTCACCTGACGAAGGAGCAGCGCTCCGAAAGCTTGTGATTTCAAATAAAGCTGTTGGACTATAACCTGGTGTTGTGCAACTTCTCACTTTTGTCCACCCCAGTCCAACACCGGCATCTCCGCATCATAGATGTAAAAAGACCTAGGTCCATCTAGCTCACCTTCTACCATCCTGGTAACAAAAACCACAACAACTTGCATTTATAAAGCACTTTTAACATAGTAAAATGTCCCAAGGCACTTCACAGGAGAGTTATCAAACAAAATTGGACATCCAGCCACATAAGATGATATTAGGACAGACGACTAAAAGCTTGGTCAAAGGTAGGTTTTAAGAAGCATCTTAAAGGAAGAGAGGGAGAGGGGTTTAAGGAGGGAAATCCAGAGCTTAGGACCTAGACAGCTGAAAGCATGGCCACCAAAGGTGGAGCAATTAAAATCAGGGATGTGCAAGAGGCCACAATTGGAGAAGCACAGAGATCTCGGAGGATTGTAGGGCTGGAGGAGGTTAGAGAGATAGGGAGGGACGAGGCATGGAGTGATTTGAAAACAAAATGAGAATTTTAAAATTGAGGCATTGAGAAACCAGGAGCCAATGTAGGTCAGCAAGCACAGAGGTGATGGGAGAACAGGTAGTTTCATGATACAATGATAATGGAGTTGTTGCCTAATCATAGCAATCAATATCTATCAATTAATCTACAACAGGCCCAGAAAAGATATAAGCAATAAATCATTACAATTTTAGAACTTGTTTTAGGTTTAAACTATTAAGTAAATGTATTCAACAAAAGAACCAGCTAATAAATAGTAGTCATACAATACAGGTACGTCTTTATAGTGTAAATCCTTCTACCTAGCTCCTTAACAGGAAAATAATACAATTCTTTCATAAATAACTTTTTATATGCAGTTTCTTTTACTTCTTACCACTGTAGGAGCTTATATCAAACTATGTCTTGGAATATTTCAAACCAGTAATCATATTTTGAAGATTTAAATGGACTCTGATTCAGACAACTATTGCCCCCTAAGTATACAGAAAACAGTTACTGGGACTTCCTGTATTTTAAATAGCTGATCACTTAAATTTAAAAGGAACTGCCATTCATATATAACCTGAACCAATAATAATATAAGCAAACATAAGAATAAGAGCAGGCCATATGGCCCCTGCTCCGCCATTCAATAAGATCAAGGCTGATCTTCGACCTCAACTCCACTTTCCCACCCGATCCCCATATCCCTTGATAAGAACATAATCACACAGCATTGCTTAAATCTCAATTAAGTGGTTTGATTCATTGCTCAAGACCATTACCATAGACATAAACTGACAAATTTGCTAGAACAATGCATCTGGATTTTAAACTCTTGTATTATGACTGGACTTAAAGGGATAGCCACCGAGCCAAACGTACTTCTTCAGTCATAATGTTGTTCTTAAAAGACAAAATTGATTTGCTGCCCAGATTTAGGTCTGAAATAATTTTTTAACATCAGTTAGCTCGACATTCAGGATTAAAATAGCCTAATGGCACATCCCTAGTGACTTTCTGTTCCATTTCTCAAAGGCTTCATGAGTGCTAATTTTGCCATTCACTATTTGAAATTTGTGTCCCTTTGCCCTACCATCATGGTTCAGTTTGAATTAGTGCTGCACAACTATCTTTTCTGTGCCATTTATTGGCCCGGAATTTGCGGTCAGCAGCGGAGCGACGGCGCTCACTGCTGACCTCGAAGAAAGCTGCCCACAAAGATCTAGCGATCTCTGTCGTGTGAATTTCAGCTCTCCCGACATTTGTATGAATCTGGCGCCAAATCAAGCGAATCTCCAGCGTCCAGCAACAGTGATGTCATCAGCAGGCAGAGCAGTCAATCACATTGAAGAATTCTCACAGACAGCAAACCAGGAAGTAAAATGCACAGATTCTAATTTACTTTCCATAAATTTTACAGAGAGCGAAATAAAGATTGGGACATACACATAGCATTAAGGTACAAGTTGAAATATCATAAACAAACTTAAAAAAACATGCTTTTTTAAACATTTAGGGGTAAAAATTGAGTCGCGCCCCATTTGGGGCGCTAACCTCGCCGGGGCGCGACTTTTAGCACCCCGAAAAAATTAGCGGCCCCGCGCCGGAACTTCAGTGGTTGCGCCCCAAGAGGGAAGCGGGGCGCAACTGGAAGCAGCCCGCATCCCTCTTGGGGCGCTGCGAGTGAATATCCTGGCGCTACGTGCCGCAGCGCCACGCGCTGCGGCACGTCGCGCCGCGGTATTGCAGGCCTTCCTCCCCTTCTTAAAGGGGAGGGACCCTGCGCAGCGCGAACCGGGGCCCAGCTGGGCCCCCAGGGATCGGGAGTGCCGGCAAAAGAGCCCGGCACTCAAGAGAAGTGCCGGGCTCTTGGAGCGCAGCCGGCACTTCACGGTGGGGGGGCTTCACGGGGGCCGGGGGCAGGTGCTGGCAGGCGGCCAGCAACAAAAATGGCCGCCTGCCACCTCCGCTTTAAATATCGCCGCCCCGGCCGCACGTACGCCTCCCTGAACCCGTCGGACATAGCGTCTGGCGGTAAATCAGGGGGCGCGACTGAAGATCACGGCCGGGGCGCGAGCGGGGTGCTGCGCACGGTGATGACGTCATCGCCGGCGGCGCAGCGCCACAGGGCGCTACCGGCTGCCGCCGCCGCTAACCTCCCACTAAATTTTTCGGGAGGCGTGGGCGGCGCTGCGCCCGGGCGTTAGCTGCTTTACGCCCCATTAGCGCCCTCTTAAGGCGCTAACGGGAGGCGCAAGCAGCTGAATTTTTCCCCCTTAATTTTTAATGATATTAATGGAAAAATTTGACATTCCACAAATATAAAATTAGTTTTTCAGGGCCAGAAGAGTTGTTCAGCAGTCAATATGCTGTTAAAAACCCAGTTACATCTCTTTTAACACGGCTCAACTTTTTCGAGATGTGGAGGTGTCCGTCAATTAACTGGTCGTCATCTGCTTATTTGGACTTTCATTGCAATTCCTAACATTTCCCATTGGATGGTGCTGTACCAGCATAGCAGACACCTGGGTAAAGGTGAGAAGGTTGTTTGTTTAAGTTTCCTGCTTATTGCTGGCCACAAATATAATTTCTGAACTCCATTCTCATCTCATTTTGTCTGACTGGCAGAGCTGATTCATGGTCCTGCACCACTCTAGGCCCCAAACCCTGCCCCCTGCACCACTCCAGGCCCCAAACTCTGCCTCCTGCTTTACTCCAGGCCCCAAACCCTGCCCCCTGCTTTACTCCAGGCCCCAAACCCTGTCCCCTGCACCACTCCAGGCCCCAAACCCTGCCCCCTGCACCACTCCAGGCCCCAAACTCTGCCCCCTGCTTTACTCCAGGCCACAAACTCTGCCCCCTGCTTTACTCCAGGCCCCAAACCCTGCCCCCTGCTTTACTCCAGGCCCCAAACCCTGCCCCCTGCTTTACTCCAGGCCCCAAACTCTGCCCCCTGCACCACTCCAGGCCCCAAACTCTGCCCCCTGCACCACTCCAGGCCCCAAACTCTGCCCCCTGCTTTATTCCAGGCCCCAAACCCTGCCCCCTGCACCACTCCAGGCCCCAAACTCTGCCCCCTGCACCACTCCAGGCCCCAAACCCTGCCCCCTGCACCCCTCCAGGCCCCAAACCCTGCCCCCTGCACCACTCCAGGCCCCAAACTCTGCCCCCTGCACCACTCCAGGCCCCAAACCCTGCCCCCTGCACCACTCCAGGCCCCAAACCCTGCCCCCTGCACCATTCCAGGCCCCAAACCCTGCCTCCTGCACCACTCCAGGCCCCAAACCCTGCCCCCTGCACCACTCCAGGCCCCAAACTCTGCCCCCTGCTTTACTCCAGGCCACAAACTCTGCCCCCTGCATTACTCCAGGCCCCAAACCCTGTCCCCTGCACCACTCCAGGCCCCAAACCCTGTCCCCTGCTTTACTCCAGGCCCCAAACTCTGCTCCCTGCACCACTCCAGGCCCCAAACCCTGCCCCCTGCACCACTCCAGGCCCCAAACTCTGCCCCCTGCACCACTCCAGGCCCCAAACCCTGCCCCCTGCTTTACTACAGACCCCAAACTCTGTCCCCTGCTTTACTCCAGGCCCCAAACCCTGCCCCCTGCACCACTCCAGACCCCAAACTCTGACCCCTGCACCACTCCAGGCCCCAAACTCTGCCCCCTGCACCACTCCAGGCCCCAAACTCTGCCCCCTGCACCACTCCAGGCCCCAAACCCTGCCCCCTGCTTTACTACAGGCCCCAAACTCTGTCCCCTGCTTTACTCCAGGCCCCAAACCCTGCCCCCTGCACCACTCCAGACCCCAAACTCTGACCCCTGCACCACTCCAGGCCCCAAACCCTGCCCCCTGCACCACTCCAGGCCCCAAACTCTGCCCCCTGCACCACTCCAGGCCCCAAACCCTTCCAAACGTCATCTCCATGGCACTGCTGCCCTTCAGGCCAACGAACCCGAACACCCTATCGCAGCTTCCCCTCATGGCCGGACTAACCGTTCTCTATTTCAGTGTCCAGAGAGTGACTTTTTTATTTTCTGTTTCCTGTCCTCCTCCCCACTCCTATATTTTTTCCATCACCAATCCACCTTATTCTAGTCACTTTTCTGGCCGGAATGTTCCCAGTCCCGGGGGGTGGGTCAACAATAAAAAATCACGGATATTTCTAGCACATCGGGAACCCGCCATTATCCCGCCGACTTTCACACTTAACTCGGACACGTTTCCCAGTGCGCCACGGACCCGCTCGGGAGAGGCGGGCCACCTCATTCAAGTATTTAAATGCTTGTTGAGACACCCTTTAGAGGGTTTTTAACAGCAGCTTTTGGCTTTAACTTCAAGAGCACGGGTTTCATGCGCCTCAGAAACCTCACCTGTGAAGGGGCGGCGGAAGCTCAGTGCCATTTGTGCGAGTGCATTAATTTTTTAAAAATTTGTTCCTGGGATGTGGGCATCGCTGGCAAGGCCAGCATTTATTGCCCATCCCTAATTGCCCTTGAGAAGGTGGTGGTGAGCTGCCTTCTTGAACCGCTGCAGTCCCTGTGGTGAAGGTACTCCCACAGTGCTGTTAGGGAGGGAGTTCCAGGATTTTGAGCCAGTGACGATGAAGGAGTGGCGATATACTTCCAAGTCAGGATGGTGTATGACTTGGAGGGGAACTTGGAGGTGGTGATGTTATCATCCGCCTGCTGCCCTTGTCCTTCTAGGTGGAAGAGGTCACAGGTTTGGGAGGTGCTGCCGAAGAAGCCTTGGCGAGTTGCTGCAGTGCATCTTGTAGATGGTACACACTGCAGCCAAGGTGCACCGGTGGTGGAGGGAGTGAATGTTTAAGGTAGTGGATGGGGTGCCGATCAAGCGGGCTGTTTTGTCCTGGATGGTGTCGAGCTTCTTGAGTTGTTGGAGCTGTACTCATCCAGGCAAGTGGAGAGTATTCCATCACACTCCTGACTTGTGACTTGTAGATGGTGGAAAGGCTTTGGGGTCTCAGGAGGTGAGACACTCACTGCAGAATACCCAGCCTCTGACCTGCTCTTGTAGCCACAGTATTTGTGTGGCTGGTCCAGTTAGGTTTCTGGTCAATGGTGACCCCCAGGATGTTGATGTTTGGAGATTCGACGATGGTAATGCTGCTGAATGACATAGGACGGTGGTTAGACTCTCGCTTGGAGATAGTCATTGCCTGTCACTTGTGTGGCGCGAATGTTACCTGCCACTTAGCAGCCCAAGCCTGAATGTCGACCAGGACTTGTTGCATGTGGGCATGGACTGCTTCATTATCTGAGGAGTTGTGAATGGCGCTGAACACTGTGCAATCATCAGCGAACATCCCCACTTCTGACCTTATGATGGAGGGAAGGTCATTGATGAAGCAGCTGAAGATGGTTGGGCCTAGGACACTGCCCTGAGGAACTCCTGCAGCGATGTCTTGGGGCTGAGATGATTGACCTCCAACAACCACAACCATCTTCCTTTGTGCTAGGTATGACTCCAGCCAGTGGAGAGTTTTTCCCCTGATTCTAATTGACTTCAATTTTACTAGGGATCGTTAATGCCACACTCGGTCAAATGCTGCCTTGATTTCGAGGGCAGAGACTCTCACCTCATCTCTGGAATTCAGCTCCTTTGTCTGTGTTTGGACCAAGGCTGTAATGAGGTCGGGAGTCGAGTGGTCCTGGCGGAACCCAAACTGAGCATCAGTGAGAAGCTTGTTGGTGAGTAAGTGCCGCTTGATAGCACTGTTGACGACATCTTCTATCACTTTGCTGATGATTGAGAGTAGACTGATGGGGCAGTAATTGGCCAGATTGGATTTGTCCTGGTTTTAGTGGACAGGACACACCTGGGCAGTTTTCCTCATTGTCGGGTGGATGCCAGTGTTGTAGCTGTACTGGAACAGCTTGGCTAGTTCTGGAGCACAAGTCTTCAGCACAACAGCCAGGGTGTTGTCAGGGCCCATAGCCTTTGCTATATCTAGTGCGCTCAGCTGTTTCTTGATATCACGTGGAGTGAATCGAATTGACTGAAGACTGGTTTCTGTGATGGTGGGGACCTCAGGAGGAGGCCGATATTGATCATCCACTCGGCACTTCTGGCTGAAGATGCTTGCAAACGCTTCAGCCTTGTCTTTTGCACTCGCTTGCTGGGCACCACCATCATTGCAGATGGGGATATTCATGGAGCCTCCTCCTCCCGTTGGTTGTTTAATTGTCCACCACCATTCACGACTGCATGTGACAGGACTGTGGAGCTTTGATCTGAACCATTGATTGTGGCTTCACTTAGCTCTGTCTATAGCATGGTGCTTCCATTGTTTAGCATGCATGTAGTCCTGTGTTACAGCTTCCCCAGGTTGGCAGCTCATTTTTAGGTACGCCTGGTGTTGCTCCTGGCATGCTCATTCGACCAGGGTTGGTCCCCTGGCTTGAAAGTAATGGTAGAATGAGGGATGTGCCGGGCCATGAGGTTACAGATTGTTGTGGAATGCTATTCTGCTGCTGCTGATGGCCCACAGCACCTCATGGATGCCCAGTTTTGAGCTGCTAAATCTGTTCTGAATCTATCCCATTTAGCACGGTGGTAGTGCCACACAACACGATGGAGGGTGTCCTCAGTGTGAAAACAAGATTTCGTCTCCACAAGGACTTTGCGGGGTTCACTGCTGTCATGGACAGATGCATCAACGACAGGTAGATTGGTGAGGACGAGGTCATGTATGTTTTTCCCTCATGTTGGTTCTCTCACCACCTGCCGCTGGCCTAGTCTAGCAGTTATGTCCTTCAGGACTTGGCCAGCTCGGTCAGTAGTGGTGCTACCGAGCCATTCTTGGTGATGGACATTGAAGTGTCCCACCCAGTGTATATTCTGTGCCCTTGTTACCCTCAGTGCTTCTTCCAAGTGGTATTCAACATGGAGGAGCACTGATTCATCAGCTGAGGAAGAGTGATAGGTGGTAATCAACAGGAGGTTTCCTTTCCCATGTTTGACCTGAAGCCATGAGACTTCATGGGGTCCAGAGTCAATGTTGAGGACTCCCAGGGCCACTCTCCCGCAACTGTAAACCACAGTGCTGCCACCTCTGGTGGGTCTGTCCTGCCGGTGGGACAGGACATACCCAGGGATGTTAATGGAAGAGCCTGAGACATTGGCTGAATGGTATGGTTCTGTGAGTATGACTATGTCAAGCTGTTGCTTGACTAGTCAGTGGGACAGCTCTCCCAATTTTGGCACAAGTCCCCAGCTGTTAGTGAGGAGGACTTTGCAGGGCCGAATGGGCTGCATCATGTCCGATGTCAGTGCCTAGGTCGATGCCGGGTGGTCAGGCTTTTTATTGCTTTCGTAGGGGTTTGTTACAACTGAGTGACTTGCTAGGCCATTTCAGAGGGCAGTTAAGATTCAACCACATTGCTGTGGGTCTGGAGGCCCATATAGGCCAGACCAGGTAAGGACGGCAGATTTCCTTCCCTAAAGGACATTAGTGAACCAGATGGATTTTTACGACAATCCGATAGTTTCATGGTCACCATTACTGATACTAGCTTTTTTATTCCAGATTTGTTTAATTAACTGAATTTAAATTCCCCAGCTGCTGTGGTGGGATTGAACTCTGGATTACTATTCCAGTATTATAACCACTATGCTACCGTTCCCACTGAGAGCTGGGAAAAACACATAAATACTCCCACATTACACCTGATTACTTGACTAATGGAAAGTTCTTGCTGACACCATTTTGTGCAGAGATTTAGCTGTCAGCAGTTTGCAGGTCATTTTTGCCACCTTGAACGCACTCTCACCATTGCTAGTCACTATCTCAACATTGAGGGATTGAGCCTATGATATCCACTTTACCTGCCATCTAATACATCAGCATGGGTGCCGCTTATGCTGTCTCACCTTGGACCTCAGAATCGGACCAAGATGAGCCCCAGCACCAACACCAGCCTTGCTGCACAGCAATGGGGCAATGAACGCTCAAGTCTATGTTTATATCACTCCTCGAGATAAGGGCTTTGAGCATCTGCCATCTGTTGTCCACAGCAAGCATGTTCTCGTGTGACTGCCGCATTTGCTGCTCCATGCAGGTAGCCATCCTTTCCATGGAACAGCACATTGTCACTATCGCCTGCGAGATGGTGGTGCACATATTGGAGATGGAATCCTCCATTCTCTGCACATTTGCAGACATCACAGCCGCAAAAGCTGCCATAGGCTCATGCAATTTTTGCTGCCCCTCCAAGATCACCCTCTTTCTCGATGGACCCTGAGGCTCAGCATCAGCACGCAGCTGAGCAGAGCTTGGAGTGTCCTGCTCCCTCCGGCAAGGAGTCTCCACTGCTGTCCCTGTCAACACCATCTGCTCTTGCTGACTTGTGATGTGAGAGACACCAGGTGACAACACTATTCTATCTAGCACGGGACCCACCAAGGTGTGCATATCTGCACTGGTGCTGGGTGCGCTTGGATCTACTGACGGTGTGCCCTCAGAGGCTGAAGGTTCCTCTGAGGAGTCATCTTGCTCTTCCGGCTGGACAGTGAGGTGGGGGCAGTTGATGGACCTGTAGGAGAGTAAAGAGATGAATTAGAAGTGTTATATTACGATTGGGTAACATTACCATTATGCACATGATGACATTTCACTGGCTGCTGACATCAGTTACCATATGAGTGACTGCTGTATGCCATGTGCATGTATGAGATATAATTCTGTCATCAGGTTGCTGGGTTGTCCCCCTCTCTCCATCTCCACCCCCAGCAACTCTGCAACTCCAGAGATCTCCAGGGCCTCCTCCTCTGCTGCAGTCAATTGAGTGGAGGGCCACCTATTGTTCTGGGCTCTCTTGTCCTGCAAGGAGGGAAAGAAGAGAACTTTGAGTGAGAGTGGTGGAATGAGTGTAAGGAATGGATGGGCTACATCTGTAGAGGGTGACTATGAGGGAGTGGTGTGACATTGCCAAATGGCCTCCTTCTGATGTGTTACTTGCTATGATTGCATTAGGATGAGGGTGAGTGTCAGTGGTGGTTCGTCAGATGGGGATGTGAGTAGGTACATGGACAGAGAGGGATGGGTGGACCTGCAAGGTAGCTTGGTGTGAGGAATGATGTGTAGGAGTGGGCTTGGGAAGGCAGAGTGATGGGGTTGTGGTGACAGGTACATCAAGGTGTAGGTGAGTGTGGCATTGCACTCACCTTTCCTGACCTCATGAGATCATTGAATCTTTTCCAGCACTGGACTCATGTCATCCTGACCACATCCCTGCTACTGACCTCCTCTGCGATCTCCAACCATTCCCTTTTTGTGTCTTTGGGTGGTCTTTTGCGTCTATCGCCAGGGAAAAGGACCTCCCTGCGTGCTCTTACTGCCTGCACCAGAACATCAAGAGAGGCATTGTTGAATCTTGGTGCGGCCTTCTGCCTTTGTGTCTCCATGACCCACACCTTTATCAGTTTTATGACACTACTCAGACCTCTGGATACCAACTTATTCACTCCTACATCAACCTTCAAATGAGATGTGTGCAAGGCTGCTTTAAATATCAGCACTGGAACCAAGTCATCGATGACGTCTCAGACCCGTTCCATTTAACTGGGCCGGAAATGCACATGACTGGTTTAATTGGGGCCATTAAGTAAAAGTCGCACTGCAGAATGCGCTATTCACATCTTCAGGTTCCCGACCCACTACACGGCCTGCACGCATGCAACCCGACTCCAAGGTAAAGATTCCGGCCAGATTGTCTCCTACCTCCCAACCAATTTCCAATCCTAGTCAAAAGGCTACCTCCAATTCTGTGCTCTCTCATTTTTCCCAACAATTTTTTGTGTGGAATTTAATCCAATGCCTCCTGGAGGTCCATATAGATAACATCCATAGACACTCCTTTTCTATTTTATTAGTGACCTCCTCAAAAAAAAAATGAATTACATTAATCAGACATGACTTATATTTAACAAAGCCATGCTGGCTCTCTCTAATCAGCTCATATTTGTTCTCCCTCCCACCTCCTCTCCCCACCCTCCTCCCACTCCCTTCTCTCTCCCCTCTCCCCTCCTTCCCCTCTCTCCTTCTTCCCCTTTCTCCTCCCTCCTTCTTCCCCTCTCTCCTCCTTCTCCTCCCTCCTCCAACCCCTCTCTCCTCCTTTCCTCCGCTTCCTCCCTCCCCCTCCGCCCTTGATTTGCAACAACATTCCAGTCGGTGTATTTTGCTGTGGGTTACAGTTGAGTGATGAGGACTCGGATTTCTCAGCTGTAGTGTCATTGCTGCTACATAAACTCTCAAATAGGAGAAAAGGCTTTGCTCAATTTCACACTGCAGAAATTATCCTCATCTCTTGCGCCTATGAACCTACTGAACCAATGAACCTTCTCACAAGCAGACCAAGAGATGTACTTTGTGAGAACTCAACACAATGCTGAGTGAAGAATTAAAGAAGGAAGAAATGACACACTTTTGAGGGAATTTTCCATTTTATTTTATTCGCTTAATCTAAGGTGTAAGAAGAAAATTAAAACAGCCCACACTGAAGCATGTGTTGAATATAGCCACACAGCATCAGTGCATGAGTGTGAGTTACTCTGGTCTGATTTGCATAATTGGAAGAACCTCAAAAATACTTCAATTAGATTTGAATTGCACAGAATCTGCAGCACAGAAATGCTCTAATCATTAGGGGAAGTTGAATTTACAGCTGGAACATGGTGGACAATATCAATTACCTTCACTGTAATCAGTAGTCATAGTAGCAATATTAATGACACTGAGTTGTCTCATTATTATGTGTCAAATAGTTTTCTCAAGTTGAAATATTTAACTTGTTGTTTCAAAAGCAAATAACTTCTCAAGCCTTGCAGAATTTCCTATCATATTTAATCTTTTTCCTCTGCCGAGTGTATATTTATACTTGAAAATGAAAAAAATTGCAGGACTATTGGGAAAGAGCAGGGGAGTGGGACTAATTGGATAGCTCTACCAAAGAGCCAGTACAGGCACGATGGGCCAAATGACCTCCTTCTTTGCATTATGATTCTATAACTGTTTCAATCCACTCCAGAATTAACCAAATGGGACATTCCAACTTCCTTAGCTAATGTATCAATTGAAGCATTTTTGTGGTACATTACATAAAGCAGCATTCAATCGTGGTTATCCTACTTGGATTGATGTGTGCGAGCAGCTGTTATCAACAACAGCTACATGCATTTATATGGTGAAATGTCCCAAGGCGCTTCACAGGAACGATTATCAAACAAAATTTGACACCGAGCCACATAAGAAGATGGGTGACCTAAAGCTTGGCCAATGAGATAGGTTTTAAGCAGCATCTTAAAGGAGGAGAGAGAGATAGAGAGGTGGAGAGGTTTAGGGAGGGAATTCCAGAGCTTGGAGCCTAGGTAGCTGAAGGTTTGGACGCCGATGGTGGAGCGAACAAAATTGGGAATATGCAAGTGGCCAGAATTGAAGGAGTGGAGAGATCTCGATGGTTGTAGGCAATGTTCCCCCTAAGGTGCGCGGGCTCTCGACCACGTATCGATCAGGAGGTCCCGCGCAGCCACACGCTTCAAATTCAAAGGGGCTGCGCACGAAAAGAGAAATTAGAGGGAACATTGCTTGTATGGCTGAAGGAGGTTACGGAGGTAGGGAGGGGCCAGGCTATGATCAATTTTTAAACAAGGATGAGAATTTTAAAATCGAGGCGTTGCTGGACCGTAAGCCAATGTAGGTCAGCGAGCACAGGAGTGACCTACAGGGGTCAACGGGACTTGGTTCTAGTTAGGATATGGGCAACAGACCTTTGGATGAGCTCAAGTTTACGGAGGGTGGAAGGTGGGAGGCTGGTCAGGTGAGCATTAGAGTAGTTGAGTCTACAGGTAACACAGGCATAGATGAGGGTTTCAGCAGCAGATGAGCTGAGGCAGGGGCAGAGATGGGTGACATTACAGAGGTGCATGTAGGTGATCTTGGAGATGGAGACGATATCAGAAAAAATGTGCATCTTTCTCTTTTAGGATTTTTTTGGTGCCCTCATTAGCTACAGTTCTACAGCCTTTAGAAAGTGGGAGGGAAGAGGCAGTGGAGGTTGTTGGAGGGAGAAAGGAAAAAAGGGCGAGGAGGGAGCGGGCCATTCCTGTTATTGCAATGACTGAGCATAAGTACGTTGAGCATTTGTAACTTTGTACAAGCACATCTGCATGAGTGAGGTTGAGCCTGAAAGAAATTGGGAGAACTGGTTTGCTCCTCACACTCAAAGATTTCACAAGTTCTCCGATACAGATAAAAATAGCATAGGATTACATAGGATATACGGCACAGAAACAGGCCATTCGGCCCAACCAGTCCACGCCGGCGTTTATGCTCCACTCGAGCCTCCTCCCATCTTTCCTCCTCCAACTCTATCACCATAACCCTCTATCCTTCTCCCTCATATGCTTATCTAGCTTCCTCTTAAATGCATCTATACTCTTCGCTTCAACCACTCCCTGTGGTAGCGAGTTCCACATTCTCACCACTCTCTGGGTAAAGATGCTTCTTCTGAATTCCCTATTTGATTTCTTGGTGACTATTGATGGCCTCTAGTTATGCAGGAGACAATCTTTTCCACTTGTTCATCAGAAACGGGGTCTCCAAGCATGTCATCCGGTGACTAGCCATTTCATTATTCAACAAATTTGTGAAAAGCAGATTAAAGCAATTGAACAATTACTCATTTTCAAATTCCCAGTACAAAAATCTATCGCTACTGGTAAGGGAGGCAATGAGGACTCCTCCCTCTGGTCCCCCACCCCAACTCCCAGCCACACCTCTGATGAAGGGCCACCACGTTTGGGTAGACAATGGTTCTGCTCCAAACAAGGCCTACAGCAACTGGGTACAGAGATTGGGATACAACAACACTCGAGAAGCTCGACACCATCCAGGACAAAGCAGCCTGCTTGATTGGCACCCCATCCACCATCTTAAGCATTCACTCCCTCCACCACCGGTGCACCGTGGCTGCAGTGTGTACCATCTACAAGATGCACTGCAGCAACTTGCCAAGGCTTCTTCAGCAGCACCTCCCAAACCCGCGACCTCTTCCACCTAGAAGGACAAGGGCAGCAGGCGCATGGGAACACCACCACCTCCAAGTTCCCCTCCAAGTCACCCACCATCCTGATTTGGAAGTATATCATCGATCCTTATCGTCGCTGGGTCAAAATCCTGGAACTCCCTACCTAACAGCACTGTGGGAGCACCTTCACCACACAGACTGCAGCGGTTCAAGAAGGTGGCTCACCTTCTCTGGGGCAATTAGGGATGGACAATAAATGCTGGCCTTGCCAGTGACGCCCACATCCCATAAAATGAATTTTTTAAAAATACAGTGTGTCTCAGTCTTGAATATACTCAATGACTGAGCCTCCGCAGCCTTCTGGGGTAGAGATATCCACAAGCCACAACCAAGTGAAGAAATTTCTCCTCATCTCAGTCCTAAATGGCTGACCCCTTATCCTGAGACTGTGATCCCTAGTTCTCGAATCTCCATCAGGGAAACAGCCTCTCAGCAGTGTGGATAGACAATATTTTGACTCATTGGCTGCAGCAACTGATGAACCAGGTCAGAGAATGCAGAGTCAGGGGACAAGTAGCAGAATGGATTGCTGGCTGGCTTCAGGACAGAAAGCAGAGAGTATTGGTAAAGGGTAGCTATTCACAGTGGCAGAAGGTAGGTAGTGGTGTTCCACGAGGGTCAGTACTGGGACCACTGCTGTTCCCAATTTACATTAACGATTTAGACTTTGGAATCAAAAACACAATTTCTAAATTTGTGGATGACACCAAATTGGTGGGGATAGTCAATACTGAGGAGGACTTGTAGAATTCGCAATATATCGCGATTTTATTAATAAGGAGAAAACACATAGTTTCGTTCAAACAGCTTTTATTTCAGCAGAATGCTGTCAGGTTTTCAAAGTGGACACAAGCAGCTTGTAAAATGGCCGCCGCACCTCGTGACAGAACATTCTAGACTTTTCGACAGGCAGACAAGATGGCGTTCCAATAAACATTTGTGCAAGATCGATTAAGACTCAGCACATTGAAGATAATACACGAGACATCATGGGTTTACAGTATACACATAAATACTGAAATCGGTCTCCCAGGTGCGAATAAGGGCTATTATACCAAGTAATCAAGAACCCATCCAAAGACATTAATATGTAAAAACCCAACGACTCTACGATGAGAGAGCCGTTAGCGGGTAGTTACAGAAAACATTCGGAAGCCCCAAAACCCCTCCAGGGAGAACACCGACCGATTAAACAATGGGAGAAATATTAACAGGTACTCAGACAGTTACGAGTATTCCCGAAACCCATTAAAAACGGAGATCACCCTATACAAGAAATTTGAGCGCCAAACCCTAACAAAAGAAAAGACATTAAGGTTGGGCGGGAAACGGAAGATTTTGCACTATAATTGCAAGCTCCAAACCGTCCATCTTGCTCTTATTCTTGGCTCTTGACTCCTGACTCTTATCCTCTTATCCTGCTGGTGTTTATCCTCGTGGCTGCTCTTGACTCACCGTCTTGTTCCTGCTTGCCTCGTGTCCCTTTTCAAAAGACTGTTGAACTTTATGATCCGCTCGGATCTACCCCGTGTCGTGTCGCGAAGACCTGTGTAGAACTGGGCTCTGAAGCCTTGAAGTGGGCGCACCATCCCGATAAGTCGGTAAACGGTGTTGGAACCGAAGGCCCGAGACGAGATGAGATGAGATGAGATGAGATGAGATGAGATGAGAAGAGAAGAAGACCATACTTATCGCCACGGTCAGTAAGCTCCGACCGCGCCTGTAGGTCGAATAGACACTTTCCTTGCCCAGGAAGACCCTTCTTTGAGTTTTATCAAACCGGTGTGAGGGCACAGGGAGATTCTTTTTTGAGTAGTGTCGGAACTCCGAGGACAACACAGATCTTCATGACAGCAGACGTTCCAGCCTGCTAGCCGGAGCAGAAACGAGTAAACAAGTGGGGCCAGGAGACCCCCTGATCGACACGTGGGTGCTGCTGTGAAAAACATCCGATCAGAGTTTTCGGAATTCTCCGAGTTATCACGAGTGGTGAGCATGAGTCTCGAATCCTACGAATCTAGCTTAGGACAGATATTGATAGGGGAGGGTTTTAAGTATTAAGGATAATTGTAATGTGTGCCCCCATTTATGATGTGTCGTTCGTTCCTCGTTTCCCTGAAATTAGTTACATAACTGCGTGTAAGATTGTACTGTCATTAATCTGTGCTTATGACATGTATTTCGTAATCTTGATTAATATGCAATAAAGATTTTTTCCATTTCGTACCATTCAACCGAGTCTACCTGAGTTTCATCTCCATTATTGCTCTCGCATCTAAGTCCAGTGTCGAGAACCGTAAGGGCGAGTGGGTCGAACCACTCATAGGTGTGTTTAGTGCTCCCAGACTGGCTGGAGACCAGAACAGGCAACAAGGCCTAAACCCGCACTAGCACCCGGGCTGCACAGAGCCCCACGAATCTCACAGGCTGAGAGACAGAAACCCTTACAGACTGCAACAAATTACAGGAGGACATTAATAAACTTGCAGAATGGGCATATAATTAGCAAATGAAGTTCAATACAGATAAATGTGAAGTATTACATTTTGGTAGGAAGAATAGGGAGGTCACTTATCACTTGGAGGGTGCGAGTCTAGGTGGGGTAGAGGAACAAAGGGATCTCGGAGTACAAATACACAAATCACTAAAAGTTGTGACACAGGTTGGCAAGGCCATAAAAAAAGCAAACCTAGCACTACGGTTTATTTGTAGAAGTATAGAATTGAAAAGTAGGGAAGTTATGCTAAACGTGTATCGAACCTTGGTTAGACCACACTTGGAGTACTGTGTACAGTTCTGGTCGCCATATTATAAAAAGGATATAGAGGCACTGGAGAGGGTGCAGAGAAGATTTACAAGGATGATACCAGAAATGCGAGGGTATACATATCAGGAAAGGATGAACAGACTGGGTCTCTTTTCTCTTGAAAAAAGAAGGCTGAGGGGTGACCTAATAGAGTTCTTTAAAATTATGAACATTTTTGATAGAGTGGATACAGAGAGAATGTTAGCACTTGTGGAGAAGAGCATAACTAGAGGCCATCAATATAAGATAGTCACCAAGAAATCAAACAGGGAATTCAGAAGAAACTTCTTTACCCAAAAAGTGGTGAGAATGTGGAACTCGCTACCACAGGGAGTGGTTGAAGCGAATATTATAGATGCATTTAAGGGGAGGTTAGATAAGCATATAAGGTAAAAGGGAATAGAGGGTTATGCTGATAGAGTTAGATGAGGAAAAACGGGAGGAGGCTCGAGTGGAGCATAAACGCCGGCATGACTGGTTGGGCCGAATGGCCTGTTTCTGTGTCGTATATCCCGTGTAATCCTATGTAAACTTAAGGCAGGCCACCAACTTGGAGAGTAGCAGCATTAAACCAGCAGAGTGAAATCAGGCAGTTTTCAGGTACAAGGGGTAGGCCCTGTGATAAAATATAGCAATAGGACATAATGAAGAGACAATCAGTAAATGTGAAAATCTTTGGCTGATTGGGTGTTCATGGATTATTTTGATATAAGCCTTCAGGTCTCTTTTCACTGGTTCATGAAGGGATAGAGTCACAGGGGGAAAAATTCAGTTGGTTGCGCTTCCCGTTAGCGCCTTAAGAGGGCGCTAATGGGGCGCAAATCATCTAGCGCCCAGGCGCGGCGATGTTTGCGCCTCTCGCGAAATTAACTAGACATTTTGCGGTGGCGCTAAACACTACTGCCACGATCTCCTGCGCCGGCAGATCGTGACGTCAGTCGAGTGCGCAACGCCCCGGTATCACCCCGGAGCGGATATTGAGTGGCGCCCCCTGCCTTACCGCCTGACGCTAGCAACGACATGTTGAGGGGAGCGTTTTGCAGTCATGAAGGGACTGGGGGAGCGCTATTTAAAGGCGACTGCTTCCTGCCTTTTATTGTTGGTGCCATTTTTGAACCACGCATTCTGAGAGAGAGGGAGAGAGACTTCTGGAGAGATTCAACGCTGTGTGAAGGAGTTTTGGGTACTGAGCAGCTCTTTGCAGGTTCATTTTGATTTGCCATTCCTTGTATCGATTTAGAAGAGACTGTGGGGGCTGCACTCTGAGCTCTTTCCCTGGTACTCTCCATTGTTCTTTCCAGCAGATTTGATGTGCAGGTCTCTCCAGGCCGAGATTCAAGGCTACAATGAGCAGGATGTGGATGGAAAGCAAGATCAACCATCCCCTTCAAGAACTGGCCCGTGCCACTGTGTGTGTGTTCCATTGCTGACTGACATCACATGAGCTTCGCCAGCGCTCTGAGGTAGCGCCTCGCTCCTCGGCCTTTGCGCCTTAAGACAGGTGTGAAGCGCTTGATTTAGTGCTCCAATCACCTCCAGGGGCGATAAAAGTCAAGTTTGCAGTCGGTGGCGATAATTAGCGCCAGGTGCTAATCTTTGCGCCCGGCCGATAATTGCGCCCCAAATGGGGCGAGCCTGAATTTCTCCCCCATAGAGTCATAGAGTTATACAGCACAGAAAGAGGCCCTTCGGCCCATCGTGTCCGCGCCGGCCATCAAGACCTGTCTATTTTAATCCCATTTTCCAGCACTTGGTCCGTAGCCTTGTATGCTATGGCGTTTCAAGTGCTCATCTAAATGCTTCTTGAATGTTGTGAGGGTTCCTGCCTCTACCACCCTTTCAGGCAGTGAGTTCCAGATTCCAACCACCCTCTGGGTGAAAAAGTTTTTCCTCAAATCCCCTCTAAACCTCCTGCCCCTTACCTTGAAACTATGCCCCCTGGTTATTGACCCCTCTACTAAGGGGAAAAGTTCCTTTCTATCTACCCTATCTATGCCCCTCATAATTTTGTACACCTCAATCAGGTCCCCCCTCAGCCTTCTCTGCTCTAAGGAAAACAACCCCAGCCTGTCCAGTCTCTCTTCATAGCTGAAACGCTCCAGCCCAGGTAACATCCTGGTGAATCTCCTCTGCACCCTCTCCAATGCAATCACATCCTTCCTATAGTGTGGCAACCAGAACTGCACACAGTATTCCAGCTGTGGCCTAACTAGCGTTTTGTACAGCTCCATCATAACCTCCCTGCTCTTATATTCTATGCCTCGGCTAATGAAGGCAAGTATCCCATATGCCTTTTTAACCACCTTATCTCCCTGTCCTGCTGCCTTCAGGGATCTATGTATATGCACACCAAGGTCCCTCTGATCCTCTGTCCTTCCTAGGGTCCTACCATTCATTGTGTATTCCCTTGCCTTGTTATGGTTGTATGTGTCCTTTCCCCGAAAGGATGGAAATGTATTCCAAATTTGAGTTCTGTTTATTTATGAGCAATGCAAAGGCTTTTCAACAGCATTACAAGCTCTGAAGATGGGGTTATTCCTTCTAATGGAAAAAGTTTTCGATAATTTTCGATAGATTCTCAAGTGCTGATGGCAATGGTTTGTCTGGTGGAATCTCCTGTCTTTCCTGGGCACCATCGTCCTGATGAGGGGATTGATGGCCTCCAGCTTCTTCCTCTTTATCTTCTGCAGATGGAAGATCCAATACCATCCTAACTGGAAAAAGGTTCAGCATGCCACTATTATTCTGGAGACCCTAGCTGGGCTGACCTATCCAGGCAATGGAAGCAGGCTTTCAGCACACTAATAGTCTGTTCAGTAATGATGTGGGTTCCCTGATGTCACTTTGTCACCAGAGGACATATTGGTGTTATCAGCCATTGTTGAACTGGGTAACCCTGGTCTCCAAGCAACCATCCTCTGGTGGACATAGCTCTGGTTAAACAATGCAGGTATCTGTGATTGTTGGAGAACGAAAGAATCCTAGCAGCTCGCATGCATTCACATGCAGAATGATGTGACTGGCACTCACAAGTTGCATATCCACAGAATGAAAAACCTTCCTGTCGATGAAATTTAGGGGCATCTTCAGTCAGATCCTTTAATGCTCCTCTGGGTGGCATTAATGATGCTCTGTACTTGGAGGAATCCTGCCACTCAGTAAAATTCCAATGCTTTCTGTCTCTGTTGTGGCGTGTCCATGGGGAAGGATAGGAAATCTGTGGCCCAAATGCACAGGGTATCCATCACCTGTTTAATACAGTGATGCACTGCTGATTCTATTAGGTGACTTATGTCGCCTGAGGCTGCTTGGAAGCTTCTGGTGGCATAAAATTTTAGAGTTGTTGTTGCCTTTACAGCAACTGACAAGGTTGTGTCCCTGGTAGACAGAGGCTTCAGTTCCAATGCCAATAGCTGGCACAACGGGGCTAACTACTTCTGGAGGAATCCACAGCCTTCTTTACATACTGCCTTTGGGAGAATTCCATGTATGATCTCCCTGGTATGGCATGGATACCTATATTTTGAGTAGTGCCAACATCCATGATGCTGGATTCTCAGGGCTACCCACCTCTCTTCCCCCTGTCTTCATCATCATCTTCCTCAAAGCAAAGGAACAATGGACTACCAAAAGGTAAATTAATTTTATATATGGTTATTCTGCCTTTAAATTCTTTGCATATAGCAGCAGCTACTTTTAAATCTTGAAATCTCAGCACTGTACTGTCATGAGAGTCTTCAGGCTCTTTCAAGAACTCTGTTTACATTGACTTCTGCACTTCACGATCCTTTGCCCCCTCTGGGACCCTGTACTGAATCCCAACACCTCCCCTTATATAAAAACAATGCTTTCTGGGAGTAGGACAGCAAAATATTGGGAGTACATAACCATGCTCCTCCAACTTCACCTACAGAGGGGTGGGCTCAAGATGAGCAGATCAGGGTTATGGTAAGGCCAGTGGAATAAAAGTGGAGCAGCTATTTTTAAGGGGTGGTTGATCGACAGAAGTCTCCCCACTCTATTTCCCTTGTCAGATCACCGATATACCACCCAGAAAATCCAGACACATGTATCTTGGATCCAACCATCTTTTAAATGGGCTTTATAGCCCCAGTCCCTTATCTCTCGCTAAGGTGAAAGAAAGAGAGGTGTGAGTCACAGCTTATATTCTGACATACAAACTGCTCTAAAGGTCCACACATAATGGTTGTCCTTGAAAGAATGTGTAACAGGAGGAAGGAAACTTGGGGAGCATTGCAACAGGAGGTTCAGCTGCATAAAAACCTCTTGGTCAGAAACAGCAAAATGATCCCAGCAGTTAGGTTGAGAACTCAGAGTATCCTTCGCACTTGTTATTTGACATCAAGAGGAGTGACCCTCCCTTCAGGTAGTTTTCTGCTCTAACTCTATTCCCAAAGCTGTTCTGAATCAATAAACATCAGATCCTATGCCGACTCCTCAGATTAACTTACCTCCCAGCTAAAGAGGTGTTTTTCCACAGTTGCAGAAAAAGGACGAGACTGGCAGTTCATAAATCCTTGTCAAGCTTTAAAGCCAACGGCCTTCGATTGAACATGTATGAACCCAGGATATTTTTTTTTGTTAGGAAGAAGACTTGTTTGTTTGAAAAATGAAAATTCAACTTGAGCATGATCATTTTCTGGGTCTCTTCCCACCTCAAGCCTCACTGAACAGCCTAAAGCTGGACCAAGACAACATCCAGGCTTGGGCTGAAAGTGCTTGGTGATAATCGTGTCAGGCAATGACCATCTCTGACAAGAAACAGCACTACTATGCCCCATTGACCTTTAGCATCACCATGATTGCCAGGTCTGCCATATTAAAAGAAAGAACTTGCATTTATATAACACCTTTCACAACCTCAGGATGTCTCAAAGCACTTTACAGTCAATGAAGTACTTTTAAAGTGTAGTCACTATTGTAATGTAGGAAACATGGCAACCAATTTGCACACAGCAAGCTCCCACAAGCAGCAATGTGATAATGACCAGGTAATCTGTTTTTTAGTGATGTTGATTGATGGATAAATATTTGCCAAGACACCGGAGAGAACTCCCCTGCTCTTCTTCAAAATAGTGCCATGGGATATTTACATCCACCTGAGAGAGCAGACGGGGCTTCAGTTTAATATCGCATCCGAAAGGCGGCACCTCCGACAGGCAGCACTCCCTCAGCCTAGATTTCTGTGCTCAAGTCTCTGAAGTGGGAATTGAACCCACAAACTTTTGACTCAGAGGTGAGAGTGCCACCAACTGAGCCACAGCTGACACTGTAAACATGTTGGGGGGTCTCCATGGACCAGCTATATCAACACCATGGCAACAAGAGCAATTGCAGAGGCTGGTACTCTGTGATGAGTGACTCACTTCCTGGCCCCTCAATGCCTCTCCACCATTTACAAAGCTGAAATCAATAATGTGAATATCACCAGTCTCCTGGATGGTGCAGACACAATAACACTCAAAGAGCTCAGCTCCATCCAAGACAGAGCAGTTTGCTTGAATGGCACCACTGCCATTGAAATCTGTATCCACCTCCTTCATCGCCAGCGCACTGGGAGCAGGGAGTTACAGAGGGACATAGACAGATTAAATGATTGGCAGATGGAGTTCAATGTGGGGAGGTGTGAGGTCATCTGCTTTGCATCTGAGAAAGACAAATCAGAATATTTTCTTCATGGTGAGAGACTAGGAGCTGTGGAGGAGCAATGTGATTTAGGTGTCCATTTATATAAATCACTAAAAGCTAGTGCACAGGTACAAAAAGTTATCAAAAAGGCGAATGGAATGTTGGCCTTTATCTCAAGGGGACTGGAATTCAGAAGTGATGCTTCAGTTGCACAGAATCTTCATCAGACCACATCTGGAGCACTGCATTTAGTTTACCTCAGGAAATAAATATTTGCCTTGGAAGGGGTTCAGCACAGATTCATCAAGACAGTACAAGGGTTTAAAGGGTTGAATTATGAGGAAAGGTTGCATAAACTTGACTTGTAGTCCCTTGAGTTAGTTTAGAAGGTTGATGGATTGTATAACAGATCAGCCATGATCTAATTGAATGGCCTATTCCTGTTCCTATGTTCTTTAGCTGCTGTGTGAGCTCTCAGTGGGAGGTGCAATGCCTGTGGGCATTGGCAAGATAGGTTCTAATCAGTTTTCCATTGCAGAAATTATCCTCATTCCTGGCTCTCACTGAACCAATGAACCCAATCATGAACATGGAGCTGACAGCTGGAATTTGTGACAACTCACCACTGATACTTAATGATTTAAATGAGGATGATACAGCACATAAAGGAAGCCATTCCATATAATTTATTTTATTAATCTGAAATACAGCAAGCAAATCAAACCCGCCGCCACTGTGTGGGATATGGCACTGGCGATGTTGATTGTGGGAGCTCCATTCTGGTTGTGAAATCTCCGAGATGGTTAACGCCCCGGTGTGAATTACTTCTCATATTGTTTTACAGAACTGAAATAGCCCCAGTGATACAGTAATTGTTTCTTATTTGGGTTCACATTGACATCTGGTATGAAATGTATCACATGATTTAGTTAACTGGCAAATTGCTGAGCAATGACAATATCAGGAACACTAGTATGATAGGCTATAGTATGGAGTGCTAACAATTAAATAGTAAACTACTTTCTCATATTTAAAAATGTTAAACATAGGGGGAAAAATTCAGTTGGTTGCACCCCCCGTTAGTGCCTTAAGAGGGCGCTAATGGGGCGCAAAGCAACTAGCGCCCGGGTGCGGCAATGTTTGCACCGCTCGCGAAATTAACCAGACATTTTGCGGTGGGGCTAAACACTACCGCCACGATCTCCTGCGCCAGCAGATTGTGACGTCAGTCGAGTGCGCAACGCCCCGGTAGCGGATATTGAGTGGCGCCCCCTGCCTTACCGCCTGCCGCTAGCAACGACAGGTTGAGGGGAGCGTTTTGCAGTCAGGAAGGGACTGGGGGAGCGCTATTTAAAGGCGACCGCTTCCTGCCTTTTATTGTTGGTGGCATTTTTGAACCACGCATTCTGAGAGAGAGAGACTTCTGGAGAGATTCAACGCTGTGTGAAGGAGCTTTGGGTACTGAGCAGCACTTTGCAGGTTAATTTTGATTTGCCATTCCTTGTATCGATTTAGAAGAGACTGTGGGGGCTGCACTCTGAGCTCTTTCCCTGGTTCTCTCCATTGTTCTTTCCAGCAGATTTGATGTACAGGTCTCTCCAGGCCGAGATTCAAGGCTGCAATGAGCAGGATGTGGATGGAAAGCAAGATCAACCCTCCCCTTTAAGAACTGGCCGGCGCCATTGTGTGTGTGTTCTATTGCTGACTGACATCACATGAGCTTCGCCAGCGCACTGTGGTAGCGGCTCGCTCCTCTGCCTTTGCGCCTTAAGACAGGTGTGAAGCGCCTGATTAACGCTCCAATCACCTCCAGGGGCGATAAAAGTCAAGTGTGCAGTCGGAGGCGATAATTAGCGCCAGGTGCTAATCTTTGCGCCCGGCCGATAATTGCGCCCCAAATGGGGCGATACTGAATTTCTCCCCCATAATGTTTTAAAAATGAAAATGGTTCAAGCTGTATGGCATTTTCTTCATGTTTACCATCTTTGCCTTGATATCTTCATCCACTCCTCGATTTTCTTATAAAATCTGTAATTCAATCATCAGAATTAATTTAATAGGGCTTTCTACCAATTTCAGCTGAATATTAGTTAAACATTTTACTAAGAGATTTTTGGTAAACATTATTCAGTTAGTGGCCAACTGCAGTGAATGAGCTGAAAAATCTCTTCTCATTAAAATGAAAACTGAAATATATAGCCAAAACATTAGAGTACAAATTGGTAGAAGTTATGCTTCAGTTGCAAGATGCCCAGTTCTAGTCACCAAGACCACAGAGACTTTCAAGCACTGCAGATGGTTCAGAGAAGAACCATAATGACAAAAGTAAAATATTGCAGATGCTGGAAATCTGAAATAAAAACAGAAAATGCTGGAAATACTCAGCAGGAATTCTGATGAAAGGTCATCGACCTGAAACGTTAACTCTGTTTCTCTCTCCACACATGTGGGGAAAAATTTGGTCGCGCCCCATTTGGGGCGCTAACTTCGACGGGGCGCTACTTTTAGTGCCCCAAAAATGTTAGCACCCCTGCTCCTTAAATTGAGTGGTAGCGCCCCGAGCAGGAGGCGGGGCATTACTGGAAGCACTCCCCCTCCTTCCTGGGGCGTTACCATTGAATATCACGGCAGTACGTGCAGCAGCGCCACGCGCGTCGTTACGTAGCGCCGCGGTATTACAGGTCTCCCTCCCCTGATTAAAGGAGAGGGGCCTAGCGCAGCTGGACCACCGGGGAGCGGGATGCAGGGAAAACAGCCCGGCACTCAAGAGGAGTGCCAGGCTGACTGATCGCGGCCAGCACCCAGCAAGAGGAAGTACAAGGGGGCAGGTGCTGGCTGGCGGCCCAAAACAAAATGGCCACCCAGCACCTGCCCTTTAATTTGCGTCGCCGCGGCTGCAAATACGCCACCCTGACCCTGTCGGACATAGCATCCGGCGGTAGGTCAGGGGGCGCAACCGAAGCTTGTGGCCGGGGCGCGAGCAGGGCGCTGCGCACGGCGATGACGTCATCACCAGCGGTGCAGCGCCGCAGGGTGCTACCGGCTACCGCCGCCGCCAACCTCCAGCTGAATTTCGCGGGAGGCATTAGCGGTGGCGTGCCCGGGTGCTAGGGGATTTGTGCCCCATTAGCGCCCACCCGGGGCGCTAACGGGAGGCGCAAAGCAACCCAATTTTTCCCCCATGGTGTCTGATCTGCTGAGTATTTTCTGTTTTTAAAGAACCATAAGGAGCTGAGGAGTGTGTAATAGGGAATACTGCAGGTACGTTGGCCTAGAAATTGGTCTCGGGCGGTGGCACAAAACGAGTGGTATCGGATCGGCCGCCCGTTACACGCAGTGCCTGATATTCAGTTCTATTGCAGTCATTGGAACTGACTATCAGGAGCTGTGTGTAGCGGGCGGCCGATCCGGTACCGCTCGTTTTTGCGCCACCGGCCGAGACCAATTTCTCAGCTAATAATTGACTTCTCAGCCTTGAAAGGACTAAGAGGTGACCTTACAGAGGAAGATAAGAATGTACATGCTACAGAAAAGTTAAATCTTGAACACAATTCACACTCAACCATGACAATAGGACAAGGGAGAGCTAGTTTAAACTCGTCAAAAGCAGATTTAGGACTGAAGTCAGGGGAATAGAGTTTCCAATTTGGGTGCAATCGGCAATCTGGACGCAAATTGTGCTTGAAATTGCCCTGGTTTTCTGAAGTGATTTTATGGTTCAAGTTTCCGCCCAAACTTATTTGCATAATCATAAGCGTAAAATCTTCAATGAACTGGTGCAATCAGGCAGCGTAATCGAACATAATTGTTTATTTTTTTCCCTTGCATTAAAAAATATTCATTGATGTGTTTAAGAGTGATAACCTGGTGCAGTTTTATTAGTGCAGCTGAAAATGTGTTTATCACAAAAGATAAGGGGGGAAAAATTGGGTATTGCCCCTTTTGGGGCGCTAATATCGGCCGGGCGCAAAGTTTAGCGCCTGCTCTAATTATCGCCTCTGACTGCAAAATTCATCTCAATCACCCCTGGAGGTGATTTGAATGGCAAATCAGGCGCTACACACCTCTCTTAAGGCGCTAAGGTCGGGAAGCGATGCGCTACCTCAGAACGCTACTGAAGCTCAGGCGATGCCAGTTATCATGGAAGCCAGACAGACTGGCGCCTTCCAGTTCTTAAAGGGGAGGGGCCATCTTGCTGGCCAGCCACACCCTGCTCATTGCAGCCTTGAATCTCAGCCTGGAGAGACCTCTAAAGCAATTGTGTTGGATGCACTAATGGATAGGCTCAGCGCTTAGGAACCTCAAAAGTGGTGCTGAGGACCAAAACTCCTTAGAACAGCATTAAATCTTTCCAGACGTCTCTCTACTGCTCAACCTGCGTGTACCAAAAATTTTGCCGACAAGAAAAGGCATGAAGCGCCCGCCTTTAAATAGCGCTCCCTCAGCCCCTTCCCGACTTGAAAACCTTCCCCTCTACCTGTTGTTCCTAGCGGCAGGCGCTAAGGCAGTGGGCGCGACTCAATATCCGGTCCGGGGTGCTACCGGGGCGTTGCATGCTCAACTGACGTCATGATCTGCGGGCGCAGGAGATCGTGGCGGTAGTGTTTAGCGCCGCTGCAAAACGACTGGTCAATTTCGCGAGCGGCGCTAAAATCACCGTGCTCGGATGCTAAGTTCCTAGCGCCCCGTTAGCGCCCCCCAGAGGCACTAACGGGAGGCGCTAACCAACCAAATTTTTCCCCTAAGCATTTTTAATGAATGTCTAGTCCAGCACCTGTGAGTAATGATTTTAAATCACTGAAAAATTACTTTAAAAAAACTATACTGCACCATTTACTAGTTTCATTGGTGTACATGAGTCAGTTTCTTGATAAATTAAATATTTTTAAGATGTAAAAATCTTTAAAACATGCCTACTAGAGTCTTTGCACCTAAAACAATTAGCTTAATTTGAACAGCCTCCTCGAACGGTTGCAAATGGGCACAATAGGTGGAAACTCGCTATGCTCATTATTTCAATCCGGGATCATGGCCAGCTTTGTGGGCGGGGCCGGCTTCTAGCTCAATGTTTTTTAAACCAGCGTTAAAGATCGCGGAAACTCGATTTACAGTTGAGGTAACCCTTGCGCTTAAAATTCCGCAATCTTTTACGTTGGTTTTGCTGATTGCAGGCGAATTGCACAAACTAGCGCAAACTCTAGGCCACGATGTTTTTCTTTACACAAATACTGATCGACACATGGAAGAGACTTCTAGGTAGGGTAGTGAAAGCAATAAACCTAGAATTATTTAAGAAAGAATTGAATGCTATGATCAGGTCATTCTGGATGATCTAGAGAAGTTTCGACGGTTTTCCTCGTCTATCTAGAGATATTTTGAAAGTGTTCAAGAGGCTCTGGGTCAATTAAATCGGGGAGTTTTGATGTCGATATAATGCTGATATCATGCATATTAGAACTGGAAACAACCATTTCAATGGTTGAGCTTCATTTACATCTGACAGATGAGCCGCTCACACATTTCCAGCACTGATTGGTAGCTCTCCAATCAGGGGGCTAGGAAACCCTGTTTACGCATGTAAATGAGGTTCCTGCCGCACTTCTGGCAAAAGTACGGCATCGGAGTGGGAGCATCTCCGACAAAATTCCCAGCCTTTGTTTCAAAACATTTGTTGTTTCAGAGTCTGTGGTCTGAAGCATTAATATACACTCTCCAATTAGCACAATATCAATGTCTAGACATAATGAACTGCTGTACAACAGGAGATCCTAAAGCTGGGACTATTTGTATACGTAGAAATACTCTAAAGCATGGTTCTACTCTTTCTCTGTTAAATATCTAAATGTTCTTGTCAAACTCAATAAGTAAAAACAACATAAACCACAGCGTAGAGGGTGATAGCTTTGAGTCCCTCGTGCTGCTGGGTTCCTGCTCTCAGGCACCTCACCGTTGGGTAGTAGAATCACAGAACATTACAGTACAGAAGGGGGCTATTCAGCCTATCGTGCCCATGTTGGCTCTGTGAAAGAGCTATCTAATTCGGCCAACGTTGTCTACCTGATACGTTGCAGTAAAGAATGCCCCAGAGCATGGTACATCGGCGAGACCATGCAGACACTGAGACAACGTATGAACGGACACCGCGCAACAATCGCCAGGCAGGAGGGTTGCCTCCCAGTCGGGGAACACTTCAGCAGTCAGGGGCATTCAGCCTCGGATCTGCGGGTAAGCGTCTCCAAGGCGGCCTTCGGGATACACGACAGCGCAAAAACATAGAGCAGAAACTGATAGCCAAGTTCCGCACTCATGAGGATGGCCTCAATCGCGATATCGGGTTCATGTCACGATACAGAACGTGACTTGACATCATGGCCGGTCTTTCCAGCCTTTTTTAAAAAAGAACCTAACACAAGAACCAAAGTCAACTGCAGAGGATATGCAGCCAGCAGGTGTTTTGACACGTTGGACCCCCTGGGACACATCTCATTGTCTTGGCTGTGCTCTTAGTGTGTCTTTGATGTAGGGAAAGATTTGAATACATTTTTTCTGTGTTTATATTGTGAATTCTGGGAGATTCTCTCACAGCTACTCTACCTGAGGAAGGAGCGACATTCCGAAAGCTTGTAATTTAAATAAATCTGTTGGACTATAACCTGGTGTTGTACGACTTCTCATATTAGTCCCAAACCACTGCCCTTTCCCCATCCTCTTTTAATTTTTTTCTTTTTCAACTATGTATTCACTTCCATTTTAAAAGCTACTATGGACTTTGCTTCCATCACTGTTTCTGGTAGGACACTCCATATCCATACCCTCTCTGTAGAAAAATAGGGGCAAATTTTAACATGGGTGAATGGGCGTGGGTGTGGGGCAGTTAAATGGGCAAAAAAAATCTAAGCCTGACAGGAAGCTGGCTCCAACCCGCCAACTTCCAGGTTTTACTGAGGTGGGACAAGGGGCAGGCAGCCAACCTGCTCCCAGGAGGCGGGTTGGCTTTTTAAATATGCTAATAATGCTGGAAGCCTCGGATTGAACCGGCTTTGCAGGTTTTACAGTGGCCGGCCGGGTCTGGGAAACCCCGCAGCTGCAGCGAGGCGAGGACCAGGCTCTGGGAGAAGGTAAGTGGGCCAGGAGGAGCAGGAGTGCTTCCTCCCACTCGCCCAAGCTTCCCCACCATCAGAACCCCCCACCAATACTAGCCCCATCCCCCCGGGGTCAGGGATCGGATCCCCCCGGGATCGGGGTTCGCATCCCCCCGGGGTCAGGGATCGGATCCCTCCGGGGTCGGGGATCGGACGGCCCCAGGGTCAGGGATCGGATCCCCCTGGGGTCGGGGATCGGATCCCCCCGGGGTCAGGGATCGTACGGCCCCGGGGTCAGGGATCGCATCCCCCCGGGGTCAGGGATCGATCCCCCCGGGGTCAGGGATCGGATCCCCCCGGGGTCAGGGATCGCATCCCCCCGGGGTCAGGGATCGCATCCCCCCGGGGTCAGGGATCGGATCCCCACGGGGTCAGGGATCGCATCCCCCCGGGATCGGGGATCGCATCCCCCCGGGGTCAGGGGTTCGGATCCCCCCGGGGATCGGGGATCGCATCCCCCCGGGGTCAGGGATCGCATCCCCCCGGGGTCGGGGATCGGACGGCCCCAGGGGTCAGGGATCGGATCGGCCCTGGGGTCGGGGATCGGACCTACCTGGTTCCTCGGCCTCCTCCGGCTGACTTCCGGGCGGAGAACCTGTCACTGACAGAAGGCGCAAAGTGTGAACTTAAATCTCCACAGCGTGTCGGGAAAGCCAGACTTCCGGGTTTCCTGCGCACTACCGGACCGCCCCCCACTCCCAGCACATTCAGAAGTAAAAACTTCCATAAATTCCCCTAACCTTTCCCTTCATATGCAGAGGCTTTGGACTCATGCACCAGGCCACCTACCCAACTGTTATCTATGATTTACCTGGGAAAACACAGACTTTTGAGAAAACAAAGGAGAATTCATCAAAAAATCGCAAACAATCCCCATTTATACTCACTGAATTTCTTCATCCCTTTTGTGCAGTTGCGCTTTCTGTTGTATCCTCTTCCTTTTCTGTGTCTGTTCCTTCCTCTGTAACTGCAACCCTCCTAAATTAAAATATATCGATTATCTTTTCAGTCCAGAGAAAACAAAGTTGTTTAGGTGTTTAAGAAGTTTTCCAGGACGTTAATATTAAATATCCGAAGAAATATCCCCCTGCACTAATTCGAAGTCAGGTTTTATTTGCAGTGCAGCCTGTCAATCTTTCTCTCTTCCATCTCACTTCAGGTTCTCTACATAGACGGGTTGAATTAAGCCTGCATCAGTTAATATTCATGATGCGGAGATGCCGGTGTTGGACTGGGGTGGACAAAATTGAGAGGTCGCACAACACCAGGTTATAGTCCAACAGTTTTATTTGAAATCACAAGCTTTCGGAGCTAACGATTGCCCCTTCCTCAGGTGAAGTAAATAGATACAGAATCGCCAAAGCATATATAGATAGAGAACAAAGCATGTGTACCTTACAATTGCAGACCACTAAATTAAATCATCCTGACTATCTGCCGACATCGACGACATTTTCTTCCTTTGGACCCATGGCGAAGGATCACTGAAAAGACTACACGATAACATAAACAAGTTCCATCCCACCATCAAACTCACCATGGACTACTCCTCAGAATCGGTTTCATTCCTGGACACACGAATCTCCATCAAAGACGGACACCTCAGCACTTCACTCTACCGCAAGCCCACGGACAACCTCACGATGCTCCACTTCTCCAGCTTCCACCCTAACCACGTTAAAGAAGCCATCCCCTATGGACAAGCCCTGCGAATACACAGGATCTGCTCAGACGAGGAGGAACGCGATGGACACCTACGGACGCTGAAAAACGCCCTCGTAAGAACGGGATATGACGCTCGACTCATCGATCGACAGTTCCGACGGGCCACAGCGAAAAATCGCATAGACCTCCTCAGAAGGCAAACACGGGACACAACCAACAGGGTACCCTACGTCGTCCAGTACTTCCCCGGAGCGGAGAAACTACGCCATGTTCTTCGCAGCCTTCAACATGTCATCGATGACGACAAACACCTCGCTAAGGCCATCCCCACGCCTCCACTACTTGCCTTCAAACAGCCGCCTAACCTCAGAAGTACCATCGTTCGCAGCAAATTACTCAGCTTTCAGGATAACAGCGACCACGACACCACACAACCCTGCCACGGCAAACTCTGCAAGACATGCCAGATCATCAACACAGATACCACCATCACACGTGAGGACACTAACCACCAGGTACATGGTACATACTCATGTGACTCGGCCAACGTTGTCTACCTCATACGTTGCAGGAAAGAATGCACCGCGGCATGGTACATCGGCGAGACCATGCAGACACTGAGACAACGTATGAACGAGCACCGCGCAACAATCGCCAGGCAGGATTGTTACCTCCCAGTCGGGGAACACTTCAGCAGTCAAGGACATTCAGCCTCGGATCTGCGGGTAAGCGTTCTCCAAGGCAACCTTAGAAACACACGACAACGCAAAATCATCGAGCAGAAACTGATAGCCAAGTTCCGCACTCATGAAGACGGTCTCAACCGGATCTTGGGTTTATGTCACGATACATGACGTGATCCGGACTCGAGTCGTCGTTGGCTTGTTCACAGATGTGATTCCCAGTAAAAAAGTAAAAATTTTCCCAGTAAAAAAGTAAAAATTTTAAAGCTTTTCGTTTTACATACAGACAGCAGCTTTTGACACGTTAGAACCCCTGCGACTACACCTCATTGTCTCAGTTGTATCTTGCTATGTCTTTGATGTGGTACCTTCCTGGCTGACCTGATTAACTTTATCACACCTCGGCAGATAGTCAGGATGATTTAATTTAGTGGTCTGCAATTGTAAGGTACACATGCTTTGTTCTCTATCTATATATGCTTTGGCGATTCTGTATCTATTTACTTCACCTGAGGAAGGGGCAATCGATAGCTCCGAAAGCTTGTGATTTCAAATAAAACTGTTGGACTATAACCTGGTGTTGTGCGACCTCTCAATTCAGTTAATATTGGCACCGATAACCGCTATTAACCCTCCCACGACGGGCGGGAGAGGGTCGGGTAAAAAGTGAAATGCACAGAACGTGACCCCAACCCGGCGTGCACAATTAGGGGCATCCGATTGTCCCGCTGTGGAGAGACGGGACGCTTATTAACATATTTAAATTGGGCTCCTACATTGCAATTGGGAGCCCGATTTGAAGTTAACTGCTGCTGCGTGGATTTCCCCGGAGTCGGGAAACTTGGCAGTGAAAGTGAGGCAGGAGCTGCCAGCTCCCCAAGGTAAGTGGTACAGAGTGTTAGACAGTGACCTTTCACCTCTTGGGCCTGGATTCAAATCCAGCCTGGAGAGTTGTGCTCCTCTCTTTGCTGGTTGTAAGGGTCCGATGTGAAATAGGTTTAGGTATTCTCAATCCAATTCCTGGGCATGGGAAATTGAACAAAAATGGCACTGCAAGGGGTATTTCTTCTGCATTTGGTGCTGAGACAGATTTCCAGGCTAGAGTGAAGAGAGCTTTACTCTGAGTCTAGCTGTGTGATACCTGGCCTGTCATTGTTTGATGCTGACACTGAGTGCCTAACATGAAAACTGCTCCATTCCACAGCTCTAAAACATCGCTCACCTTGATGAAATTAAAGTTATGACTTGTTCACATGCATTCATTGCAATCTTGTTACTTATCTCTTCCCCTTCAAATGTGAGAAGTCGCACAACACCAGGTTATAGTCCAACAGCTTTATTTGAAATCACAAGCTTTCGGAGCGCTGCTCCTTCGTCAGGTATGAACTTAAATCTCCACAGCGTGTTGGGAAAGCCAGATTCCGGGTTTCCTGCGCACTACCGGACCCCCCCTGCCCCCCCCCCCCACCAATCCCAGCGCATTCGGAAGTAAAAACTTCACCTGACGAAGGAGCAGCGCTCCGAAAGCTTGTGATTTCAAATAAAGCTGTTGGACTATAACCTGGTGTTGTGCGACTTCTCACATTTGTCCACCCCAGTCCAACACCGGCGCATCTCCACATCTTCCCCTTCAGGCAGTTGTTGGATTTTAGCAAATAGCTCCTTATTGACTTTGATATGATCAGTTGTTACATTCATCACTAGGTCAGAAATGCAGTGATAGCTACAGGCAGTAATTATGCAGTAATGATTAAGTACTGGGGGGAGGGGAGGGTTTATCAGCCACAGTCAGTTGAGTCAAGACAATGGCAAATGTTATGATTATTGGGCTGATTAATGTGCTCCTCAACTTTATTCAAGGATTCATCCTGTGCCTCACTGGCTAAGTACTGTTCCTTCAGGCTGTGATTTCCAAAGAATAATTTACTTCATTCAGCATTAAGTTCAACAAAAAATGCCTGTTGAATACCTCACTACTGCTTTCGTCTGATGATTCATTGCTTTCTGATGATGATTCAGATTCCGATTCAGAGATTAGGCGTGGTGTGGGTGTAATCCAATTCGTAGCTGTGCACTGTACGTCAACATTCACAATCACATCAATGTCAAATGTCACACGGCTTATACAGGTGGCAGTTTCCTACAGGTAGAGAACATGGGGCAATAATTCAATAACAGCACTGTTAAGCACTTTTCTACATCCTCCAAATAACTTCACGCAGATTGATCCCTGGGCACAACAGGATGGTAAAAGGTGAACTAGATGGACCGTGGTATTTTCTCATCTAGTAATTCCTATGTTCCTATTGCAGAAGACTGTCATCTACCACTGATGAGCCTGCTGTAAACAGCAGAAAATAGAAAGCTGATAAGGATTGATTTATTGTGTGTGTTAAGCATGGCCACAGTTGGGGTCCAATGGACTGTGAAATTGGGCAGAAATCAGTTGCGTCTGATTTTTGCTCAGCTCGCAGCCTACCAGATTTTGTGGTCAGGCTTGGGGCGAGCAGTAGAAACTCTCACCTGAAGCAGGTGGGGGCTTGATTTTTATATTTAAAAAGGAGGCGTGGAAGGCCCTTGCTCCATTTTCTGGTGGATAAATCCAAAGCACACCCAGGGAACCAGACCTAGAGCATAGGTAGACGTGGATCTTCAAGCGGGAGGTGCTTTAAAGGGTGCTGAGTTTAACAGTTAATTGTTTTTAGGCCATTTCTGGGCCATCACTGTTATTGTTCTTTCCTGTTGGCACTTGGACTTCCATGAGCCTTTGTGCTAGACATCCTTATTTAGTTTTTGGCTCAGCATCTTTCCTGGAATCAATGGGTTTCCCAATGGAAATCGGATAAACTAATACATTCAGAAGAAGATTAGAACCTATGGAGGGATACCAAGCTCATCAGGCTTGCCCGACAGTTGCTTCCTGTCCTTCCACCGATGTCCACAATAGTGCAGCCATGTGACATTACCTCTGTTTGGCAGATGTAGTGTTGGTGGAGGCTCTTCGTCCCAGAGGAAACTTCACCAGCGGACGATGGGATCACATGAATGCCTGACTAACCGTTAGGCTCAATGGTTCTTAAGATGTAACCCAATTACGGCATGTCATGGTTTATATGGCAGTGCATGAAAGAAGGCATGTCAGAGTGACCAAGAGCCAGGGTTGCCTGATTGGCTGCAACTGCCACAGTGCAACCATCCATTTTTGCCGGCCCTTGCACAACTCTCTGGCAATGACCATGGCAAAGCTGTCTTCTCAGGATTCGTGTCTGCAAATAGGCAAATGAAGATCTGTGCCATGTGCTGCAAGGATACCTACAGCTACCATGCAGCATAGGGCCAGCACATGCAGGGACAACAATAGTCAGCTGTGGCTTGAAACCTGGCATCTTGCAGGTATGGTGGTCAATGGGGATGGTATTGTCGGTGGCACAGAGGGCACCCCTGCTTGTAGGCTGCCCGTGCAACCATCTTGACTTCAGCTGCCACTGAACATTAGGTCAGCTGGGCTGTTCCATCGCTTGTTTGTAAAGTCATCTTTATCCCTGTGTTTTTACGGCCACTTTTTAATCCGCTGCCCCTTTGGCCTTGATGGATTAAGATGCCTTTTTAGGCTTGGGAGGCTTGCAGAATGTTTGCCCACTATTGGCATAATCTTTAATCGATGCCCACCCCTTTAAATTTTACTAGCATGCACTTTTCTTCTCCCACCACTCTTTCTCCCTAGGTCCAACAGAGTGTACCTGGTGCTATTGCTATTAATAATTATGCAAAATTATATAGAATTGTTACCTAAGTTCTACAGCACAGAAATAGGCCATTTGGCCCAACTGACCTATGCCAGTGTTTACGCTCCACATGAGCCTCCTCCCACTCTATTACTTCTTCCCACCCTGCCCTTTTACCCGTCTTCCCTTCTTTATGAAGCCTTCCCTTAAATGCATCAATGCCATCTACTTCAACCACTCTATGTGGCAGGGACTTCCTCATTCTCACCACTCTCTGTATAAAGAAATTCCTCCTAAATTCTTTATTTGATCTGGTAGCAGCTATCTTATATTTATGCCCCCTTGTGCTGCACTCACCCACTAGTGGAAACAGTTTCTCCATATCCAACCACATCAATTTTAAAGATTCTATCAGATCTCCTCTTAGTCTTTCAGAGTAAAAAGCCTCAACCTGATCAATTTTACCTTTTAGTTGCATCCTTTCAATTCTGGTAACATCCTTGTAAATGTTTTCTACACTTTCTCCAGTGCTTCAATATCCTTTTTGTAGCTTGGAGACCAGAACTCCACACAGTGCTTCAAATGTAATCTAACCAATGCTTGAACTTCCTCAGTCTTGTTTGTGGTTCACCTACATGATACATCCCTTGATGTGTTACTGTCTTGTAACTCACGGCAGCCTATGTGTACAATATTCCTAATCTCAAGACAGAAGAAGCTAGGCCAGACAAGTTAATGTGAGATGTCGAGAATGTTACACAGTACTTACAGCGGTTGGTAAGGGTTTCAGTGCACATTTTGACCAGTCCAATCCAGTTTTTTGGGGGCACACAGTTTCTTGGACATCAAAGGCTAATTCTACGCGGAACAAGCGTTCTCCTATAGAAATAATCTAACAAAAGGAACAGCATTATATTTGTGACTGCTAAAAAAAATCAAAGAATGGTTTGAAGTAATACATTTAAATAGTAAGAGTATCAGACAGTTTCTCGTGTATTACAATCGGTACAAATGGAAGCATTTACCAAGATTGTGAGCATTTGCGTTGTGAAGGTTATACAGTGATCAGAGATTTGTGCATAGACACATTAGTGTATTCAAACAGCAAGGATAGACATTTTTTAAATACTCCCTTCCACAGGCAGAGAGACGCAGACAATAAAATGAATTAGATTTGGTGATACTCACTTCTTTTAATTCACTCTTGGTCACAGCAAACAGATTGTCAATTGTAGAATCTTCATTCAGCTTTACAACTGAAGCAACTAGTGCCTCATCAATCACTGGGAAGGTACAATTTCCACATGGCTGTCCTGAATCAAAAAAGAGCAAATTGGTGCCGTTTACAAAACAGTTTTTTTTACAAACTATTGGCTTATTCAGAATTAATCCATCACAAAAGCAGCAAAATGCATTTGTGTTTGCTTCATTGTCAGGTGAAAAAAGAAACTTGAGAAAAAATTTACATTAACTTCTTGTTACAAATTCATATAATAATTTGAAATGACTAATCAGTGCCTACCGGAACAGTAGAGAATCTGGACAGCAGCAAGGACAAAGAGAATGATCTTCATTCTGCCTGTATGTGCCTTTGTGTGGTGATGAAGGACACTTCCCTTTCTTCACACTGTCTGTTGTCTGCCTGTGTTCAGTCTTTATATACTTCAGATAAAAGCAATAGTAAAACTTAATAAATAATGTTGTAATCAGACCACAATGACTGCACCAACTCACCTCCCTTCATTTCCCATAATCTAATTCTTAAACTGCTTGTTTTCCAAAAGTACCATATAGTTACATGTAACTGTTTTCGTAAACATTGATGTGTAATGTTCCAGTTTCATAATCATTGTTGCTAGCAATTATGGTAACTTTACTATATTTTTTCTAGTGAACTGCAAGGTAAGTAATTTTTGACAAAAAGAGTGACTGAGCTGGCGTCCTGAAACTGATTGATCATTATTAGATCACTGGGTGGTGCAGTGTGTGGCAACAGGACTGTTATAACCCAGCTTCAAACTGAACAAATAAGCTGGCCGTGACTTGTCAAAAGTCTTACGGAAAATTAGTTTGGACTTTTACAGTCAAAGTCATTGACCATGTAAAATCAGCAACTGCTCAGAGATTCTGCCCACTGACCAGAATTTGGCCCATTGCCTCTTAGATTCTGCAGTTAGAGAAATGAAAAAGCCATGATAATTAGGGTGCACACAAGAACAAGTTGTCCTGTATCACTTTACGCTCAGATCTGGCTTTTAGACCGACTCTATTCTGTTCATAAGAAAAAAAATGTTCACACTTACTTGTTTCCTGGCAATTTTTCAGAGAATCATAAATTCAGGCACAGAATTGATCTTAAATTTTAATGGCACATCCTAGGGTGGCACAGAGAGGGAATTGGCATGCTGACATGTTGGAAAACGGGCTGCGGCTTGAAAAAAGAAATGGTAGAAAAAAAGCCAACACAGAATGGCCATCTAAACTTGACCATGGAAGGTTAATAATTACAGCTTGAGTTGCAAAAGCAATTGGGGGTCATGTGATTAGGTTAATCAGTCCGAGATGGCAGACAAAGGGTATATTTTCCAACCATCACCACTGGTAGCAAAATTTCAGAAGTTGGATGAGCCTTTAGAATAGTGATAACCAAGTGGGCACCCTGCATCATTCATCATATCGGTTAGTGGTGTGTTAAGCTAGCTTTGTGTGGTCACCTTTCCAAAAGGTCACATAACGGCAGATGCAGCTTTAAGTGACAGAAATGAAGTGTTTTCCTGTGGCATTATGGACAGGAAAAGTTGTTTGTTGAGGGCTACGTATGTGACCTCAGTCAAGGTGCAAGAGGATGAGAGGAAACATCTACTTGATATATTGTAATGCTGACTACCCTTACTTTGGAAGACTTCTTGAGGCTGTTAAAAGGGTTACGTTACAAATTCCCAATCCTGGCACAGAGCTTCACCTTCCAGGAGTGCATATGGAAAATTCGATGCACCCCATCCCGCTCAGTTTTCCATCCACTATAATGAATGCCTGTAAAATCATAGAGGGGTGTGCTGGAATTCCCAATTTGTAATCCTGGTGGACAAAGTGTCCGCACCAAGAGCACAAACCTGTTGAATTACTTGCAAAAAGAGCAACTGGGGTCACTCATTTCTTTTAATAGAATTCCAATGGGAAACTACCAGGCATGGAGATGTAATGCTGAACTTTTCCAGAGTACTATTAGCATGTGTTTACACAGCCACTTTAGTGTTGGTGTGAAGCTGAGGTCACTGCATATCACTGCTAAACTGGCAGTGTAAATTTGGAGTCAGGGCTCAACTGGAGTGAAGTGGAGTGAGACTCCCTGCAAGGGTAGCCTCACACCAATTCAATTCACTATCACGTGGGATGCAAATCACCTTGTCTTGGCAACATGACACCATTGCATTTTTAAACTGCCATGGATGGTGTCTCAAAAAGTGTTGGACATCTGCCCATCTGATTCTAGTGGCATTTTTCCCAAAATATTTCCCCAAAAAGTGGCATTTTCCCTGGGTAGCTCCCCAAAATATTTTCCATTATTCTACCTCATATTAAAGTAAAGTAGTACTATTGTCAGACCGTAGCTACTGTGCCAGTAACAGAAATGCACTGAACAAATGTCTTCTGTACCTTGGCACATTTTCCAAGATGGAACATTCGGTGGGAATTTCTTCCCGGGTTCTCCCGATTGGCCACTATAACTTCAGTGGAAACCCCAGAAACACACAAAAAAGGTCTCTACTGATTTTCAACTGAAGTTATGGCAGTCGATCAGGAACTCCCCCACAATGGATTTCCTGCTGTATGTGAGAAAGAGACGGAATGAGATAGGACCCCAGTGGAATGACCTAAACATTGTTTTACTCTTAAAGTGAGATGTATGGAAACAAAATAATAGCCCTGATTTTGCAGTCAGCAGCGAAGAGACGGCGCTCGCCGCTGACCTCGAAAACAAAGATTTAGCGGGATCGAGAACGTGGATTTCCTCTATTCCAACGTGACTTTGAATTTGGCACCATCTGTGGCATCCAGCAACAGTGCAGACAGCAGGCAGGGTGATCTGCCAATCAGATTGAAGAATTCTCACAGACAGCAAAGCAGGAAGTAAAAAGTAGGGATTATAACTCACATTTTAATCATTGTACAGAAAGTGAAATAAAGATCGGGACATACACATGGGATTAAGGTAGAAGCTGAAATATCATAAACAAACTTTAAAAAAAACAATAAAAATTTATTTTTATTATTTTAAAAATCATGCAATTTTCAAATGTTCTTCTGAGGAACTAAGACTCCACAAACTAATTGTAAAATTCGTTTTTCAGCACCAGAGAAATATGACTTAGTACGTTGTGAAAAACTCAGTTACACCTGATTAAACAAGGCTTAACAATTTTATTGTATTTTTCAGCGGGAATAGTGCATAAAACATTGAAGTTCATGTCAATTTATTGATTCTGTATTGATTGCATCTGCGAAGACTGCAACAGTGTGTAGTAGCAGGGTATCACTGACAGCAACCTCTGGATTTCCGCAGTTAACTGCGCATGAACGGATCCCAGATGTTGCTGTCAGTCTTACACAGTAATGACGGCGAGCACTGACAGTTTTGCTGTCATTTCAACCGCAAATTCCGGGCCACTGAGTTTCCCCAGACAATCTGCCTGTTTCAACAAGTCTGCATTGGCAAGCACTTCTGAAATTCTTCTTAAGGCTTTCGTATTTTTTTAAATGACTAAACATATGTTAAGAGCCAAGGCTGATAGTGCAGGCTTCCACCAAGAGTGAAAAAAGTAGGAGGAAAAAATGAGGTAAAACAAGGAGAAGTAGTTAGTTGCCACCAAGCCTTGTTTCTGCCTTTGATCCTGTTTTCACAGGCCTGTACATTTTGTTTTGCACACACAAGGAAAACACAAGGAAGTGCACAGAAACAGTAAGACAGCTGGGGGGAAAAATTGGGTCGTGCTCCCTTTGGGGCGCTAACTTCGCCGGGGCGCTACTTTTAGCATCCTGAAAAAGTTAGCGCCCCCGCACCCGAAATTCACCGGTAGCGCCCCAAGAGGGAGGCGGGGTGCTACTGGAAGCGCCCCGCCTCCCTCTTGGGGCGCTGCGAGTGAATATCACGGCGCTACGTGCCACAGCGCCACGCTCTTATTGAAGGGGAGGGGTCTAGTGCAGCGCGACCAGGGGCCCAGCTGGGCAACCAGGGATCGGAGTGCCGGCAAAAAAGCCCGGCACTCAAGAGAAGTGCCGGGCTCACGGAGCGCAGCGGCACTCCGTGGGGGGGCTGCTCAAAAGGCCGGGGACGGCAAAGCAGGCAGGTGCTGGCAGGCTGCCCGCAACAAAAATGGCCACCCGGCACCTTCCCTTTAATTTGCGCTGCCCCAGCCGCAGGTAGGCCCCCCTGACCCCGTCGGACATAGCATCCAGCAGTAAGTCCGGGGGCGCTACCGAAGATCGCAGCTGGGGCGCAAGTAGGGCACTGCGCACACTGATGATGTCATCGCTGGCGGCGCAGCGCCGTGGGGCGCTAACGGTTACCGCCGCCGCTAACCTCCCGCTGAATTTTGCGGGAGGCGTTAGCGGCGCCGCGCCCGGGCGCTAGTTGCTTTGCGCAAATCAACCGAATTTTTCCCCCCTTAAGTTCCTTTTTTGATGCGGACTTAGTGATGTACATTGAAGAAAAGATTAATCCAAGATCGTACTGGAATATGTAGTACTGCAGCTCACCATTTTCTTCCAGTTCGCTTCCTCTTTTCCTCCTTGCTGGCCTTCTTCGGACAAGATCAACAAAGTTGTGCACATTTTCTAGAGTAATGTCGTTTTATAGATCAAATTTGGTCCAAATAACCAAGTTGAGGAAGCAGACCTGCCATCTCTTAACAGCTATTTGGCTAAAGAATCCAAAGGTCACAATGACGGGTAAAATACCCTATTCTTATATACATAGGATTATGATTTGGTTTAATCTCATATGATTAAGGTTTTTGTTCTCTTTTGACACAAAATAGCTTGTAGATTTGTACTGTCGCTAGAAAAATGGTTACGTTGTTCATTCCCAGGATGCTTTAGGGGTTAATGTATCAGTGCACAATTTAGCTGACTGCTGTTTATTCTCTGCTGAGGTACAGGATGTGCTAATTCATGCCTGTTGACTAAACATTGTCAATACATTGTGAAACGATAGCCTTGAGATAGGAAATGGGACAATGGGACCAAGGTGATTAGTTACATGGTTAAAAGTAAACAAAGATTGGTCATCTGGAAGTTTTGAAGTAAGTACCTCATTTCTGGGGGGCTTGTTCACAATAACACTTCTCATGCCATAATGAATCATCTAGGACAGTGTGCGTGACTAGAGGCCTATAAAGATCGTGAGCTTTCCTTCCCAATTTGTAGAGAGAGACAAGAACAAAAGGATCGATGATGGTTACGACTCTCTACCCAGAGGAAAAGGAGTGCAGTATCATTTATTTCTCTGTATGACTACAGCTTGGACATTGAGTGTTTCAAGACTTCGTCGAACATAATAAACGGTTTAGTTGCAACCATATTTGGTGTCTGATTCGAATTCTCTTACAGGTAGAGGGTGATAAGTGTTGAGCTCATTTATCTCCTCATTGGAGTGGCTCTCTATGGTCAGTGGGGGAGGGTTACCCTTTCCTTATGTGTGATTGACCTGGTGCAGTGCTGGAGCTGAAACTGTGACCTGGAACTTTTCCAGAGTTGTATTGGAATTCTAAGTCTCCAGACCTTGGAATCTCACCCAACTAAATCTTGCAATTTAATTATGGACTGGAAGGGAATGGTCTGAAGGGAGGAGAAAATTAAATAAAACAGGTAATAAATACAAGCAAAATAAACAATTGGCATTTACATAAGGAGCCTCAACAACCTAAGATGAAAGTAAACAGAATTAAGTGCCTTTACCTGACTGTGGGTTTTGGAAGCATCTGTAGGAGAAAATTGTAGCGACTACAGAATCAAGGCTTGCATGAGACATTGGAACAGGAGGAGGCCATTCAGCCCCTCAAGCCTACTCTGCCATTCAATTAGATCGTGGCTGATCTGTATCTTAACTCAATTTACCTGTCTTGGTTCTATATCCCTTAATATCCTTACCTAACAAAATCTATCAATCCCAGTTTTGAAATTTTCAATTGACCCCCAGCCTCAACAGCTTTTTGGGAGAAAGAGTTCCAGATTTCCACTACCTTTTGTGTGAAAAAGTGTTTCCTGACATCACCCCTGAACAACCTAGCTCTAATAAGCTTGGGCTGAATTTTCCAGTGTGGTAGCGGGTGAGATCAGTGGCGGGTTGGGTGGGAAAGTTATTATTTTGACAGCGGGTCAGGAACCCGCTGTCATCTCGCTCCCACGCGCCTTTCCCACAGGCACGTCTGACATCGTGGCGCCGACCCGACCTGCAGTGGCGGGGAACCCAATTGAAATCATTATGAAGTAGTTTACAGGCACTTAGGAGCCTTTCTCCCCCTACTTTTTAAATTTCCCTGCATGGCCACGGGATTCACACTGCTCGGGAACCACGTCTGTCAACCTGAGGCGTGAGTTCCATGGCCATTGCCCTAGTTGATTACTTGACAGCATGAAAAACAAACCAAAATAAAAACATGTTGATTACATCAGCTAACAGATTGATGGAGATTCTGTTCTACTTGAAAAGCTACTGGTAAATGTTCATTCAGAAATTCTTGAAGGGTTGTAAGTGCTACCCTGGATGGTGAGGGAAAAACATTTTTCACTGGCTATTCTTGGCTGTTGCCTTCCAACTGAACGGTAATTGCAGTGAATTGATCTGCACTATAAAAAAATGACATTTACCATTTAAATAAATTTTTGTGTTGTTTCTGGTTAGGTTTTTCTCACAGTATACTGTGATTGTCCAGTTACACATTAAATTAAGTCATCAACCGTAACAATTTCATTCTCATCACTCATTCCACTGGTTCAATTTGCTTTCAGTCCCTGAATATAACTAATTTAATTTTTCAGTCTGAGACTTTAGGGTGAATTTCTGTGGAGGTTCTCTCACTTGTCCATTTTTAACTTCAACAGAAGAGCTGCAGAAATCCAAGAAACACATTGTAAGCACCACTTACACTATTTGTCAGGGATTCCGCAGCTCTTCCGCTGAACTTGCATAAGATTGTAAATCCACCCCTTTACAATTACATTTAAAATCAGCTTAATTTTATGTAGTACCTATATACACACATCTTTTGTTTGTGCCAGTTACTGATACAAAAAAGATTTGTGACTAAAACACCAATAACTTCACAATGAATGTACTTTTTAAATAATGTTTTTGACCATATTTGTAGATGCCGGAATTTTACTTAATGATAATATTATTTAAATATTTATTTGTCACTCATGTATAACTTTTATTATATTATTGTAGAGTAAAGATTCAACACCCAATATGTTAGATTAAACTTATGATTTTTGAATATTAAGGGAATCAAAGGATATGGGGATAGTGCAGGAAAGTGGAGATGAGGTAGAAGATCAGCCATGATCTTATTGAATGGCGGAGCAGGTTCGAAGGGCCAAATGGCCTACTCCAGCTCCTATTTCTTATGTTCTTATGTTAATGTGGCCATGGTCCCTTTAAGGATCCCGGCTTAAAACACGTCATGAATGATGTCACCAGACCCGCTCCATCTCATTGGGCTGGGTAATGCGCTGGGTGGGCTTAATAGGCCCCATTCAGGTAAGTTCATTTTCAACAGCGGGATGGAGCCAGCAGCGGGGTCACGACCTGCCATGGACACCGGCCGCATCGGACCCACCAAGGTAAAGAAAATTCCGGCCCTTAGCTCTAATTTTAAGGTTATGGCCCCTTGTTCTGGACTCCCCCACCAAAGGAAATCTCTACCTACCCTATCGAACCCTTTAATCACCTTAAACACCTCAATTGGCTCACCCCTTATTCTTCTATACCCAAGGGAATACAAGCCTAGTCTATACAACCTGTCCTCATAGTTTAATCCTCTAAACCCCAGTATCATTCTAGCGAATCTGCACTGCACCTCCTCCAAGGCCAATATATCCTTCCTGAGGTGCGGTGCCCAGAACTGAATGCAGTGCTCCAGATGTGGTCTAACCAGAGCTTTATACAACTGTAACATAACAACTACCCCCTTGAGATGAAGGCCATTAGCCTTTTTAATTATTTGTTGTTCCTGTCTACTAGCTTACAGTGATTTCTGTACTTGGACCCCTAAATCTCTCTGCTCCTCCACAGATCCTAGCTTCTCACCATTTAGAAAATACTCCGATCTATCTTTCTTGAGTCTAAAGTGGATGACCTCATATAGTGGGAGTGAATTTAATAGCAGGGATATAAGGAGGGGTGGGGTGGGATTGGGGTTGAATTTCCACACTGGTAGCAGTATAAAAATGCTGGGGACCCGGCCGTTTTCCCACATGTCAGAGTTTCTGCAGCATTTGGGGTTGGATGTCTTATACGATCGGCCACATGTGATCAATGACGCCATAGGACATAATTCCCATCTCCAGCAACGGTTTGATGCAAGGGATTGCCTTGGCAGAGTGGGAGAGTTCAAATGTAAATGTCTGGGGTTTCCTTGCTGCGATCAAAGCAGTCTATTGAAAAAAAACCTGATCGTTTTAAATAAATTAAAGGTCTTTGGCCAGCACAAGCAGCCCCCTAAAGCTGCGCAAATCACCGCCGACATTTTCCAACACCTCCCCCCCCCCCCCCCCCCCCCTGCCCCGGCGCCCCTTTCATCTGAGGCCGGTGTCCCCGCTGCACTGTAAATGGTGCAATTGCCTGCACAAGATACGTAGATGCCCCCTGATACCAGAGAGGGGGATGGGGTCAGGGATGCATCTAATTGGACTCCTGCCCCACCATAGTTATTTTGACAGAGAGAGAGCAAAGGAATGTCAAGGCCACACTGTTTAGCAAAAGATAACGATGAGAAGTGAGAGGAGAGATAGCTTTCTGATGTTCAGGATGATTCTGAACAAATTGAACTATTGTGGTGGATTTTCATGTGTGGTGCCTATCGGAGGGAAGGGATGGTGGGCAGAGCAACTGGAACAGCCATCCGATGACACCAGCGAGAGGGCCGAACCATTTTGATGGTTGGCTTCATTTGAATCTCAAAGGCAAACTGCCCGCACATTTACAGCGTTGATTGGCAGCTTCTGATTTGGAGGGTGAGATATCCCGTAGGCCCAATGCCTATTTAAAGTGAGCTTGCACCTCTTAAAGTTGAGGTGTCTTTTAATTTGTCACTTATTTCTCTTGCAAAATTTTGAGTTTTGGGTGCGAGGTGTCTCCTGTCAGGGCAACACCTTTTAGTGATTCTGTGGTAGAGCTCCTGGTGGAGTAGGTGTGCGCCCAAAAGTAGGTTCTTTACCCCATCAGATGGCAGACGGATGCCAGGCAGACCATAACCACCTCCTCCTCTTGCTCACAACTTGCTGCTTCTCCCTCTCAGCATGCCCATTGTACAAAGCTGCCTCGCACATCTGCACAACTCTTTCCAAGAACTAACTCACTCCCACTCTTCATGCAGGACAAGCTAACTCACAACAACCAGGAGAGAACACAAACTGGGGGAGGGCAACCACCTTACAAACTCTCAGTCAGATGCAGGATGTAAAGCATCAAAGATGGTGAGTCTGGAAGCCAAGCGATGCAGGATGTCTGGCTATTGCACCTACCTTTTCTCTTTTATCAAGCTATCACCCATACATGCAGCATGTCAACCTGGTGCTTCATTAGACTGCCACTCATCTAATCCTACTTAACCTTCCCATTACTTACTGATCTTTGTCCATCTTCCCTTTTATCAGGATCATCCGATGACTCAGGACCTATAGCACAAGAAATGGAAGGGGGCCACACCCGGGAAGATGCTCCATCACTCACTCTATTCATTCCAAGCACCAGAAGAGAAATTGATGCCCCGGGTAGTATAGATACTGAATTTGAGCAATCCGCACAGAGGGCTAATGAGAATGAGCTGGCAATAGTGGAAAGGACATAGGAGGAGGCAGCTGGACAGAGGGCAAGGGCAAGTCCTAGCTCTGCTAAAAAGGACAGAGAAACAGTCTTTAGCAGACCAGTCTCCAATAGAAAGTTCTTTCATGTGCATCAGTAATTGCTCAAGGCATTGGGCAGCCTGCCTAGGAGTTGCTGCACCATGTCTGACAATATGAAGGAGTCCACTTCCAGCTTGTGTGGGGTTCTTGTGCAAGGCATTAGCACTCTGCAGTCTACTGGTCAACTCTATGGACATTGTGTGGTCAGCTCTATGGATGTTGCAGCTGGGCTCTCTGTCCAGGAGTTTGTGTCACTAGCACTAGCATTAGCACCTCTGAACGAAGCTCAGACTGATGCTCTTCAGGGTCAAGTCTACACCATTTCCTCCACCTTTGAAAGGCTGGGGGAATACATTGGTGGGGGCTTCAATAATGTCACGGAGCTCCTACAGATCAGTGGGAGTGCTGAGCCACAGCCCCATGGTAGGGTCAGTGACGCAGTGGGAATGGCACATGTTGTCTTCTCTCACAATGGCAGCACTGGGTGAGGATCCAAACCAGGGAGATGAGCAGGCTCCTTACAAACCCTCAATCAGATGGAGGAGGAAGCATTAGACAGCAAGCCTGCTTCCCCGCCGACTCCTCAACCAATGTCCACCATAGTGCCAGAAGGCCAGCTAGGCTGGACTGCCACCGGAGCAGCTCAGATGCTGCAGTCAGCAGCTGGGCCCTCTCAGGCCCAAGCTCCTAGAAGTCACTGACCATGAGCATCTCAGAAACCCTCATCTGAGCATCCCATGATGAAACCACTGGGGGAGCATACAAAAAGATGAAGGACCGGAAAAGATCATCTGGTCTATCGAGCCTGCCCCATACAGCCATGATGCCCCAAGCAGTTACAACAGCCACAACTTGCCTGCAGCCATATGAGTTCCGGGGTGGGGAAACAAAAACAGATAAAAGCCAATTCAAGGAGAGAAAAATCTGGAAAATTCCTCTCCATTCCCCTTTGGTGCTCAATACTAGTGCAGGAGACCACATTGACCACGATTTATATTTATATTACTTATTATTCCGCTTATCTTTTGTATGCCATGATCTCCACACCAGCCAGGAGCTTGTCCAGCTCTCTTTTGAAGGCATGCAGCAAATCTGCACGAGCTGGCAGCTTGTTCCATAGGCTTACTATCCTCTGGGAAAAGAAGAACCTACTGACATCCAACCTAGTTATACACTTGCGCAACTTAAATGCATGACCCTTGGTCCTTGTAGAAGTTCCAAGATAGGCCAAGAGAGGCAAAAGAAGGATACTTTGGGCAGACACCTGACAGATTATTATTTATTCTGACATTTCTGAACAATGTTAAATTGTAACACCCTTTGATTTTATGATGTTTTCTGCAGCGTGTTTGTGTAGTAACTGTGGACAGGGCAAAGCCAGTGGGAACGTATAAGAATCGTCCGTTGGATGGAAGTTCTTTACTGGAGGGTGGATGGACTAGTTCAGATGAAGTTCTGCACAGGAAATGAATGCGGGTGATGGGAGGAAGGAGCAGTTTAGAAGAAGCAGTGTTCAATGAGTTGCTCGTGTACGGCTCTGGCTGCAGACCAGCTGCATCTTCCTGACCGCAAATTCTGGGCCCTTGTTTTACAGAACTGAAGGAGCCCCAATGATACAGTAATTAGACAGCAACATTCTGTTTACTATCAGGGTTCAAACTGACATTTGGTCTGGAATGTCCCCGAGCAGTAACAATATCAGGCACACCAGTATAATAAGTTCAGTCATGAAATACTGATTATTAAACAGCAAATTACTTTCTTACATTTAAATGTTACAAGTATGATGTGGGAAGCACAGGGTTAATGGGAGTGTTGTTGTGAAATGTTGTAGCTCTGTTGGAAGCCATGTATTAGACTGCCACCATAATTACAAGGCATGATGGGAAGTTTGGCTAAAGCAGACAGAAGCATAGTGTCAGCAGTTAATAAGTAACAATTGTTCATGAAACCTTGTTACAGAGACAATGGGCAAAGATGAAACCTTGTTACAGAGACAATGGGCAAAGATGAAACCTTGTTACAGAGACAATGGGCAAAGATGAAACCTTGTTACAGAGACAATGGGCAAAGATGAAACCTTGTTACAGAGACAATGGGCAAAGATGAAACCTTGTTACAGAGACAATGGGCAAAGATGAAACCTTGTTACAGAGACAATGGGCAAAGATGAAACCTTGTTACAGAGACAATGGGCAAAGATGAAACCTTGTCACAGAGACAATGGGCAAAGATGAAACCTTGTTACAGAGACAATGGGCAAAGATGAAACCTTGTTACAGAGACAATGGGCAAAGATGAAACCTTGTTACAGAGACAATGGGCAAAGATGAAACCTTGTTACAGAGACAATGGGCAAAGATGAAACCTTGTTACAGAGACAATGGGCAAAGATGAAACCTTGTTACAGAGACAATGGGCAAAGATGAAACCTTGTTACAGAGACAATGGGCAAAGATGAAACCTTGTTACAGAGACAATGGGCAAAGATGAAACCTTGTTACAGAGACAATGGGCAAAGATGAAACCTTGTTACAGAGACAATGGGCAAAGATGAAACCTTGTTACAGAGACAATGGGCAAAGATGAAACCTTGTTACAGAGACAATGGGCAAAGATGAAACCTTGTTACAGAGACAATGGGCAAAGATGAAACCTTGTTACAGAGACAATGGGCAAAGATGAAACCTTGTCACAGAGACAATGGGCAAAGATGAAACCTTGTTACAGAGACAATGGGCAAAGATGAAACCTTGTTACAGACATAATGGGCAAAGATGAAACCTTGTTACAGAGACAATGGGCAAAGATGAAACCTTGTTACAGAGACAATGGGCAAAGATGAAACCTTGTTACAGAGACAATGGGCAAAGATGAAACCTTGTTACAGAGACAATAGGCAAAGATGAAACCTTGTTACAGACACAATGGGCAAAGATGAAACCTTGTTACAGAGACAATGGGCAAAGATGAAACCTTGTTACAGAGACAATGGGCAAAGATGAAACCTTGTTACAGAGACAATGAGCAAAGATGAAACCTTGTTACAGAGACAATGGGCAAAGATGAAACCTTGTTACAGAGACAATGGGCAAAGATGAAACCTTGTTACAGAGACAATGGGCAAAGATGAAACCTTGTTACAGAGACAATGGGCAAAGATGCAACCACAGAGGCGATTTTGCCAACCCTGGGGAGGTGGGTTTGGAGGCAGGACTGCCGGGAAAATTGCAGAATCTGGGGGCTGGTACCCATCCCGCCCCCAACCCGCCTCCGTGCCATCTTCCCAGGAGGCAGGTACCCGACCCGCACCGGGTCCCGTTTCCTGGAGGCGGGAAGGGGATTTCAGCCACTTAACTGCCTTGTAACAGGTAGTTAACAGGCAGTTAAGAGGATTATCCCCATTTTTCCAACAGAAGTGCGGGCTTCCCGACATCGGGAAACCCCGCCAGGGTCAGTGAGGTGAGCAGTGGGTCTGCGGGGGTCGGAGGGGTGCAAAAGTCCGCTGTGGTGGTGAGTGATGGGTGCAAGTGTGGAGAGGTAAGTATGTGAGGTGAGTGAAAAGTGTTTGAAAAGGTTTACTTTCCTTTGTTTCTTCCTGCAGGCTTCAACCGTTGGGGATCCGGAGGCTCCTCATCTCCACGGCGGAGATGACAGAATGGCTGCTGCATTCTCCGATGCAACAGTCATCTGCTTTCTGTTCAGAAAATAGGTTAGGTGATCCTGGAGTACAAGAACTCACCAAACAACAGAGAATGTCAGTGTTTGACAGCTTCTCAAAGCTGTCAAACGATGACAATTCATCTGTCAAAAATTTTTGACAGATGAAACGTCATATGCTGACGTTCTCTGTCACCGGCTTTCCCTTAATTGGCCTGCTAAGCCCGCTGGGCGGGCTTAACAAGGTCAACCAAGGGAAAATAATGTGGATTGGCCACAAGTCGATGGAGGCGGGACTAAAACCCGACAAGCAGCAGTCCCGCCTCCAACTCGCCCCCATTGGCAAAATCACCCCCCATGTTACAGAGACAATGGGCAGAGATGAAACCAACGACATAGGTAGGACAAAGAAAGAGGTTCTGCTGAGAGAATTTGAGCAGCTAGGGACTAAATTAAAAAGCAGAACCACAAAGGTCATAATCTCTGGATTATTACTGGAGCCACGAGCAAATTGGCATAGGGTCAATAGGATCAGGGAGATGAATGCGTGGCTCAAAGATTGGTGTGGGAGAAGTGGGTTTCAATTTGTGGGGCACTGGCACCAGTACTGGGGAAAGAGAGAGCTGTTCCATTGGGACGGACTACACCTGAACCATGCTGGGACCAGAGTTCTAGTGAATCGAATAACTAGGGAGGTAGATAGGGCTTTAAACTAAATAAGGTGGTGGGGAGGGTCCCGGTGGAAAGAAATCTGGAATGCTAAAGAGAAAAGACAAGGAAGCAGCGCAGGAAAGTGATTGGGGTAAGGATAACCAGATTGTGTCAGGAAGGGACAGATCATACAAACAAAGGAGTGCACTAACAAATAGGGTCTGGGTAAGAAAAAATGGTAATAAGACAAATAGGGCCATAGTAAAAAAAATGTTAAGATGTCCAAAAATGTTAAAAAGACAGACCTAAAGGCATTGTATCTGATTGCACGAAGCATTCGAAATAAGATAGACGAATTAACAGTGCAAATAGATGTAAATGGATACGATATAATTGTGATTACAGAGACATGGCTGCAGGGTGACCAAGGCTGGGAGCTGAATATTCAAGGATATTCGATATTTAGGAAGGACAGGCAAAAAGGAAAAGGAGGTGGGGTGGCGTTGTTAGTAAAGGATGAAATCAGAGCAATAGTGAGAAAGGATATTGGCTCAGAAAATCAAGATGTAGAATCAGTGTGGGTGGAGCTAAGAAGCACCTAGGGGCAGAAAACGTTGGTGGGAGTTGTCTATAGGCCTCCAAACAGTAGTGGTAATGTAGGGGATGGCAGCAAACAGGATATTAGAGATGCATGTAACAAGGGTACTACAGTAATCATGGGTGATTTTAATCTACATATAGACTGGCCAAATCAAATTAGCAATAATACTGTGGAGGATCAATTCCTGGAGTGTGTATGAGATGGTTTTTTAGACCAGTACATTGAGGAGCCAACTAGGGAACAGGCTATCCTAGATTGGGTATTGTGCAATGAGAAGGGGTTAATTAATAATCTTGTTGTGCGGGGTTCTTTAGGGAAGAGTGACCATAACATGATAGAATTCTTCATTAAGATGGAAAGTGAAGAAGTCCAATCCGAAACTAGGGTACTAAATCTAAACAAAGGAAACTACGAAGGTATGAGGAGTGAGTTGGCTATGATAGATTGTGGAGCTTCATTAAAAGGCATGATGGTGGATAGGCAATGGCTAACATTTAAGGAACGAATGCATGAATTGCAACAGTTATACATTCCTTTCTGGAGCAAAAACACAAAAGGAAAAGTGGCCCAACCATGGCTAACAAAAGAAATTAAGGATAGTATTAGATCCAAAGGTGAGTCATATAAAGTTGCCAGAAAAAGTAGCAAGCCTGAGGATTGGGAGCAGTTTAGAGTTCAGCAAAAAAGGACCAAGAGATTGATTAAGAGGGGAAAAATAGAGTATGAGAGTAAACTTGCAAGGAACATAAAAGCGGATTGTAAAAGCTTCTACAAGTATGTAAAAAGAAAAAGATTAGTGAAGACAAATGTAGATCCCTTACAGTCAGAAACGGGAGAATTTATAACGGGGAACAAGGAATTGGCAAAGCAATTAAACAAATACTTTGGTTCTGTCTTCACGGAAGAGGACACAAATAACATTTCCAAAAATGCTAGGGAACCAAGGGTCTAGTGAGAAGGAGGAATTAAAAGAAATTAGTATTAGTAAAAAAATAGTGCTGGAGAAATTAATGGGACTGAAAGCCGATAAATCCCCAGGGCCTGATGATCTGCATCCCAGAGTACTAAAAGAGGTAGCCATGGAAATAATGGATGCATTGCTTGTCATCTTCCAAAATTCTATAGATTATGGAACAGTTCCTGCAGATTGGAGGGTGGCAAATGTAACCCCACTATTTAAAAAAGGAAGGAGAGAGAAAACAGGGAACTACAGACTGGTTAGCCTAACATCAATAGTAGGGAAAATGCCAGAGTCTATTATAAAGGATGTGATAACAGGACACTTAGATGAGGATTCTCAGGATAAATTTGCCTTTACGGTAGATGATCAACAATATACCTGGACCCGACTCCCTCAAGCGTTCTTTAATAGTCCGAGTATCTTCCACCAAATAATGAATGAAGTACTGTCAACGGTGGATCTGACCCCTTATGGTAGCACGGTCCTCCAATACATAGACGACCTGTTAATCGCTTCTCCAAGCGAGATGAGTCATGTGGCGCACTAGTGTGTGTCCTGCAGGCGCTCCAGAAATCAGGACTGTGAGTAAGCCCCAAAAAGGCACATATAGGTCAGACTTCCGTGCAATACCTGGAACATACCATCCAACAGGGGCATTGAGCTATATCCGATGACCGACGGACAGCAATCAAAGAAATGCCCAGACCAATTAATGTAAGGGGAGTCAGGCAAGTTTTAGGCCAGAGATGCCTTATATGTGCACAGCATAACCCTGGACGTCCAATTAAAGTTAAAATGGGAAATCAACAACGCCCCAGAGGCCCATCGGAGAACATCCAAATAGACTTCACAGGCCCCCTCATCAAAAGTAGGGGGAAGTCGTATTGCCTGGTAATAATGGACCATTTTACTAGATGGGTGGAGGCTTTCCCCACTTGCGACTGCACCGCGCTCACCATCGCGAGAGTACTTGTTGAGGAGGTAATCCCTCATTAGGGAATGTCCATGCAGGTAGATTCGGATCAAGGAACGCATTTCACCGGTAAAGTCCTTAAGAATACATGTCAACTATTAGGAATTAAACAACGGTTTCACATCTCATACCATCCGCAGAGTTCCGGGATGGTAGAAAGGATGAATAGAACCCTCAAAACAGCAATAGCTAAAGCCATTCAGGAGACAGGGAAAACATGGGTAGACGTTCTCCCATCCACCCTGATGAGATTACGGGCGACCCCTAATAGAATTACTGGCCTTACACCATATGAATTAATGACTGGTCGTGCAATGCGACTTCCAGAGACAGTAATTTCCGGCCTTACTGATACCAGACCACTTAAAGATAGGATTAGGAGGTATATTGAAGAGTTATGTAAGCAGCTGAAGATGGTAAGGGCAGAGGTTAGGGATCAAGCCCAGGCATCCGACTTGGAAAGAAGTGGGAGATCTAGTTCCCGGGATGTGCCACAGGTAGGGACTTGGGTGATGTATAAAGAAACTTCTGAGTGACCTGGATTCGCTCCACGATGGAAGGGTCCATTTCAGGTTCGCATGACTAGCAATACGTGCGTATGCTTAGACATGAGAGGAGGGGGACGTTGGAAACACTGGTCACAGGTAAAACCATTTGAAATTGAAACAAAATCTGTTTCAGCCAACAGGAGGGCCACCAGCCGATGCCTTAATTATTTTGTTGCAGATAAAGGATGCAGCGACTGAACATCGTCCTGGAAGCACGCGGGATCCTCCTCCTGATATTCCAGGGAGAAACGAAACATGGAACGATAAATAGACAAGAGGGTATGGCATGGACTTACCCTCAGGGGGCAGGGGAGGAATGGACGGATGAGAGGCCCTATACAATAGTATGGGATTACAAAAAGACGGAGGAAGGATTAACGTGTGTACAAGAGACTGAATGGCCCCACCAGGCTGAAGTTATGCAGGGCGAGAGTATAACACAATTAGGTTTAGAATAAGGGGAAGAAGTATGTATCAAATGTCCAACGGGCAAGGTAATAGCAAAATGTAAGAATAAGTTACGCGTCGCAACAGCAAAGGACCTAAATAACGCTCAAACCTTGGCACCCAATGTCTTCCCTCAGCCACTGGGGTGCCCAGAAGGGGACGATTGTGAAGACGAGGGTGAGAAATTACTCTTTTTCGTAAATAATAAAGAACAATGGGGAGAACAATATTGTACCAATATAAAGCAAGAAGGGACTATGCAAATGTGTGTTGCGCCAAATGGGCCGATGTGTCACTTTGAGCCAGTCGTGTTAATACTCCCACACAGACGGCGACCAACTCCACCTCCAACGATGTCCCCAACGAAAATGGTAACATACCCCTACCCGTTAAGATGTCCAAAGCAAACACTGGTGTAAGGGTTTTTGTGACACGCCTGTGGCTCTGTGCTCAGCCTGGGTGCTAGTGCGAGGTTAGGCCTTGTTGCCTGTTCTGGTCTCCAGCCAGTCTGGGAGCACTAGACACCTGTGAGTGGTTCGACCCACTCGCCCTTACGGTTCTGACACTGGACTTAGATGCGAGAGCAATAATGGAGAGAAAACTCAGGTAGACCCGGTTGAATGGTACGAAATGGAAAATCTTTATTGCATATTATTCAAGATTACGAAATACATGTCATAAGCACAGATTAATGACAGTACAATCTTACACGCAGTTATGTAACTAATTTTAGGGAAACGAGGAACGAACGACACATAGTAAATGGGGGCACACATTACAATTATCCTTAAAAACTTAAACCCTCCCCTATCAATACCTGTTCTAAACTAGATTTGTAGGATCGAGACTCATGCTCACCACTCGTGATAACTCGGAGAATTCCGAAAACTCTGCTCGGATGTTTTTACCGCAGCACCTGACCACCCACGTGTTGATCAGGGGTCTCTGTACCCCACTTGTTTACTCGTTTCTGCTCCGGCTAGCAGGCTGGACCCTCTGCTGTCATGAAAATCTGTGTTGTCCTCGGAGTTCCGATACGACTCAAAGAATAGTCTTCCTGTGCCCTCGCCCCGATGCGATAAAACTCGAAGAATGGTCTTCCGATGCCAGTTCTGTAAAACTCAAAAGATAGTCTTCCTGGGCAAGGAAAATGTCTATTCGACCTACAGGCGCGGTCGGGGCTTACTGACCGTGGCAATGGTCGTCTTCTTCTCTTCTCATCTCATCTCATCTCATCTCGGGCCTTCGGTTCCAACACCGTTTACCGACTTCTCGGGATGGTGTGCCTGTTTCAAGGCTTCACAGCCCGGTTCCACACAGATCTTCGCGGCAAGCCACGAGGCTGATCCTGGCGGATCAGAAAGTTCGATACAAGAGGCAGGAACAAGACGGCAAGCGAACCAGAGGATAAGAGTCAAGAGTCAAGAGCAAGGTGGCAAGAGGATAAGAGAAAGATGGACGGTTGGAGCTTACAGTTATAGTGCTGAAATTCCTCTTTTCCCGCCCAATCTTAATGTCTTTTCTTTTGTCAGAGTTTTGGCGCTCAAACTTCTTGTATAGGGTGATCTCCGTTTAATGGGTTTCGGTGATACTCGTAACTGCCTGAGTACCTGTTAATACTTTTCCCATTGTGTAACCGGTCAGTATTCTCCCTGGAGGGGTTTTGGGGCTTCCAAATGTTTCTGTAACTACCCGCAAACGGCTCTCTCATCGTAGAGTCGTGGGGATTTTGCATATTAATGTCTTTGGATGGGTTCTTGATCGCTTGGTACAATAGCCCTTATTCGCACCTGGGAGACCGATTCCAGTATTTATGTGTATACTGCAAACCCATTATGTCTTGTGATTTATCTCAAATGTGCTGAGTCTTGTCCGATCTCGCACAAATGTTTATTGGAACGCCATCTTGTCTGCTTATCGAAAAGTCTAGAATATTCTGCCACGAGGCGTGGCGGCCATTTTACCGGCTGCTTGTGTCCACTTTGAAAACCTGACAGCATTCTGCTGAAATAAAGCTGTTTGTACGAAACTATGTGTTTCCTCCTTATTTATAAAATCGCGATTATATTGCGAATTCTACACCGGGACCAAAGAATGAGTTGGTTTTGGTCCCGACAGGAAATGTAATGTATGATAATGTACACCATGAGTTGGTACCCGTGGTACTAGACTTGACAGACATAGGTCTTCCCCGGTGATGCTCAAATACAATCCAGAAGCTGTTCCAGACAAGTGCTGGAACAAGGGTTTAAAGGGAACGGCCATGTCCCGGGCCAATGCCACAAAAGACGACACAGGAGAGATACTCTTAATGATGTGACAGCCATATTTAACAATGGAACCTCAATAGTTAATACGATTGATTTAGCAACCCTGGACAGTAAAATTAGAGACCTGGGCTCCAGAATTAAAGAAATTCTAAGGGTGCAGAATCAGAACCAGGACTCCCAATTGACTGAGGATCAGGTCCTTACGGGTCGGCTTCAGGATTTGGCTACTGTCCTCGAGGCGCATGCCCAAACCATGAATAAAATTATTAAGGAGGACCATAAAGCCTCCAAGAATGCTGCAAGGAATGATGTCTGTCGTACATTTGGAAATTGGGTCGTGGAATAGACCAGGGAAAATTTAGCCCAGATAAAGGAAGGTGAGGTACCTTTATGGATTAGCAATGAGCAATTGGCTAATCTATCCCGTCAAGGAGAGACTATCCCAGGATGCCTACTCAGGGGAATTGTGCGGGTATACCCCACCCAAATTGAATGTAAAGTGAACGGTGGCAGTCTGCTGGGACTGATACTTGCAATACCAGTGATTATACCGGGAACAGAGCCTCGAGAGGTATATCGAGTCCAAAACATCGGAATCATTAAGGAAAATACATACATATTGTATCACGAGACATTACCCTATGCAGTAACATATGAAGATAGTTTAGTGGGAACCAAGTTGGAAGGTTGTGCCACCTGTCAGGGAATAACAATTTGCCCTCATACAATGAGTTTTGACCCAATTGCGGCCTGTGGATTTAACATATCAAAGAAAGGGATAAACTGTACTATGGAGGCCATTGGAGCCCGTTTAACACCAATGCGGGCTGCTTATGTCGACAAAGGAGAGTACTGTGTAACCACTAACCAGAAAACTTTTGAGTACGCGGACCAGATCTGTTTCACCCCGGAGGTACCGGTGAGGATTGGACGAGAAGAATTGATCGATATACACAGACGAGAGTCCACTTCAATCCAGGTGTCCGAAGGCATCAAGAAGGAACTACCAAACTACATCAACAAATTTGGGTACGAAGTGCCCCCACTGCCGAAACACAAGGTGGAGCTACGGAAAGAGATCACTGAATCCCAGATGTACTACACGCTCCAGCAACAAAACAAAGACATAAAAAAGGAAATAGAGGAAATTAAGGTCACCACTTGGTGGGACTGGGGACTGAACATTCAGATCCATCTGTGGATCCACATAATATTGCATGTGTTAGTGGTGATTCAACTGTCGATTGTTGCATATCTCCTTCATGACATCTGTGGACGGGCCCGGCAAAGGAAAGCCAAAAGGTTGGCTAAAGCAATAACTCGAGTAAGGTAAGAAGGGGAAAGCACACCTCTCAAACCAGGCCCGTATCAAAGTATGGAGAACACCAGTGAATCAGATGAAAAGTCTCTTCAGCATAGAATGAAAGTGACCACATGACGTGGATGCATGTGTTAAAATGTGGTGCAGTATTCAAAGAATCCTAGAAGTATACGGCACAGAAGGAGGCCCTTCGGCCCATCGTGTCTGTGCCGGCCAACAAAAAGCTATCTAGCCTCATCCCACTTTCCAGGTCTTGGTCCGTAGCCCTGTAGGTTACGGCACTTCAAGTGCATATCCAAGCACCTTTTAAATGTGAGTTCCAGACCCCCACCACCCTCTAGGTGAAAAAAATTATCCTCAACTCCCCTCTAATCCTTCTACCAATTACTTTAAATCTAAGCCCCCTGGTTATTGACCTCTCTGTTAAGGGAAATAGGTCCTTCCTATCCACTCTATCTAGGCCCCTCATCATTTTATACACCTCCTCTGCTGCAAAGAAAACACCCCCTGCCTATCCAATCTTGCCTCATAACTAAAATTCTCCAGTCCTGGCAACATCCTCGTCAATCTATTAGCCCAATTGGGAATCTCAAAGATATTACTCGGAAGATTCATGGGGCGTCTGTCCCAATTGTTGTTTCATATCGACACCTGGGGATCCTGGTGAATGGCAACTTCAGTCTGAACACAGTCTTCTGAGAGTATGCTGAGAAGGGACAAAGTGCACTTAAGCCTTTGTTGTCTTCATAAACATGGAAATCTCCAAGCTGGAGAGGTCTATTTAGTCTACCTTCCTGCTGTCACAGTATTATATCTGATAATGTGTTTCTGTTCAAGGTACCTATTCAATTTTGTCTTGAAGATATCTAAGCTACTTGCTTTTACAAACGCCCTTAGTAATCCATTCCAATTACTAACCATTCCCTCAATAAAGCAAGCTTTCCTTACATCCCATTTGAGTCTACCTCTTCTCAGCCCACTCATATCCCTAGTTCTGTTGTCTTTTGCCAATACAAATAGCCCTGACTGATGATCGTATCCTCGAGCATTATTATTTTAAATGCCTCAATCATATTCCTCCTCATTCTTCTTTTCAATGAGACTGCCAAATCCGTTAATCTATCCTCATACATTTTATTCTTTAAGCCCCCTTTTTAATCTCCCTTTTTGTACTTTTTCCAAGTCAGTTACATCCTTTCTCTCGTGTGGTTTCTAAAACTGCACACAATCCTATAGGTGGGCCAATGCTTTATATATTTGTACGATGAATTCTTCTTTATGCAATCCAATATCATTTTACCTTTCTGACTGCTGCCAGGAATTGACTTGATGTCTTAATGTATCTATCTATAACCCCAAAACCTTTTCCTGATCTGTCTTGGTCTGTAATTCCACATTAATCATGCAATCTCTCAGCTTTTTCCTTATCCCTAATTGCATATGCATTTATCGACACTAAACTACATTATCACTGGTCTACCCTTCTCTCCAAACAGTCTAGGTCCTCCGAAATCTTATTCCCATCCTCCACTGTATTAATCACTTCTGCTGCTGTCATCCACAAACTTTGAGATGAAGCTACTGGTACCATCTTCCCGTGGAACCCGTTTCTGCCCCAAATTCTGAGCCTCCGGTGGCAAAGTGCCTGCTTTTCATTCCCTTTGGCCCCTGGAATTCCAGGGCCAATATGAGTTTTAGAGAAAGGTTCTCAATCACCAGTGCAGTCTTAGGTTTGTTCGTACAGTCTGAGCCAAAGCACTATTGTTGGAGCATATTATCAACACTTTGTTGTACCCCTGTCCAATGTGGCAAATATAGCAATAGCAGGTGCATCCTGGGAGTCTGGAAATATCTGCACTTTGTTTCAAGACCGTCGTTGCTTCACAGTGTGAGACTCAGACTGGTCGGAAACACTAACATACACTCGCCACTTGGCACATAACCAGGTCACCATGGCCGAACTGTTGTAGAACTACTGGTATACAACAGACCCTGAGGTTGCTGCAGTGATAAATGTATGTGGAAATACTGCAAAGAAACTCTCTATACTTTCCCTGAGTTTGTCAACAGAAATACATCACATCTCATTTGATGTTTGTTACACCATGCCAAAAAAGGAGATATTTGGAGAGGCGAATAAAAGCTTGGTGGAAAGGGTGGGTTTTAAGGAGGGTTTTAAAGGACCAGAGGAAGGTGGAGAGGCAGAACAGTTTAGGGAGGGAATAAGTTTGTTTCGCTTGCCAAATTTAATAAAACACAACACACACCACTGCAATGCATCATGCTGTTTGATCCTCCTGTGTTCCTGATTTCCAGTCCAGTAACCTGATTAAATAGACATCCAGAAACGAGACCTGGGGTTCCCAAAAGGGAGACAAAATCAGACTGATATTCACCTTTGGCCTACTTTTGCTCAGTTCCTAGTAGTTAGTTCAGAGTGGAATCAACAGCCATTTGGGAGTGGGGTACCAGGCCATCTAATCAACCATGTGTTGTCAGGGAAGAGCAGAACTGAAGAAAATAAGGAGAATTTACCCTTCAAAAAGTGACAAATCATCTCTAGTTATACTTACAAATCTGAACTTTCTTACTCTTCACTTGTACTTTCTTCCCCTCCAACACTTCTTTCCTCTTCCTTTTTTGAAGTATTTTATTAAATACATTTCAGCCAGTGAAAGTAACAACTTGCATTTATGCAGCAGCTGTAACATAGACAAAGCATGCCAAGTTGCTTCACAGAGACTTAATAAAAAATGGGAGAAAAGCTTGGTGAAAAGGTGGGTTGGGCTTTAGAGAGGGCCTTAAAGGAATGAAAGGGAGAAGCAGTGGGGTTTAGGGAGAGAATTCCAGAGTATGGGACCTAGGCGGCTGAAGGCACGAATGCCAATGGAGAAGGCAGACGGGGATTGACCAAAGGCCAGAGTCAGAGGAACGGAGAGTTCTGGGGTGGCAGGGGTGGGGGGCAGGTTTGATTGGAGGAGGTTACAAGCAAGCCATGGACATCAATTTTGCGGTCAGCAGTTGAAAATCGGCCACTATGGGGGGCATTTTAAAATGGATGGGATGGGGTCACGTGGGAGGTTAAAGAGCTAAAAATCTGAATCCCGACCCTAACCCGTCCACTTCCTAGCCAGGAAGGAATTAGCTGCTTGCCCAGCGTGGACCCTGACTGCATCAAACTCCTCTTTAAGCTTCTCTATTTCTGCCTTCAAGACCCTAAGTTCAGCCTGGGTCTGAGCACGCTTCCTCCACAATGCGCCTATACCCAGACAAATTGGTCCGTTCTCTGTCTCCTTTCATTTCGTTTCTGCTGAAACAGGAACATTTTCTGTCTACCGTCTTTTTGTCTCTGCAGACACACATTCTCCAGTGCCTACTCAATCTCCTCCCAGCTCCCATTTAAAATTTCCTTGGAAAATCTGTAAGGACCCCCCTCACCCTTACTTTTAATCCAGTCAGAAATTTTCAAAGGAACCAACTTGGTTGAGAAACCGACTATTTTGTCTGATTCCATCCTATTCCCTAGATTGCAATTCCCAGGAGCTAGTTATACTCACTATCGATGTTAAATCATACTCACTGTCCGTGTATTCGTTGAACGAGTTCACGGCACCAAATGTTAAGCCACCTCCTTTCTCCTCTGGTTCGCAACAACACGTTTCAAGTAAGCATGAGACTTCGTAGTGGAGTATACGGCACAGACTTCATTGATACACAAAAAGGTGATTGACCTTTAACTGTATACAGAGAGTGACTTTACTGGTTTCTGTATCTTTCAAATACACTCTGAGATACTGTTGAAAACCATGATCCTTTATACACCATATTTTGACTACATCAAAGGAAATGTCAAAATAACGTAACTATTTCCCAAATCCTCTGAAAATAGACTGTCAATGCAAGCAGTTTGCAATTGTTTACCTCAGAACCATTTCCTTTACACAAAACTTCCTTTATCTACTGTTATCTTTAGCAAAAGGATCGCTACCCCTGTTTTATTACCCCACACTTATTTCCTCACACAATCACTTTACATATCAGAAGACAAACCATGTGGGCAGGAAACAGTGATTCTAAATGCTAATCAGGCCCTGCCATTAAATTCGGCAGGGCCTGCGGGAAACCTGTTCTCCCAGGTTTCCCAACCACTTTCCAACACCCCCGCTCCCTACCCACCTCCAAATTAAAATTCCGGCCAATGTCTCTGGATGATGTTGCAGGGACGACATGTAGATCAGGAAGAGGGAGTGGCAAAGGATGGATCCTTGCAGGACTTTGGAAGTGTCAGGGTGGGAAGAGAGGCCATTGCAAGAGATGCACTGACTATGAATAAGCAAGAGTGGAACCAAGTGAAGGCAGTCATACTGAGCTGGACCATGAGCATAGGCTTTGTAGAAGCCTCACAGATATGTCAAAGGTTGCAGAGAGGTTGAGGAGGACAAGAAGGGATAATGCACCACAACACAGTTACAGAGATTATCGTTTGTGACTTTGATCATGGACATTTCAGTGCCATGTGAGGGATGGAAACCTGATTGGAGAGATTTAAACTGGGTGTTGCAGGAGAGATGGGTGCAAATCTGGGAGGTGACAACACGTTCAAGGACTTTGGAGAGTAAGCAAAGGTTGAAGGCAGTAATTCACAAGGACAGAGTGGTTGAGGGTGGGTTTTTGAAGAGGGAGAGATGACTGTGGTTTTGAAAGGGATGGGGCGACAGTATCTGTCTGCTAGCATGGGGTGAGGAAAGGAAGTTTAGCAATAATGGGGCCAAGTAAACAAGAAGTTGGTCTCATGGATGAGTTGAGCTCAAAGAAGACATGAAGAAGATGGGAAAAAAGCTAGAGAGAGACGTGAAATCACAGCTAGGGTTGGGGGAGCTGGGGGAATGGTTTTCCAGGTGCACAAGGGGAAGAGGGCAAGCAACAAAGATAGCTCTATCTCTTTCTCGATGATAAAGAAATTTGTGAGTTCCTTGCAGTTGTTGTTAGGGGTGGGGGTGGAGGGGCAGGGGAGAGGGATTTAAGGAGGTGGTTGATAGTAGAGAAAAGGGGCCTGGGTTGTCTTTGCTCTCCAGGGTAATCCTGGAGTAATCAATGGTTTTGGCAGAGGAGAGCCAGGCCCAAGAGTGCTTGATGTAGTCCAGCCAGATTGGGCAAGAGATGACTAAGCCAGTAGTGTGGCAGGTATGTTCAACTTGCGTATCTTGACTTGGACCAGAAATGGGGGCAGTACTGGAGGAACAACAAGAATGGGAGACAGTAAAGGGAATGAAGGTGGTGGTGAGGGAGTAGTTGAACAAGTCAACAGCTGTAGAGTATATTTCGGTCCTGAAGCTAGGTAGTTGGGAGTTTGAGAGTGCCTTGGGTAAGTCACTTGGGGAACAATTGTTTTCCAGACATGAATGTTGTGTTGGAAAATGGTAGGGGGATGTGGATGTGAGGGCAGCCTCATCAGTCACTGAGACCATGGGACTAGAAAGGCCATGGGAGATCTGGGGGTGACATGAATAAGAGTAAGAGAGTTTCTATGGAGGGAAAGATTTATGAAGGACAGGAGGACAGAGAATTTGGAGGGGAGAGGTGATGGAAAACTGAAATGAAGATTCAAGTTACTGAGGATGAAAAATAATTTGGTGCAGAGGATATAGGAGGATATCAGGGAGAAACGCAGGGCGAGGTTTGAGGGGTGGGAGACAATGAGGTTTATAAAGGACAGGCAAGGGAGTGGAACCGAGCAAGATGCTTAAGAGGTTATGCTAGAGGATTAGGGGGAGAAGCGGAGCTATGAGTTGATGATGAGTGCCACTCTGCCAATGGCTTAGGTGGGGCAGGAAGTGGAAGGTATAGCCAGATAGGAAAGTTTCAGTAAGGAGCAAGGTGTCACTACCTATGCATCAAGTTTCAATCGAAGCCAGGATACCAATAATGTCATGAATGGCAAGAGTCTCAGAGGGAAATATGGAGAGGAGCAATAATGTTGTTCTGCAGCAGAGTCCAAGGGTGGGTGAGCAGGATGGGAAGGAAGCTCAGCCTCCACCAGGTAGGCTGGGTGGGAAGATCAGCAGAAGAGGATGATGGGATAGTTTGTAGTACTGCTCATAAGGAGACCGCACAATGGCTATAATGGACCCATTGGAGAATGCTGAGGGAGGCTCCTGGGATAACCATGGGCTTATTCAAGGGGAAATTCAAACCTGGGATGGAAGCCGGATAGAAGGAAGGAAGAGGGGTAGCATTAGGATAGGGAGCAAAGTACCTCAGAGGGAAGAGATGAAAGGTGGCATCATAGCCAGGCGACGGGAAGGATGTACCTGACGGGATTGTGACATAATTATATCAAAATTATATATTATTCCATTTAGCATTAAATTCAACCAAACACCTGTGAATTATGTCCCAGCTGTTTGCCTATGATGATCCACTATTTTCATCTGATGATCTGCTGTTTTCCTCTGATGATCCACTATTTTCAGCTGATGATCTGCTGTTTTCCTCTGATGATGAATTTGGTGTTGGCGTTGTTGATGTTGGCACTGGTGATGTTGATGTTGGTGTTGGTGTTGATGTTGACATTGGCATTGTTGATGTTGACATTTGTGTTGTTGATGTTGGCACTGGTGATGTTGATGTTGATGTTGGTGTTGGTGTTGGTGTTGATGTTGATGTTGACATTTGTGTTGTTGATGTTGGCACTGGTGATGTTGATGTTGGTGTTGATGTTGGTGTTGGGGTTGATGTTGACATTGGCATTGTTGATGTTGACATTTGTGTTGTTGATGTTGGTACTGGTGATGTTGATGTTGGTGTTGGTGTTGGTGTTGATGTTGATGTTGACATTTGTGTTGTTGATGTTGGCACTGGTGATGTTGATGTTGGTGTTGATGTTGGTGTTGGTGTTGATGTTGACATTGGCATTGTTGATGTTGACATTTGTGTTGTTGATGTTGGTACTGGTGATGTTGATGTTGGTGTTGATGTTGGTGTTGGGGTTGATGTTGACATTGGCATTGTTGATGTTGACATTTGTGTTGTTGATGTTGGTACTGGTGATGTTGATGTTGGTGTTGATGTTGGTGTTGGTGTTGAAGTTGACATTGGCATTGTTGATGTTGCCGTTGTTAGTTCACTGGTTACACTGGCTGTGGTTGTTGTCAAGTTGTTCCTATTGCAATATATCATGACATCTGTGATCACATCAATTCTGAATGTGATCCGGCTCGCGCAAGTAGCAGTTTCCTATAGATATAAAGCGTGGTATATTAATTCAGTAGCAGCATTCCAAATCAGTGCAGATTTTGTAATAGTGAGTGAACATTCACAGTAGAATATTGAACTGATGATCACTGGCGTGGGTAGATTTTGACTTTGTACGATAGTGTAAAATGGGTGATAGCAAATTCGCAACCTGTTTTACATCTAATCGGGAGAGATGTAAAACGGGCTATTGATTCACTACCACCCGTTTTATACTATCGCACGAAGTCAAAATCTACCCCGAGGGGTTTTATTATCACAGGTCATTGCTTTATCATCAACGACAATAACGTGCACTTATTTAGCATCGTTAAAGTAAAAAAGCATGCCAATGTGCTTCACAGATCAGTGTAGGGAAAATGGTTGCTGAGCCAGGAAGCGAGAGTTTAGCCAGGGTGAATAAAAGCTTTGTAAAAAAAAACCTGGGTTTTGCGAAGGTTTTAGGAAGTGGAGAAGCAGGAATGTTTAGGCGGTAGGACCCAGGCAGCTGATGACTCTGGGCAAAGGGAGAGTGGAGGTACAAAAGCTAAGAGTCAGAGGGAATGGAATGCTCGGTGGGGAAATAGGGATGGGGAGATTGCAGACATAGGAGGATGTTTATCGGTGGAGGAAGATGAGAGGCCAAAAATGAAATCATTGGAGCAGATGAGACTGGAGATAACAGAAGGTGGCAAGGAGTTGGGGGGGGTGGGCAAACAGTGGGATATCATTACAGAGGAGGGGGGCAGACAGTGGGATATCATTACAGAGGAGGGGGGCAGACAGTGGGATATTATTACAGAGGAGGGGGGCAGACAGTGGGATATCATTACACAGGAGGGACGACGACAGAAGGACATCATTATACGGGAGGGGGGACAAACAGATGGACATTATTACACAGGAGGGGGGACAGACAGTGGGAGCGGAGAGAGCGAGCCTGAGGGGAAACAGTGCGAGAGGACAAAGTTAGAGTCAGAGCGCGAGCTGAACACCGAAAACTGAGAAAGAAATGTAAAAGGGACGTCACTGCTTTGCGGAGGGAGCGGATTGGTGGGTAACAGGGAAGTGTTAGTTTGTTAGTTTGCTTTATTAAATTGTTCATTTTTTCACTGTTGAAATTCACTTGATGGTAGTTTCCTTTGTGCTTTCGATTTATAGATAAGGGGGGAATTTTAACCCCAAAAAACAGTTGGGTTGGGGTCAGGTGGGAAGGTGAAGTGTTAAAAAACTGAATCCCAACCAGAACCCGCCTCCAATCCGCCCACTTCCGGTTTTAACAGAGGAGGGACAGGGAGCGGGCAGCCAACCCACTCCCGGGAGGCGGGTCACCCATTCACATATTATAATGAGGCTGGCATGCCTCAGATTTAACAACCATTTCAAATTTAACTTTGGCTGGTTGGGTTTCTCAGGCCTCGGGGAATCTGCCAGCTAAAGTAAGGCGAGGGCTGCAGGATCCAGGAGGTAATTGCCTTTACACTTACCTCCTGGACCCAGCATCCCTGCCTCACCCAGCCCCCACGATCGGACAACTCCCACGAGGCCTCTGACCCTCTCGACGAGGCCTCTGACCAACGTCCCTGCTGAGCTGCATGGCTGCGCAGCTGTCTGCAGGTCTGGCCCAGGCCGCTTACCAGCTTTAGAAAGGTTTTTGAATGAGTCGTATAGCCCACTATAGGGACCGCGCACCCCCAAAGGAAATTAGGGGCAACATTGCCTCCGATCACCCCTCTTGCACCTGATCACTGTCCCAGATGCCCCCCTCCCCCCAGCCCCGATCCTCCGACCCCAATTCTGCCCCCTCCCAATGCTCCTCCGGCCCCGAACCTTTGACCCCGATTCTCCCCCCTCCCATTGCTCCTCCGGCCCAAATCCTCCAGCCCCAATCACGCCCCCCCCCCCCCCCCGACGATGCTCCTCTGGCCCGATCCACCAGCCCCGATCCTTCTCCGGCCCCCAACCACCCCCCACCCAATCTGGGGGCGCTAACGAGTAGCGCAAACCAACCCAATTTCCCCCCCTTAGGGCTTTATAGGTCAGTGTCTTAGACGTCAGTGTCTTAGGTTTTTAGAGTTCAGTGTCAAGTGTTTTAGTGGTCAGGCCCTCAGTGATTTAGAGGTCAGTGGATTGACTACCATGGCAAGCAAACGGGTCCCATTGCATGCGCATCCTGTTCTTTGTGGGAACTCCTGAACAATTCATGCATCCTGGATAACCATGTGTGCAGGAAATGTAGCCAGTTGCTCGAGCTCAAGCTCCGAGTGCAGGAATTCCCCAAGCCAGTGGCTCTCACTAACCAATTGTCAGTTTTGAGTACCGGGGAGGCTGACGACTCCTGGGAGGAATGCAGTAAGAATCCAACCCCTGGCACCACGGGAGATTTGACTGCACACAGGGGGGAAAAAAAGAGTAGAAATGCAGTAGTCATAGGGGATTCGATAGTTAGAGGCATAGGCAGGTGTTTCTGTAACAGCTAACGTGATTCCCGAATGGTATGTTGCCTCCCTAGTGCCAGGGTAAAGGATGTCACTGAGCGGGTGCAGGACATTCTGCGAGGATAAGGGAAACAGCCAGTAGTCTTGGTCCATGTTGGAAACAATGACATAGGTAGAAAAATTGTTGAGGACATTCAGGCAGAGTTTCAGGAGCTAGGAAAGAGATTTAAAAAAGGACCTCAAAGGTAGTGATCTCAGGATTACTCCCAGTGCCAGGTGCTAGTGAGTATAGAAACAGGAAGGTACTGCAGGTAAATGCATGGCTGGAGAAGTTGTGCAGTTGCGAGGGAGGGTTTCAGATCCCTGGGGCATTGGGACCGGTTCTGGGGAAAGGACACCTGTACAAGATCGACGGATTGCACCTGAACAAATCCGGGACCAATGTTCTCACTGAGAGGTTAACTAGTATTATTGGGGGGGTGGTTAAACTAATTTGGCAGGGGGAGGGGAACCAGAAAATAGCAGAAAGGAGCAGAAATGAGATCAGAGGAGAGAAAGATATAAACAGCAGTAAAATTAGAAATATCCCAAAAATTGCAGGGACCAGATTGAAAAAAATAGCAAAAGTGACGAAGGAGGTATTAAATTGTATGTACGTCAATGTCCATAGTGTAACTAATAAGATTGGTGAGCTGCAGACAGAAATTGCAACATGGGATTATGACATGGTTACATTAACAGAGACATGGCTCAAGCAAGGCCAGGAATGGTTCTTAATATTCCTGGTTACCAAGTATTCAGGAATGATAGAGAAGGAAAAAGAGGCGGGGGCGTGGCAGTATTGATTAAGGATGATGTTACAGTTCTAAACAGAAAGGAGATACTAGAAGGCTCTAGGACTGATCTATTTGGCTTGAGTTGAGGAACAGACGGGGAACTGTTACACTATTGGGAGTTTTTTATCGAGCTCAAAACAGTGAAAAGGAGATAGATGAGCAAATTTGTCGGCAAATTTCAATGGCGAGTAACAAAAATAGGGTAGTAATATTAGGCAACCTTAATTACCCTAATATAGACTGGGGAAAACATAGTGCATAGGGTGGGGAAGGAGAGGAATTTCTGATATGTGTACAGAAGGACTTTCTTGATCAATATGTCTCCAGTCCAACGAGGAAGGAAGCAGTGTTGGATCTGGTTCTGGGAAATGAAGTAGGACAAGTGGAGGGTGTTACAGTAGGAGGTCATCTAGCTAACAGTGACCACAACATAATTCAGTTTAGAGTAATTATGGAAAGAGACCAGAAAATATCAAAGGTAAAAATGTTTAACTGAATAAGAGCTCATTTATGTGACTTACGAAGGGACCTAGCACAGGTAGACTGGAAAAGGCGATTGCAGGGTAAAGCAGTAATGGAGCAATGGAAGGCATTCAGGGAAGAGGTAGTTCAGGTACAAACTAGACATAGTCCTTTGAAGGGAAAAGGTAGAGCATCCAAAGCTAATGCGCCCTGGATCAATGTTCCATTTAAGCTGCATGGCTGCGCGGCTGCATGGTTCAACGCTCTGGAGGTCCCGCGCAGCCGGTGAGCTGGCTTTTAAATGGAAAAACCGCGCATGCGCGGAATTTTGAATGGGCCGTGTAGTGCGTTAAAGGGGACATGTGGCCCAAAAAAATTAGAGGGAACATTGCCCTGGATGACAAAGGAAATAAAAGTTAAAATAAAACAGAAAAAGGAGGCTTATGAGAAATGTCAGGAGCAAGATTCAGTTAATAACCAGGAAGATTATGGAAAGTACAGGGGGAATTGAAAAAGTTAATACAGGAGGCAAAGAGAGGTTACGAGAAAAGATTAGCAGGCAACATTAAATTGAAACCTAAAACATTTTATAAACATATAAAGTGTATATGGTTAACTAGGGAAAAAGTTGGGCCTATTAAGGACCCATGTAAAAGCAGAGGACATGGCTAAAGTATTAAATGAGGACTTTGCATCTTTCTTCACAAAGGAAGCAGATGATGTGAAGGTTATACTATAAGAGGAGAGGGAAGTTATGGACAGGGTAGGAATAGATAGAGGAGACATACTAAAAAGATTAGCATTATTGAAAATTGGTAAGTCACCTGGACCAGATGGAATGCATTCTAGGTTGCTGAAAGAAGCAAAGGTAGAAATAGCAGAGGCATTGGTCACAATCTTTCAATCATCATTGGAGACAGGAATAGTGCCGGAGGACTGGAGGGTTGCTAATGTTACACCACTATTCATGAAAGGGGAGAGGGATAAACCAGGAAACTACAGGCCAGTCAGCCTAACATCGGTGTTGGGAAAGTTATGGAAACCATTATCAGGGACAACATAAACTTTCATTTGGAAAGGCATGGGTTAATCAAGGAGACCCAGCATTGGATTTGTTAAAGGCAAATCATGTCTGACTAACTTGATTGAATTATTTGATAAGATAACAGAGAAGGTTAATCGAGATAGTGTAGTAGATGTTGTATCTTTTGACTTTAGGAAGGCATTCGACAAAGTGCCACACAGGAGGCTTGTTAAGAAGATGGAAGCACATGGAATTAAGGGGAAAATGGCGATATGGATATGAAATTGGCTCAGTGACAGGAAGCAAAGGGTGGTGGTGGATGGATGTTTTTCAGACTGGGAGGTGGTTTGCAGTGGTGTTCCCCAAGGGTCAGTTTTGGGTCCATTACTCTTTTTCAATTTTTATAAACAACCTAGACTCGGGTGTAGGGAGCAGCATTATAAAGTTTGCAGATGATACCAAACTTGTCAAAGTAATAGATAATGATGAAGATAGTTATAGGCTTCAGGGTGACATAGACATGATGGTGAAATAGGCAGAAGCATGGTAGATGCAGAGAAGTGTGAAGTGATGCATTTTGGGAGGACTAATATGGAAAGACAGTATGATCTATGAAGGACTAATATGGAAAGAGCATGATTTTGAAAATGATGAGCAGAGAGACTTTGGTGTCCATATAAACAAATCTTTTAAAGGTGGCAGGTCAAGTTGATATGTTGGTTAAAAATCATATGGGTTGCTTGGGTTTATAAATAGAGGAATAGAATATAAAAGCAAAAGGTTCTTGCTGGAACTTTATAAATCACTGGTTAGGCCTCAGCTGAAGTATTGTGGACAATTCTGGGCACCACACTTCAGGAAAGATGTAAAGGCCTTAGAAAGGGTACTGAGGAGGTTTACCAGGATGTTACCAGGGATGAGGGACTTCAGTTATGAGGAGAGGTTGGAAAATTTAGGACTGTTCTCTTTGGAACAGAAAAGGTTAAAAGGTGACCTAATAGAGGTATTCACGATGGTGAGAGGTTTTGATAGAGTAAACAGAGAAAAATGATTCCCTCTGGTGAGTGGGTCAACAATCAGAGGCCATAGATTCAAAATCATTGACAAAAGATCTAGAGGGGAGATGAGGAGAATTTTTTTCATTCAGAGAGTTGTCGGGATCTGGAACACTCTCCCTGAAAAGGTGGTGGAAGCTGATTCCATAAATCATTTTAAAAGGGAGTTGGGCAGGTACTTGAGGATGAGGAACTCACAGGGTTATGGAAAAAAAGCGGGGATATGAGACTAAGCACGACTGCTCTTTCAAAGAGCCAGCACAGGCACGACGGGCCGAATGGCCTCCTTCTGTGCTGTAAATTTCTATGATTCTATGATTACATGGGACGGGGACAGACAATGGGACATCATTACACAGGAGCTGGGACAGACAGAGGGACATCATTACACAGAGAGGTATGAAAACAAAAACAGATACCAGCTATCATGATAACGGCAACCCGAAATGAAGACACTACTATAGAGACAACCCTGACATCATTACAACATCAAAAACTATGGGGCGATTTTGTGAATGGGGGCACGTTGGAGGCGGGACTGCTGCTTGTCGGGTCGATGTCCCGCCTCCATCAATTTGTGGCGAACCCACGCTATTTTCCCTTGATTGACCTTGTTAAGCCTGCCCAGCGGGCTTAGCAGGCCAATTAAGAGAAAGCCAGTTGCAGAGCACGTCAACGTATGATGTTTCATCTGTCAAAAATTTTTGACAGATGAATTGTCATCATTTGACAGCTCTGTGAAGCTGTCAAACAGTGACATTCTCTGCAGTTTGATGCAACGGCCATCTCTCATCTGCAACACGGAGATCCGAGACTCTCCGCATACAAACTGACTGAAGCCTGCAGGAAGAAACAAAGGTAAGTAAACTTTTAAAAACACTTTACACTTACCTCAGATACTCATCTCTACACTCTTGCACGCATCACTTACCCTCACACCACATTTTTGCACCCCCTGACCCCCGCAGACCCAGTACTCGCCTCGCTGAGCTGGCGTGTTTTGGAGCCTTCGGGAAGCCCACACTTGTGAGGGCAAAAAGGGGATAATCCTATTTTCTGCCTGTTAACTACCTGTTAACAGGCAGTTAATAGGCTTTAATCCCTTCCCGCCTCCAAGGAGATGGGACCCGGCGCAGGACGGCTACCCGCCTCCTGGAAATTCTGCCATTTTCCTGGCAGTCCTGCCTCCATACCCACCTCCCCAGGGCTGGCAAGATCGCCCCCTATGAGACAAAGAGGGCCCAAGATCTCACTGCAACAGCAACTTGCATTTGTGCAGCACCTTACATAGGGAAATATTCCAGATAGTTTACTGGAGAAGGGGAGCAAGAGTCCAGTGAGGTAACCAAAGGTGTGGTTGAAGCGGTAGCTTTTTGAGGAGGCTTTTAAAGAAGAGGAGAGCGTAGCAAGGCAGAGGGATTTGGCAGTAAATTTCCAGAATACAGATGCATGATGGCTAAAGTAAGGTGGAGTGAGGCTATGCAGCTATTTCTAACTGCAGAGGGATGCAGAAAAACTATTATTAGAGAGGGAGAAAGAAAGAGACAAATAATATCACTGGAAAGAAAGACTGAGATGGAGAGACATTGATTGCACAGCATGGAGCTTCCACCTCCCCACCCCCCACACCTCCTCCCACTATGTGTATATCCCACAATCTATAGAACACTTTCATGTACATATAGGTGTCAGGAAACATCTACTTCAGTGAAAGAGAAACGTACCAATTCCAAGGGAGTGGGGGATTCATAAGAGACATGTCTTGGAGGAACACAGATTTGTCAGAGGACTAAACTTCAATGTTCCATGGTAGCTCATTGTGCCATTTTATCATCACACTGAAGCCTCCAGTCTGAGGATTAGTTACAACAGAGAAGCAAACAGCAAACGTTGTAATACTCACAGCATCCGGGAAAGGTATCAGTGCACATTGTGTTGGATCTTTTCCAGAACCTTTGGGACACACAGTTTCCTGGACATCAATAACTAAATCCACCCAACTCAGACGTTCTCCTAAATTAGTAACCTAACCAAAGGAATAGTGTTACACTTAATGAAGTGTGTTTGAGATAAGACATATATATATGATGATACAGTGTCAGGTAAATAATATGAGTTTCCTGCACATTATTATGCTCCTGTGAAATGCCTAGGGACATTTTACAATGTTAAAGGTACTATATAAATGCAAGTTGTTGTTGTCGTACAATCAGTTAGTAGAAGCAGGCACCAAGTTATTGTGGTGCACGTTTGATTTGTGTAAGTTGTACACTGAGCAGAGAGTATCACGGATGATATTTATTAACATATTTACAAGGACAGTAACACTAGTTGATCTTTCCTGGCATTGCACACAGGGATTCAAGGCCTGTACAGTGTGGAAATCTTTTATCTTGTTGTTCCCAAAGAACTTGTTGACAATACAGTGTAAAACAGTGGAGAGCAGAGATGCTACCACCAGAACACGAAGATCAAAAAATATCACAATAAAATGGAGACCTTCAGTCGGAACAAAATGTGTTGCTGTTTTTTCATACCAGTCTATTGCAACAGGAGAACTGAACCCACAGAAATGAGCACAAACCACAAGAATGATGACTCACAGGCACCAACTAGAGGATGCTGATCAACTTCGCAGCATAGCTCAGACAGCACATGTGAATTAACAAATTGATAGAGCGGTGGGTATCAGTGATTACGGCATATTTGTCACTGTTGCCTGCCCATCCCTTACATCGTGACACAGTAAGAGCTGGGCCAAGCAAGATGAATATCCAACAGTTTGTCTGAGTGTACAACCAAAGTAAAGTACACCTCCATGTAGAAGACGTACTTGCTATACAACTGCTGTAAGTAGCACCCACAATGTCATTTCCCAGTGGCAATTATTATTCAAGATATTGATTACCTTTTGGAACCTGGCAATTCCAGCAGGGCGTAACTAAGGAGTGGAAATTTTGTCTTTGGCCCCTCACCCTCTCTCGATGGAACGCAACAACTTTCTGCTTTCATTTGATTGGACTTCAGTAAATGTGCGGCTATAATTTTTTTAATTCATTCATGTGGACATTGCTGGCAAGGCCAGCATTTATTGACCACCCCAAGTTGCCCAAGCCTGAATGTCGACCAGGTCTTGCTGCCCGCAGGGGGCCGGGGTGGGGGAGAGGATTGGCAGGGGTCGGGGATCGGGGGATGCAGAGAGGATCGGCAGGGGCCCGAGATCGCCAGGGGTGGAGTAGGGGGGGTGGGAGCTGGTCGGCCAGGGATCACGGGGGGCGGACAGGGATCGCCGGGGGCGGGGCTGAGGGTAGTCGGCCAGGGATCGGCAGGGGGGAAGAGAGAATTGGGGCTGGCCACCAGAGGATCGTATCGGCCTCAACATCGTCGTTGGGGGGGGGGGTGAGACCTGGCGGGGGGGAGGCCAAGGAAGGTGATCGGAAGCCTGGGGTGGGGGTGCAGGGGGTCTCCGATCATGAGGTGGTGGGCTAGGCAGGGACCCTGGATCCAGGAGGTAGGTATAAAGCCATTTACCTCCTGGATGCAGCCGTCTCCGCCTCTGTTTAACTGCCGGGTTTCAAGAATTGTCTGAAACCTGTCCACAGGCGGTTAAACACAAAATGGAGGTGAAAAAAGAGGTTTCCAGCCTCATTACAATATTTCAATTAAGGTACCGCCCCCTGGGAAATCGTCGGTCGCCCACCCCCCGTCCCACCTCCGTCAAAACCGAAGGTGGGCGGGTTGGTGCGGGATCAGGTCGAGAATCCCATTTTTAACACTTTAACTGCCCCAACGCTCCAAACTCATCCATATTTTTTAGGGATAATTTCAGCCATTATCTCAGGAGTTGCGAATGGAACTGAACACTGTGCAATCATCAGCGAACATCCCCACTTCTGATCTTATGTGGAGGGAAGATCATTGATGAAACAGCTGAATATGTTTGGGCCAAGGACACTGCCCTGAGGAACTCCTGCAGTGATGTCCTGGGGCTGAGATGATTGACCTCCAACAACCACAACCATCTTCCTTTGTGTTAGATTGACTCCAGCCAGTGGAGAGTTTTCCCCTAATTCCCATTGTCTTCAATTTTACTAGGTCTCCTTGATGCCACACTCGGTCGAATGCTGCCTTGATTTCAAGCGCAGTCACTCTCACCTGACCTCTAGAATTCAGCTCTTTTGTCCACGTTTGGACCAAGGCTGTAATGAGGTCTGGAGCCGAGTGGTCCTAGCAGTGTGAAGGAATAAGCCATATAACCTATTCAGAAAAATACACTATCTTATGAAAGAATTCTGGCCTTATTAAAACATTACAAACTGGGTTTAGAAATTTGGAAATTTAGAAATCTAACTATGAAACAGCTATGAAAGCATTCTGGCTATTGAGATAAGACAGTTGTTGACCCTGAATAAATAACCTTATTGAAACAGAAGGTGAAGGGCTCCGACAGGCTGAACTTTTGGGAATGAAACAATGGTTCACCCTGGATAAGGTGTTCTAATTTACACTTCGTAAAGAAGCACATAAGATAAGGAACATCTGCCCTTGTAAAAATGACATAAAGTAAGGAACACCTGCTGTCACACTGTTTTTATATGGTAAACTTAGAACACCTAGAGATGAGACATGATTCTGTAATGCTACCAGCTGAGGTGGCAGTAAGAGTTGCAGAGGTCGGCAGAAAAATGACAAGAGATAATTAGCTTGCATCAGCAGAAAACCTTAAAGGAAATACCACTGGAAAAGGGCATAAATATTGAACTCTCAAATGGGATAACAGACTCGCTTTAATCGGGCAAAGCGATTCTCAGCTTCAGAGGCGGCTCTGTAGTCTCCAACTCTTTGTACCTCGGGGATCAAAGGTATTTGATATTGGTGGATATCCTGTATAAGAACTGTAATACTGTAGTGAAGTTAAGATTTAAAAGTAAGATTCTCTGTTAATAATAAGATAGCATTTTTTTCTCTTTTTGGAACGGTTAATGTTGCGATTGATTGATTCACTAACTGTAAATTGCATGTCGGTTCTTTAATAAATCTATATATTTTTAGAATTGTCTCACATAAGACTTCTGTATCAAAAACTCGCGAACTCAATCTCTGTACACTTTTTGGTGGAGAGTTACAGAATTTTGGGGGAGTTTTCCGGACCCTCATAATATCCGGAACGTTACAGTCTAGCTAAACTTATTAAAAGTGCTATCTGGAGGACGGTAACATTCTCGGGTTGTTCCTTTCCTTTAGGAAGAGATAGCCTGGACCTTTAGACCCAATTAAGCGTCTTTAGGATTCGACTACCTCTAACTTTAGTTGAAAGTGAACGTCTGGGGAATACGCCTGATCCAGGGTAGCCCTAAACGGGCTAGGACTAGTAAAAATCCCTTCAGCGGAACCCAAACTGAGCATTGGTGAGCAGGTTATTGGTGAGTAAGTGCTGCTTGATAACACTGTCAACGACACCTTCTATCACTTTGCTGATGATTGAGAGTCGACTGATGGGACGGTAATTGGTCGGATTGGTTTTGTCTTGCTTTTGTGGACAGGGCATAGCTGGGCAATTTTCCACATTGTCGGGTAGATTCCAGTGTTGTCGCTGTACTGGGACAGCTTGGCCAGAGGTGCGGCTAGTTCTGGAGCAGAAGCCTTCAGCACGACATCCAGGATGTTGTCGGGGCCCACAGCTTTTGCTGTATCCTGTGCGCTTAGCCGTTACTTGATATCACGTGGAGTGAATCGAATTGGCTGAAGACTGGCTTCGGTGATGGTGGGGACCTCGGGAGGAGGCCAAGATGGATCATCCAGTCTGCACTTCTGACCCAAGATGGCTATGAACACTTCAGCCTTGTCTTTTGCACTCACATGCTGGGGTCCACCATCATTGAAGATGGGGATATTCATGGAGCCTCCTCATCCCTTTAGTTGTTTAATGGTCCACCACCATTCACGACTGGATGTGGCAAGACTGCAGAGCTTTGATCTGATCTGTTGATTGTGGGATCGCTTAGCTCTGTCTATAGTCTGCTGCTTCTACTGTTTAGCATGCATGTAGTCCTGTGTTGTAGCTTCAACAGATTTGGCACCTCATTTTTAGGTACGACTGGGCTGCTCCTGGCATGTTCTTCTGCACTCCTCATTGCACCAGTGTTGGTCCCCTGGCTTGATGGTAATGGTAGAGTGAGGGATATGCTGGGCCATGAGGTTACAGATTGTTGTGGAATGCTATTCTGCTGCTGCTGATGGCCCACAGCGCCTCATGGATGCTCAGTTTTGAGCTGCTAGATCTGTTCTGAATCTATCCCACTTAGCACGGTGGTAGTGCCACACAACACGATGGAGGGTGTCCTCAGTGTGAAGACGGGACTTCGTCTCCACAATGACTGTGCAGTGGTCACTCCTACCAATCTGTCATGGACAGATGCATCTGTGACAGGTAGATTGGTGAGGACGAGGTCAAGTAGGTTTTTCCCTAGTGTTGGTTCTCTCACTATCTGCTGCAGGCCCAATCTGGCAGCTATATCCTGCAGGACTCGGCCAGCTTGGTCAGTTGTGGTGCTACCAAGCCACTCTTGGTGATGGACATTGAAGTCCCCCACCCAGAGTATGTTCTGTGCCCTTGCTACCCTCAGTGCTTCTTCCAAGTGGTATTCAACATGGAGGAGCACTGATTCATCAGCTGAGGAAGGGTGATAGGTAGTAATCAGCAGGAGGTTTCCTTTCCCATGTTTGACCTGAAGCCATGAGGCTTCATGGGATCCGGAGTCAATGTTGGGGACTCCCAGTGCCACTCCCTCCCGACTGTATACCACTGTGCCGCCACCTCTAGTGGGTCTGTCCTACTGGTGGGACAAGACGTACCCAGGGATGGTGATGGAGGAGTCTGGGATGTTGGCTGAAAGGTATGATTTTGTGAGTATGACTATGTCAGGCTGTTGTTTGACTAGTCTGTGGGACAGCTCTCCCAATTTTGACACAAGTCCCCAGATGTTAGTAAGGAGAACTTTGCAGGGTCGACTGGGCTGGGTGTGCCACTGTTATGTCGATGCCTAGGTCAATGCCGGGTGGTCCATCTGGTTTTATTCTTAGTATACTTCTTTGTAGCGGTTTGGTACAACTGAATGACTTGCTAGACCATTTCAGAGGGTAGTTAAGAGTCAACCACAATGCCTGTGGCTCTGGATTCTCATGTAGGCCAGACCAGGTAAGGACGGCAGATTTCCTTCCCTAAAGGACATTAGTGAACCAGATGGGTTTTTACAACAATCCAGTAGTTTTATGGTCACCATTACTGATACTAGCTTTTTATTCCAGATTTTATTTAATTATATATCAGTTCTTATACATTTCGAGCTGAGTCATCGCTCTAAAATTCCAGAATCCTCTCATGAAACGAACACCCAAGGACCACCATAAATGGTGGAGCCTCCCATCACTTTTGTCACCCCATCCCCAGGGATTTGGGATGGGCTAAGCACTGGGGAAGAGAGGCATGCTGAAGTCCTGACCTGTTAGCTCCCCTCATGCCCTCTCCGAGTTCATCTTGTCAATGAGACCCACCTCCTGGTCTCTCGACTCTAATCCTATTAAATTTAAAGTGTCAGCTGTGGCTCAGTTGGTAGCACTGTCGCCTCTGAGTCAGATGGTTTGTGGGTTCATAATCCCACTCCAGAGACTTGAACACAAAAATCTAGGTTGATACTCCAGTGCAGTACAGAGGGGGAGCTGCACTGTCAGAGGTGCTGTCTTTCAGATGAGATGTTAAACTGAGGCCCCACTGCCTCTGTGTTGTCAGACTGCTCGTCCAACATTCAGTCCTGGGTGAACCTAAATATACTCCAATTAAACATCGTGAAGACCAAAGCCATTGTATTTGGCCCCTGCCACAAACTCCGTTCCCTAGCCATTAATTCCATCTCCCTCCCTGGCCCCTGTCTTAGGCCGAACTAGTTTCTTCACAACCTCGGCATCCTATTTGACCCTGAGCAAAGCTTTCTACCCCATAGTCTCTCCATCAAAATGTAAGCCTACTTCACCCGTACTGGCCCTACCTCAGACCATCTGCTGCTGAAACGCTGATCCATGCTTTTGTTACGTCCAAACATAATTATTCCAATGCTCTCCTGGTCTGCCCCCCAGCTTCCACCCTCCATAAACTTTAGCTCATCCAAAACTCTGCTTCCCATATCCTAACCCATACAAAGTCTCGCTCACCCATCATCCCTGTGCTTGCTGATCTACATTGTCCAACAACATGTCAAATTTAAAATTCTCATCCTCATTTTCAAATCCCTCCAAGGCCTCAAACCTCCCTATCTCGGTCACCTCCCCCAGCCCTAAGATCCTCTGAGAACTCTACATTCCTCCAATTCTGGCCTCTTATAAATCCCCCACATCCTTTGCCCACCATTGGCAGCCGTGCCTTCAGCCACATAGGCCCTAAGATCTGGAATTCATTCCCTAAACCTCTCCATCTCGCCACCTCTACCTCCTCCTTTAAGACCCTCCTTCAAACCCAACTTGTTGACCAACCTTTTAATCGTCCCTCTTAATAACTCCTTCTTTGGCTCCATGTCAATTTTTGCCTGATTATGTTTCTGTTACCGTGGTACATTTCACTATATTAAAGGCACAATATAAATGCAAGTTGTTGTTGTTGTTGTGCCGGGGTAAGCAATCATCACAACATTGAGTACACTTCAGAAAAGTACTTCATTGGCTGTAAAGTGCTTTGGGTGTCCTGAGGTCATGAAAGGCACAATATAAATCCAAGTTCTTCCTTTCTTTCTTATTGCCGTGATAAAGAACATAAGAACATAAGAAATAGGAGCAGGAGTAGGCAATTCGGCCCTTCGGGCCTGCTCCGCCATTCAGTAAGATCATGGCTGATCTTCTACCTCAACTCCAGCTTCTCTCACTATCCCCATATCTCTTGAGTCCCTTAATATCCAAAAATCGATCTCTGTCTTTAATATACTCAATGACTGAGCATCCACAGCCCTCTTGAGTAGAGAATTCCAAAGATTCACAACCCTTTGAGTGAAGAAATCCCTAAATGGCCGACCCCTTATTCTGAGACTGTGACCCCTGGTTCTAGACTACCCAGCCAGGGGAAATATCCTCCCGGCATCTACGCTGTCAAGCCCTTTAATAATTTTATATGTTTCAATGAGATCACCTCTCATTCTTCAAAATTCTAGGGAATATAGGCCTAGTTTCCTCAATCTCTCCTAATAGGACAATCCCCCCCCACCCCCCAACCCAAGAATCAGTCTAATGAACCTTCATTACACTCCCTCTAAGGCAAGTATATCTTTCCTTAGGTAAGGAGACCAAGACTGTACACAGTACTCCAGGTGTGGTCTCACATAGGCCCCAGATAATTGCAGTAAGACTTCTTTACACTTATACTCCAATCCCTTTGTAATAAAGGCTAACATACCATTTGCTTTCCTAATTGCTTGCTGTACCTGCATGATAAATTTCAGTGATTCGTGTACAAGGACAACTAGGTCCCTCTGAATACTAACATCACTGAAAGTGGTGATATTGTCAATGACAATGGGGAAATGATGGACATGTTGAATAATTACTTTGCGTCAGTATTTACAGTAGAAGAAGAGGATAGCATGCCGGGAATCCCAAAGAAAATAATATTGAATCGGGGACAGGGACTCAATAAAATTAACGTAAGTAAAATAACAGTAATAAAGAAAATAATGGCACGAAAGAGTGATAAATCCCCAGGGTCAAATGGTTTCCATCCCAGGGTATAAAGGAAGTAGGTGAGCACATTGCAGATGCCCTAACTATAATCTTCCAAAGTTCTCTCAATTCAGGAACCGACCCTTTAGATTGGAAAATTGCACATGTCACTCCGCTTTTTAAGAATGGCGAGAGAGGGAAACCAGTGTAATATAGACCAGTTAGCCTAACATCTGTTGTCGGGAAATTGCTAGAGTCTATAATTAAGGATAGGGTGACTGAACACCTCGAAAATTTTCAGTTGATCAGAGAGAACCAGCATGGATTTCTGAAAGGTAGGTCATGCCTGACAAACCTGATTGAATTTTTTGAAGAGGTGACTAAAGTAGTGGACAGGGGAATGTCTATGGATGTTATTTATATGGACTTCCAGAAGGCATTTGATAAAGTCCCACATCTAAGGTAGAAGCCCATGGAATTGAGGGCAAATTATTGACCTAGTTAGGAAATTAGCCGAGCGGCAGGAGACAGAGAGTAAGGATAATGGGTAGGTACTCTAATTGGCAGGATGTGACTAGTGGTGTCCCGCAGGGATCTGTGTTAGGGCCTAAGCTATTCACAATATTTATTAACGACTTAGATGATGGCATAGAAAGTCATATATCCAAATTTGCCAATGACACAAAGATAGGCGGCATTGTAGGCAGTGTAGATGAAAGCATAAAATTACAAAGGGATATTGATAGATTAAGTGAATGGCCGAAATGGATTTCAATGTACGCAAATGTGAGGGCATCCACTTTGGACCTAAAAAGGATAGAGCAGGGTACATTCTAAATGGTGAAAAGCTAAAAACAGTGGTAGAAGTTTAGAATTCTCTTCTGCAAACAGCAATTGATGCTAGATCAATTGTTAATTTTAAATCGGAGATTGATAGCTTTTTGTTAACCAATGGTATTAAGGGATATCTTCTTCTTTTTCTTAGGCAGTCCCTCGGAACCGAGGATGACTTGCTTCCACGCTAAAAATGAGTTCTCAGGTGACTGATGAGTCCAATGCGGGACCTACAGTCTCTGTCACAGTTGGGGCAGACGGTGGTTGAAGGGGCGGGTGGGTGGGGTGCTTGGGTTGACGTGCGCTCCTTCCGCTGTTTGCGCTTGGCTTCTGATTGCTCCCGGCGAAGAGACTCGAGGTGTTCGGTGCCTTCCCGGATGCTTCTCCTCCACTTTGTGCGGTCTTGGGCCAGGGATTCCCAGGTGTCGGTGGGGATGTTGCACTTTTTCAAGGAGGCTTTGAGAGTGTCCTTGAAGCGTTTCCTCTGCCCACCTGGGGCTCTCTTGCCGTGTCGGAGCTCCGAGTAGAGCGCTTGTTTTGGGAGTCTCGTATCGAGCATGCGGATGATGTGGCCCGTCCATCGGAGCTGATCGAGCGTAGTCAAAGCTTCGATGCTGGGGATGTTGGCCTGAGTGAGAACACTGACGTTGGTGCGCCTATCCTGCCAATGGATTTGCAGGATCTTGCGGAGGCAGCATTGGTGGTACCTCTCCAGTGCTTTGAGGTGCCTGCTGTACATGGTCCATGTCTCTGAAGCATACAGGAGGGCGGGTATCACTACTGCTCTGTAGACCATGAGCTTGGTGCTGGGTTTGAGGTCCTGGTCTTCAAACACTCTCTTCCTCAGGTGACCGAAGGCTGCACTGGCACACTGAAGGCGGTGTTGGACTTCGTCATCGACGTCTGCCCTTGTTGACAGTAAGCTCCTGAGGTATGGAAAGTGGTCCATGTTGTCCAAGCTTAAGGCAAGCCACGATTTAAGCAGGGAAACCTCAGATTCAGTAAGCATCAATCTATAATTGGGTAGCCACGAATAGTAGTGGGAGACCAGTAAATGGGCCCGGGGATCTCAGGCACCCCAATTATTGGATGAAAAAAACAAAAAATGGATTTTAAACACCCAAAAGATGGAGAAAAACACACAAAAATTGCAAAAAGAAATTTCTCTTGGGAGTTGGGAGACAGGAGTTGAGAAACTGACAGGCTGCAACTAAATCATGAGAGGCAGCTAAAGTTTACACTGGGATGTTTACATACTGATTCCCATTCTAAATGTTAACTTGGGCAGTTTTGATGTTAAATGTAGACATAAAAAACACAACTTAAAAATCATGACACAGGAAGTAAGGTTTATTGTCATAAAGTGCATGGCTAATGCAAGAATTTTGATAATACACTAGTAGATATCCTATCAAGTTGCTGACAGGAAGTCAGGGGAACAGAGTTATTTTCCAAAAATCTATGAATTAAATAAAAGTAGTGTTTATTTGATGGTAATGGGGTTCATCGTGTAATGAAGCACATGTGCACAGGGAAGGGTGGGCCGGCAGGCAGACTAATCATGCGAGTGGGAAGCATGAATGGGAACAGAAATAAGAAAGTTAGAAATATATATATTTAAAAATATAAATAAAAAGTTAAAAGTGTGAAAAACTAAATGAGTCACTTAGCAGACCGAAACAGCAAGATGGTGGAGAGAGTTGGGGGGAAAAATTCAGTTGGTTGCGCCTCCCGTTAGCACCTTAAGAGGGCGCTAATGGGGTGCAAAGCATCTAGCGCCCAGGCGCGGCGAAGTTTGCGCCCCTCGCCAAATTAACTAGACATTTTGCGGCGGCGCTAAACACTACCGCCACAATCTCCTGCGCCGGCAGATCGTGACGTCAGTCGAGTGCGCAACGCCCCAGTATCGCCCCGGAGCGGATATTGAGTGGCGCCCCCTGCCTTACCGCCTGACGCTAGCAACGACAGGTTGAGGGGAGCGTTCTCCAGTCATGAAGGGAAAGGGGGAGCGCTATTTAAAGGTGACCGCTTCCTGCCTTTTATTGTTGGTGCCATTTTTGAACTACGCATTCTGAGAGAGAGAGAGAGAGACTTCTGGAGAGATTCAACGTTGTGTGAAGGAGTTTTGGGTACTGAGCAGCACTTTGCAGGTTCATTTTGATTTGCCATTCCTTGTATCGATTTAGAAGAGACTCTGGGGGCTGCACTCTGAGCTCTTTGCCTGGTACTCTCCATTGTTCTTTCCAGCAGATTTGATGTGCAGGTCTCTCCAGGCCGAGATTCAAGGCTACAATGAGCAGGATGTGGATGGAAAGCAAGATTAACCATCCCCTTTAAGAACTGGCCCGTGCCATTGTGTGTGTGTTCCATTGCTGACTGACATTACATGAGCTTCGCCAGCGCTCTGAGGTAGCGCCTCACTCCTCGGCCTTTGCGGCTTAAGACAGGTGTGAAGCGCCTGATTTAGCACTCCAATCACCTCCAGGGGCGATAAAAGTCAAGTTTGCAGTCGGTGGCGATAATTAGCGCCAGGCGCTAATCTTTGCGCCCGGCCGATAATTGCGCCCCAAATGGGGCGATACTGAATTTCTCCCCCTTGGACTCCAGCAAATTAAGAATTGCTCCACAGCGCAACTGGTGGCCGGAGCCTGTCACTACCACCTTCTGGAGTGAAACTGCAGCCTCACAGCAGTTGTTCGCACAGGGAAACCCCATTAGAATGTTTATAAAGGCAATTTCAAGGTTAAAAGTTGACATAAAGGCATGAGAAAATAATTGTGACAACCAAAAGTAGTTTAGTAGATAGAAAATGCAGTCAAACACATTATTTTTAGTAAGATGTAGATAACTAATTGTACCATTTCAAACAGTGTGGATAGTACTTTTCTAAAATGCTACATATTATTATTTTCTTTCTCTCGACAGTAGTATGATTTCTCACGGTAAAATTCTTGTAAACGCAACAGAAGAAATTTATGTTAATGATGTTTATTACTAGGCAAGAGACAAAACTGAATCAGTTGGATTTGGTGGCACTTACCTTTATTACTTCACACTTAGTCACAGTGAAGAGGTTCGTAATTGTGGACTCTTCATTCACCTTGGTAATTGTAGCATTTAGTGCTTTACTAATCTTTGAATTGGTAGAATTTTCACATGGTTTTGCTGAATCAAAAAGAACAGGGGTTTAAGGATCAATTCATTTTTGACTAAAGGACATTTGGGATAACACCAACTGATCATCAGAACCACAAATCAAACTCTAATCATTCAACTTCAATACTTGCCAGAGCAGTAGAGGATCTGGACGGCAGCAAAAATGAAGATAATGATTCTCATTTTGTCTGTATGGATTGATGGAGGACACTTCAATTTCGTTCCTATCTTTGTTTGTTGTCTGGTTCTATTCAAAGTTTATATACTTCAGGTCAGGCAAAGCATAGCGCAAATAATAGAACAATGACGTAATCTGACCACAATCACTGCAATGACTCCGCTCCCTTCATTTCCTGCAAGCTCTTACCAGTTGTCATCTCCATGTCGTCTAAAAATATTGTTGGCTGTTGCAATATGCTTTGTAAGGTGTGATGTGTGTCAATTTCCACTTTCATAATCAAATACATTCCAGGCTGCTAATTATTTTGGTAACCTTACAATTAATTATGATGAACTGCAATGGAAGAAAGAAGTGAATTTTCAAATGATATGAATGAACTCAGAGACATAGAACTTATTGCTCACTGTTAGGTCACTGGGCATTTCATTTTGTGGCAACAGTAGAATCATAGAATCATAGAATGGTTACAGCACAGAAGGAGGCCATTCGGCCCGTCGAGCCTATGCCAGCTCTCTGCAAGAGCACTTCAGCTAGTCCCACTCCCCCACCCTTTCCCTCTAGCCCTACAATTTTTTTTCCTTCAGGTACTTATCCAATTCCCTTTTGGAAGCCATGATTGAATCTGCCTCCACCACCCTCTCAGGCAGTGCATTCCAGATCATAATCACTCGCTGCTTAAAAAAGTTTTTCCTCATGTTGCCTTTGGTGCTTAAATCTATGTCCTCTGGTTCTAGACCTTTCCGCCAATGGTAACAGTTTCTCTCTATCTACTCTGTCGAGACCCATCATGATTTTGAACACCTCTATCAAATCTCCTCTCAACCTTCTCTGCTAGAAGGAGAACAACCCCAGCTTCTCCAGTCTATCCACATAACTGAAGTCCCTCATCCCTGGAACCATTCTCGTAAATCTTTTCTGCACCCTCTCTAAGGCCTTCACATCCTTCCTAAAGTGCGGTGCCCAGAATTGGACACATTACTCCAGTTGAGGCCGGACCAGTGTTTTATAAAGGTACATCATAACTTCCTTGCTTTTGCACTCTATGCCTCTATTTATGAAGCCCAGGATCCCGTCTGCTTTTTTAACCGTTTTCTCAACCTGCCCTGCCACCTTCAACGGTTTGTGCACATATACCTCCAGGTCTCTCTGTTCATGCACCCACTTTAGAATTGTACCCTTTAGTTTATATTGCCTCTCCTCGTTCTTCCTACCAAAATGTAACACTGCACTTTTCTGTGTTAAATTTCATCTGCCACATGTCTGCCCTATTCCACCAGCCTGTCTATGTCCTCTTGACGTCTATCACTAACCTCCTCACTGTTCACTATACTTCCAAGTTTTGTGTCATCTGCAAATTTTGAAATTGTATGATATATATCAAGAAAAGCAATGGCCCTAGTACCGACCCCTGGGGAATACCACTGTGTACCTTCCTCCAGTCCGAAAAACAACCGTTCACCACTACTCTCTGTTTCCTGTCACTTAGCCAATTTGATATCCATGCTGCCACTGTCCCTTTTATTCCATGGGCTTCAACTTTGCTGGCAAGCCTATTATGTGGTACTTTATCAAACGCCTTTTGGAAGTCCATGTACACCACATCAACCACATTGCCCTCAACAACCCTCTCTGTTACCTCATCAAAAAACTCCATCAAGTTAGTTAAACACGATTTGCCTTTAACAAATCTGTGCTGGCTTGCCTTAATTAATCCATACTTGTCCAAGTGACTGTTAATTTTGTCCTGGATTATCATTTCTAACAGCTTCCCTACTTCTGAGGTCAAACTGACTGGTCTGTAATTGCTAGGTTTATCCTTACACCCTTTTTTGAACACAGGTGTAACATTTGCAATTCTCCAGTCCTCTGGCACCACCCCCGTATCTAAGGAGGATTGGAAGATTTATGGCCAGTACCTCTGCAATTTCCACCTTTACTTCCCTTAGCATCCTAGGATGCATCCCATCCGGTCCTGGTAACTTATCTAATTTAAGTACAGCCAGCCTTTCTAGTACTTCCTCTTTATCAATTTTTAAAGTAGTATTTTTGAGGTAGTATCTCAACTACCTCCTCTTTCACTATGACTTTGGCAGCATCTTCTTCCTTGGTAAAGACAAATGCAAAGTACTCATTAGTACCTCAGCCACGCCCTCTGCCTTCATGTGTTGGTCTCCTTTTTGGTCCGTAATCGGCCCCACCCCTCCTCTTACTACCCATTTACTATTTATATGCCTATAGAAGACTTTTGGATTCCCTTTTATGTTAGTACTGTTACAGCTCTGATTCCTATCATGGTATCAAGCTCAACAATAGTCCGAAAACCTGTTAACTGCTTGTCTGCTATAATCTACACCCATCCCCGCTCCCTTCACCTCACCATTGGCAGCAATATCTTCAGCCACCTAAGTCCCACTCTCTGGAATTCCCTCACTGAAGTCCTCTGTGTTGGACATCTTGGGAGAGTTGTATATTGGACATCTTGGACAGTTGAGGGTTAATAATCAAACTTCCTTGTATCTTGGAGCAACAGGCTTTCCAAGATAAACAGGATAGCAGTGGAGTACCACAGAAGAAAGCATCGCTTATCTTCTGCTCCAAATGTCTGAGTATTATCTACAAGAAATGCTTGTGCAAGGAAATAAGTGACTGGGGCAACATCAACCATGAGTGATTAAAGTATAACTTTAGTGGCCAGTGTAATAAACATAGACAGAGAGGTCATTTAACCATAGTATAGGTGGGATGTTTTCAGAAGATAAGCTGTTAATAAAACTACTTCTCAAAGGTTTTAAGAACAGATAGGTCAGGAAGTCTTGTTTGAGGGAAGTATCTTTGAAGTAAACATCTAAGACTGTTCATGTAAATAGACGGTTCTCAAAGGATTCAAGAACATGAGGTTTTATCTGTGACATGTACCTTTGATGTCGGCAAGCTAAGGTGTATAAAGGAGCAAGGTTTTCAACAGTTAGTTGGAGAGCTCGATAGAGAAACTTTAAACCTACTCTCTCTGTGTACAGCATAGATTGATCACCAATGCTGTGTATGAATAAAGTCTGTAAATGAAAAAGTATGTTCCATATACTCCGCCATCAAGTGTCTCATGCTTATTCAAAGTGTGTCGTTGTGAACCGTAGAAGGAAGGAGGTTGACTAACATTTGATCCAACACTCTGCGTCACCACTTCTTAATCTCTTGCTTTAAGACCTTCCTTAAACCCCACTATTTAACAGGTTTCTGGTTACTCCTTCCAATATCTGTTTTTATAGCTTGGAACCTAATTTCCTGACACATCTATGAAGTGCCTTGCATCACTTGTCTACGTTAAAAGTGCTATAACAATGCAAGTTACTGTTGTTACCAAGAATCTTAAGGGAACTTAGTTTAGACCATTATAGTGAAGACCATTGATCCAGTAACGCAAAAATGGCACAGAAATTCTGGCCATTGATATGAATTTGGCATTTTGCCTCTTAGAGTCAATGGGGCTTAATATAGTCTCCATTATGACCCTAGAAATGTCTGATCTCTCCATTTTACATGCCATTTGTGTTGATGATGAGGCACAGAGCGGGTGTCAGGAACTTAATTTAAATGTGGAGCATCTAACATTTCCCAACATTTGTGCATACAGGATGCCCAGCATAGACAACCTTGAGGAAAATATACATTCAGGGTAGCTAGGAACTGAGAAGTCAGATGGAAGTTATCCTTTTTTTATTCATTCCTGGGATGTGGCGTCGCTGGCAAGGCCAGCATTTATTGCCCATCCCTAGTTGCTCTTGAGAAGGTGGTGGCGAGCCGCCTTCTTGAACCGCTGCAGTCCGTGTGGTGAAGGTACTCCCACAGTGCTGTTAGGGAGGCAGTTCCAGGATTTTGATCCAGCGACGATGAAGGAACAGCAATATATTTCCAAGTCAGGATGGTGTGTGACTTGGAGGGGATCTTGGAGGGGAACTTGGAGGTGGTGGTGTTCCCATGCGCCTGCTGCCCTTGTCCTTCTAGGTGGTAGAGGTCGCAGGTTTGGGAGGTGCTGTTGAAGAAGCCTTGGCGAGCTGCTGCAATGCATCTTGTAGATGGTACACACTGCAGCCACGGTACGCCGGTGGTGGAGGGAGTGAATGTTTAAGGTAGTGGGTGGGGTGCCAATCATGTGGGCTGCTTTCTCCTGGATGGTGTTGAGCTTATTGAGTGTTGTTGGAGCTGCACTCATCCAGGCAAGTGGAGAATATTCCATCACACTCCTTACTTGTGCCTTGTAGATGGTGGAAAGGCTTTGGGGAGTCAGGAGGTGTGTCACTTGCCGCAGGATACCCAGCCTCTGACCTGCTCTTGTCGTCACAGTATTTATGTGGCTGGTCCAGTTAAGTTTCTGATCAATGGTGATCCCCCCAGGATGTTGATGGTGGGGGATTCGGTGATGGTAATCCCTTTGTATGTCAAGGGGAGGTGGCTAGACTTTCTCTTGTTGGAGATGCTCATTGCCTGGCACTTATGTGATGCGAATGTTACTTGCCACTTATCAGTTCGGCTTCAGTTGGAGTTTTGTGGATAATTCTGGGCACCACAGGAAAGATGGTAAAGCCTTAAAAAGGGTGCAGAGGAGGTTTACCAGGACGTTACCAGGGATGAGGAATTTTTTTTTAAATGTTCACGGGATGTGGGCGTCAGTTATGAGGAGAGGGTGGAAAAGTTAGGACTGTTCTCCTTGGAACAGAAAAGGTTAAGAGGTGACCTAATAGTGGTTTTCAAGATGATGAGAGGTTTTTCATAGAGTAGAGAGAGAAAAATTATTCCCTCGGGTGAGTGGGTAAATAATTAGGGGGGAGAAATTCAGTATCGCCCCGTTTGGGGCGCGATTATCGGCCGGGTGCAAAGATTAGTGCCTGGCGCTAATTATCGCCTCCGACTGCAAACTTGGCTTTTATCGCCCCTGGATGTGATTGGAGCGCTAAATCAGGCGCTGCACACCTGTCTTAAGGCGCAAAGGCCGAGGAGCGAGGCGCTAACTCAGAGTGCGGGCGCAGCGCAGGTGATGTCAGTTAACGATGGAACACAGACACACTGGCACTGGACAGTTCTTAAAGGGGAGAGTCGATCTTGCTCTCCAGCCACACCCTGCTCATTGGAGCCTTGAATCTCAGCCTGGAGAGACCTGGGACTACATTTTCCAGCCAAGGACTATGGAGAGGGTGAGAGAATGAGCTCAGCGCTTCAGCAAGCAGGCCTTGGAGGCTCTGGTTGGTGCGGTGGAGCGCAGAAGATCTGTACTCTTCCCTGAGAGTGGCAGGAGGCCTTTGCCGCGCGAGTACAGAAGAGTGTGGAGGGAGGTGGCTCAGCACGTCTCCTCCAGGAGCATGGTGACCAGGACCCATATACAATGTTGCAAGAAGTTCAACGACCTCACTCAGGTCGTCAGGGTGAGTGGCTTTTTTTCAATACCTCTCCATCCCTCCATCTCAACCTCACTCTATGGCCAGAGGGTCTTAAAACCCCAATGCCCAACATTCATCCAACACCTATGGCCCTCTCATGAAACACAGACGCGCATTCCACACTTTGCATACAGTAAGGGCTATTCAACTATGGGAGGCACATCAGGCAAGACCATGGCTGCTTACATTAGGGCTATTCAATTATGGGAGGCACATCATCAAAACCATGGCTGTATATCTATTCAGACGGCGTCCTTTTTCTTGCAGGCCAAGCTATCTCATAATAGGAGACAGCAGCAACGGACGGGTGGAGGGCAGCCTCAGCTGCAAACCCTCAGCGATCTTGAGGCGCGCGTCCACAGGATTGTGGCAAGCCGGGTGATCGGTCCCGTCGCCACTGGAGACGCCGACCCCGTTCTGGACAGCAATGGTAAGGTCATCACCTTTTTCTCCTCTCTCCTTCCACTTGTCCCACACAACACCAGCCTTTGACACTTTCAATCCAACTTACTAAATCGCTGCACTCCTTCCTCCCTTACTGCCCCCCTGTCCTCACGCTAAAGCCACTCTTGTACCTCCCTGCTTTCAGATGGTGACTCACCAGCTGAGGAGATGGACCCTCAAGCTGCCAGTGGGAGTGAAGCTGCAGGCGAGGAGGAAGAGGAAGCCAGAGCATCAGCGCCACCCTCTCCCGAGGAAGCCCATGCCCACACTGGGAACACGTCTTCCCTGGAGGGGAGCAGGGGGGAAGGGTCTGCTGAGGGTGAAGCTCCAGGACCCAGCGGGCTGCAACAACGCGATGGGGGTAGGGAAGCTCGGGGGCCTTCTCCCCGGTGGGAGAGTAGGCCAGTGAGTCCTGCTGTACTGGACGCAGAGGAGGAGCGGATCATCGCTGAAATGAACACCCAGGCGGTGGGCATGCACACTGAGCTCATGGGTGCAGTGGGAAGGGTGCCCGAATGCATTGATGCACTGGCAAGGAGTGTGGAGCACTTCGCTGTAGCACAGGCAGATGCCACGCTGAAGCTTAGTGCTGTAATTCAGTCAGTGGCTGCCGCGATCCCATCTCAGACTGCTCTCATGCAGACTCAGATTGAGGTCACGCAAGCACTGACTGCTGCCATTCTCGCTGGTTTGGACACATTTCCCCGGGGCTCTCACTGCGCCGCAGCAGGCCAGCAATCTGTGCTCCAGTAGATTGCTCCGGATGCTGAAGTGCTGCCCTGTGGGAGTGCCAGTGTGTCGGTCGAGCAGGGAGTTGCTGTCCTCTCTCAAGATGACAGCATTCCTGCTGCCACCAGTGTCACTTTCCCATTGCACTTGCCACCGCCTGTAGCCCAGACTGCTGCCGCCCATGCAGGGTTGGTGCAGTCTGCAGTCGGGCCCTCCAGGCCCAGAGCTGGTCGAGGTCGTCCTTCAAGGGCATCTGCAGTCTCAGGTTCTGACAATCAGCAGCCTTCCACCAGCCTTGCTGCAGCCACTGAGGTCCCATTACGGAGGAGCAGTAGGGTGGGAAGGGGGGAAGTGCGCAAGGGAAGGAGATCACCCTCGAAGGGCAAAAAGTAGGAGGTGTGACGAAATGTTGGTCAATTTTTTATTAAAGGCCGAGGTTCGCGTTCAAACTTTTGTTTAGTGTTTTGGACATTATCTCCAGGTTGTGAGAACCAGTTATGTTAATGAATTATTTTTTGTGTTTGTTTCTATTAGTTTGTCATGAGGAAATGACACACACAGAGTTTGTAAAATAAAGACATTTTTGTATTCAAAATGTACATGTTTGGTCTTTGGACTCATTGCTGCCTTGGCCGGCTTAGGGGTTGCGGGTTGGTTTCATTCATGTTATTCTCCATGGCAGAAGCCATTTCCTCAGCAGGGGCCTAGAAGCGGCTTGCTATCAGCCGTTGACGGACGGCCCTTGCTGTTTCAACATTGTGGGCCGCCCTCCCGCCTTGGTGCTGCTGATGATCATCCTCCTCCTCTTCCTCCTCCTCTTCCTCCTCCTCCACCTCTTCCTCCTCCTCCTCCGGTGGTGCTCCAAGGCCTGGTGGCATTGGCTGGGTGCTGAGGTTGCCAGGTTATGCAGCATGCAGCACACAACTACGAAGAGGGAGACTCGCTCAAGCGAGTACTGCAGGGCTCCTCCTGAGTGGTCCAGACAGCGGAACTGTTGCTTGAGCACGCTGATCGTCTGCTCAACAATGTTCCTGGTGGCGAGATGGCTCTCGTTCTACCGCAGCTCAGCAGGGGTGTTGGGGTTACGGAGCGGTGTCATCAGCCAGGTGCACAGTGGATAACCCTTGTCCCCGAAGAGCCAACCACTTGGCTGATGCGGTGCCTGGAAAAGTTCTGGCACAGCAGTCTGGCGCAGGATGAATGCATCGTGGCTGCTGCCAGGATAGCGGGCATTGACAGCGAGTATCAGCTGTCTGTGGTCACAGGCCAACTGGACGTTTAAGGAGTGGGACCCCTTGCAGTTGCAGAAATCATCTGCATTCTCATGTGGAGCACGCAATGCCACATGCGTGCAGTCAATGGCACCCTGCACCATGGGGAAGCCCGTTATCCTCGCAAAGCCCAATGCGCGTTCATGCTGTTTGGCCCGGGTCATCGGGCAAGAGATGTACTGGCGTCTCCTTTTATAGAGGGCATTTGTGACCTGACGGATGCAGCAATGGACCGCGAACTGGGAGATATTGGCGATGTCCCCAGTAGCTGCTTGAAAGGAGCCGGTGGCATAAAAGTTCAGAGCCACTGTGACCTTCACTGCCACCGACAGAGACGTACTGGTCCTCAGTAGAGGCTGCAGATCTGGCTGCAGCAAGTGGCAGAGCTCAGTGACTACCTCCTTGCTGAAGCGCAGCCTGCGCAAACACTGCTCCTCAGACAAATTAATGTAGGAGAATTGTTGGCGAAATACCCTGGGAGGGTAAGGTGTAAGGGATTTGACGTGCGTGTCTCGCAGCCTGTGAGATTCACGCGGCTCTGTGCAGCCTGTATGTCAGTGCGGGTTTAGGCCTTGTTGCCTGTTCTGGTCTCCAGCCAGTCTAGGAGCACTAGACACACCTGTGAGTGGTTCGAATCACTCGCCCTTACGGTTCTAGATACTAGACTTAGATGCGAGAGCAGTAATGGAGATGAAACTCATGTAGACTCGGTTGAATGGTACGAAATGGAAAATCTTTATTGCATGATATTTAAGATTACGAAATACATGTCATAAGCACAGATTAATGACAGTACAATCTTACAAGCAGTTATATAGCTAATCCTAGGGAAACGAGGAACGAACGACACACCGTAAATGGGGGCACACATTACAAGTATCCTTAATACTTAAACCCTCCCCTATCAATATCTGTCCTAGCTAGATTCGTAGGATTTCGAGACTCATGCTCACCACTCGTGATAACTCGGAGAAATTCCGAATAGCTGATCGGATGTTTTTCACCGCAGCACCCACGTGTCGATCAGGAGATCTCCTGGTCCCACTTGTTTACTTGCTTCTGCTCCGGCTAGCAGGCTGGACCGTCTGCTGTGATGAAGATCTGTGTTGGTTGGTTTAACAGGCACAGTCCGAATGGGTTTCACAGACCAGTCAATATTATCTTGGACGATCTTCCAAGGTCTATTCTTGCAAGTTCAAAGAAGTCTCCCTGGCAAGGAAACTTGGCTATTCGACCTACAGGCGCGGTCGGGATTTACTGACCGTGGCGATGAGTATGGTCTTCCTCTCTTCTCATCTCATCTCATCTCATCTCATCTCGGGCCTTTGGTTCCGATGCCAGTTACCAACATAGGTCTTCGTTACGCGACACGAGGTAGATCCGAACGGATCAGAAAGTTCAACAGTCTTTTTCAAAGAGGCACCAGGCAAGCAGGAACAAGACTACGAGTCAAAACACAGGAGCAGCCACGAGGTTACGAGTCGATCGGACAAGAGAATAAGAGAGCGATGGACGGTTGGAGCTTGTAATTATAGTACAAAATCTTCCGTTTCCCGCCCACCCTTAATGTCCTTTCTTTTGTTAGGGTTTGGCGCTCAAATGTCTTGTATGGGTGATCTCCGTTCTTAATGGGTTTCGGGGCTACTCGTAAATGTCTGAGTACCTGTTAATATTTCTCCCATTGTTAAATCGGTCGGTGTTCTCCCTGGAGGGGTTTTGGGGCTTCCAAGTGTTTTGTATAACTACCCGCTAATGGCTCTCTCATCGTAGAGTCGTTGGGATTTTACATATTAATGTCTTTGGATGGGCCCTTGATTACTCGGTACAATAGCTTTCATTTGTACCTGGGAGACCGATTTCAGTATTTATGTGTATACTGCAAACCCATAATGTCTCGTGTATTATCTTCAATGTGCTGAATCTTAATCGATCTTGCACAAATGTTTATTGGAACGCCATCTTGTCTGCCTGTCGAAAAGTCTAGAATGTTCTGTCACGAGGTGCGGCGGCCATTTTACAAGCTGCTTGTGTCCACTTTGAGAAACCTGACAGCATTCTGCTGAAATAAAAGCTGTTTGAACGAAACTCTGTGTTTTCTCCTTATTAATAAAAATCGCGATATATTGCGAATTCTACAGTCCCTCCTGTTGATGCGAATAACTCCGCTTATCGTATCAAAAATCATAGTGGTGAGCAATATTATCTCGATTTTCTCCGAATCCAGAAAATTAATCCCATAACTTTAACCTAATTCGGGTCTCTGTGTCGTCCTTATTTCCCAAGAAAATTACATTTTATATCACCGTAGGCATTATTTGCCCTTAAACTTACACCACTTGTTTTCCTTCCCGGCGTAACCAGGCCGATGCCTCTCGTATCACCTGTATATTCATCTTTTATTCAGGGAAAGGAAAAACAAAACCCAAAACCAAACAATCATTTTTAACTGTAACACCATCACCAAAATAATCAACACCAACTCTTAAAACATGTCGAGTTCCCAAACGTATTTACAATCTTTGAAAATCATGATCGAGTACAAACTTCCGCGGCGCACGTGGCGAGCGGGAGTGACGCCATTTTCCGATTACACGGTGCTTTCATCGTGCACGCGCACGTAACGTTCTCGCCACTCTCCCGTGTTTTCATGCTTAGTGAGGCGTTTGTCTCTTTTACAATGTACGACCAATAGGTACACTACAATAAAAACTTGACATACGACTAAAATGTGGGAGGCTATTCTGATCCATGAAGGCACTTCAATATGTTTCTGTGACACCGCGACTGCTTTTAAAAACTTGGTGAGGTGTTCAGGGAGAGGGGGAATGAGGTATCCGAAATGCGCGACGAATCGCTGCAAGTCGGTGAAATTCTCTTTTACGGTGAGATGAACCGTGGATGGTTCAGGGATTGGGACAATTCGCTGTTGTGCTACTTGAACTTCCGCCCTGGGTTTGAAACAGAAACTGCTGTCACTCACCGGACACCGGCTACGGTTTCCATGCTGGTAGTGTTGCGCTGCAGTGGTAACACAATATGTTCCACCCCCGATGTATGCTACCTGCGGAGGCACATGATCTTGTGCCATTGCCTCCATGGTGCAATTCATGGACTTGGCGCCAGCCGTTCTGAACCCGCACTGTGGTGTTAAAAAGGCATTCAAGTGCTGGGGACACAGTATTATGTGTGCTCCCCTGCCACGACAACCAGAGAGATCTGTACCTGTCATCGTTTGCTCCCAGCGGATGACGTAAGGTGGAACCGCTGCATAGCGAATGTGGGCTCCCCCCTGAATGACACCAATGTTCTCTACCCGATACACCGGGGCGGGCTTTGCTGTGTCGCCCAAAACCGGCATACGTAGTACTATACCCATAATGGTATGGTTTGATCGTCCACAGTCCACGGGGACTGGGTATGCTTCTGAAGCTAGCCTGAGCTGGCACGGGCTTAATGCGTTCTGAAAAGGGTGGAGCGCCCGCAGGTGTTTGTTACTTATCCAGGACGGGACCAAACCTTGTTTTAAATCCTCCAAATTACTGCGGCCCTCGCCCAGTAACCACGCCCTGTAAAGCACGCACACCTCGTTCTGCGTAGCTTGATCGGATGCATTCCGATCTTCCCTAATCAGGGCATTTACCGTCTTTGCATGTTTCTCTAACTCTGCTATAATTTCTTTTAAATGGAGAGTCATGGCTTGGTCCTCGTGTAAACCCGACCCAACCACTTTATTCTCATCTGTTAGAATGTCTTTTAATTGCGTCTTTAGACCATTAATCTGGGTCTGCAGCTCCACACTGTCTAGAGCGTTGACCACAGATGTACCCGTGTTAAAAGCAGTGAACGCGTCGTTCACTACACCCCTTCTTTGCCTCCCTACTTGATCCAAAACTTCATGTGGTGCGGTGTACAAACTTGTTTTATCAATTTCCGCGAAATCGAATTCGTAAAATTGTCTGAACATCTTGGTCAACAGGACCTGATACAACTGTTCCGTCTTTTTGGGGCACCACTCTGGTAACCGCACCTCGGTGAGATTTAAAATCACCGAGGCCACCGCGTAATGTACCCCCTGAAATAGTATCTGGTCTGTGGGGACCAGTACCAAACCATTCCCGGGTCCCTTACTAGTTTTAGGGCACCCTTCCTCTTCAGCTAGAACCACCGGAATCGTGGGCGGGGCTTTGCGTGGGCGCGTAATGAGTTCAGTGGCATTTACCGGGATCGAAGAGTATGGGGCTCCGCACCCCCTGGTGCTCGCATCCCACCTCATCCCCTGTCCGTTATCCTGCCATTGATTAATGAAAAATATGGAGATGCCTTTGGGGCAAGCGTACTTTGACCCCCACATGCATACATAAATTCCCTCATCCGGTTCCCACCATTTATCCCAACAGACTCTCACTTGTCCGTTTGTCCCCGTAATTGTCCGATGGGTATTATTACCCAGTCGTTCCCACTCGACCGAAGAGTTCCTCATGTTTTTGCTCAGCTTTCGCAGCCACCACCATCGGCTCAATGGGACATTCCCATTACAAGTCAAACAAATCCGTTTGCCGACGGTGACGCTGATCCTGGGTGCGATGATCCTTACTTTGGGGCACATTAAAGAAGTCTCTTGGTAGGCACACCCCGACGTGCTGGAATACTCCATTGAGTTCGTTCCCAGCCATCCTGGCCACCTTCCCTTGTGGAAATAGGTGGTGGTCTCCTCAGCCTCCCGTCTTCCGGTCCCATCCACCGCGATGGGGGCCGTGTCCCCGGAGCATCCAAACACCACGACATCCTTGGTGCGGCCTCGATAGGCCAATCCACATCCGATTGCCGCGAGCAATACTAGAATTCGTTCCATCCTTCCTTGGTTCCTGTGATCAGATAGAATGAGGTAGCCAGCCTCGCAAGAGTCTCTGGCTTTTGTGAAGGGTGAGCGGGTCCCCTGACCTCGCCTCACGTAAACTTCAATGTTCGCTGAATAAACTTTAACTAAACCTATTTCTAAAGCTCCCATCATTTTACCATTTTCTGTTAAAATTAAACTACAAACTTAACCTTATTTAAAACTATAAACTTATTCTTAACCTTAAACTATAAACTTAGAAACCTATCCTAAACTTATTACTGTACAGCGCCGCCCGTACTCAGGGCGGCCCCCTTTAAATTCTGAGAAGGCTGCTGCGAGCTCTTCCCGACGGTGGGAGGGCTCTGACCCCTTCCTCTGATCTGCCGCAGCCTGTTGCTGCACTGACCCCTTCCTCTGATCTGCCGCAGCCTGTTGCTGCACTGACCCCTTCCTCTGATCTGCCGCAGCCTGTTGCTGCTGCGATGGGACCGGGTTCTATCTGGGCTGCCTTAACCTTGAGTCTACGCCTTGGGACAGTCTGGGGCCATACCCACATCTTCCTGGGCTGGGGTTCTCTACTCGACCTACGAGGAGTTGTCGGGGGCAGGAATCCCAGGACCGACGGACCGGGTTTCGAGACTTTCGCCGGGACGACCTGTGGTCCCACCACAGTCGCTGGCTCCGCCTCCCCTGACCCCGCCTCCCTGACCTCAGGACTTGCAGCTTGTGGCACTGCCCTGCTCGGCCCAGCAGGCGGCCCTTCACTCGCAATCCCTACCTCCCCCGAGGGCAGGACGTTCAAGGTGGGCGGCTCGGGCTCTGAGGTTCTCACCGTCACTCCCTGTGGTCTCACAGCGGCTGGCTCCGCCTCCCCTAGCTCCTCCCTCCTGTGTTCGGGACCAGTAGCCTCGGTGTCCACCCTGTGTGGATCTCTATCTGCAGCCCCTGTCCTCCCTATACCTGAATCGGGGGCGACCCTTGCGTTCCCCGATCCCCACTCGTCCTCATCACTATCCTCATCTGACTCGAGTTCCGGGAACTCTCCCTCATCTGACTCCCAACCCCACAAAAATGTTTCACAATTTTCCAGGATGTCTCCTCCCCTGATGCAAGCTGCTTTGCCTGCCTGTGTGCCTTGTGGTCCTACCTGGGGCTGCGAGTCCCCACTCGCAGGTTTTGCCCCTGTGGTTTTCCCTTGTGCACCTGGCTTGTACAGTTTGCACTGGTTTAAATCCCTGCTTCTGGCTCCCTTGTAGGCTGCTTTTATCTCTCTAAGCTGCCCTTCTAGCCTGAGCACGTCTAACTTTCCCATTAAGCGGGCGTTCTCCTCCCGCAGGGCCTGCTCTCTAAGCTGCCCTTCCAGCCCATCTATTTTCCCTATTAAGCGGGCGTTCTCCTCCCGCAGGGCCTGCTCTCTAAGCTGCCCTTCCAGCCCATCTATTTTCCCTATTAAGCTGGCGTTCTCCTCCCGCAAGGCCTGCTCTTTTAACCTGGCCTCCTCACAGGAGACGCCCTCCTGTGCGTGTCTTTTAAAAGGGCACAGGTAGGCAGGCTGCGTGGGCTCTAGTCATTGGGTACTATTGGACAGGGCTGTGGCACCTGCGGGGCCGGTAGCAACTGCCACTTTTCCATGTGCACTCATGAAGTTGCGCATGGCTCCCAACACTGTTTCGAGGTCGTCGGGAGGGGTGGGTGCACTAGCTTCCCTAACAGAGACAGGCATCTGGGCTCGGGCTGCGGGATTTTTATCCCTGGAATCCTTCCAAGGGTTCCTGCAGTTCTTGCGCCAGTGCCCTGTCCTCCCACACCCGTAACAAGCATTACTTGCCTGCGGGGCGCGGTTACCCTCCTGATGCCACTCCCTTTGAGCCGGGGCTGCGGGTCGTACCTCATGTACCTTTACCTTAAGGGGACGTGTTCCCATACCCCTGATATTGCGGTATCCTACCGTGAGTCGATTTAAGACCGACTCCTCCGTAATGTTGGGGTCAGTGGGATCAAACCACGCTTTTGCCTGCACTCTGACGGCTGGCAAACTGTTGGCTACTATACACCTAAGCCAATGAGTTAAACCGACGCCGTCCACAGCGTCGCGCTCTGGCGCACCTGGACAGCTGCGCTGATATACTGGCCACAGCCTGTCGGCAAAAACCTTCGGGGGTTCTCCCTCCATCTGCACTGTCTGTCCCACTCTAACAAACGGACCCTCATCGTCCGTCCCCAACACTTCTAGTACCTCATTTTTTAATGCCTCATAGTTCTTGGTTCCCCTTTTGCTCTCGTCCGAGAGACACTGAAGGATTGAACTGCCTAACGAAAATAACAGCATTTTTGCTGTTTCCCCATCATCGCAGCCGTTGATGGCTGCGGTTTGCTCAATTTCTCTGAAATGTACGGAAGGGTCGTCTGACTCGGTCAGCTTCCGTACGTGATTTATCATAACTCTCAGCTGGTGTGAGCTGTGAGGCAACACAAGCTGGTTGAGGAGAACCCCTTCTTCCTCCCCGTTTCTGTTTGGGCCCCTTTTTATACCCGTAACCGGATACAACGGTCCCTTTTCCACTTCTCCCTCAGTGGGCTCTTTCGTTTCTTCTACTACTTCCTCCCTTACCCAGGTTTCCGAATAGCTGGGTGGCGCGGAGGGCGCAGTGGCTAATACTTCCTTTGCTTTACTTGGTGGGGATTTCTGAAACTCCTCATTTACTAGCGGCTGGTGTGCTGACGGACTGATAAGGCACACCATGCCGTGCGCTTTGTTCACGGCCCTTTTTTAAGGCTTTGTCAAGAAGTGCAATTTATCTTGAAATGACCAATTGAACTCATGGACCCCGGGAAATTAAAAACCTATGAAAAAATTTTTGCCTCTTCTTCAACTGCTGTTCATGGCTAAAAATCAATACCCATCAGGCACCTCTCCTGCTACTGGGACTGATTCTGGCTGCTGGAGATCTGAGTTGGTGCAGTGTTGAGGGCAGTGGTAAGAGGGGGAGGGGAGGAGGAGCAGTGGAAAGGAAAGTGGACAGAGGATGTGAGCGGCGCTGAGGGAAGGGAAGAGAGAAGGAGCCAGAAGTAGTGGCTTGGAAGAGCAGGAGAGAGAAGCCAGGAACACTGTTGAAATCTCTGTTCCTCTGTGCAACTCCCACTTCCCCCCACCATTGGTGGCTGAATCTTCAGCTGTCTAGGCCCCACACTCTGGAATTCCCTCCCTAAAACACTCCTCCTCTTCACCTCCCTCTCCTCCTTTAAGCTTTTGGTCACCCCACCTAATATCTCTTGCTTTGTCTCGGTGTCATTTTTGTCTGATTACACCTCTGTGAAGCGCCTTGGGATGTTTTTTTATGTTAAAGGTGCTGCATCAATGCAAGTGGTTGATGTTGGTGAGTGCCAATTTGAACTGAGCGGTATGGAGCAGGGGAAGTGCCAGCTTGAAATGGGGAGGTGTAGGTAAGTGCCAGCATGAATAGGATGGGGGAGAATAGTGGCAGCTTGAATGCAGAGAGGAAAAAGAGTACCAGCTTGATTTTGGAGGAGGAGAATGACTGTTGAGGTCACTTTTAGGGAAAGTGCAGAGAAGCCTGCAGTGACACTGTGATGAAACGGGAATAGGGAGAAAACGGAATAGATGCTTTGGAGGAGTATAAATGGGAGGAAAGCAGGAGTGATACTTTGGGAGGCAAGCTGAAAGAAGCTGGAGGTGGTGCTTTGGTGTGTGGGGTGGGGGCTGGTAGTTGAGGGGTGGGGTGTGCGAGGGAGACAGCCAGCTTGAACTGAGAGGAGAAAAGAGTGGCAGTATGAACTGGGAAGGAGAGCATGTAGCTATGAACAGGATGGGGAGTTGGAAGCGGTACAGTGTCCCTATGAGCTGGGTTCAGAGGGGGTAGAGTGCCTCCGAGAACTGGTGCAGGGGGACGTGGGGGAGTGACTTGAGATAAATTTTATGCAAATCGTTGTGTGGTCATTCTGTTTTCTTATGTTCTCTATTATAATTGATCAATTATAAAAGTGCTCATAATGAACTAAAATGCACAATTTTTAATGTAAGAATTCAAAAATTTTCAGCATGTTCCTCTCCTTAAAATACATCATCAGTGAGTTCAGGGTAGCAATAGGCGGGGGGGAGGAGAGGAGAGATTTATTACTAGAAATGTAAGATAATTCACACTGGACTTGGCAACAGCCAATACCATTCCCTGACAATGGTCAGGAGAAAGATTTGGGTATAATCATTCATCAAACCTGTAAGGGTTTCTGACCGTCTCTCAGCCTGTGAGATTCGTGTGGCTCTGTGCAGCCTGGATGCTAGTGCGGGTTTAGGCCTTATTGCCTGTTCTGGTCTCCAGCCAGTCTGGGAGCACTAGACACACCTGTGAGTGGTTCGACCCACTCGCCCTTACGGTTCTAGACACTGGACTTAGATGCGAGAGCAGTAATGGAGATGAAACTCAGGTAGACTCGGTTGAATGGTACGAAATGGAAAATCTTTATTGCATAATACTTAAGATTACGAAATACATGTCATAAGCACAGATTCATGACAGTACAATCTTACACGCAGTTATGTAACTAATTTCAGGGAAACGAGGAACGAACGACACACCGTAAATGGGGGCACACATTACAATTATCCTTAATACTTGAAACCCTCCCCTATCAATATCTGTCCTAGCTAGATTCGTAGGATTCGAGACTCATGCTCACCACTCGTGATAACTCGGAGAATTCCGAAAACTCTGATCGGATGTTTTTCACCGCAGCACCCACGTGTCGATCAGGGGGTCTCCTGGCCCCACTTGTTTACTCGTTTCTGCTCCGGCTCGCAGGCTGGAACGTCTGCTGTCATGAAGATCTGTGTTGTCCTCGGAGTTCCGACTCTACTCAAAAAAAAAAGAGTCTTCCTGTGCCCTCACACCGGTTCGATAAAACTCGAAGAAGAGTCTTCCTGTGTCAGTTCTGTAGAACTCAAAGAAGTCTTCCTGGCAAGGAAAATGTCTATTCGACCTACAGGCGCGGTCGGGGCTTACTGACCGTGGCGACAAGTATGGTCTTCTTCTCTTCTCATCTCATCTCATCTTATCTCGGGCCTTCGGTTCCGACACCGTTTACCGACTTATCGGAATGGTGCGCCCGCTTCAAGGCTTCAGAGCCCAGTTCTACACAGGTCTTCGCGACACGACACGAGGTAGATCCGAGCGGATCATAAAGTTCAACAGTCTTTTTAAAAGAGACACGAGGCAAGCAGGAACAAGACGGCGAGTCAAGAGCACAGGAGCAGCCACGAGGATGAACACCAGCAAGATAAGAGGATAAGAGGCAAGAGTCAAGCGAGAGATGGACGGTTTGGAGCCTGTAATTATAGCACAAAATCTTCCGTTTCCCGCCCAACCTTAATGTCTTTTCCTTTTGTTAGGGTTTGGCGCTCAAATGTCTTGTATAGGGTGATCTCCGTTTTTAATGGGTTTCGGGGCTACTCGTAATTGTCTGAGTACCTGTTAATATTTCTCCCATTGTTTAATCGGTCGGTGTTCTCCCTGGAGGGGTTTTGGGGCTTCCAAGTGTTTTCTGTAACTACCCGCTAACGGCTCTCTCATCGTAGAGTCGTTGGGATTTTACATATTAATGTCTTTGGATGGGCTCTTGATTACTTGGTACAATAGCTTTTATTCGTACCTGGGAGACCGATTTCAGTATTTATGTGTATACTGTAAACCCATGATGTCTCGTGTATTATCTTCAATGTGCTGAATCTTAATCGATCTTGCACAAATGTTTATTGGAACGCCATCTTGTCTGCCTGTTGAAAAGTCTAGAATGTTCCGCCACGAGGTGCGGCGGCCATTTTACAAGCTGCTTGTGTCCACTTTGAAAACCTGACAGCATTCTGCTGAAATAAAAGCTGTTTGAACGAAACTCTGTGTTTTTCTCCTTATTAATAAAATCGCGATATATTGCGAATTCTACAAACCATCATCTTGTCAGAGGTCAACAATTGTCATGGAAAATTAAAGGTTCAGCTATAAAAGTAGGTAGAGGATAAGCCCAATGAGTTTATACTTATAAAGTATTTGTGGGACCATACTTGGAGGATTATGTCCAGTGTGGTCATCAAACTTAGAAAAGAGAAATAGGCACTGGAGAGGATTCAGAGAGCAACAACACACATGGTATTAGGTGTTAAATCAGTGAACCATGATGGTAGAGCAAAGAACAGAATCTGTTCTTATTGAAAGATGATTAGGGAAGGAACATGGATAAGCCAAATTTTTATATCGTGATAATGAAGAGAATTTGTATTGTGAACTAAGAAAATCTTGACATAAAAATGTCTTGAGAAGATGGAGCTGCTAATTTAAAGAGTAAAGTATCACCTCCCTGAGTAAATGGGATTTGGGGCTGAACCATAAACAAAGAATCTATGCAGACAAAAGCAAACAATTTACTTTTTGAGTGCGGTTTTGTATTAATTGAGGTAAGGAATACCAGGTTTAGGGAATGAAGCACTTCTCTACTTTTGGCATCCTGCATCAGCACTAAGTGCTGACAGTTCAAGTATAGCACTTGTGAAATGTCGAGTAAAGCTCCCTCTGGGGGTCTGCACTGCCGCATGAAACTCTCAATGAGTTAGATGATGGATATAATTTCCTCTACACTGCCTCATTAAACGCTCCCAGGTACAGATGAGTTAGATAACAGGTAAAGTTTCTCTATACTGACTCATCAATTATAGCATTGGTTACTTGCAGGATAAAATTTACCCAAACTGCCCCATCAAACACTTCCAGATCAGGTGCAGCACATGTTAGACACAATGGTGTCTTTTTAATCTAATTATTTTGTGTGTTTGTGTGTGTGACAGGTATTAGAGGACTACGCAGCAGACCTCAAAACAGATCACTTCCTAGAAAAAATTGACCTTTACATTCTCCCAGTTCTGAACGTTGATGGATATGTTCACTCATGGACAACAGTAAGTACGATCCCAAGGAAAACTTTAAGTATCGCTGACCAAAAATGCTTCCAAGTTCCAACTGTTTGAGGAATGTGCCAGAATTTCTGTGACAACAATAATGTGCAACATTCTTCTCTGTCTTTAGGATCGTCTGTGGAGAAAATCGATGTCACCTTGTAACAATAGTATATGCTTGGGAACTGATCTCAACAGGAATTTTGATGCAAAGTGGTGCAGTAAGTACAGTTCTCACAACTTCTCTCTATCGAAATCAATTTGTCTATCAGTCCACTTGTGTTAATCCTTCAGTCTCTAAACCTCTTCCTCTATGTCTACCTGTATTTTTCTAACCCTCAGTCCACCTATTTTTACCCAGTTCTTGTCTATATCTGTGATTATCTGATAGGCTCTATCTTTAACAATCTCTCTTTGTCAACTGTACATCTCCTTTCAATTCTGCAGCAATCTATCTGTAACTATTATTGGCTTCCATGGAATTGGAAGGTTTTTAAAACCCAAGCAACAGATAATCGCTATTTTTGATTTACCCCCCTCCTATCTTTTCAGCCTTGGTAGTTTCCTGAAATAGGAGGAATGTCCTTCACCCAGAATCCTCAAATGAATGTATCCATGTCCAGTTGAATGGTATCCTTAAAATGTATAAAGGAGGCTTAGCACAGTTTGAATCCAGCTCAGACTGAAAGTATCTTCTGCCTGCTGGCTTCAGGGGTCCTGCTTTTGAGCAGTCCTAAACTGATTGCGAATGGATATGGATCCACACAGTATAAAAAGTGCCCTTAAGCTAACAAAGCAGCATCTGAATCAGTGAGGCAACAGGCTGTTGTTGTAAAATCTCACACTGGTTCAGTCGCAGATGCTGAAGTTTGGGGAGAGTGGAAACAACTGTTCTCCTGCATCTAACTAACTTCTTCTTCTTCTTACCGAGGATGACTTGCTTCCACACTAAAAATGAACTCTCAGGTGACTGATGAGTCCAATGCGGGACCTACAGTCTCTGTCACAGGTGGGGCAGACGGTGGTTGGAGGGGCGGGTGGGTGGGGTGCTTGGGTTGACGTGCGCTCCTTCCGCTGTTTGCGCTTGGCTTCCGTTTGCTCCCGGTGAAGAGACTCGAGGTGTTTGGTGCCTTCCTGGATGCTTCTCCGCCACTTTGTGCGGTCTTGGGCCAGGGATTCCCAGGTGTCAGTAGGGAAGTTGCACTTTTTCAAGGAGGCTTTGAGGGTGTCCTTGAAGCGTTTCCTCTGCCCACCTGGGGCTCTCTTGCCGTGCTGGAGCTCCGAGTAGAGCGCTTGTTTTGGGAGTCTCGTATCGGGTATGTGGACGATGTGGCCCGTCCATCGGAGCTGATCGAACGTGGTCAAAGCTTCGATGCTGGGGATGTTGGCCTGAGTGAGAACACTGACGTTGGTGCGCCTATCCTGCCAATGGATTTGCAGGATCTTGCGGAGGCAGCATTGGTGGCACCTCTCCAGTGCTTTGAGGTGCCTGCTGTACATGGTCCATGTCTCTGAAGCATACAGGATGGCGAGTATCACTACTGCTCTGTAGACCATGAGCTTGGTGCTGGGTTTGAGGTCCTGGCCTTCAAACACTCTCTTCCTCAGGCGACCGAAGGCTGCACTGGCACACTGAAGGCGGTGTTGGACTTCGTCATCGACGTCTGCCCTTGTTGACAGTAAGCTCCCGAGGTATGGAAAGTGGTCCACGTTGTCCAAGGCCTCGTCATGGATTTTGATAATCAGGGAGCAGTACTGTGTGGCGGGGGCAGGTTGGTAGAGGACCTTTGTCTTGCGGATGTTTAGTGTAAGGTCCATGCTCTCGTACGCTTCGGTGAAGGTGTTGATGATGGTTTGGAGTTCGACCTCAGAGTGTGTGCAGATGCAAGCATCATCTGCATACTGTAATTCGATGACAGAGGATGGGATGACCTTGTATCTGGACTGGAGGCGACGGAGGTTGAACAGTTTCCCGCTTGTTCTGTAGATTAGCTCCACTCCAGCGGGGAGCTTACTGAGGGTGAGATGGAGCATTGCAGCCAGGAAGATCAAGAAGAGCATTGGTGCGATGACGCAGCCTTGCTTGACCCCGGTCCGTACGTGAATTGGGTCTGTGGTGGATCCGTTGGTCAGGATCACGGTTTGCATGTCGTCATGAAGCAGGCGGAGGATGGTGACAAACTTTTGAGGGCAGCCGAATTTGAGGAGGACACTCCATAATCCCTCACAGTTGACGGTGTCGAAGGCCTTTGTGAGGTCAAAGAAGGCCATGTACAGCAGTTGGTGCTGTTCCCTGCATTTCTCTTGTAGTTGACGCGTGGTGAAGATCATGTCCATTGTGCCCCTTTGTGGGTGGAATCCGCATTGAGACTCTGGGAGGAGCTCTTCAGCCACTGGGAGAAGGCGATTGAGGAGGATTCTTGCAATGACTTTCCCTGTGGTAGACAGCAGGGAGACTCCTCTGTAATTACCGCAATCAGACTTGTCACCTTTCTTGAAGATGGTCATGATTACGGCGTCTCTGAGATCCCCTGGCACGCTCTCCTCCTTCCAAATAAGAGAAATGAGTTCATGTATTCGCACCAATAGTGCTTCTCTGCCATGTTTTAGCGCCTCGGCGGGGATTCCATCTGCTCCTGAGGCCTTGTTGTTCTTCAGTTGTCGGATGGCCTTTTCAACCTCATGCCGGGCTGGGGTTGTGCTGAGATGGTGGCGGGTAGCATGCTGCGGGATGGAGTTGAGGACACTCGCGTCGAAGACAGAGTCTCGGTTAAGGAGATCTCGAAGTGCTCCTTCCAGCGGGCACTGACTGCCTCTCTGTCCTTGATGAGTACCTCTCCGTTCTTGGCCCACAGTGGGGTAGGACCTTGGGTGCTTGGGCCGTAGGTGGTCTTGACTGCGCTAAAGGATCCACGCACGTCGTGGTTGTTGGCTAGCTGCTGGATCTCCTGTGCTTTCTCCACCCACCATCTGTTCTTTAGGTCACGAGTATTTTGTTGGACCTCGGCCTTCAGGCATCTGTAGAGCTGCTTTCTTGCTCTCGAGTTCTGTTGCTGTTTCCAGATCAGGAATGCCTTGCGCTTGCGGCTTTTAGCTCCTGGTTGTTCTTGTCGAACCAGTCTTGGTGTTTCCTGGTCGAGTGACCGAGCGTCTCTTCACAGGTGCTGATTATGGAGGCCTTGAGTGCAGATCAGGTGCTGTGGACACTCTGTGTCTCTGAATCACTGGGAGTCGTCAGGTTGGTTGTGAGGCGTAGGCTGAAAACGGCTTTCTTAGCAGGGTCTTTGAGTGCTCCAGCGTTGATTTTCCTGCGGCATTGCTTCTGTTGCCACCGCTGTTTTGGGGCTGCATTGATGGAGATGACAGAACGGATTAGGTGGTGGTCTGTCCAGCAGTCAAAGAATCACAGAACCACAGAATCCCCACAGTGCAGATAGAGGCCATTTCGGCCCATCGAGCCTGCACCGACACATATCCCACCCTATCCCCGTAACCCCACGTATTTAATCCCCCTAACACTAAGGGTCAATTTTATCATAACCAAATCAACCTAACCCGCACATCTTTGGACTGTGGGAGGAAACCGGAGCACCCGGAGGAAACCCACGCAGACACGGGGAGAATGTGCAAACTCCACACAGACAGTCACCCGAGGCCAGATTCGAACCTGGGTCCCTGGCGCTGTGAGGCAACAGTGCTAACCACTATGCCACCGTGTCATCAGCTCCTGTCATGGCGCGGGTGATGCGGATGTCCTTGCGGTCCCTCGCTCGGACAATGACGTAATCCAGCAGATGCCAGTGTTTGGAGCGAGGGTGTTGCCATGAAGCCTTGTACTTGTTTCTCTGATGGAACAAGGTGTTGGTTATGGTGAACAAGGTGTTGGTTATGACAAGGCCATGTTCTAAGCATTTCGTCAGGAGGAGGGTACCATTGGAGTTGGCTTTCCCTACCCCCTTTCTGCCGATCACACCTCCCCAGAGGTCTGTGTCCTTTCCAACTCTGGCGTTAAAGTTGCCAAGGAGGATCAGCTTGCCGCCCGTTGGGACTCGGGACAGGGATTGTTCGAGGCTGGAGTAGAATTCCTCTTTGGTCTCGTCTGTGGTTTCCAGTGCTGGGGCATACGCACTGATGACTCTAGTGCACTGGTTCCGGGCTAGGGTGAGCCGTAGAGTTATGAGGCGTTCGTTTATACCGCTAGGGGAGTCTCTGAGACGTTCAACTAGCTCAATTTTTATGGCGAAGCCTACCCCATGGAGGCGGCGTTCTTCTTCATGTTTGCCTTTCCAGAAGAAGGTGTAACCACCGCCTTGCTCCTTGAGCTGGCCTTCCCCTGCCCGCTGGGTCTCACTTAGGGCGGCGATGTCTATGTCGAAACGTCTGAGCTCCCGGGCAACGATAGCAATACGTCGCTGTTGGGGTTGTCCATGAGGGTCCTGACGTTCCAGGTCCCGAACTTCATTTTAAAGGGTGGAAGATGCCTGTGCATGAATTCTTTTAATGTGGGGTGGCTATTGCACACCAGCTACCACACGGGCTTGACAGAGCAAGGTCTTGGTCAAATGGCAAGGGGATCCAAGACGATTGGAGGCCAGGCTCTGCTACATCGGCCTAGCACACACACACTAACATACTCCTACTGTCCTCCTCCCTTCTTCCTGCAGGTCCTCTCTGCCTGGGTTTCATAGGCTGTAGTGTGGTCCTCCCGACCCCGCTGCTGGTCCACGCTGTGCCTCTCCTGGGCCTAACTAACTAGGCCTTGCCTGGGAGTACATGATACTGACAGTGGATGCCAAAAGTAGAAAAGTATTTCCATTGCATACCTCAATGAACATAAAAATTGCCAACTCCTCCATTAACAACCAAAAATAAAATGGCCACTCTGGTCTGCAGTGAGCCGTCACACAGGCGACTGTTCTGTATATCTCCTTATTGTTGCTTTGCTGACACAGATTCTTTAAAACCCTGTGTTTTTTCCCCTTTGTTACAGGTGTTCAGGCTTCCAGAAATTGCTGTTCAAATATCTACTGTGGTTCAGCACCGGAATCCGAACCAGAGACGAAAGCAGTTGCAAATTTTTTTCGTAACTTCTCATCTGATATTTTATGCTACTTGACCTTTCACTCCTATAGACAGCTGATTCTTACCCCGTATGCCTACACATACACAGCAGCCAATAACTCTGAGGAAATGGTGAGAGCTCAGCGCATACTGGGGGGCCGGGGGGGGCGGGGGAACCAAGTTTCCTCTTATACTGTTACTACAGGTCTCAATATATACCAGATAAAGCACGATCTTGGATGAGGCAGTGTGCATTAAACAATTTATCATAGCGATCATCCAGCAATAGAAATAATAAACATTCCAACCTGTGTTATACAGGTTAGAGTCTGAGAACTGGTTAAAATATGAGGTACATCTGTGCACTCTTCAGTATAGATCCATCCAGACTCATACTGTGAGCACTGGATCCTTCTCAGATCATGAATCCATTGAGAGTGTTTGATCTTTAACTCTGTTTACACTCACCGGCTTCTAAGCTCAGCACACATTGGCCCAGAAATTTGACTCGGAGGCTTGCCGCGGGGGTAAGGATCGCGTGCGATATCTCCCACCGCGTCTGCCATCCTTGTTTGCCCCCGCAGGAACTTCGGGTCCTGGGCCTCTCCCTAGTGCCAGCGCGCAGTGCTTGCGTGTCCCAGGGGCGCAGTTAGTGCGATGCGACTCCTGGGATCACGTGGGCCATGGAGAGCCAATGGCAGCAGACCATCTTTCATTCATAGATTTGACAGGAGACCTGTCAAATCTGTGAATTGAAAGAGACCCCAAAAGAACAGCTAAACCTCAAATAAATTTTTAAAAAACCCATCACATTAATAAAATAACTATAGTTAAATAAATTAACCACTTTAAACAAAAATTTAAATTTTTGAAAAAATTAAAAAAAAATTTTAAAGTTATAAAAATAAACTTACCTTTCTTTAAAGTCTCTAAAAAAGATAAACCTGTTGAAAAAAAATTAAAAGTTATACTTAATTAACTACTTACCTTGTTCAAAAGGGGTCTTACGCCTCTTTTTTACTTGTGTAGAATCTTCCATACTTACCCTCGCGTTGAAACCTGAAAAAAAACCTAAGTGTGCTGCGTGCGGCAGCCACTAGTGCACACGCGGTTCACCTAGGAACCGCCCCCTTCGCCATACCGGAAGTGCCGGTTTCCCGCGCATGCGCAGTGCATGCAGGAAACCGGCACTTCGGGAATAAATACGGGTGAGTACGCACTGAGTACTCACCCGTTCTCGGCCGAATTTTTGGGCCATTGAATCACTTACAAATAGAAATGAAAGTAACGGCTCATGTCCTATCTCCATTTACACTGGAGATGGGACATGAGACATTACTTCCATTTAAAATTCTTCCTAGATTGTAGGACAGAACATTTGGACTCCAATGATGGGGTGTAGTTTGATCCTGCTAGCCCACTGATGCCAACCTCCCAACCTCACCTGCAGGAAGTGTGCTCAGGAATTAGAGTTTTCCAGTGAAAATCTTGAGAGTCAGTCTGGCCAGGGTCACACACCTTCTAGTGGATCATTATAGAGTAGCATTGCCTTATGTGTGGGTACGGTCTCACTCTGACACCATAGGTGGATAATGGTGGGTGGCACTAACATCACACCCTGCAGAAACATGTTTGCCAATAGAGCCATCAGTAATGGTCACTGCCTCATAAATCACTGCTAGTTCAGACCAATCTGCTTTTTCCATTGAGTGAAGAGAAGTAGTAAGTGACCTGAGGTAACCAAGAGATACAGAAAAGGAGAAACATTTTAGTAAGGGATTTTAAAAAAAGTAATTAATTAATTAAACCTTATCCAATGCAATAATGCATTCCGTAGCTTAGTCTAATAAGGTTATTAACAACTTTGCTTCACAAGACTTCTGAATGCTCGTTTACAGGGTAATAGATTTACGTAGGTAAAAGTCTTGAATCTACCATCTAGAGTCGTTGGGCTGGATTTTCATTGACCCGTGGAGGCGGGTTTGGAGGCGTGTGGGGGGTTAAAATTGCAAAAACTGGCGGGCGGGCACAAGCCCGCCTCCATCCCGCCTCCACGCAATTTTAATTAAATCGTGTCTGCTGGTCCCGACTCCGTCCCGCCTCTAAGAGGCGGGATAGGCTGTTAAGGCCCTTAACAAGCACTAAATTGCCTCTATAATGCCATTTTGAAAGGCCTTTGTGATTTTAACCCTTTTTCTACGTGAAGCACGCCTGTTCTGAACCACGAATGTGAAACCTGGCGGGAGCACATTTGGATGGCTGGCTGGAGCACATTTGGATGGCTGTCTCGTTGGCTGATAGTGGTGGTGAATGGGAGACATATCTGGGAGTGGTGGTGAATGGGAGACATATCTGGGAGTGGTGGTGCAAAAATATCTGGGAGCAGACTTAGGGCTGCTGCTGCTCATTTTGCATCCAGGTCCTCTCACAGCGAAGGCCAGGCAGTCTTTGCAGACCTTCAATGCAGCAGCAATGATGACATCATCAGAGGCGACTTTCAGACTGAAAACACTAATTGGGTCATGGGTTCCCACATGCTGGAACTCAATTGTCCAATTAGGTGAAAATCGCATCAATCTCCCACGTCCAATTGCAGTTGAGTGGATAACACGAAAAGTGGATAACACAACCCCAACCCGCCCCAGTATCAAAATCCAGCCCATAGAGTTATACAGCACAGAAAGAGGCCCTTCGGCCCATCGTGTCTGCGCCGGCCATCAAGCCCTGTCTATTCTAATCCCATTTTCCAGCACTTGGTCCGTAGCCTTGTATGCTACGGTGTTTCATGTGCTCATCTAAATGCTTCTTGAATGTTGTGAGGGTTCTTGCCTCTACCACCCTTTCAGGCAGTGAGTTCCAGATTCCAACCACCCTCTGGGTGAAAAAGTTTTTCCTCAAATCCCCTCTAAACCTCCTGCCCCTTACCTTGAAACTATGCCCCCTGGTTATTGACCCGTCTACTAAGGGGAAAAGTTCCTTTCTATCTACCCTATCTATGCCCCTCATAATTTTGTACACCTCAATCAGGTCCCCCCTCAGCCTTCTCTGCTCTAAGGAAAACAACCCCAGCCTGTCCAGTCTCTCTTCATAGCTGAAACGCTCCAGCCCAGGTAACATCCTGGTGAATCTCCTCTGCACCCTCTCCAATGCAATCACATCCTTCCTATAGTGTGGCAACCAGAACTGCACACAGTATTCCAGCTGTGGCCTAACTAGCATTTTGTACAGCTCCATCATAACCTCCCTGCTCTTATATTATATGCCTCGGCTAATGAAGGCAAGTATCCCATATGCCTTTTTAACCACCTAATCTACCTGTCCTGCTGCCTTCAGGGATCTATGTACATGCACACCAAGGTCCCTCTGATCCTCTGTCCTTCCTAGGGTCCTACCATTCATTGTGTATTCCCTTGCCTTGTTAGTCCTCCCAAAATGCATCACCTCACACTTTTCAGGGTTAATTTCCATTTGCCACTGTTCTGCCCATCTAACCAACCCGTCTATATTGTCCTGTAGCCTAAGGCTTCCCTCCTCACTATTTACCACTCCACCAATTTTCATGTCATCTGCGAACTTACTGATCATACCTCCTACATTCATATCTAAATCATTAATGTACACTACAAACAGCAAAGAACCGAGCACCGATCCCTACGGTACACCACTGGACACAGGCATCCAGTCACAAAAACAACCTTCGACCATCACCCTCTGCCTCCTGCCACTAAGTCAATTTTGGATCCAATGTGCCAAGTTGCCCTGGATCTCATGGGCTCTTACCTTCTTGACCAGTCTCCCATGCGGGATTTTGTCAAAAGCCTTACTGAAGTCCATGTAGACTACATCAACTGCACTACCCTCATCCACACACCTAGTCACCCCCTCAAAAAATTCAATCAAATTGGTTAGACATAATCTCCCCCTGACAAAGCCATGCTGACTATCCTTGATTAATCCTTGCCTCTCCAAGTGGAGACTAATTCTGTCCCTCAGAATTTTTTCCAATAATTTCCCTACCACTGATGTTAGGCTCACTGGCCTGTAATTCCCTGGTTTATCCCTACTACCCTTCTTGAATAATGGTACTATGTTAGCTGTCCTCCAGTCCTCTGGCACCTCCCCTGTGGCCAGAGAGGTTCTGAAAATTTGTGCCAGAGCCCCTGCAATCTCTTCCCTTGCCTCACACAGCAGCCTGGAATACATCTCGTCTGGACCTGGGGATTTATCCACTTTTAAGCCTGCTAAAACCGCTAGTACCTCCTCCCTCTCAATACTAATTTGTTTAAGTATATCACAATCCCCCTGCCTGATTTCTATGCCTACATTGTCCTTCTCCATAGTGAACACAGATGCATAATATTCATTTAAAACCTCACTCACATCTTCCGGCTCTACACACAGATTGCCACTTTGGTCCCTAATGGGCCCTACTCTTTCCCTGGTTATCCTTGTGCCCTTAATATACTTATAAAACACCTTGGGATTTTCCTTTATTTTGCCCGCCAGTCACACTTGAAAGCATCAGACTTCAATATGTCACGTGTGCAAAGTCTGTTTGGCTGAAATATATTCAGAAAAAAACAACAGCTCACACTGAACAGAAAAGACCTACCAATGAATAAGGAACATCTAGAAATATATTATAAAGAAATAATGATAGTTGTTTCGAGTTCTTTCTTCTGGCCTTCAAAAGCTGACCTTTTCCCAAGGATGGGAATTTACCAGCAGCTGCCAATCTACAGACACATTTCACTCAGCATCAGGAGGACTGCTAGCATGGTACCTTTGTTTAAAAAGGGAGAAAGGGATAGACTGTGTAATTACAGGCCAGTCAGCCTAACCTTGGTGGTGGGAAAATTATTGGAAATAATTTCTGAGGGACAGGATAAATCTTCATTTAGAAAGACAAGTATTAATCAGGGATAGTCAGCATAGGTTTGTTAAGGGAAGGTCATGTCTGACTAACTTGATAGAATTTTTTGAGAAGGTAACAAGGAGGGTCAATGAGGGTAGTGCGTTTGATGTAGTCTATATGAATTTTAGCAAGGCTTTTGATAAGGTCTCGCATGGTAGACTGGTCACGAAAGTAAAAGCCCATGGGATCCAAGGCAAAGTGGCAAGTTAGATCCAAAATTGGCTCAGAGGCAGGAAACAAAGGGTAATGCTCAGAGTGTTTTTGTGACTGGAAGGCTGTTTCCAGTGGGGTTCCGCAGGGCTCAGTACTGGGTCCTTTGTTTTTTGTGGTATATATCAATGATTTGGACTTGAATGTTGGAAGTATGATTAAGAAGTTTGCATATGATACAAAAGTTGGCCGTGTGGTTGATGAAGAAGAAAGCTGCAGGAAGATATCAATGGACTGGTCAGGTGGGCAGAACAGTGGCAAATGGAATTCAATCTGGAGAAGTGTGAGGTAATGCATTTGGGGAGGGCTAACAAGGCAAGGGAATACACTATAAATGGTAGGACACTGAGAAGTGCAGAAGATCAGAGGGACCTTGGAGTGCATGTTCATAGATCCTTGAAGGCAGCAGGACAGGTAGATAAGGTGGTTAAGAAGGCATACGGGATACTTGCCTTTATTAGCCGAGGCATAGAATATAAGAGCAGGGAGGTTATGCTTGAACTGTATAAAACACTAGTTAGGCCGCAGCTAGAATACTGCGTGCAGTTCTGGTCACCACATTACAGGAAGGATGTGATTGCACTAGAGGGGGTGCAGAGGAGATTTATGAGGATGTTGCCTGGGCTGGGGAATTTTAGCTATGAGGAAAGATTGGATAGGCTGGGGTTGTTTTCTTTGGAACAGAGGAGGCTGAGGGGACACCTAATTGAGGTGTATAAAGTTATGAGGGGCCTAGATAGAGTGAATAGGAAGGACCTATTTCCCTTAGCAGAAAGGTCAATAACCAGGGGGCATATTTTAAAGTAATTGGTCGGAGGTTTAGAGGGGATTTGAGGAGAAATGTTTTCACCTAGAAGGTGGTGGGGGTCTGAAACTCACTGCCTGAAAGGGTGGTAGAGGCAGAGACCCTCATCACATTTAAAAAGTACTTGGATATGCAATTGAAGTGCCGTAAGCTACAAGGCTACGGACCAAGAGCTGGAAAGTGGGATTAGGGTGGATAGCTCTTTGTCGGCCGGCATGGACAAGATGGGCCGAATGGCCTCCTTCTGTGCTGTAAATTTCTATGATTCTATGATCAACAATTAGCTTCTAATTGACCCAGGTTACACAAATAATTGACATCATTCAATGCTTTGGATGTTAAGGGAGGAGAATGTGAATGAGTATAGTTATTAGATTAGTTTTGCAATTGTCTTCAGTGAGATGTTCCTGCAGAGCAGACTGAAGAAGAAATCTTCTCCTGAGGCAGCTCTCCAACAGGATCAATTGTATTAAAAAATTGCATTGCTAGCATAATAGTCACTACACCCCAAAAACAATTCATTGTGTGAACCACTGTGAGGTATTTTAATATAAGGCCTTATATATGCAAATATAATCATTATTTATTAATCTGCACTGCGTTGGATTGGACATGGCCTGGTCTGAAGTTAGTCCTTTTCGGCAACTCCATAAACAAGCAAAGGACAGGCTAATGATGGTGACAATATTTATTTGTTTAGGTAAGAATGGCTTGTGTAGCCAATAATGGAATAAGGGTCAACTTCAATCAATGCAGGAGAAACTGGGAATGGTCCAAAGGAAGTAAGGGAACAGAAGCATAACTAGTGCATGTGGTGCAGGATTGATTTTTGCTCCAGTATATTACAAGCCAACTAGGATTAATTTGAATTTGGATTAATTTGATAATGTCCATAAGTAGTGGAGCCATTAGGGACCAATGAACATAATATGATTAAATGTGAGACTGTATAACAATCAGCACCAGCATGGACCAAGACAAAAATATGTAGCTTTAAAAGGAAAACTTCAAAAGAAGGAGGAATCAAACAGGGATACAAAATTAGCTAAGGGACAGAAAGCAGGGAGTAGTGGTTAACAGTTGTTTTTCAGACTGGAGGGAGGAATACGGTGGTATTTCCCAGGGGTCGGTATTAGGACCACCGCGCTTGTTGATATATTTTAATGACCTAGACTTGGGTATACAGGGCATAATTTCAAAGTTTGGAGATGATCCGAAACTTGAAAATGTAATGGGCTGTATTTTCCGATCGGAGGCTTCCCGCGTGCGGAGGCCTCCGATCTGGAAAAAATCTACGGACTTACCTGAGGGCTCCTGAGGTGCATATACTTCCGTTTCTGGGCCTCTCCAACTCGAAATGCGCAGGGCCCACGTAGCCAAGAGGCGCATGCGGTTCGCAAGCGTCCCTGGGATCACGGGGGGCCAATAGGATTAGGGAATGTCCCTTCATACACTTGACAGATAGACCTGTCAAATATATGAATGGAGACCACTCCAAAAACACTGTAAAACATTAAATAAATCTTTTTTTTAAATCACATTTTTAAAATGAGTTGAAATTACAATAAATTAAATATTTTAAACAAAAATTAAATTTTTTGAAAAAAATAAAGTTTTTTTACGGGGCTAAAAATAAACTTACCTTTTTTTAAAGTATTTTTAAATGATAAATGAGTGAAAAAATATATTTTTAAAAAACTTTTTTTCAACTCTTATGCTGGTAAAAACAGGCCTTACGCCTGCTTTTACCAGGCGTAAGAATTCTAAGAGTTTTCTGTGGGTGGAGGTTCTCCAGAAAGCGGAACTATCCGACCTCAGAGGCCCTTCTCCAGGGCAGGTTTCCGATCTGTCAAGAGCATTCTTGACAGATTGGAAATGTCGGTTTTCAGCGCATGCGCTGTGCATGCCTGAAACCGGCATTTCCGATGTCCCTACGGGTGTGTACACAGCGCGTATACACCCGTAGGGATCGGAATATACGGCCCAATAAACAATGAGGAGGGAAGCAACAGACTTCAGGAAAAAATAGACAGACTGGTGAAATGGGCAGACACATGGCAGTTAAAATTTAAAGCAGAGAAGTGTGAAGTGCTACATTTTGGTAGGAAGAATGTGGAGAAACAATATGAACTAAATGGTACAATTTTAAATGGGGTGCAGGAACAGAGAGACATGTGGGTGTATGTACACAAATCTTTGAAGCCATCACCGACCCTCTCCGCATCTCTCTCCAGAATGTCCGTTCACTTGTGAACAAGGCCCTTACCATCCATGAGCTTATCGTGATGACTGCATCAATATCATGGCCTTGATGGAAACTTGGTTGAGGGGTGATGACACCTTACCCTTAAATGAAGCCTCCCCAACTGGCTACACCTTCCACCACTTGCCCCGCTCAGACTGCCGTGGTGGCGGTGTTGCTCTCATCACCAAATCACACCTGGGTCTGTCCCCCTATTCCTCCGGCAGTTTCTCCTCCTTTGAGCATCTCACCTTATTCCACCCCACTCACCTCTTATTTAAAATTCTTGTTCTCTACGGCCCACCCAAGTACTATAAAAATTTTATTACTGAGATATCTTCACTGTTCTCCTCCCTCAGCCTCTGCACCGAACGACTTCTCATCCTCGGAGATTTCAACCTCCATCTCAATTCATCATGCTCTCTCTCCTCCGAGTTCACCAGCCTCCTATCCTCCCTTAATCTCTCCCTCCATGTAAACTCCCCAACCCATATTCATGGCCACCCCCTCGACCTTGCCATCTCTCGTGACCTCGCTACTCCCATCGTGTCAATTGCAGATAAGGCCATCTCTGACCATTTCCTCGTATCGTTCTCCACCCACATCCCCCTTCCCCCCCGCCACCCAACCCTACTTCCTTCTGTGTCCGCCCCTGGAAAAAACTCTCTCCCAACTCTCTTACAACTGCACTTATGAAATCCCAACTGTCCAGCCTCTGGCCCTCCATTCACCATGACATTTCTGCAGCTACCGATCTGCTCAACCACACCCTCACCACCACCTTTGATGCCCTAGTCCGTACTAAAACAATTACCCTCTCTCACCCTGGCCGTTCCCCCTGGTATAGCTCTCATCTTCGCTCCCTTATGTCCAAGGGACGCAGACTCGAACAGATATGGCGGACAACTGGTTTAGCCATTCACCGCCAGATCTGGCTGGACCACATATCGGGCCCTGCTCTCGTCTGCCAAAATTGCTCACTATTCCAGAATCATTCTTTAATGCAAAGATAAACCCCGGCTCCTATTCTCTACTGCTAACCATCTTCTTAAACCCCTCTCCCCTGTATCCTCCACCCTCACCTCCGATAACAAGTGTGAGGAGCTCATGGACTTCTTTGTCTCTAAGATTGAGACCATCCATTCAGCTGCCTCTGCCACTTCCCTTCCTTCCCCTAGCCCACTGGGCCAAACTTCCTCTAAGGTTCCCCCCTGCCCTAGCCCTGAACTCACATCTTTCTCCAGTTTCTCTCCGATCTCCCCTCATGACCTCTCTGCACTCATCTTGTCCATGAGACCCACCTCCTGCTCCCTCGACCCTAATCCCACCAAACTGCTGACCACCCAACTTCCTTTTCTGGCTCCCATGTTAGCTGATATTGTTAATGGTTCTCTCTCCTCAGGTACTATCCCCCTCTCCCTCAAATCTGCAGTCATCACCCCTCTCCTCAAAAAAACAACCCTTGATCCCTCCATCCTTGCAAACTACCACCCCATCTCCAACCTCCCTTTCCTCTCCAAAGTCCTTGAACGTGTTGTCGCCTCCCAAATCCGTGCCCATCTTTCCCGCAATTCCATGTTTGAATCCCTCCAATCAGGTTTCCGCCCTTGCCACAGTACCAAAACCGCTCTCATCAAAGTCACAGATGACATCCTTTGTGACTGTGACAAAGGTAAACTATCTCTCCTCGTCCTTCTTGACTTGTCTGCAGTGTTTGACATGGTTGACCGCTCCATCCTTCTCCAACGCCTCTCCACCATCATCCAGCTGGGTGGGACTGCACTCGCCTGGTTCTATTCTTATCTATCTAATCGTAACCAGAGAATCACCTGCAACAGCTTCTCTTCACGCTCCCGCATCGTTAGCTCTGGTGTTCCCCAAGGATCTATCCTTGGCCCCCCTTCTATTTCTCATCTACATGTTGCCCCTTGGCAACATCATCTGAAAACACAGCATCAGTTTCTACATGTACACTGACAACACCCAGCTCTACCTCATTACCTCTTTTCTCGACCCCTCCACAGTCTCTAAATTGTCAGACTGCTTGTCCAACATGCAGTTGTGGATGAGCAAAAATTTTCTGCAATTAAATATTGGGAAGACTGAAGCCATTGTTTTCAGTCCCCGCCACAAACTCCATTCCCTAGCCACTGACTCCATCCCTCTCCATAACATCTGTCTGAGGCTGAACCACACTGTTCGCAACCTTAGTGTCATATTTGACCCTGAAATGAGCTTCCGACCACATATCTGCAGCATAGCAAAGACCGCCTATATCCACCTCCGTAACATCGCCCGTCTCCACCCTTGCCTCAGCTCATCCACTGCTGAAACCCTCATCCATGCCTTTGTTACCTCTAGACTTAACTATTCCAACGCACTCCTGGCTGGCCTCCCACATTCCACTCTACGTAAACTTGAGGTCATCCAAAACTCGGCTGCCCGTGTCCTAATTCGCACCAAGTCCCATTCGCCCATCTCCCATGTGCTCGCTGACCTACATTGGCTCCCGGTTAAGCAGTGCCTCAATTTCAAAATTCTCATTCTTGTTTTCAAATCCCTCCATGGCCTCGCCCCTTCCTATCTCTATAATCTCCTTCAGCCCCACAACCTCCCGAGATATCTGCACTCCTCTAATTCTGCCCTCTTGAGCATCCCTGATTATAATCGCTCAACCTTTGGTGGCTGTGCCTTCTGTTGTCTAGGCCCTAAGCTCTGGAATTCCCTGCCTAAACCTGTCCACCTCGCTACCTCTCTTTCCTCCTTTAAGACGCTCCTTAAAACCTACCTCTTTGACCAAGCTTTTGGTCACCTGCCCTAATTTATCCTTATGTGGATCGGTGTCAAATTTTTTGTCTTAAAATACTCCTGTGCAGCGCCTTGGGACGTTTTACTACGTTAAAGGCGCTATATAAATACAAGTTGTTGTTGTTGTGTTATGATCTGCACTGTCTGAAAAGTTGGTGGAAGCAGATTCAATAACAACATTCAAAAGAGAATTGGATAAATACTTGAAGGGAAAAAAATTACAGGGCTGTGGAGAAAGAGCAGGGGAATGGGAGTAATTGGATAGCTCTACCAAAGAGCCGGTACAGGCACAATGGGCCAAATGGCCTCATTCTACGCTGTATCATTCTATGATTCGATGAAGAGGAATCAATAGGGATGATATCTGAGCTGAGGAAAAATGCACTACTTGTAAAGGTGACACATACAAGAAAATATATATAAATATATATATAACCGAGAAAAATCAGTGTAAACTAAACAAGCAATCCCAAGATGGATGAATAGGAAAATAAAATGAGTGGTTTAAATTTAAGAGGATTTCGCTTCCCTGTGTTCCAGAGAGCACCTTTACCAGCCGATATCTAATTAAACGATTGGGTGACTCAGAGCCATGAAAATAAGACCCCTTGCTGCATGTACTAGATTCTGCGATCTTGCCCCTTGTGCATTTCTCCTGAAAAGCATTCTAATGGGACAAGGCCAATTGTAAACCAAGAGACTTTTTTTTTTACTTGTAATATATGAATGAACAGAATATCATTTTCAGGGTCAATATTAGCTTTTTCCTATTGCTCCTTTTAACATCAGATAATAAATTATGCAAACGTTTCATTTTAAAAAGGTCCTACTTCACTTTAGAAGTCAGCATTGCTGAACTGACTGGCACTAACTTTAGAAAATGAGACCAATCTATCTCTCACTGACTGACTGTTCCAAACTCAAACCTGCTGCAGACTGCTTCTTCCAGTGAGAGAGGACATCAAGGGGGAAAAATTCAGCTGCTTGCGCCTCCCGTTAGCGCCTTAAATGGGCGCTAATGGGGCGTAAAGCAGCTAACGCCCGGGCGCAGCGCCGCCCACGCCTCCCGAAAAATTTAGTGGGAGGTTAGCGGCGGCGGCAGCCGGTAGCGCCCTGTGGCGCTGCGCCGCCGGCGATGACGTCATCACCGTGCGCAGCGCCCCGCTCGCGCCCCGGCCGTGATCTTCAGTCGCGCCCCCTGATTTACCGCCAGACGCTATGTCCGACGGGTTCAGGGGGGCGTACGTGCGGCCGGGGCGGCGATATTTAAAGGGGAGGTGGCAGGCGGCCATTTTTGTTGCTGGCCGCCTGCCAGCACCTGCCCCCGTTGCTGTCCCCGGCCCCCGTGAAGCCCCCCCACCGTGAAGTGCCGGCTGCGCTCCAAGAGCCCGGCACTTCTCTTGAGTGCCGGGCTCTTTTGCCGGCACTCCCGATCCCTGGGAGCCCAGCTGGGCCCCGGTTCGCGCTGCGCAAGGCCCCTCCCCTTTAAGAAGGGGAGGAAGGCCTGCAATACCGCGGCGCGACGTGCCGCAGCGCATGGCGCTGCGGCACGTAACGCCAGGATATTCACTCGCAGCGCCCCAAGAGGGATGCGGGGTGCTTCCAGTTGCGCCCCGCTTCCCTCTTGGGGCGCAACCACTGAAGTTCCGGCGCGGGGCCGCTAATTTTTTCGGGGCGCTAAAAGTCGCGCCCCGGCGAGGTTAGCGCCCCAAATGGGGCGCGACTCAATTTTTACCCCCAAAAGTTCAATCTCTGATCCCTCTCTGAGCTCTCTGTTAGGAGGATTGGTTACTGAACTACCAATCAAAGCTACCATCTTTCATGATCTCTTTCCTCCTCCCCCAGTGTGGAAGCCATGATTACTGCATTGCCTGTTTCGCTAAAACCCCTGCTGGTAACGCCCCACGTTACATGTGCCAATTACCCCCACCCCCCATTACCTCAAACTGATACAGCATTGTGGGAATACACAATTCTGATATCTACAGGTCCCTGGCATAACTTCAGTGGAATGTGGCTAGAAATTCTTTGGGAGTTGTTCTGCCAAATATGGGCAGGCATTGCATCGTGACATGAAAAATAATAGGACTACACAATCTGATATATTTCCCATCATTTCTGCCCTAGTAACACAGTACAGAAAGTCTGTACAGGATGATTCATTGCACACACAAAGACCTTTTGAAAAACAAAAATGAAAATGTAAAAAGTTCTTGGGCCAGTCATAACAGCTGCATTTGTAGCTCATCCCCAAGACTTGATGCAGCTATTTTCTGCCTGTGTAAAATAGGGAAAATAGCCTTAATCTAAAAAAAAAGAAGTTTGGTTAATGGACAGGCCATTGAGATGGACAGTACTCAAGCTTCCAGCAGAATTCACTGGGATGCTGGCAAAGCAGAAAATCCTGTCCTCCATTTACAACATCTAGACAATGTACTGAAGCAGTGAAATCGTTAATTGAATGCTGAGATATACAGCCAGAAAAGCAAAGTCAAGTGTTCAGATGTTTTACTAAGGCCTCTCAATGCCCTGATCAGATTTCACTTAGAGTGCTGTGTTCAATTCTGATCACAATATCGCAAAAGAAAAATCGTAAGAACAACAATACTACTGAAGAAATGTAAATAGAAGGAGCTCTGAGAAACAAATAGAGAAGTTCAAGCTCTATTCTCTATAAAAAGCAGGTAAGGTGAATAAAATATTAAGATGAGTAAAACATTTAAAAATACTGAGAAATCTTTGGTGGCATTGTTCTCAGTGCAGCAGAAGGTGCACTACAGTGTGAGGTCCGAAGTGTGACATCTAAACAGTGACAAGAAGTAGTCCGATGCTTACAGGAAACGCGGGTTATCTGCAAGATTTTTAAATGTTATTGGTGGGTAAGATAAACCAAGAATATTAATTTAAAATAAACTGGGAACATAAATTTAGATCTGTGAAAAGTTATTTTGAAATAGATATTAGGAAGAACTTCTGTACTCAAATGAGTGAAAAACGTTTGCAAGAAAATAGTGGTAACAAAAACATTTCTGACATTTACAATTCGGGTAGATGCTAAAATGGGAGAGTCGAGGTACCACAGGGATGAGCTTTGATGAGCTGACTGGCCTTTTCTCCCCTTGCCATTTCTTATCCTCTTATGTACTATTTTCCAGGTGAGTGTTGGAAAAAAGGCAGCTAATGCACTGTACCAGAAGCACGGGACATGGTTCACAGTGGGACCTGCTTCACATGTTCTCTGTAAGTTTAATGCTATGTTTTCTTCAGTTATACTGATGATGTTATTAATCCTCCTCAGTGTCCGTGAAAGTCTCCAGATACTCCTTATATAGATACATCTCACTGAACTGATTATCTGTATTCATCCTAGAATGAATGACTCCTCCATGATTGGTTACTCAATTTGGAATAAAATGGCCAATACCATTTAAAAGGGGCAATGCTCCTTCCTTTAAATCATGTGTAACCTCCAAAACTGTTGGCTCTTTCCTACACTTCATTATGAGAACAGGTGACTCGGTATTGCCTTGGGTTAGACACTGGCTTTTCATCTTTGGGACCTGGGCTCATATCCAGCCCTGAGTCCATGGGAAACGAGTTTGAGCATTCTCAACCCAGTCCATTGTGGGTTTGAGCCTGTAGCACAAAATTTCCCCTAAATTGGGCACAAATTTGACAGTTGCACTGAGAGAAACCACAGCCTGCTGTGGGAAATGGAAAATTGCCAAACTGGTACTGTTCTTGAGTTTAAGGCTGAGGCTGACCTGTCAAGGAGCAGAGGGCAGGGAAAGTCTGATGCTTCCCCACAAAGAGGGAGTGATTACTAGGGCACAATTCACCCAGGGCCACTCAAACACCAGCAGTTCTGGCCAGAAACAATTGAGAAAGACACTGCCCCTTCAATTCTTTTGCTTTCACAGAGAAATTGAGGCAGACTGTTGTCATTATTACGCAGACTTATTCCTGATTCAATACAGTTTAAAATACATGGGATCCATTTACTATTGCTTAACTGTTTCACAATTATTGTTGTATTTAAGTATCCCATTCACAGATTTTACTTCCCAATATCAGATTAAATGTGCATTCCTATTAACATGATGCATGCATAATCCAGTTTACAAATGACAAATCTGGTCAATTTACCCATTGGGGTGTTGTTCTGTTTTATAGATTCTGCGGCCGGTGCATCTTTTGACTGGGCATACGATTTAGGGATTAACTTTGCCTACACATTTGAACTCCGAGATGAAGGGAAATATGGTTTCTTACTCCCAGAAAATCAGATCCAGGATACTTGCGAGGAAACCATGGCTGCTGTGACAACCATTATAGAGCACGTACATGATAAACACTTTAACTCCACCCCATCTATTTTAGTTTTAAAATCCAGTGTACTAACTGTCTGTTTGCTAGTCATGTACTTTGTAAATTTACAGTAAAATGACTTTTAGACTTGAATCTAAATCTGGCTAGTGGACTCTTAATGGGGAAGCAGACTTCACAGGGTCGTTACAGTGAAGGTGATAACTTCTGTCATGACATGTCACAAGCAAAACAGTAACAAGACCACAGCCAGTGGTGGTGGGGTGTGTGTGGGGGGGAGGGGGGTAGTTCAGAAAAAAGATGCAGCTCATCGCTGGTCATTAAACAGTGACATTGTAAGGGGTTTTGTCGCGTGCTTGTATCGCAGATGGTGCTGGTGCAAGGTTAGGCCTTCGTTGCCTAATACTATTGCTTGCTCTGGTCTCCGGCCAGCCTTGTTGCAATAAGCACCTGTGAGTGGTTTGACCCACTCGCCCTTACGGTTCTAACACTGGACTTAGGTGCGAGAGCAGTAATGCAGAGAAAAACTCAAATAGACCCGGTTGAATAGTACGAAATGGAAATCTTTATTGCATAGCGTCCAAAATCATGAAGTACATGTCATAGGCGCAAATTAACGAGAGTACAAGTATACATACATTCATAAAGCTTGGTCTATGGTAATGAAGAACGCACGGCACATCGTAAAAAGGGGAACACATTATACTTTATCCTTAATAAAACCACCCTCCCTTATCAATACCTACACTACATCTAGATTTGTAGGATCGGGAAACATGCTCACCACTCGTGATACTTCGGAGAATTTTAAAGTGAGGCACTCGGCTCGTTTCACTGCAGCGCCTGACTGTCACGTGTCTGGAGGGGTCTCTGTACCCCACTTGTTTATCTTCGCTGCTGCGGCAAGCAGGCTGGGCTCCCCGTTGTCATGAAGAACTCGACAGCACTCGGGCCCGGCTGTAGAACTCAAAGAAAAGTCTTCCTGTACCGACACCAGTTGTCGGTAGAATTCAAAGAAGAGTCTTTGACCGGTTCGTGCAGTAACCTGTAGAGTTCAAGAAATGGGTCGTATATTTTTGGGCGCGGTCGGGGTTTACTGACCGCGGCGGCACGTGGATTCTTCTTCTTCTCTTGTCATTTTGTCTTGTCTTGTTGGGCCTTCGGGTCCAAACACCGTTTACCGACTCTCGGGATGGTGCACCCGGTCACTGGCCTTCGTCGAGGTGACTCGTTCCAATTGAGCTCCACCCAACATTCGAATAACCGTCCAGTGCGGCTAAAGTCCAGAGTCAACAGAGTCCAGAGAAAACACAAAAGGCTGCTCGTCCAGCAGAGCGATACCCGAGGATCAGAATAGGAGAATAAAAGTTCAGCCCGAGTCAAGAGTCCGCAGAGATAAGAGCACGAATCAAGCGAATAAGAGAGCGATGGACATTTGTTGTCTATAGTTATAGTGCTGTGTCCCCTTATCTCCCGCTCAAATCTTAATGTTTGTCCTTTGTGAAATATTGGCGCTTAAAACTCCCAGCATGGGGCGATTCTTGTCTTTAACGGGTTTCGGTAGCACCTGAAACTGGCCAACTATCCGTTAATGTTTTCCCCATTGTTGGCCTAGCCAGGATCGTATGAATCGTCTCCCTGACTGGTTTTGGGGGCCCCCGAATACTTACTTAATCACCCGTCAATGTCTCTCTCATTGTAGAGCCGTGGGGGTATTTGTGTATTGATGTGTCTGGATGGGCCTTCGATTGCCCAGTACAATGGTCCTTACTTGTGCATGGAAAACGATTCCAGCACTCATATCTTTTGCTATTGTTTCGAATGCAAACAGGTTGCATCCTGTCTATATCAGTGCTTATCGAGTATGATCCCGTCTTATATTGAAATGTATATTCGAACGCCATCTTGTCTGCCCACTGTAATTCTGGAAGCTTCTGCCACGATGCGCGGTGGCCATTTTACAGGCCTCTGTGTCATGACAGCATTTCGTTTAAATAAACTGATCAAACGAATCTGCTTCTATCTTGTTATTTCGAATCGCGATAATTGCGAAACTTTACAACATCAATGATAACAAGGGAAAGCACTCTAAGGTTCTCACTCTGGCTGATGTGCACTGGAGCGTGCTCACTGCAATATTTTACTGAGAAAATGGAGGATTAGCCAAGCAGCCCTGTATACTGGATTTTCTTCCTCTCTCCAAATATAAATATGTACTCCTCCCCTCCTGGCACTGGCATCATACTAAATGGTGTATTGCAAGTGGTTCCCACGACTACCCTCATTTGGCCACTTACCCCCAATATTTGGAGTTTGCATATCTTGTCTGTTTTAACAGTGAGTCGCCTAATGGCTCATTCGCACAAGTTCAACAGTTGAGGCTGATTTAAATGGCTTCAGCGGCAATTTGAACTCCAGCACTCTCACCTGGAACAGGAGCAAAGGAAATAAGATTCCTGGACAGTGGAGGATTCTTGTCCATCTATCAGCTGAGGTTGCACTGAAGCAGATACTGCAGGACATGAGAGAAGGGAGGGCTGTCTTCCTTTACACTGAAGCGCACCCTCCATAGAAACAACTGATGCAGCAAGCCTGGCCGCAGATAACTGACAGAGTTGATGCTGTTTGTACCACCTAGAGGACCTGAATCCAAATGTGCAAGAAGTGGGCAGATCTGAAGTAAACTCCCATGGTAAAGCATTGTGTGGCAGCATAAAAATTTTTACATTGCTGCTTTGTGTGAATCTGGCTGGCCTTTAACACCCAGTTGAAATTAGTTAAGCGAGCATGATCATGTGCATTGTGTGGGAAAGTTGTAGACTCTCCCTTAAGTAGTGTGCATCAGCAGATTTGCTTTGGCAATGAGGTGAACGCATACTGTGTATGAGATCCACACTAGCGGGAGAGAATTAATGCAGAGATTTAGAGGGATGCCTGTTGGTGAAAATTGAATTCACTCGAGTCTGTCTCAAAGCAGAAGATCACAGTTTATTTAACAGAGTGCTCTGGGAGAAGAGCCATAGACCCCACGGTCTAGTGATCCACTTCTCGACGTTACAGTGGTATCGGAACTTCTTTTATACATTATAGGGTCGGTTATGCAATTCATTACATACAAATGTCTTCACCCAATCACATTCCCCCAGCAACAGGCTCCTAATTATAATCTGCACTTTAAGCTATATTTTTACTTCCCTACCGAAACTATAAACATAGAGTGCTGCGTCACATCTGTCTGGCTGGAGTCATGCAGTGATTGGTTCTCAAGTGTAACCGTTGTACTATTATTGTCTTAGTGGGCCTCCTTGGTGCCTCGCACGTGCGCATGTTGACCACAGACATTACTCATCGCACTGTGTCAGCGAAACCATTCTGTATTTACAAATTTACCTTTTACAGCACATTTTTTAACTTTTACATTGCTGCATTAAGCCCTATAATTTTACCCTAACAATGCCCTACAGTTCAGGAACTTGCAAAGTTGCTGCCCCACCCATACAATCCCCACCAGCATAACTGTGCATGCTGTGGCTCAGTGGGTAGCCCATGAATCCTGCTGGAAGTGCATGTATACAGATAGCAAGTGATGACAGGGCAAGGTCAGGGTCAGGATCAGGCTCACCTGTGATGCCTCTATACAGTGGAATAGCCTGCTGATCCTCACATATGAATAATGGGTGCTTGAATGAGGCACTAGAGGACACCTACAGCTCTTGATACTGTACCCCAGTAAGGAGTTACTGTCTTAACATGGCGAGGGAAGGGGATAAAATTGGTAGATGTGATCCAAGCCTACATCCTACATTATTCAACCTTGACCAGCTGCATTAAAGAAAGAACTTGCATTTATATAGCACCTTTCATGACCTTACAACAACAACGTGTATTTATATAGCGCCTTTAACGTAGAAAAACGTCCCAAGGCGCTGCACAGGAGTATTTTAAGACAAAAAATTTGACATCGATCCACATAAGGATAAATTAGGGCAGGTGACCAAAAGCTTGGTCAAAGAGGTAGGTTTTAAGGAGCGTCTTAAAGGAGGAAAGAGAGGTAGCGAGGCGGACAGGTTTAGGCCAGGAATTCCAGAGCTTAGGGTCTAGGCAACAGAAGGCACGGCCACCAAAAGGTTGAGCGATTATAATCAGGGATGCTCAAGAGGGCAGAACTAGAGGAGCGCAGATATCTCCGGGGGTTGTGGGGCTGAAGGAGATTACAGAGATAGGGAGGGGCGAGGCCATGGAGAGATTTGAAAACAAGGATGAGAATTTTGAAATTGAGGTGCTGCTTAACCGGGCGCCAATGTAGGTCAGCGAACACAGGGGTGATGGGCGAACGAGATTTGGTGCGAGTTAGGACATGGGCAGCCGAGTTTTGGATGACCTCAAGTTTACGTAGGGTGGAATGTGGGAGGTCAACCAGGAGTGCGTTGGAATAGACAAGTCTAGAGGTAACAAAGGCATGGATGAGGGTTTCAGCAGCGGATGAGCTGAGGCAAAGGCGGAGACGGGCGATGTTATGGAGGTGGAAGTAGGTGGTCTTTGTTATGCTGCGGATATGTGGTTGGAAGTTCATTTCAGGGTCAATTATGACACCAAGATTGCGAACAGTGTGGTTCAGCCTCAGACAGATGTCAGGGAGAGGGATGGAGTCAGTGACTAGGGAATGGAGTTTGTGGCGGGGATCGAAAACAATGGCTTCGGTCTTCCCAATATTTAATTGGAGAAAGTTTTTGCTCACCCAGAACTGTATGTCGGACAAGCAGTCTGACAATTTAGACACCGTGGAGGGGTTGAGAGAAGAGGTAATGAGGTAGAGCTGGGTGTCGTCAGCGTACATGTGGAAACTGACGCTGTGTTTTTGGATGACGTCACCAAGGGGCAACATGTAGTTGAGAAATAGGAGGGGGCCAAGGATAGATCCTTGGGGGACACCAGAGGTAAAAATGCGGGAGCGGGAAAAGAAGCCGTTGCAGGTGATTCTCTGGTTAAGATTAGATAGATAAGAATGGAACCGGGCGAGTGCAGTCCCACCCAGCTGGACGACGGTGGAGAGACGTTGGAGAAGGATGGAGTGGTCAACCGTGTCAAAAGCTGCAGACAAGTCAAGAAGGACAAGGAGGGATAGTTTACCTTTGTCACAGTCACAAAGGATGTCATTTGTGACTTTGATGAGAGCCGTTTTGGTACTGTGGCAAAGGCGGAAACCTGATTGGAGGGATTCAAACATGGAATTGCGGATGTCCCAAAGTACTTTACAGCCAATTAAGTACTTTTGAAGTGTAGTCACTGTTGTAATGTAGGAAACGCGGCAGCCAATTTGCTCACAGCAAGGTCCCACATACAGCAATGAAATAATGAGCAGATTTTTTTTGTGATGTTGGTTGAGGGATAAATATTGGCCTGGACACCGGAGAGAACTCCCCTGCTCTCCTTCTAAATAGTGCCATCTTTTACGTCCACCAGAGAGGGCAGACAGGGCCTTGGTTTAATGGCTCATCCAAAAGATGACACCTCTGACAGTGCAGCACTCCTTCAGTACTGCACTGGAGTGTCAGTCTAAAATATGTCCTCAAGTCTCTGGAGTGGTATTTGAACTCACAACCTGCGAGAGTGCTACCACTGAGCCAAGGCTGAAATACTTAGCTTACCATGAGATTTCCCTTGTCCACGGAACTCAGGAAGCATCATGTTCCATACTGAATTTGATCCCTGTATATACCTATCCTTGGCCGCGAAATTTGGCACCTTAACCTCAGCAGTTAAGGCCGGTTTCCGGAAAAAAATGGCGGCCGCCTCGCTTCACCCAACTTCCAGTGTGGGCCGCGCTAGTCACCATCTTGGGAAGGGCGCTAGTGCGGCCGTTGCCGGCTTGCGGCAGAAGAATTTAAATGAGGCAGATTGTGATGTCAATCAATGTGTAACGCTGATTTGACAACACGACCTGCCATTTTGGACGTCACCACTCCACTGTACACCCTCTCCTAAATACGCACAGCTGAACGTGCTTTCAACTGCATGACGGACCCCCGACCAGTGCTATTTAAAGGGACACAATGCAACTTTGAGGTAAGTTGCTTTTTGGTTTTGTACTGGTTCCTGTAGTTTATTTGAGTAGTGCCTTGGTGTAAGAAATTTAAAAAGCTGGGAAAGTGTGCAGGGAGTGCTGCTGGACATTGGGAAGGTGTTGGCCCTTAAAGGAAGGCCTCGGACTACAACACTAGGTCCCAGTCATGGGGGCTCTACTTGCAGTCCCCCTTGCGCTGCAGCATGACAGGGAGATGGAGCAGAGGCAGCAAAGACAAGGTGCTCGCAGAGGGAGGAGGAGAAGGGGAGGAGAGCTCTCCCCAGGAGGCCTTACCCACCTAGGGTCTTCATGGAGCACTTCTTCTACCTGCACTTAAGCCAGGAGCAGTGTATTTGGAGGCCCTGCTTCACCAAGGTGGTGGTCACAGAACTCTGCCACCTCTTGGAACCTGACCTGCAGCCTCGGAACAGGGTGACGACGGTGCTAAAGTGGCCCGCAAGGTCACCGTAGCCCTGAATATTTTCACCAGCGGATCCTTCCAGGCTGGAGCAGACGACATAACTAACATCTCACAGTTTGTCGTCCATCGCTGCATCTGTGAGGTCACAGAGGCGCTGTACTCCAGGAGAAGGGACTTCATTGTCTTGTCTCTGAACAGAGAGAAGCAGGAGGAGTGTGCATGTGGCTTTGCCAGGATATTGGGCTTCCCCATGGTGCAGGGCGCCATCGACTGCACACACATGGTTTTACGGGCGCCACATATCAATCCTGATATGTACCACAACTCCAAAGGCTACCACTCTCTTAATGTGCAGTTGGTGTGCGACCACGCCCAGCACATCATGATGGTGAATGCCTGGTATCCTGGCAGCAGTCAGGATGCCTTCATTCTGCAATAGCAAAATACTGCGGATGCTGGAAATCTGAAATAACAACAGAAAATGCTGGAAACACTCAGCAGGCCAGGGAGCATCCGTGGAGAGAGAAACGTTAACTCTGTTTCTCTTTCCACGGATGCTGCCTGGCCTGCTGAGTGTTTCCAGCGTTTTCTGTTGCCTTCATTCTGCGCCAGCTAGCTGTGCCAGCAATCTTCCAGCCACCACGTCGAACCCGAGGGTGGCTGCTTGGAGACAAGGGCTATCTGCTCTACACCTGGCTGACGACTCCCCTTCGCAACCCCACCACTCGTGGCCAGCAATCAGATAATGAGAGCTATGCTGCCACGAGGAACCTCATCGAGCAGACCATCGGGATTCTGAAGCAACGGTTCCGCTGCCTTGAGAGATCGGGAGGAGCTCTCCAGTACTCGTCAGAGTTGATGTCCCAATTCGTGGTGGTCTGCTGCATCCTCCACAACTTGGCCATGATGAGGGCGCAGCCCTTGCCACCATGGGCTCTGCGACCACCTCAGGAGGAGGAGGAGGAAGAGGCAAAAGAAGAGGAAGAAAAGGAGGAGGAGGAAGGAAGGAGGCAGCCTGCAAATCCCCGTTCCAGACGGACTGTCCTTGAGCGCGTCATCAGACTCCGGTTCCCCTGACTAAAACCCCAGATCCCCGTTGCTCAACACTTCCCCATCTTACCATCGCTCTATCACAGAACATCACAGTGTCCTCTTGGGCACAATATGAAATGAAAGCCACCACAGGGAGTGTCAGATCGAGTGACAGTGCCTCTTCTTCTCCATCACTCTCCTCCTGTACTTCTTGCTGAAGAGGTTGGGCTGCTGGCAGTTCTTGGGTATCTGAAAGGAGAAAGGCACAAGGGTCGGGTTGTGGTGAGGCAAGGGGGGGGGGTGGAAAGCAAGATGTCCATGCTTTCACCATCAGCAGCTTGTAAGTGAGAAGAGATTGTGGGATGAGGAGGGAAGTGGGATGCGAGAAGGAGGATTAGGTATGAGCATACCGTCAGCATCAATGGTCTTCCAATTATCTCCAGTGCCGTCTCCTCCATGGGAGTTAGATTGTGCAGACATGCTTGCCCCCAGCCTGTTTGTTGCTGCTCTCTCCAATTGTGAGTGACCTTGGCCTGCAAGAGAAAGGGAAGTGTGTCAGTGAGTGTCGTGCAATGTTTTTGGGTGATGTGCCTGTCCTGGTTGAATAGCTGACATTGTGTGCAAGATGTGAAATATGGGTGTGAGGCTTGCAGAAGTGGTAAGTGTGTGAGGGTGAGGTGAAGCTTTGATTGTGAGGTATGCGTCGTGATTGGTAGAGATTGCTGGTAGGTGAGTGATGGGGGTGTGGTGCAGTGAGCAGTGTGTGAGGCTAGTGGTGCAGTTGGTGGGATATGGCATTTGAAGATTCATTCACTCACCTTGACCACTCGAGTGAGGTCATTAAACTTCTTCCGGCACTAGTGGCACTGACGGCTTCCGCTATTTCCTCCCACTGCCTTCTTACGGTGTGACTGGAAGGCCTCCTGCCCCCCTGCGGGTACAGGACATGTCTCCTCCTGTACACCCCCTGGACCAAGGCCTCCAGTGCTGCATCGGAGAACCGAGGTGAACGCTCTCTCCCCTGTTGAGACATAATTATTGCTCTACCTCCGCCAACGATGACTCGCTCCACCAACAATGACTAGCTCCACCAACAATGAGGTCCTTCTGATTCAGAGCACCTCCCCTTTAAGAAATGCAGAACAGCCTGTGACTCTGCAGGCAACCTTTAAACAGAGGGCAGACTGCACAGGATATTGGGCCCCCTGTTCAGCACTGAGCCAACCAGCAGCTCATTTAGTGCTGAGCTCAGCGCTCCAATCATTATAATGAGCAGGCAGCACGAATTTTGCACGCTGCCTGCAGTACTTTCAACAGGCACGAGCAGATCGTGCATCGCGATCCCCGTACATGTATTTTGGCCTAATCGAATTTTGCCCCCCTTATCTTCAGTCTTATTCCTAATCATAGTAGGATTGCCAACCCCCACCCCCTGGATTGTCCGGGAGTTTCTCGGAATAGAAGATGAATCTCCAAGGCACTGCTGCGAGTAACCCGGGCAAAAATACAGAAGTAGGTTCATGCCATCGCACGTCACGGTGCCGTTTCGAGTGACCTCTAACCTATATTGTCTTCCCGCTGTTAAGCACTGCGTGTTATTGGGCAATCGGTGGTGGAATAGGCGGAGACAATAGTGGTTGTGTTCTGCTGCAGTAAATCGTGGCTCCGCTTTCAGCAATTAATTACTGTAGAATTCGCAATATATCGCGATTTTATTAATAAGGAGAAAACACAGAGTCTCGTTCAAACAGCTTTTATTTCAGCAGAATGCTGTCAGGTTTCTCAAAGTGGACACAAGCAGCCTGTAAAATGGCCGCCGCACCTCGTGACAGAACATTCTAGACTTTTCGACAGGCAGACAAGATGGCGTTCCAATAAACATTTGTGCAAGATCGATTAAGATTCAGCACATTGAAGATAATACACGAGACATTATGGGTTTACAGTATACACATAAATACTGAAATCGGTCTCCCAGGTACGAATGAAAGCTATTGTACCAAGTAATCAAGGGCCCATCCAAAGACATTAATATGTAGAATCCCAACGACTCTACGATGAGAGAGCCGTTAGCGGGTAGTTATACAAAACACTTGGAAGCCCCAAAACCCCTCCAGGGAGAACACCGACCGATTTAACAATGGGAGAAATATTAACAGGTACTCAGACAGTTACGAGTAGCCCCGAAACCCATTAAGAACGGAGATCACCCATACAAGACATTTGAGCGCCAAACCCAAACAAAAGAAAGGACATTAAGGTTGGGCGGGAAACGGAAGATTTTGTACTATAATTACAAGCTCCAACCGTCCATCTCTCTCTTATTCTCTTATCCGATCGACTCGTAACCTCGTGGCTGCTCCTGTGTTTTGACTCGTAGTCTTGTTCCTGCTTGCCTGGTGCCTCTTTGAAAAAGACTGTTGAACTTTCTGATCCGTTCGGATCTACCTCGTGTCGCGTAACGAAGACCTGTATTGGTAACCGGTATCGGAACCAAAGGCCCGAGAAGAGATGAGAAGAGAGGAAGACCATACTCATCGCCACGGTCAGTAAATCCCGACCGCGCCCATAGGTCGAATAGCCAAGTTTTCCTTGCCAGGAAGACTTCTTTGAACTTGCAAGAACGGATTATCACCGATGATATTGACTGGTCTGGATTCGGAAAGTACCTGTTAAACCAACCAACACAGATCTTCATCACAGCAGACGGTCCAGCCTGCTAGCCGGAGCAGAAGCAAGTAAACAAGTGGGACCAGGAGATCTCCTGACCGACACGTGGGTGCTGCGGTGAAAAACATCCGATCAGCTATTCGGAATTTCTCCGAGTTATCACGAGTGGTGAGCATGAGTCTCGAAATCCTACGAATCTAGCTAGGACAGATATTGATAGGGGAGGGTTTAAGTATTAAGGATACTTGTAATGTGTGCCCCTATTTACGGTGTGTCGTTCGTTCCTCGTTTCCCTAGGATCAGCTATATAACTGCTTGCAAGATTGTACTGTCATTAATCTGTGCTTATGACATGTATTTCGTAATCTTAAATATCATGCAATAAAGATTTTCCATTTCGTACCATTCAACCGAGTCTACATGAGTTTCATCTCCATTACTGCTCTCGCATCTAAGTCCAGTGTCTAGAACCGTAAGGGCGAGTGATTCGAACCACTCACAGGTGTGTCTAGTGCTCCCAGACTGGCTGGAGACCAGAACAGGCAACAAGGCCTTAAACCCGCACTGACATACAGGCTGCACAGAGCCGCGTGAATCTCACAGGCTGCGAGACACGCAGGGTCAGAATCCCTTACATTACCTGAAAAAGTTTTAAAAAAACATTTCAGCAAGTCAGAAAAAACAAACTGTCTCTACCCCTTCCTCGAAGACACTAACATTGGATTCGAGCTGCTTAACAACAGCAGCAAGTTTATGATAGCAAAATACTGCGGATGCTGGAAATCTGAAATAACAACAGAAAACGCTGGAAAAACTCAGCAGGCCAGGCAGCATCCGTGGAGAGAGAAACAGAGTTAACGTTTCAGGTCGAAGACCTTTCGTCAGAACTGGAAAAAAGCAGGAAATGAAATAGATTTAAAGCACGGATAGAGCTGGGAAAAGGGGGAGGGGATGAAAGAACAAAGGGAAAGGTCAGTGGTGGGATAGAAAGCAGGAGAGATTAAGAGACATTGAGAGACATTAAGAGATAATCAAGGCAAGAGGAGGTGTTAATGTGACAGGTTGAGGCTAGATGAAGTGTGAGATGCGCTGGCAAGTTTATACTTTGAGTAGCTCGTTTCCCTCCCCGTGAAAGGTGGATTTTCGCAGTCGGATGTGGGAGTCAGCAGGTCCCAGACCATCTGCTGGCACTTATTGACTATTATATATCTGAGCGTCAAGAAGTCGTATCTATGAAAAGCTCGAGCTTGAGCTTAGTTGTGTTATATGTATTTAAAGAGGGGTGTAGATATATGTGTGAATGTAATGTCAACAGCTGACTCAGAGTTTCCAGTGAAGGTGCTGGTGCTTGAAGGGCTGTTTTGCACATGCGGGACTTCTCGCTCCATTGGTTTGATATGTTTCTCCTCCTAAGGCGCTGTCAGAGTGCCAGGCTGAAGCTCCTGTGCATTCCATCTGCGCAAGTCTGCACGTGTTCCGAAAGGTCTGTGAACCATGACAACAGTCCCAGAACCCTGGAGCAGGAATGGTGTCCAAAAGAGCTGCCCACACGTACTCAGTGAGCAGGAGGCTGGCCAGCAACAGACAGGCTGCGAAATGCAATAACATTTGCAAACTGTAGACAAATGTCACATGATCAAAAGTCCAGGAATATGTCCAACCAGAGTTTGCAACCCTAAATCAGAGACATATCTATCTCCAAAAGAATAAATTAATTGATTGCTTAATTGGAAACTGAACCAAGCTGCAGTGGTAAAAGTTCCAAACACTTGACCACCAAGCAACCATACCACACCAGTATTATCACACCAGTATTACCACACCAGTATTACCACACCAGTATTATCACACCAGTATTATCACACCAGTATTACCACACCAGTATTACCACACCAGTATTATCACACCAGTATTACCACACCAGTATTATCACACCAGTATTACCACACCAGTATTACCACACCAGTATTATCACACCAGTATTACCACACCAGTATTATCACACCAGTATTACCACACCAGTATTACCACACCAGTATTACCACACCAGTATTACCACACCAGTATTAGTCAATAGCACCTCTCTTTGTATCTATAGTCACAGTCTAAAAAACACACTAACAATCTGATGGAGAATCTGCGATGTTTGAGAGAGAATATTAATTTTGGTGCAGGTTGCTCTTATATAATGTGCTTACTTAAAAAATGCCAACATAAATTTTGACCACAAGATACTATGTTCTTTTTGGAAATTCCTAGACTGTGCATCATCTGTAAAGCTTTTGAGACACATTTTTTTTGTAACAAACTTTTAATTTATTTTTATTAACAAAATGTACACTTCATCAATTTGGCATCTTAAAAGATTGATTGAGTCATTCACTACTACAGCTGCCAATTAGTGTAATTCTCACTGTGGCTTCTGCTTCTCAGAAAATTACAAGATTTTTGTTGTTATTGCATACGTGCAAGAAGGTGGCTGCAGGAAGTGACATCACACAATCGTGCGCAGTGAATAATCTAATTAAGTTGATTGAAAAGAAGCTACTTTGTGTATTAGCAATTGCTGTATTTTTTTTCAATCAACTTAATTATAATAGATAATTACACATTTCTCAAACCTTACTACAGGATGCGTGCAGCTGACAGTGAATGCAATATTAATGTACAGCTGGCCCCAGGAACTCCAGAATATTATTGTTACTTTTTCTTTTTTCCTTTTTTCTTTCCTTCCTTCGCATTCTTTCCTTTCTTTCCTTTTTTACCCTTCTCTTTCCCTTCTTCATTTTCTAGTTCCTTTGCGGCTTTCGCTCTCTTCTTGCCCAGTGGTGTTTTGGCATACCAATGCTGGAGTAAAAAGAGAAGCATTTACACCTGATGTGCTGCTATGCATATTAACCCATAATGTTGGTTTCAGTGTTCAAAAATCAAACTGATGGAACAATACTGATTTGTTCAATAACTTGTTTGTTTATAATCAGAGGAAATGGCTGAAATGAGTTACATAACCTGATGACTGCTAGCATCCACAGTTGAAACTACAGAATCACTGAAACATGTCATTTGCTGATATATATTTTCTCCTTTTGCTGCTAATTTTCTCCATATCCCCTCTCATGAAGAAGCTGACACCTTGATGACGCATGGTCCCATGGGCATCAGTCATCAGGAAGAAATTAATCTCGGGCTAATTAGATGCTCCACATGTTTTCAGTCCCATTGAGAACTGAATATTGGGCGGAGCGTATAATGGGTGGCTCATGCGATACCGCCCATTTTGTGCTACTGCACAAGACTCATTTCTACCTATCTTGTTTAAGTGGCTATTCTTTGCTCATGAGCTCAAGCAGTGAGTATTAGTTGGGCATCCAATCAAAGTCCAGCCTGATCTTATTCTCAGCTGGTGTCCACACATACATGGCATTAGCTGCGGCTCAGTGGTAACACTCTTGCCTCTGAATTAGGAGGTCATGAGTTCAAGATCCAATCTAGAGACTTGCGCACATAATCTAGGCTGATACTTCCGTACAGCGAGGGGGGGTGAAAAGCAATGTTGTAGTGGTAGGGGACGGTATAGTCAGGAGGATAGATACTGTTCTCCGCAGCACACCAGCCGCTAGTAAGTGAGAAGTTTAAGAAATCCCCACCAAGTAAAGCAGAGGAAGTAGTAGCCACTGCGCCCTCCGCGCCACCCAGCTATTCGGAAACCTGGGTTAGGGAGGAAGCAATGGAAGAAACGAAAGAGACCATTGAGAAAGAAGTGGAAAAGGGACCGTTGTATCCAGTAACGGGTATTAAAAGGGGCCCAAACAGAAACGGTGGGGAAGAACCAGGGGATCTCCTCGGACAGCTTGTATTGCCTCACAGTTCACATCAGTTGAGAGTTATGATAAATCACGTACGGAAGCTGACCGAGTCAGACGACCCTTCCGTACATTTCAGAGAAGTTGAGCAAACCGCAGCCATTAACGGCTGCGATGATGGGGAAACAGCAAAAATGCTGTTGTTTTCGTTAGGCAGTACAATCCTTCAGTGTCTCTCAGGCGAGAGCAAGAGGGGAACCAAGACTTATGAGGCATTAAAGAATGAGGTCCTGGAAGTGTTGGGGGCGGACGATGAAGGTCCGTTTGCTAGAGTGGGACAGACAGTGCAGATGGAGGGAGAACCCCCGAAGGTTTTTGCCGACAGGCTGTGGCCAGTATATGAGCGCAGCTGTCTAGGTGCGCCCGAGCGCGAAGATGTGGAAGGCGCCGGTTTAGCTCATTGGCTTAGGTGCATAATAGCCAACAGTTTACCAGCCGTCAGAGAGCAGGCAAAAGCATGGTTTGATCCCAATGACCCCAACATTACGGAAGAGTCGGTCTTGAATCGGCTCACGTTAGGATATCGCAATATAAGGGGTATGGCAACACGTCCCCTTAAGGGAAAAGTACATGAGGTACGACCCGCAGCCCCGTATCAAAGAGAGTGGCATCAGGAGGGTAATCGCGCCCCACAGGCAAGTAATGCTTGTTACGGGTGTGGGAAGACAGGGCACTGGCGCAAGCATTGCAGGAACCCTTGGAAAGATTCCAAGGATAAAAATCCCGCGGTCCGAGCCCAGGCGCCTGTCCCGGCTAGGGAAGCTAGTGCACCCACCCCTCCCGATGACCTCGAAGTAGTGTTAGGAGCCATGCGCAATTTATTGAGTGCACATGGAAAGGTGGCGGTCGCAACCGGCCCCGTAGGTGCCGCAGGACCGTCTAATAGTACCCAATGACTAGAGCCCACGCAGCCTGCCTACCTGTGTCCTTTTAAAAGACACGCACAGGAGGGGGTCTGCGGTGAGGAGGCCAGGTTAAAAGAGCAGGCCTTGCGGGAGGAGAACGCCCGCTTAATAGGGAAAATAGATGGGCTGGAAGGGCAGCTTAGAGAGCAGACCCTGCGGGAGGAGAACGCCCGATCAATGGGAAAGTTAGACGTGCTCAGGCTAGAAGCGCAGCTTAGTGAGATAAAAGCAGCCTACAGGGTAGCCAAAAGCCGGGAGTATGAGGATGTAAACCAATGCAAACTGTACAAGCCAGGTGCGCAAGGGAAAACCACAGGGGTAAACCCCGCCAGTGGGGAAGCACAGCCCCAGGTAGGACCACAAGGCACACAGGCAGGCAAAGCAGCTTGCATCAGGGGAGGGGACATCCTGGAAGATCATGAAGCATTTTTGTGGGGTTGGGAGTCAGATGAGGGAGAATTCCGGGAACTCGAGTCCGATGAGGATAGTGATGAAGACGAGTGGTTTTTGGGGAACGGTCCCATTTTAGGTATAGGGAGGATACGGGCTGCAGATAGAGATCCACACAGGGTGGACACACAAGCTGCAGGTCCCGAAGACAGGAGGGAGGAGCTAGGGGAGGCGGGGCCAGCCGCTGTGGGAGTACAGGGAGTGACGGTGAGGACCCCAGAGACAGAGCCGCCCGCTTTGAACGTCCCGCCCTCGGGGGAGGCAGAGATCGCGAGTGAAGGGCCGCCTGCTGGGCCGAGCAGGGCGGAGCCACAAACTGCGAGCCCCGAGGTTAGGGAGGTGGAGTCAGCGGAGGCGGAGCCAGCGACTGTGGTGGAACCCCAGGTCGTCCCGATGGAAGTCTCGGAACCCGGTCCGTCAGTCACGGAACCCCCGCCCATGGCAACTCCCCGTAGGTCAAGTAGAGAACCCCAGCCCAGGAGGATGTGGTCATGTCCCCAGACTGCCCCAAGGCGTAGACTTAAGGTTAAGGCAACCCAGATACAGCCCGGCCCCATCGCAGCAGCAACAGGCTGCGGCAGATCAGAGGAAGGGGTCAGTGCAGCAACAGGCTGCGGCAGATCGAAGGGAAGGGTCAGTGCCCTCCCACCGTCGGGAAGAGCTCGCAGCAGCCTTCTCAGAATTTAAAGGGGCCGCCCTGAGAACGGGCGGCACTGTATAGTATTAAGTTTTAAGTTTTAAGTACATAGTTCAAGTTTAAGTTTATAGTTTTAACAAGGTTAAGTTTGTAGTTTTAATTTTAACAGAAAACGATAAAATGATGGGAGCTTTAAAGATAGGTTTAGTTAAAGTTTATTCAGCGAACGTTGAAGTTTACGTGAGGCGAGGTCAGGGGACCCGCTCACCCTTCACAAAAGCCAGAGACTCTTGCGAGGCTGGCTACCTCATTCTATCTAATCACAGGAACCAAGGAAGGATGGAACGAATTCTAGTATTGCTCGCGGCAATCGGATGTGGATTGGCCTATCGAGGCCGCACCAAGGATGTCGTGGTGTTTGGATGTTCCGGGGACACGGCCCCCATCGCGGTGGATGGGACCGGAAGACGGGAGGCTGAGGAGACCACCACCTATTTCCACAAGGGAAGGTGGCCAGGATGGCTGGGAACGAACTCAACGGAGTATTCCAGCACATCGGGGTTTGCCTACCAAGAGACTTCTTTAATGTGCCCCAAAGTAAGGATCATCGCACCTAGGATCAGCGTCACCGTCGGCAAACGGATTTGTTTGACTTGTAGTGGGAATGTCCCATTGAGCCGATGGTGGTGGCTGCGAAAGCTGAGCAAAACTATGAGGAACTCTTCGGTCGAGTGGGAACGACTGGGTAATAATACCCATCGGACAATTACGGGGACAAACGGACAAGTGAAAGTCTGTTGGGACAAATGGTGGGAACCGGACGAGGGAATTTATGTATGCATGTGGGGGTCAAAATACCCTTGCCCCAAAGGCATATCCATATTTTTCATTAATCAGTGGCAGGATAACGGACAGGGGATGAGGTGGGATGCGAGCACCAGGGGGTGCGGAGCCCCATACTCTTCGATCCCGGTAAATGCCACTGAGCTCATTACGCGCCCACGCAAAGCCCCGCCCACGATTCCGGTGGTTCTAGCTGAGGAAGAAGGGTGCCCTAAAACTAGTAAGGGACCCGGGAATGGTTTGGTACTGGTCCCCACAGACCAGATACTATTTCAGGGGGTACATTACGCGGTGGCCTCGGTGATTTTAAATCTCACCGAGGTACGGTTACCAGAGTGGTGCCCCAAAAAGACGGAACAGTTGTATCAGGTCCTGTTGACCAAGATGTTCAGACAATTTTACGAATTCGATTTCGCGGAAATTGATAAAACAAGTTTGTACACCGCACCACAGGAAGTTTTGGATCAAGTAGGGAGGCAAAGAAGGGGTTTAGTGAACGACGCGTTCACTGCTTTTAACACGGGTACATCTGTGGTCAATGCTCTAGACAGTGTGGAGCTGCAGACCCAGATTAATGGTTTAAAGACACAATTAAAAGACATTCTAACAGATGAGAATAAAGTGGTAGGGTTGGGTCTACACGAGGACCAAGCCATGACTCTCCATTTAAAGGAAATTATAGCAGAGTTGGAGAAACATGCAAAGACGGTAAATGCCCTGATTAGGGAAGATCGGAATGCATCCGATCAAGCTGCGCAGAACGAGGTGTGCGTGCTTTACGGGGCGTGGTTACTGGGCGAGGGCCGCAGTAATTTGGAGGATTTAAAACAAGGTTTGGTCCCGTCCTGGATAAGTAACAAACACCTGCGGGCGCTCCACCCTTTTCAGAACGCATTGAGCCCGTGCCAGCTCAGGCTAGCTTCAGAAGCTTACCCAGTCCCCGTGGACTGCGGACGATCAAACCATACCATTATGGGTATAGTTTTACGCATGCCGGTTTTGGGCGACACAGCAAAGCCCGCCCCGGTGTATCGGGTAGAGAACATTGGTGTCATTCAGGGGGGAGCCCACATTCGTTATGCAGCGGTTCCACCTTACGTCATCCGCTGGGAGCAAACGATGACAGGTACAGATCTCTCTGGTTGTCGTGGCAGGGGAGCACACATAATACTGTGCCCCCAGCACTTGAATGCCTTTTTAACACCACAGTGCGGGTTCAGAACGACTGGCGCCAAGTCCATGAATTGCACCATGGAGGCAATGGCACAAGATCATGTGCCTCCGCAGGTAGCATACATCGGGGGTGGAACATATTGTGTTACCACTGCAGCGCAACACTACCAGCATGGAAACCGTAGCCGGTGTCCGGTGAGTGACAGCAGTTTCTGTTTCAAACCCAGGGCGGAAGTTCAAGTAGCACAACAGCGAATTATCCCAATCCCTGAACCATCCACTGTTCATCTCACAGTAAAAGAGAATTTCACCGACTTGCAGCGATTCGTCGCGCATTTCGGATACCTCATTCCCCCTCTCCCTGAACACCTCACCAAGCTTTTAAAAGCCGTCGCGGTGTCACAGAAACATTTTTACACATTAGAACAGAAAACTGTCAAAATAGGAACAGACATTCTGGATATAGTAGTTCCACCGTGGTGGAATCTGTTCACCAATATTGAAGTGCCTTCATGGATCAGAATAGCCTCACACATTTTAGTCGTATGTCAAGTGTTTATTGTAGTGTACCTATTGGTCGTACATTGTAAAAGAGACAAACGCCTCACCAAGCATGAAAACACGGGAGAGTGGCGAGAACGTTACATGCGCGTGCACGATGAAAGCACCGTGTAATCGGAAAATGGCGTGCGCCGCGGAAGTTTGTACTCGATCATGATTTTCAAAGACTGTAAATACGTTTGGAACTCGACATGTTAAGAGTTGGTGTTGATTATTTTTGGTGATGGTGTTATAGTTAAAAATGATTGTTTGGTTTTGGGTTTTGTTTTTCCTTTCCCTGAATAAAAGATGAATATACAGGTGATACGAGAGGCATCGGCCTGGTTACGCCGGGAAGGAAAACAAGTGGTGTAAGTTTAAGGGCAAATAAAGGCCCACGGTGATATAAAATGTAATTTTCTTGGGAAATAAGGACGACACAGAGACCCTAATTAGGTTAAAGTTATGGGATTAATTTGCTGGATTCGGAGAGAAATCGAGATAATATTGCTCACCACTATGATTTTTGATACGATAAGCGGAGTTATTCGCATCAACAGGAGGGACTGTAGAATTCGCAATATATCGCGATTTTATTAATAAGGAGAAAACACAGAGTCTCGTTCAAACAGCTTTTATTTCAGCAGAATGCTGTCAGGTTTCTCAAAGTGGACACAAGCAGCCTGTAAAATGGCCGCCGCACCTCGTGACAGAACATTCTAGACTTTTCGACAGGCAGACAAGATGGCGTTCCAATAAACATTTGTGCAAGATCGATTAAGATTCAGCACATTGAAGATAATACACGAGACATTATGGGTTTACAGTATACACATAAATACTGAAATCGGTCTCCCAGGTACGAATGAAAGCTATTGTACCAAGTAATCAAGGGCCCATCCAAAGACATTAATATGTAGAATCACAACGACTCTACGATGAGAGAGCCGTTAGCGGGTAGTTATACAAAACACTTGGAAGCCCCAAAACCCCTCCAGGGAGAACACCGACCGATTTAACAATGGGAGAAATATTAACAGGTACTCAGACAGTTACGAGTAGCCCCGAAACCCATTAAGAACGGAGATCACCCATACAAGACATTTGAGCGCCAAACCCAAACAAAAGAAAGGACATTAAGGTTGGGCGGGAAACGGAAGATTTTGTACTATAATTACAAGCTCCAACCGTCCATCTCTCTCTTATTCTCTTATCCGATCGACTCGTAACCTCGTGGCTGCTCCTGTGTTTTGACTCGTAGTCTTGTTCCTGCTTGCCTGGTGCCTCTTTGAAAAAGACTGTTGAACTTTCTGATCCGTTCGGATCTACCTCGTGTCGCGTAACGAAGACCTGTATTGGTAACCGGTATCGGAACCAAAGGCCCGAGAAGAGATGAGAAGAGAGGAAGACCATACTCATCGCCACGGTCAGTAAATCCCGACCGCGCCCGAAGGTCGAATAGCCAAGTTTTCCTTGCCAGGAAGACTTCTTTGAACTTGCAAGAACGGATTATCACCGATGATATTGACTGGTCTGGATTCGGAAAGTACCTGTTAAACCAACCAACACAGATCTTCATCACAGCAGACGGTCCAGCCTGCTAGCCGGAGCAGAAGCAAGTAAACAAGTGGGACCAGGAGATCTCCTGACCGACACGTGGGTGCTGCGGTGAAAAACATCCGATCAGCTATTCGGAATTTCTCCGAGTTATCACGAGTGGTGAGCATGAGTCTCGAAATCCTACGAATCTAGCTAGGACAGATATTGATAGGGGAGGGTTTAAGTATTAAGGATACTTGTAATGTGTGCCCCTATTTACGGTGTGTCGTTCGTTCCTCGTTTCCCTAGGATCAGCTATATAACTGCTTGTAAGATTGTACTGTCATTAATCTGTGCTTATGACATGTATTTCGTAATCTTAAATATCATGCAATAAAGATTTTCCATTTCGTACCATTCAACCGAGTCTACATGAGTTTCATCTCCATTACTGCTCTCGCATCTAAGTCCAGTGTCTAGAACCGTAAGGGCGAGTGATTCGAACCACTCACAGGTGTGTCTAGTGCTCCCAGACTGGCTGGAGACCAGAACAGGCAACAAGGCCTAAAACCCGCACTGACATACAGGCTGCACAGAGCCGCGTGAATCTCACAGGCTGCGAGACACGCAGGGTCAGAATCCCTTACATTACCTGAAAAAGTTTTTAAAAAACATTTCAGCAAGTCAGAAAAAACAAACTGTCTCTACCCCTTCCTCGAAGACACTAACATTGGATTCGAGCTGCTTAACAACAGCAGCAAGTTTATGATAGCAAAATACTGCGGATGCTGGAAATCTGAAATAACAACAGAAAACGCTGGAAAAACTCAGCAGGCCAGGCAGCATCCGTGGAGAGAGAAACAGAGTTAACGTTTCAGGTCGAAGACCTTTCGTCAGAACTGGAAAAAGCAGGAAATGAAATAGATTTAAAGCACGGATAGAGCTGGGAAAAGGGGGAGGGGATGAAAGAACAAAGGGAAAGGTCAGTGGTGGGATAGAAAGCAGGAGAGATTAAGAGACATTGAGAGACATTAAGAGATAATCAAGGCAAGAGGAGGTGTTAATGTGACAGGTTGAGGCTAGATGAAGTGTGAGATGCGCTGGCAAGTTTATACTTTGAGTAGCTCGTTTCCCTCCCCGTGAAAGGTGGATTTTCGCAGTCGGATGTGGGAGTCAGCAGGTCCCAGACCATCTGCTGGCACTTATTGACTATTATATATCTGAGCGTCAAGAAGTCGTATCTATGAAAAGATCGAGCTTGAGCTTAGTTGTGTTATATGTATTTAAAGAGGGGTGTAGATATATGTGTGAATGTAATGTCAACAGCTGACTCAGAGTTTCCAGTGAAGGTGCTGGTGCTTGAAGGGCTGTTTTGCACATGCGGGACTTCTCGCTCCATTGGTTTGATATGTTTCTCCTCCTAAGGCGCTGTCAGAGTGCCAGGCTGAAGCTCCTGTGCATTCCATCTGCGCAAGTCTGCACGTGTTCCGAAAGGTCTGTGAACCATGACAACAGTCCCAGAACCCTGGAGCAGGAATGGTGTCCAAAAGAGCTGCCCACACGTACTCAGTGAGCAGGAGGCTGGCCAGCAACAGACAGGCTGCGAAATGCAATAACATTTGCAAACTGTGGACAAATGTCACATGATCAAAAGTCCAGGAATATGTCCAACCAGAGTTTGCAACCCTAAATCAGAGACATATCTATCTCCAAAAGAATAAATTAATTGATTGCTTAATTGGAAACTGAACCAAGCTGCAGTGGTAAAAGTTCCAAACACTTGACCACCAAGCAACCATACCACACCAGTATTATCACACCAGTATTACCACACCAGTATTACCACACCAGTATTACCACACCAGTATTATCACACCAGTATTACCACACCAGTATTACCACACCAGTATTATCACACCAGTATTACCACACCAGTATTACCACACCAGTATTATCACACCAGTATTACCACACCAGTATTACCACACCAGTATTATCACACCAGTATTACCACACCAGTATTATCACACCAGTATTACCACACCAGTATTACCACACCAGTATTACCACACCAGTATTAGTCAATAGCACCTCTCTTTGTATCTATAGTCACAGTCTAAAAAACACACTAACAATCTGATGGAGAATCTGCGATGTTTGAGAGAGAATATTAATTTTGGTGCAGGTTGCTCTTATATAATGTGCTTACTTAAAAAATGCCAACATAAATTTTGACCACAAGATACTATGTTCTTTTTGGAAATTCCTAGACTGTGCATCATCTGTAAAGCTTTTGAGACACATTTTTTTTGTAACAAACTTTTAATTTATTTTTATTAACAAAATGTACACTTCATCAATTTGGCATCTTAAAAGATTGATTGAGTCATTCATTACTACAGCTGCCAATTAGTGTAATTCTCACTGTGGCTTCTGCTTCTCAGAAAATTACAAGATTTTTGTTGTTATTGCATACGTGCAAGAAGGTGGCTGCAGGAAGTGACATCACATAATCTAATTAAGTTGATTGAAAAGAAACTACTTTGTGTATTAGCAATTGCTGTATTTTTTTTCAATCAACTTAATTATAATAGATAATTACGCATTTCTCAAACCTTACTACAGGATGCGTGCAGCTGACAGTGAATGCAATATTAATGTACAGCTGGCCCCAGGAACTCCAGAATATTATTGTTACTTTTTCTTTTTTCCTTTTTTCTTTCCTTCCTTCGCATTCTTTCCTTTCTTTCCTTTTTTACCCTTCTCTTTCCCTTCTTCATTTTCTAGTTCCTTTGCGGCTTTCGCTCTCTTCTTGCCCAGTGGTGTTTTGGCATACCAATGCTGGAGTAAAAAGAGAAGCATTTACACCTGATGTGCTGCTATGCATATTAACCCATAATGTTGGTTTCAGTGTTCAAAAATCAAACTGATGGAACAATACTGATTTGTTCAATAACTTGTTTGTTTATAATCAGAGGAAATGGCTGAAATGAGTTACATAACCTGATGACTGCTAGCATCCACAGTTGAAACTACAGAATCACTGAAACATGTCATTTGCTGATATATATTTTCTCCTTTTGCTGCTAATTTTCTCCATATCCCCTCTCATGAAGAAGCTGACACCTTGATGACGCATGGTCCCATGGGCATCAGTCATCAGGAAGAAATTAATCTCGGGCTAATTAGATGCTCCACATGTTTTCAGTCCCATTGAGAACTGAATATTGGGCGGAGCGTATAATGGGTGGCTCATGCGATACCGCCCATTTTGTGCTACTGCACAAGACTCATTTCTACCTATCTTGTTTAAGTGGCTATTCTTTGCTCATGAGCTCAAGCAGTGAGTATTAGTTGGGCATCCAATCAAAGTCCAGCCTGATCTTATTCTCAGCTGGTGTCCACACATACATGGCATTAGCTGCGGCTCAGTGGTAACACTCTTGCCTCTGAATTAGGAGGTCATGAGTTCAAGATCCAATCTAGAGACTTGCGCACATAATCTAGGCTGATACTTCCGTACAGCGGGGGGGGGTGAAAAGCAATGTTGTAGTGGTAGGGGACGGTATAGTCAGGAGGATAGATACTGTTCTCCGCAGCCATGACCGGGGGTTCTGTAGGCTGTGTTGCCTGCTGCGGTTAAGGATATCTCCTCGCGGCTGGAGAAGAATTTGGAGTGGGAGGGGGAGGATTCAGTTGTCGTGGTCTATGTAGGAACCAATGACATAGGTAGAACTAGAAATGAGGTTCTGCTGAGGCCGTTTGAGGAGCTAGGGTCCAAATTAAAACGCAGAACCTCAAAGGTAAAAATTTCTGAATTAGTACCTGAGCCATGAGCAAATTGGCCTAGGGACAAACAGATCAGAGAGTTAAATGCGTGGCTCAAAGAGTGGCGTGGGAGACAGGGGTCTTAATTCATGAGGCACTGGCACCAGTACTGGGGAAAGAGGGAGCTGTTCCATTGGGATGGGCTCCTTTTGAACTGTGCTGGGACCAGTGTCCTGGCAAATCAATTAACTGGGGCTGTAGATAGGGCTTTAAACTAAAAAGGAGGGGGGAGGGGTCAGGCGGGGAGGAATATCTAAATCTAAAGAGAAAAGTCAAGGCCATAGAGTAGCGTAGTGATTTGGGTAAAGATAAGCAGAGTATGACAGGACGGGACAGAGAGTTTAACAGTAATAGTGCATCAGGGATTAAGGTCAAATCAGGGAAAAATGGTTAAAAGTTAAAATTACAGGTGCTGTATCTGAATGCACAAAGCATTCGCAACAAGATAGATGATTTAATGGCACAAATAGAGATAAATGGGGTTGATCTAATAGCCATTATAGCGACGTGGTTGCATGGTGACCAAGGTTGGGAACTAAATATTCCAGGGTACATGACACTTCAAAAAGACAGACAATATGTAAAAGGAAGGGTAGCCCTGATAATAAAGGATAACATAAGGACACTAGTGAGGAAGGATCTTGGCTCGGAAGAGCAGGAAGTAGAATCAGTATGGGTGGAGATAAGAAATAACAAGGGGCAGAAAACACTGGTTTATAGGCCCCCTAACAGTAGCTATACTGTTGGACAGAGTATTAATCAAGAAATAAGAGGAGCTTGTAACAAGGGTAATGAAATAATCGTGGGGGATGTTAATCTTCATATAGACTAGACAAATCAAATTGGCAAAAGTAGTTTGGAGGACAAGTTCATGGAATTCATTCAAGACAGTTTCCTAGAACAATATGTCCAGGAACCAACCAGGGAAGAGGTTATTTTAGATCTTCTCTTGTGTAAAGAAACAGGGTTAATTAGTAATCTGATAATAAGGAATCCTCTAGGGAAGAGTGGTCATAATATGATAGAATTTCACATTGAGTTTGAGAGTGACATACTTAACCCAAAACCAGAGTATTAAACTTAAATAAAGCCAATTACATAGGTATGAGCGGCGAGTTGGCTAAGGTAGATTGGGAAATTAGATTAAAAGGTGTGACAGTAGATAAGCAATTCAAAGCAATATTTCATAATTCTCAATAAATATACATTCCATTGAGAAATAAAAACTCCACAGGAAAAATTATCCATCCATGGCTAACTAAAGAAGTTAAGGATAGTATTGGATTAAAAGAAGAGTCTTATAATGTTGCAAAGAAGAGTAGTAAGCCTGAGGATTGGGAGAGCTTTAGAAACCAGCAAAGGAAGACCAAAAAATTGATAAAGAGGGATAAAATAGAATATGAGAGTAAACTAGCAATCAATATAAAAACAAATTGTAAGAGCTTTTACAAGTATGTAAAAAGGAAGAGAGTAGCAAAAGAAAACATGGGTCCCTTAGAGGCAGCGACAGGATAAATTACAATGGGGAATAAGGAAATGGCAGAGACGTTAAACAAATATTTTGTATCTGTCTTCATAGTAGAAGACGCAATAAACATATCAGAAATAGTGGGGAACCAAGGGGCTAATGAGAGCGAGGAACTTAAAGTAATTAATATTAGTAAAGAAAAAGTACTGGAGAAATTATTGGGACTTAAAGCCAACAAATCCCCTGGATCTGATAGCCTACATCCTAGGGATCTAAAAGAGGTGGCTGCAGAGATAGTGGATGCATTAGCTGTGATCTTCCAAAATTCCCAAGATGCTGGAATGGTCCCAGTGGATTGGAATGTAACACCACTATTCAAGAAAGGAGGGAGAAAGAAAACAGGGAACTACAGGCCAGTTAGCCTGACATCAGTCATCGGGAAAATGCTGGAATCCATTATTAAGGAAGTGGTAACAGGGTACTTAGAAAATTATAATATGATTAGGTGGGGTTAACATGATTTTATAAAAGGGAAATCATGTTTGACAAATCTATTAGAGTTTTTTAGGATGTAACTCGCAGGGTAGCTAAAGGGGAACCAGTGGATGTAGTATATTTGGATTTTCAAAAGGCATTCGATAAGGTGCCATATGAAAGGTTGTTACATAAAATAAGGGCTCATGGGTCGGGGGTAATATATTAACCCGCATAGAGGAATGGTTAAAGGACAGAAAACAGAGAGTAGGAATAAATGGGTAATTTTCAGGTTGGCGGGCTGTACTAGTGGGGTGCCGCTAGGATCAGTGCTTGGGCCTCAGATATTTACAATCTATATTAATGACTTAGATGAAGGGACCAAGTGTAATGTATCCAAGTTTATTGACAATACAAAGCTAGGTGGGATAGTAAGCTGTGAGGAGGAGACAAAGGGCTCAATTTTCACCGGCCCGTGGAGGCAGGTTTGGAGGCGGGAGTGGTGTGAAAATAGCAGATTTGGGGGGTCCCAAACCCATCCCGCCCCCAACCCGCCTCCATACCAGTTTCCCAGGAGGCGGGTACCCGACCTGTGCTGGGACCCGCCTCCCCGAGGCGGGAAGGGGATTAGTGCCAATAAACTGCCTGTTAACAGGTAGTTAACAGGCAGTTGTTTGCCTAATCCCTATTTTTAGCCTTGAAGTGTGGACTTCCCGACAGGTCCGAACCACGCCGATTTAGCGAGGCGGACCGTCGGTCTGGAGGGCTCGGAGGGGTCGAGATGTCCAGTGTGCAGGTGAGTGATGGGTGCATGAGTGCAGAGGTAAGTGTGTTTGGTGTGTGTAAAGTGTTTTAAGAACTTTTACTTACCTTAACTTTGTCCTGCAGGCTTCCTTCCTTCAGTTCTCGGGAGTCCCTCAGCTCACTGGCACAGAAAGCAGAATGGCCGCAGAGCTGTCAAAAGCTGCAGTATCTGCTTTCTGTGCTGGATTGATTTCTAACTCAGTCTAAGTACAGGGACTCAAGTTAGAAATCATAATGGCCCGAAAATTAAACCTAATACGCGAGACTACGCACTGTGTACTCTCGCGTATTAGATCCCGAATTGCCGGTTTCCTGCATGCACTGCGCATGCGCGGGAAACCGGCACTTCGTGAATTGAAAAGGGGGCGGTTCCTAAGTGAACCGCGTGCGCACTACAGGCTGTGCGCACGCAGTGCACTTAGTTTTTTTTTCAGCTTTGAACGCGCAGGTAAGTGGTGAAGATTTTACACATAAAGAAAGCAGGCGTAGGACCCTCTTTTAAAAAGGTAAGTAGTTAATTAAGTGTTATTTAAAAAAAATTTCAACAGGTTTATCTTTTTTAGAGACTTTAAAGAAAGGTAAGTTTATTTTTATAACTTTTAAAAAGATTTTAAATTTTTTCAAAAATTTAATTTTTTGTTTAAAGTGGTTAATTTATTTAACTATACTTATTTTATTAATGTGATGGCTTTTTTATTAAATTTAATTGAGGTTTAGCTGTTCTTTTGGGGGTTTGTAGTATTCATAGCTTTGACAGCCCTTGCTGTTAAAACTATGAATGAAAGATGGTGTGCTGCCATTGGCTCTAACCGAATCACGTGATCCCAGAGCTCGCACGAACTAATTGCGCCTCAGGGACATGCAAGCACTGCACGGTTGCAACAGGGAGAGGCTTTGAAACTAAAGTTCGTGTGGGCCCGGAGCAAAAAGGTAGGCGCGGAGTGCGATATCGCGGGGAATCCTTACCCCCGCGGGAACCATCCATGTTTAATTTCTGGGCCATTGTCAGTGTTTGACAGCTTCACAGAGCTGTCAAACGCTGACATTTCATCTGTCAAAAGCTCTTGACAGATGAAATTTCAATGGCTGACGTCACCTGTATCCAAGGGACCCTTGATTGGCCTGCTAAGCCCGCTGAGCGGGCTTAACAAGGTCAATCAAGGGAAAATACAGTGGGTTGGCCACAAGTCGATGGAGGCGGGACTACAACCCAAAAAGTGGGAGTCCCGCCTCCATCACGTCCCCATTGGCAAAATCCAGCCCAAAGAGTCTGCAAAGGAATATAGACAGATAAAGTGAATAGGTAACAAGGTGGCAGATGGAGTATAATGTGAGGAAATGTGAGGTTATTCACTTTGGTAGGAAGAATAGAAAAACCATTTGCCCAGACAGCTGGGGACAATTTTAACCTCACATGCCATTCGGGAAACTGATAGATACGGGTGCAATGCGGGTGGAACACCTTGAGCCATTTTACTTTCCATTGAAGTCAAAGGAGAGTAATATTGTGCGGGGTGTAAAACCAGTGTTCCGACCGATCCCATGATTCCCGCCCAAAGCGCTAGGTTGAAATTACTCCCCAAGTGCTTAATAAGCAAAATAGTCCTGGAATTGCACCTTTGTGGAGGTGCCTGCAAAAAAAAACTACTGGAACTCTGACTGACCTTTTCCTTTGAAAAATCATGGATACTAAAGGTAGAAATACCAGCAAACTTGAACAGGCCATGAGGAATTGCACAGAGTAGATCAGCCTGCTTTGAAATCTCATTTTTCCATTGCTTCCTCTGTGTGGGAAATTACCAGGCCTCTGCTCAAAATCTCTCCCTTATGGTGGGACAGAGCTTGGCGTGTGGAAAATCACCGTGTCCTAGGAACAGCAAATAATGTCTGCCACTGGTTACCAATTTTATGGAATGTGCTTCTCTCCGAAACCACAAGCACACCCTTTATATTGCTTGAGTCACCAACTGAATATCAACTGTATTATAAAGTTGCTCCATACCTTGAATGATTCCTCCTCCTCTTGGTATACAGGATCTTGCTTGGTCAGAGGAGTAATAAACTCGACTGCAGTTAGAGGTTTCGTGTGCAGCTGCTTTATGCGTTGCTCAGTTAGGATATACTTTGCGGCTTGGCTAAGGTGTCCCTGGGTATAGCCGTCGGTGACCTTAGCTAGGGAACTCAGGTCTAATGAACTAGTCAGGATTCCACCATTTTGTTGGATTATGCTCTGCCATAACACTGTCACATGAAACATGAGGGTTCTAATTAGTTTACTATTGCAGTAAATAACATTGTAAAGCATTAGTGATAGCCTGGAATTTACTGTTGATGATATTGGTAGATGAATGTTTAACCTGATTGCACAATATTCCATTGTCTGCTACTTTATCAGATGTGTTAACTGGTCTTTGTTAAAATAGGAGATAGAGGAAGGTCGTACAAACATGCTTAAGTGTCCATCTGCCGATATACCAGTAATTTCTGGGTTGCAGCAATATACTATAAAAATCATCAGCACCCAAGATATTTTTATTTTGTGTACACCAGACGGACATTTGGGCCTTGAGCTTCCGGTGCATGTAATCTGGGCACAATCAAATTATGTGGTTTTAAAAAATTGCAAAATTTTGGGCGTACATGAGTTACACGCGTAACTACAATACATCCAAGTCTCCTCGATCTTTTACGTCTGTCCACCAAACCCTCTATCCAAACGAATCTCCGTCCACAAAACTGGCCAGGCCCCCGACTCTCAGATGTGAGTATCCTCCAATTGCACTTGCTCGGGGGGTGAGGTCTCTCAACATTGCGACCAGATTTTCAGGCCCAGCAGGAAACAAAGTCATTTTTCTTGCAATTTTTTGAGCGTATTTGTGCCCACGGAGGAAACTCCAGGCCTTGATTTTTAAAGATTCAGGCCAGTGAGGGAAATAATGATTGCCTAAGTGGTGAAGTATGCTGGTGTCTGAGTTGGAGAGATTTTTTTGCAGGATGCAAGCCCTATTTAAAAATAAATTCTGCACAAAGCAGATGGTGCTGTGATATTCCAGTTCAAATAAGAGCAGGCTGAAATTTTGAGAGTAGGGGAGGGTGGAAATTGTGAAAATTCACTCAGCGAACAATCATGGGATTTAGCAAGTGTGGCTAAGTACACACACACACTCACACACACACACAGACACACACACACACACAGACACACACACACACAGACAGACAGACAGACACACACACACACAGACACACAGACACACACACTTAGACACACACACTCACACACACACAGACACACACACACACACAGACACACACACTCACAGACACACACACACAGACACACACACACACAGACAGACACACACACAGACAGACACACACACAGACACACACTCACACATACATACAGACAGACACACACACACACACACAGACACACAGGCACACACAGACACAGAGACACTCACACAGACAGACACACACACACACAGACACACACACACACACACTCACACAGACACACACACAGACACACACACACTCACACATACATACAGACAGACACACATACACACACTCACACAGACAGACACACACACACACAGGCACACACACACACTGACAGACAGACAGACAGACAGACACACAGACACACACACTCACACAGACAGACAGACACACACACACAGACAGACACACACACATACACACAAACACACACACTCACACAGACACACACACATACACTCACACAGACAGACACACACACACACACAGACACACACACACAGACACACTTGATTTTTCAAAGCATGAACCTATTTAGTTTAAAAACTGGAGTTAGGAAGTGAACATTCGCTAAATGGACCTAGAGATGCAACGTAAGCATGGAATGGCAGAATTCAAGAACTACCACCATCTCCACTCCCCCTCGCAGCGTTTGACATGGTGAACTCCTGATTTTAGTCGGGAGGCCATTTAGGGTGGTGCTGAGTAAAAGACAGAGGAATGTCTGAGGACTTTAGTCCACTTGCAGCACTAGCCCAATCTCATGCACCCTCTCGCTTTCACTTGCTGCCCTCTCTCCCCCTCACCCAAGGGCATTGACGTCGAAGTGAGTGTTAATGACAAGAGTACTCGCTCAGAGGAGTTACTGAATCTTAGTGCAAAGGAGAATTCACGGGAACAAAGAGAAATGGCAACACTATTGGGAACTCAGCTCTTCCTAGCCAGTGCCCTGAGTTCCTGAAATAAAAATAGAAAATGCTGGAAATACAGCATCATCTGTGAAGAACAAAAGACGGGCTAATGTTTTGGGTGTAGACCCTTCATGAGTGTGCACCAGTTACTGACTGTTTCTCCGCTGATGCTATTCCAGCTGCTTCAGTGTTAGGCTCAGTAACTGCACCCAGCCAGTACCTGTCACTAATACAACCTCTACTAATATTAGTCCAACTCCTTCACACTGTTGGGCTCCTTCCAGCATGCAGCCTGTGTTCCTAACAGTAATCCCTCACACTGATATGTTTGATAACTATGATTTACATAGATTTGATTGAGCAGTTCCTTCTCCCACAGTAAATGTGAGCATGTAGAGATGCCCAGCACAACATTAGCCTCATTGTTGTTTCAGATATAAGGAGAGATTTTCCTGGGCCTGTGTACAGGTGCACCGGATCACCTGGACACAATGAATATTGGCGAATCAGACGGCCTCGGTCACACGCCTATAAAGGGACCCGTCCGAAATTCCTTCCATTCATTTAAACGGAGGAAAATCGTCAGGTTTCTTCACAGACATGACCTCTGACTCGCCGGATTTTCCGATATTCGCTGCACCCAGGTGATCCAGTCCAACTGGATAGACCCAGAAACATCTCCTCTCTAGGAGGGTCCATCTGTTACTCCATACTCACCAAATCGAGAGGTATAGTCTGGTCTAGGAATGAGCACAATTTTCTGGAAACTTCGACAGAAAGACTTCAATTCTGCATCGAAGGGTCGTTGTGTTGTGCCCACAATGAGAACACGATCTTCTGCTTTAATGGATTTCAGTATATTGGGGAAAGATTTCTTTAAACGCTTTGGTTCCAGCTGCACAAGACAAGATAAAGAGAAATTTGATGCCACAGGCATAGAAAAGCAGGCCAACTCTGAACAACCAAATTTTTCACAATATTTTTGAAAAATTATAAAACGTGTACCATCTTGTTTCAAAAGGAAATAAAGTCTGATTTTATGGATTATTTCTCTTGCATAGAGGTGTTTTAGAATGCTATAGTGGAGCAGTGGGGAAAACTGGATAGATACTGTGCTATCAATCTATACATATAAATAGCCTTGCATTCAGTAAGTCTATCGTACTTCAGGAGTGTTTCACTTGAAAAGATCACAAATGCAAAAGCTGTCACACTGCATTTGATTAGTTCATAACCTATGTTCATTAAACAGCAAGAAATCGCAACTGAGCAAGCCTGTAAAGAAAGAAAGCCAGTCATGTTCTACTGACCTTCATAACCCGGGCCCCGAAATTCTGAGTAGCACAATCCTCTACTGAAGTGGACAGGGAAGACTTCCATCCGCTCTATGGCCCTGATACTGACCCTACCAGAAATTGTGGGGCCAGCTCATTAGAACATTGCTGGCAGGACAAAGGTTGGTGTACTGTGCTTGGGGAGCCTGGAAATTAGGTTGGGGGTGGGTGGGGAGAATCAGAGGAAGTTCTTCTGAGGTGCAGAAGCTGGACTACTCTTACAGCGGAACTTGCATGGAAGAAGGTGAAGGCTGAACAAGTAGAAATCTTCTGGCTGGCCAGAGACTTGCCAATACAGCAACCAGAACCATATGGAAGGAATGGTACCTGCCTAATCCTCACTACCCCTCTAGAGAGAGAGAGACTTTTATGTTCAAAATACCCCCAAATGTTATAGAATGAAATAAACTCTATTGACATATGTGTAAAAATATTAGTTTACTTACTTGCAGAGGGACCCTTAAGCCAGATCACCCCCCCCCCCCCCCACACCCCGGCTCCACTATTCTGGTCATGTGACTGATGGGCAGCATCTCTGTGTCCCAGAACAGCTCCTAGAAACAATGGCCCAGAAATTATACAGTGAGGGTTCCCGCGGGGGTAAGGATTCCCCGCGATATCGTACTCCGCGCCTACCTTTTTGCTCCGGGCCCACACGAACTTTAGTTTGAATGGCTCTGTCTCTTGGAACCGTGCAGTGCTTGCGTGACCCAGAGACGCAATTAGTTCGTGCGAGCTCTGGGATCACGTGATTCAGTTAGAGCCAATGGCAGCACACCATCTTTCATTCATAGTTTTGACAGGAAGATCTGTCAAAGCTATGAATACTACACACCCCCAAAAGAACAGCTAAACCTCAATTAAATTTTTAAAAAAGCCATCACATTAATAAAATAAGTATAGTTAAATAAATTAACCACTTTAAACAAAAAATTAAATTTTTGAAAAAAATTAAAATCTTTTTAAAAGTTATAAAAATAAACTTACCTTTCTTTAAAGTCTCTAAAAAAGATAAACCTGTTGAAAAAAATTTAAAATAACACTTAATTAACTACTTACCTTGTTAAAAGGGTGTCATACGCCTGCTTTTTTTATGTGTAAAATCTTCACCACTTACTTGCGCGTTCAAAGCTGAAAAAATAACTAAGTGCACTGCGTGCGCACAGCCTGTAGCGCGCACGCGGTTCACTTAGGAACCGCCCCCTTTTGAATTCACGAAGTGCCGGTTTCCCGCGCATGCGCAGTGCATGCAGGAAACCGGCAATTGGAGACCTAATACGCGAGAGTACACAGTGCGTACTCTCGCGTATTAGGTCTAATTTTCGGGCCAATGTCTAGATTGTGTCCTAGAAACAATGAGGGCTGCAGCATCAGACTAATCTGAGAGCTGTTCCACAGTGGACTCTGGCAAACTTTTGTTGGGGCTGTGGAGTGATTTCCTGGGGTCCTGCAGATCTCAAACCAGTTTGAAGTCGGGACCCCCTGCTAGTCCTACAGAATCACTTATAGAGATGTGTCGCGATGGTCACTGTCAGTAACAGTGCCAGAGTGGTCTAGCAAGGAGAGACGATTAAACTCAAGGGTCTCCTTGTGGGTCATAGTATTGGCGTTTTTACAAAAGAAAATTCTAATGAGCATGTTTTCTCCCCCCCCACCAATAAAATAGGTGAGTACTTTGAAAAAAATATAATCTCCGTGCACTTACTTTCTTCTTTAAATTATTCTTTTTAAAGATTGAGACAAAGCAATGTTTTATTCTGCAGGGATTTGCTATGATGTGTGTGCAGCAGTTGCCGAGTTCAGTTTGGAAATGATGGTAGAGGAAGGTTTTGCCTTTGTGTAAGAAGTTATACTGAGAGGGACAGACTGTGCCAGCTTATTTATTTTTATGATGTTGTTAAAGATACTTTTAGGTCTTTTAAATATCATAACCTGCTGATACAATCATTTTATTACCCATGGCCAGCTAACAGCCTCAATATCGCTTAACAAAAAAACTTTCTGCATACCCCCTTCTCCGTCTTTGGAACCTTCTTGTAGAAGGTTTTCTCTGCATTGTCAATCCACACAATGGAAGGCTGCAACAGGCGGGCAACCTGAGTAAAATCACAACACGAGCAGGGTTAGGATTAATACAGACGTGCATATATGAGGCAAAAACATTGGGTGTAAAGGGAGAGTGCACGCAACAAGTCACTTGGATGGCATCTTATTTAAACAAAAAAACTGAACCAAAAAAACTGAACAGCTGGATAACTTTATCAACACAATGCACAAAGCACAAATGACAAGGGAATGAGAGGAACCCCAGGCTGCTGACACATAGCATAATGGTCAGGTAATGCCCACAGGGAGAGGGAGAGGAACCCCAGGCTGTTGACACAAATGTTCTATCAGTCAGATGACTGCCACAGTCAGAGAAGAGATGAGAACAAGTCACCTGTTTGAGCAGTACTGTGTGGCTTCACGAATCTTAAAGAAAATTTAAAAAGGAAAACAACAGTGGGGCTGACGTAAGAAAACTACTAGGCACTTGGTCTAAGCGTTAAACAAAGCTTTAATCAACTGTTTTTCAACATGGAGGTCTAGTTGTCCTTCAATAGTTCCTGTTAAAGAATGTCCTGAGCAAGCTGGGCCCATGCCCAAGCATTTATACTCTCCCTGAACAGCGCCACCAGCAGGCCGCCCAGTATTATGTCATAAGTCATGAATGACAAGATTCATGTCAGGGGCCAAAAATCTACAACCGTTCTGGTGGAATCCCTCTGTAACTTTGGTACGAGTCCATCCGAAATGCTGGAAACTAGACTGGGACCCAGTTACACCAGATCCTGACTTAGTGCCTAGGTTTCCAGAATGGTCTTGTGCAGTGGCGCCTTCTTAGGGACCTGGCACCTGGTTGGCACTGGTATGCTTGGTAAGATCAGGTGTACCAGCTGACCAACTGGTGGTTGTGGGCCCCACCTCGGCATTCAGGGCAGGAGTGTGGCCTGGACTCTGCAGATGAATTTATTTTTTTATAACTTTAAGGTGGCTTACTTTGTAAGGGGGAGCCATGGGGCACTTAAATGTTTCCTCCGGTGGAATTACTGAGCACCCCCTCTCCCTCCCATGACAGGACTCCTCAACTGGTCTTCGGTGGCCGGCTTGTCGCAAATATATGCCTAGCCCACTGAAGCTATACAAATCATGTGACCTCCCCTGACCCTGCGAACTTTGGCAGGGTCAGTGGCAGAGGTCAGGAGTGGATTTTCAGGGCCATTTTTTTTCAATAATCTAACTATTTTGCTGCCATTTTAAAAATTTGTCTATTCTCCCTCACATTAACAAAAATGACATGTCAAATTTAATAATCAGCTACAAACATGACATAAGCCATCAGGCACGTGAAACATCCTTTGTTTAACGTACTTTTTGCATTACCAATCAACACCAGCAGGGTGTGCTGTAACCTGCTGAATTCTGGATTAAAAGAAAGTCTTGCCTTTCACGATCACCGGAATTCCCAAAGCCCTTTACAGTCAATGAAGTAATTTTGAAGTGTCATCAACTGTTATAATGTAGGAAATGCAGCAGCCAAGCTCCCACAAACAGCAATGTGATAACGACCAGATAATCTGTTTTAGTGATTTCAATAGAGGGATAAATATTGGCCAGGACACCAGGGGTAACTCCCCTGCTCTTCTTCAAAATAGTGCCAAGGGATCTTTTACGTCCACCTGAGATAGCAAACAGGACCTTGGTTTATCGTCCCATCCAAAAGACGGCACCTCCGACAGTGCAGCATACCCTCAATACTGCACTGGAGCATCAGCCTAGAATTTTTGTGCTCAAGTCTCTGGAGTGGGACTATGAACCCACAACCTTCTGAGTCAGAAGCGAGGGTGCTACCAACTGAGCAAAGGCTGACACTGGATTAGCTTGCACTCCAAAGGAGATTCCCTCTTGTGTACTATGTGTAGGAAAATTGTAAATGTATTTATCTAGAATACATTGTGAACAAAGGGAATCTTGCATACTCCAATTTTCTTCTGTCCTTAAATATGTGACTCATGCTGGGGTATAGTTCACAGGTACCTGCTGGAGTACAGTTCACAGGTACCTGCTGGAGTACAGTTCACAGGTACCTGCTGGAGTACAGTTCATAGGTACCTGCTGGAGTACAGTTCACAGGTACCTGCTGGGGTACAGTTCACAGGTACCTGCTGGGGTACAGTTCACAGGTACCTGCTGGAGTACAGTTCACAGGTACCTGCTGGGGTATAGTTCACAGGTACCTGCTGGAGTACAGTTCATAGGTACCTGCTGGAGTACAGTTCACAGGTACCTGCTGGAGTACAGTTCATAGGTACCTGCTGGAGTACAGTTCATAGGTACCTGCTGGAGTACAGTTCACAGGTACCTGCTGGAGTACAGTTCATAGGTACCTGCTGGAGTACAGTTCACAGGTACCTGCTGGAGTACAGTTCACAGGTACCTGCTGGAGTACAGTTCACAGGTACCTGCTGGAGTACAGTTCACAGGTACCTGCTGGGGTATAGTTCACAGGTACCTGCTGGGGTATAGTTCACAGGTACCTGCTGGGGTACAATTCACAGGTACCTGCTGGGGTACAGTTCACAGGTACCTGCTGGAGTACAGTTCACAGGTACCTGCTGGGGTACAATTCACAGGTACCTGCTGGAGTACAATTCACAGGTACCTGCTGGGGTACAGTTCACAGGTACCTGCTGGAGTACAGTTCACAGGTACCTGCTGGAGTACAGTTCACAGGTACCTGCTGGGGTATAGTTCACAGGTACCTGCTGGGGTATAGTTCACAGGTACCTGCTGGGGTACAATTCACAGGTACCTGCTGGGGTACAATTCACAGGTACCTGCTGGAGTACAGTTCACAGGTACCTGCTGGAGTACAGTTCACAGGTACCTGCTGGGGTACAATTCACAGGTACCTGCTGGAGTACAGTTCACAGGTACCTGCTGGAGTACAGTTCACAGGTACCTGCTGGGGTACAATTCACAGGTACCTGCTGGAGTACAGTTCATAGGTACCTGCTGGAGTACAGTTCACAGGTACCTGCTGGAGTACAGTTCACAGGTACCTGCTGGAGTACAGTTCACAGGTACCTGCTGGAGTACAGTTCACAGGTACCTGCTGGGGTATAGTTCACAGGTACCTGCTGGAGTACAGTTCATAGGTACCTGCTGGAGTACAGTTCACAGGTACCTGCTGGAGTACAGTTCACAGGTACCTGCTGGAGTACAGTTCACAGGTACCTGCTGGAGTACAGTTCACAGGTACCTGCTGGGGTACAATTCACAGGTACCTGCTGGAGTACAGTTCACAGGTACCTGCTGGAGTACAGTTCACAGGTACCTGCTGGAGTACAGTTCACAGGTACCTGCTGGAGTACAGTTCACAGGTACCTGCTGGAGTACAGTTCACAGGTACCTGCTGGGGTACAATTCACAGGTTGTAGGCTTCGCAAAATCCCCCAGAAACTCGTATAGAACCCTAAAAGGGGCGATTTTTGGATTTTTCATATGAATTTGGGATGATGGGACCTAAATGAAGTGATCTGAGGTAAAAACCTCAGTTTTGGACATTTTTAAGGATCAGGGAAGAAAACCCCTGAGGAAAATGACTTTTGGATATTACTATTGGGAAAAACACCTTTCACAGAGACAAGACAGGCTGCGGAGGGGTGTGGCGAGGCAGTGGACAGCTTTTGGATATTGGGGCCCAGTCAAGCTGTCTGGAAAATGTTTGCACTGCAATCCAAGCAGGAGGAAGAGCCTCACCCAAAACCTCACAAACACATCCAAAAATGAATAATACAAGACCCCTTTTGAAAATCCCCAGGCCCAAACAGGATGCTAGAAGCCTGAAAACAATAAAATATCCAGTACACCCATCACCCCATCAAAACCCAATTAGCCAAGTATCTACAGGGACAGATTAACAAGCCCGCCAAAAACCTAAGACAAAGGGGGTGAGATTTGGCGCGTAGATAAAAGCCCTGCCTAATCGGAAGACATCGGAAGCCATCAGGACAAGTAAACATAAAGGTGAAGCCATCAAAACTTAACGAGCCCGCCAAAACCTAAGATAATGGGCCTGAAACAGTATAATTGAGGGCCTATTCCCCCAGCACACACAGCAAGCTACCCACAGCTACAGAGGGCCACACGACACGAGCAGGAGGAGGAGAGAAGCAGCAAGGCCACGAGGCAGACCCGGGGCGAGATCAGAGGCAGGGACAGACAAGGCCAGGCAAGGGCTAGAGCTGAGACCACTGGGAGCGTGTCAGCATCGCTCAGCACACGGTCCAGCACTAACAGCCACTAGCCAAGGTCACTGGAGGCTGGGAGCGAGTCAGCATCGCTCAACCCACAGTCCAGCCCCAGAAGGTACCGCCCCAACAGGCCTCCAACGCAACCAATCGACCGCCAGAGCCACCAAGGGCTCCACGAGGTAGACCGCCATTCAAAAGTACCGTGGGGACCAAGGCACCGCGCAACGACCAACCACCAGGCAACCACAACCTAAATCAGCCAACCAGGGGAAACCCGAAGAAACGCCAACCCTACAGCTACTCCTAGACTTGCATGCAAAGACTCTGGCCCAAAAATTAGTCTTAGTACGCGAGAGTACGCACTGTGTACTCTCGCGTATTCTGTCTCCAATTGCCGGTTTTCTGCATGCACTGCGCATGCGCTGAAAACCGGCACTTGGTGAACTCAAAAGGGGGCGGTTCCTAAGTGAACCGCGTGCGCGCTACAGGCTGCGCGCACGCAGTGCACTTAGTGCTTTGAACGCGCAGGTAAGCATGGAAGATTTTGCACATAAAGAAAGGAGGCGTAAGACTCTCTTTTAACAAGGTAAGTAGTTAATTAAGTATTATTTTAAATTTTTTTCAACAGGTTTATCTTTTTTAGAGACTTTAAAGAAAGGTAAGTTTATTTTTATAACTTTTAAAAAGATTTTAAATTTTTTCAAAAATTTAATTTTTTGTTTAAAGTGGTTAATTTATTTAACTATACTTATTTTATTAATGTGATTTTAAAAAAAAAAAATTAATTGAGGTTTAGCTGTTCTTTTGGGGGGGTATAGATTCATAGCTTTGACAGCCCTTGCTGTCAAAACTATGAATGAAAGATGGTGTGCTGACATTGGCTCTAACTGAATCACGTGATCCCACAGCTCGCATGAATTAACTGCGTCTGTGGGATACGCACACACTGCACAGCTGCAGCCTTGAAACTAAAGTTCGTGTGAGCTCGGAAGGAAAAGGCAGGCGCGCAGTGAGATATCGCGGGGAAGCCTTACCCCCGCAGGAAGGCTCCGTCTTTAATTTCTGGGCCTCTAAACCTACAGCTAAAAGCAAAGAAATCGGGTACTTACCTGATAGATCCACAACCGCGCCCTACCGCATCTGCGGACTCCACCCGACTGAGGAGCCCTCGCAGATTCCACAGACCGGTACCATGTGGGGACGGCAGGCCCCAAAGGACAAAAAGAGAGTACCCCAAAATCGCAATCAACTTACCTGGCTGGATTTCGAACTGTCAAAACCCCTGTTTGGTGAGCATTATCCCTGATCTCCTGAAATCAAAACTTAGCTAGATAGTGGGATTTTTGGGAGGGATAAGGTTTTTTTGTACATTGTCTATCTCCCTCGCCTGTACCGTGTGTTCCCCAAACTGTTTAAGTGTTAAGTGTGTTTTAACTTTGTTACCTTTTTCTTTTAATAAAAGTCAAAACTCTTTCATCAGAACCTGTTGTCTACTGCATCTTTGTTCACAACCCCCAAATAAGTCCAAGGTCTAGAACCAGGGGCGTGGGAGCGATTCGAACTGCTCACTGAGTCAGAGGTGAGGCTGACCCCCAACACACCACCCCCTACAAGGTACCTGCTGGGGTATAGTTCACAAGTACCTGGTGGGGTACAGTTCACAGGTACCTGCTGGGGTACAGTTCACAGGTACCTGCTGGGGTATTGTTCGACAGGCACCTGCTGGGGTATAGTTCGACAGGTACCTGCTGGGGTACAGTGCACAAGTACCTGGTGGGGTACAGTTCACAGGTACCTGCTGGGGTATAGTTCACAGGCACCTGCTGGGGTACAGTTCACAGGTACCTGCTGGGGTACAGTTCACAGGTGCCTGCTGGGGTCTTGTTCCACAGGTACCTGCTGGGGTATAGTTCCACAGGTAACTGCTGGGGTATAGTTCCACAGGTATCTGCTGGGGTACAGTTCACAGGTACCTGCTGGGATATAGTTCCACAGGTACCTGCTGGGATATAGTTCCACAGGTACCTGCTGGGATATAGTTCCACAGGTACCTGCTGGGGTATAGTTACACAGGTGCCTGCTGGGGTATAGTTCACATGTACCTGCTGGGATATAGTTCACAGGTGCCTGCTGGGGTATAGTACACAGGTACCTGCTGGGGTATAGTTCCACATGTATCTGCTGGGGTATAGTTCACAGGTGCCTGTGGGTTATAGTTCCACAGGTACCTGCTGGGGTATAGTTCACAGGTACCCGCTGGGGTATAGTTCACAGGTGCCTGCTGGGGTATAGTTCACAGGTGCCTGCTGGGGTATAGTTCACAGGTGCCTGCTGGGGTATAGTTCACAGGTACCTGCTGGGGTATAGTTCCACATGTATCTGCTGGGGTATAGTTCACAGGTGCCTGTGGGTTATAGTTCCACAGGTACCTGCTGGGGTATAGTTCACAGGTGCCTGCTGGGGTATAGTTCCACAGGTACCTGCTGGGGTATAGTTCACAGGTGCCTGCTGGGGTATAGTTCACAGGTACCTGCTGAGGTATAGTTCACAGGAAGACCAGTTTTGCCTTCACACATGGATGATCTGACCAGTTGTGTGCATGCAGGATCAGATCTTTGTACAGACACACCATTTTTAAATGCTCCACTCTGACTGGTTTTGCACTGAGCAAAATGTGGCAAACCGAACCTTTCTCATCCTTAGCCCAAGGGTACTGAGGACAATCGTTGCATCCCACAACTGCCCTGCTGGGATCAGCTAACTGAGCACAGACTGTGACTGTTATGGGACCTCGCTGTAAATATCTATTGTTTTAAAACTAAAGTTGTCAATGCTCTTTGACACTGAGCACTAGAATGTGAATTTACACCCATGTGAATGAAAAGCCCTTTCACTTGAAATCCGATATTGCCTGCAGGTAACAAAGGCATTTTGAAAAAATTATATTAATAAAAGCTGATATTTTATTTCACAGAATTATAGAATCATAGAAACTTACACCACAGAACGATGCCATTGAGCCTCTCATACTTGTGTTGGCTCTTTGAAAGAGCAGTCTTAGTCCCACATCCCCGCTTTTTGTCACGTAACCCTGTCAGTTCCTCATCCTCAAGTACCTGTCCAACTCCCTTTTAAAATTATTTATGGAATCAGCTTCCACCACCTTTTCAGGTAGAGCATTCCAGATCCCGACAACTCTCTGAGTTAAAAAAAAACTCATCTCCCCTCTAGATTTTTTTCCAATGATTTTAAATCTATGACCTCAGGTTATTGACCCACTCGCCAGAGGGAATAACTTTTCTCTCTCTACTCTATCAAAATCTCTCATCATCTCGAAAACCTCTATTAGGTCACTGCTTAACCTTGTCTGTTCCAAGGAGAACAGTCCTAACTTTTCCAACCTCTCCTAATTCACACAAGATCTGAAGCTGGAGCCTTTGCCTACAGCAGCCTGTGTAATACAAATACGACAGTGAATGATGGCATCCCTTTGCAATGAAGGAAGAGTGGGGGGAACTTGCCATAATCTTCTTCCAGCTATGTGATGTGGTATTATTTAAGGGTAAAGATAATTAGGAAGAGTTGAAAACAATAAAAAAAACCTTGTGGTTCAGTTGACTGCTGCAATATTGATTATATCATTTCCTGAACCCAGTGAATTTGTAATTTATTATTCTGTTTTTGCGATACTTACTTCATGCTGCAGGTTGGCACTTTAACCCAAATCCCTTACATAAAACTAAAACAAGTTATTAAAAAAGCTCCACCTGTGATTCTGAATCTAACATAGTATTTTGCTCTCACAGTTAACAATGCCATGTGAGTCCCCCCATCCCCCATTAGATTCTAGCTTGCTGCTCACTTATAGATAACTAATATAATATTTTCTATACAAAATCATTTGAATCATTCAATTTGATTCTAACCTGTAGCTCACTCTTCTTGTCAATTATTCTATATATTAAACTAATTTTTCATCCAGATTCCTCAATTAAATTCCAACCTGTAATGCCTCCACCCCCCCAGTAACCCCTACTCTCTGTGTAACTCTGCCATATCCCTGCCTCATTATTTTAGAATAATATATTATACCCAAAACTAGAAAATATATATTTCACAGTGATGATTTACTAATCCACAGTGACACCCATAATCAGTGTCAACCTCTGAAACGGTTAGATCAATGTCACACAGCTGGTTTGCATAAGCCAGCTCAACTGAGGATTTATGACTTGGGTTGAATCCTACTGCTTGCACAAAGGAACACACCACAGGAAAGGTAATTAGAATGTTCACTGACCTGGAAACATCACATATCAGTGACAAGGACCAACACAACCCAGCTTGTCCAGAAAACCCTCCTCTCCTAGTGTTTGATGCCTATGTGCAATGTTGCTTTTACTGTGCATATCTACAGTATAGCTACTGCATATACCTGCAGTGGCAGGCCTGAATGTCAACAGAGACCAACATGCCTGCTCTCCTGCCATAACTTGTGAAGTGGTTGTTTAGTAATCCAGCAGTGGTAGATGAAGGGAATACGAAAGCTCAAATGTTCATTTATCTGCTGGTCAAGCAAATCTATATACCTACTTAAAGCAGTAGCTATTTTACACTGACTTTCCCCCACATGGTGTGGCACTTGAAATAAAAAGTGTTAGTGAATTTTGGGCTAACCATGGTGAAGAATGTTAGCACTGGGAAGTGAATTTCTTTCTTGTTTTGAGCACCAGTGTCAGCATCAGGTGTCACTAAGTCAGGTACAGCACAAGCAGCTAAGGGAGCAAAACTCCCTCTACTCTGCTAACAACAGCATTAATGCTTTGTTTACATTGATTGATGCCTGTGTTGGAGTAGAAGAATGTCATTCAAACGTGTTGAATGTCCACTAATATCATCAAGAAGAATTTGTAGGCTAACAGCCCCAGCGGAGAACCAACTCCATCAGTGTGACACCTTCCATTGCCCACATCAGCCATTCTGGTGCCCTCCAAAAGTGAGATTGCTAAATCAGTACAGAGTAATGTCAAATTAGGGGCAGATTAGCAGCGAATTATGGCTTGTGAACTTGTCCCACTAAGAACTGACTTGTGATTACCCCAAATTCTAAAAAAACTCAGGGATTAGTAGAAGGTTTTTATATCAATGATATAAAAATAACTAACCAAGATGAGGCTGTAACAATTCTGGTATTTGTCAATATGTTTTGTAATTACTTTTTCTTGTAGCAGCTGAAGCCTTTTAACATTGTTAACATCGAGCTATTAATACTCCAGTATGAATAGTGGATATTATTTACTAACAAACTGTCCAGGCAGTGTTTTACATCATTTGACAGAAGTGGTGCACATGTACTACATCCTTACCTCACCACTGAGAAATCATAGGAACATAGGAAACAGGAGCAGGCCATTAAGGCCCTCGAGCCTGTTCCGCTATTCAATGAAAACCCAGGAGAGTTCAAAAGCAGCGGGAGTACAGTGAGAGCGCCAAAACCCGGGAGAGTTCAAAAGCAGCGGGAGCAGAGCGAGAGCGCCAAAACCCGGGAGAGTTCAAAAGCAGCGGGAGTACAGTGAGAGCGCCAAAACCCGGGAGAGTTCAAAAGCAGCGGGAGCAGAGCGAGAGCCCCAAAACCCGGGAGAGTTCAAAAGCAGCGGGAGCAGAGCGAGAGCCCCAAAACCCGGGAGAGTTCAAAAGCAGCGGGAGCAGAGCGAGAGCGCCAAAACCCAGGAGAGTTCAAAAGCAGCGGGAGCAGAGCGAGAGCGCCAAAACCCGGGAGAGTTCAAAAGCAGCGGGAGCAGAGCGAGAGCGCCAAAACCCGGGAGAATCAAAAGCAGCGGGAGCAGAGCGAGAGCGCCAAAACCCGGGAGAGTTCAAAAGCAGCGGGAGTAGAGCGAGAGCGCCAAAACCCGGGAGAGTTCAAAAGCAGCGGGAGCAGAGCGAGAGCGCCAAAACCCGGGAGAGTTCAAAAGCAGCGGGAGCAGAGCGAGAGCGCCAAAACCCGGGAGAGTTCAAAAGCAGCGGGAGCAGAGCGAGAGCGCCAAAACCCGGGAGAGTTCAAAAGCAGCGGGAGCAGAGCGAGAGCGCCAAAACCCGGGAGAGTTCAAAAGCAGCGGGAGCAGAGCGAGAGCGCCAAAACCCAGGAGAGTTCAAAAGCAGCGGGAGCAGAGCGAGAGCGCCAAAACCCGGGAGAATTCAAAAGCAACGGGAGCAGAGCGAGAGCGCCAAAACCCGGGAGAATTCAAAAGCAACGGGAGCAGAGCGAGAGCGCCAAAACCCAGGAGAGTTCAAAAGCAGCGGGAGCAGAGCGAGAGCGCCAAAACCCGGGAGAGTTCAAAAGCAGCGGGAGATGCTGAGATACAAAGGAGTGAGTGTAAAGAAGTAAAAAGTAATCGAAGTGTGACGTCACCAGAAAGCAGGTAAGTGATTGGTTGGTGAGTATTTCTCTATTTCTCGCTTTTTTTCCAAACATGAGCGTCTAAATTTAAGTGCCTTGGTGTAGATTAAAAGGTATAAGTGTTCCAAATTTTAAAACTAATTAATTAATTGAGATGGGAGACCAGATAATGTGTTGTTGTTGTTGCATGTGGGAGCTCGTGGACACCACTGAGGTGCACAGCGACCACATCTGCAGCAAATGTTGGCTGCTCGAGAAACTTCAGCTCAGAGTTGATGAGCTGGAGTCCGAGCTTCAGACACTGCGACACATTAGGGAGGGGGAGCGTTACCTGGATACTATGTTCCAGGAGGCAGTCACACCCACTAGAATAATTACTTTCAATTTGGCCCATGGTCAGGGACAGGAGGGTGTGACTACAAACGAGGCAGGTATCGGGATCCAGGAGGTAGTGGTGGAAGAGCCTCAGCCCTTGGCCTTGTCCAACAGGTACAAGATTCTTGCTCCCTGTGTGGACGAGGCCAGGGACTGCAGGGAGGATGAGCAAACTGACCACAGCACCGTGGTACAGGGAGCCATTCAAGTGGGGGGAGCAAAAAGAAATGTTGTAGTGATTGGGGACAGTATAGTGAGGGGGATAGATACTGTTCTCTGCAGCCGAGAGCGTGAGTCCCGAAGGCTGTGTTGCCTGCCCGGTGCCAGGGTTAAGAACATCTCCTCTGGGCTGGAGAGAAATTTGGAGTGGGAGGGGGAAGATCCAGTTGTCATGGTCCACGTAGGTACCAATGACATAGGTAGGACAAAGAAAGAGGTTCTGCTGAGAGAGTATGAGCAGCTTGGGGCTAAATTAAAAAGCAGAACCACAAAGGTAATAATCTCTGGATTACTACCTGAGCCACGAGTGAATTTGCATAGGGTAAATAAGATCAGAGAAATGAACGAGTGGCTCAAAGACTGGTGTGGGAGAAATGGGTTTCGATTTGTGGGGCACTGGCACCAGTACTGGGATAAGAGGGAGCTGTTCCGTTTGGATGGGCTTCACTTGAACCATGCTGGGGCTAGAGTCCTGGCAAATCGAATAACTAGAGCTGTAGAGAGGGCTTTAAACTGAATAGTGGGGGGGAGGATCCAGGTGAGCGGGAAAATAAAAAGTCAATGAGAAATGAGAAAGCAATAGAGCAGGCTAGAGATGGGGGAAATAATAACCAGAGTATGACAGGAAGGGACAGAATGTTTAAAAATAAGAGTGTAACAGAAAAAAAGGCCAAAACAAGGAAAAATGGTAAAAAGACAAGCCAGAAATTCGGCTCTTGTCGGGTGAGTACGCGCTGTGTACTCACCCGTAAGGCCATCTGAAGTGCCGGTTTCCTGCATCCACTGCGCATGCGCGGGAAACCGGAACATCCGTTCCCCTGAAGGAAGAGGTTCAGAAGTCGAACGTGTGCACGGGAGAGGCTGCGCGCACGCAGCGAACTTCGTTTTTTTTTCCAGGTTTCTCCGGGAAGGTAAGTACGGAGAAGCTGCGCTTTTAAAAAGGAGGCGCAAGGCCTGTTTTTAACAAGGTAAGTGGTTAATTAATTACAATTTAAACATTTTTTCAACAGGTTTATCTTTTTTAGATACTTTAAAGAAAGGTAAGTTTATTTTCAGCACCGTTAAAAAGTATAATTAATTTTTTCAAAAATTTAAATTTATGTTTAAAGTAGTTAATTTATGTAACATATAGTTATTTTAAAAATGTGATGTTTTTTTTTAAATTTACTTGAAGTTTAAGTGTGGTTTTGGGGCCGATCTCTATTCATAGATTTGACAGGTCTTCCTGTCAAATCTATGAATGAAAATGCCCTGTTCGGATTGGCTCTCCATGGCCCACGTGATCCCAGGGGACGCTTCGAACTAACTGCGCCCCTGGGATACGCAAGCACTGCGTGCCGGCAGCTGGAGGAGGCCCAGGAGCTGAAGTCCTCGTGGGCCCAAAGCACAACGGCAGGCGCGGTAGGCAAGTACGCGCGCGATGCTTACACCCGCAGGAAGCCGGAAAGCCGAATTTCTGGCTCAAAGTTAAAAGCTCTATATCTAAATGCGTGCAGCATTCGTAACAAGATAAATGAGTTGACGGCACAAATAGATAAAAATGGGTATGATCTGATTGCCATTACAGAGACGTGGTTGCAAGGCGACCAGGGCTAGGAACTGAATATTCCAGGGTATATGATCATTCGGAATGATAGAAAGAAAGGAAAGGGAGGTGGGGTGGCTTTGTTGGTAAAAGATGGGATCAGTGCAGTGGTGAGAAGTGATGTTGGATCAGAAGATCAAGATGTAGAATCGGTTTGGGAGGAGATAAAAAATAATAAGGGGAAAAAGTCTCTGGTGGGCATAGTCTACAGGCCCCCGAACAGTAGCAATGCTGTTGGACATAGAAACATAGAAACATAGAAGATAGGAGCAGGAGTAGGCTATTCGGCCCCTCGAGCCTGCTCCGCCATTTAATGAGATCATGGCTGATCATCCAAATTCAGTACTCTGTCCCTGCTTTCTCCCCATATCCCTTGATCCCTTTAGCCTTAAGAAATATATCTAACTCCTTCTTGAATATATTTAATTAATTGGCCTCAACTGCCTTCTGTGGTAGAGAATTCCACAGATTCACCACTCTCTGGGTGAAGAAATTCTTCCTCATCTCTGTCCTAAATGGCTTACCCGTTATCTTTAGACTGTGACCCCTGGTTCTGGACTCACCCGCCATCGGGAACATCCTTCCTGCATCTAGTCTGTCTAGTCCTGTTAGAATTTTATAAGTTTCAATGAGATCCCCTCTCATTCTTCTAAACTCCAGCGAATATAAGCCCAATCGATCCAATCTCTCCTCATACGTCATTCCTGCCATCCCAGGTATCAGTCTGGTGAATCTTCGCTGCACTCCCTCCATGGCAAGAACATCCTTCCTCAGATAAGGCGACCAAAACTGCACACAATACTCAAGGTGTGGTTTCACCAAGGCCCTGTACAACTGCAGCAAGACATCCTTGCTCCTGTACTCGAATCCTCTCGCTATGAAGGCCAACATACCATTTCCCTTCTTAACCGCCTGCTGCACCTGCATGCTTTCCTTCAGCGACTGGTACACAAGGACACCCAGGTCTCGTTGCACTTCCCCTTCTCCCAATCTATTGCCGTTCAGATAATAATCTGCCTTCCTGTTTTTGCCACCAAAGTGGATAACCTCGCATTTATCCACATTATATTGCATCTGCCATGCATCTGCCCAATCACCCAACCTGTCCAAATCATACTGCAGTTTCTCGGCATCCTCCTCACAGCACACACGCCCACCCAGCTTTGTGTCGTCTGCAAACTTGGAGATATTACATCTAGTTCCCTCGTCTAGATCATTAATATATATTGTGAATAGCTGGGGTCCTAGCACAAATCCCTGCGGTACCCCACTAGTCACTGCCTGCCACTCGGAAAAAGACCCGTTTATTCCAACTCTTTGCTTCCTGTCTGCCAACCAGTTCTCTATCCAAGTCAGTACCTTACCCCCAATCCCATGTGCTTTAACTTTACACGCTAATCTCTGATGCGGACCTTATCGAAAGCCTTCTGAAAGTCCAAATACACCACATCCACTGGTTCTCCCTTATCTATTCTCCCAGTTACATCCTCAAAAAATTCCAGCAGATTAGTCAAGCACGATTTACCTTTTGTAAATCCATGTTGACTTTGTCCGATCCTGTCACTGTTTTCCAAGTGCTCTGCTATTACATCTTTTATAATGGACTCTAGCATTTTGCCCACTACCGATGTCAGGCTTACCGGTCTATAATTCCCCGTTTTCTCTCTCCCACCTTTTTTAAATAGTGGGGTTACATTAGCTACCCTCCAATCCATGGGAACTGTGCCAGAGTCTATAGAATTTTGGAAGATGACCAGCAATGCATCTACTATTTCTAGGGCCACTTCCTTAAGTACCCTAGGATGTAGATTATCAGGCCCTGGGGATTTATCGGCCTTCAATCCCGTCAATTTCCCTAACACCATTTCCCTACAAATACTGATTTCAATCAGTTCCTCCCTCTGATTAGACCCTATGTTCCCCGAGTATAAATCAACAAATAATGGAGGCCTGTATAAAAGGTACGGTAACAATCATGTGTGATTTTAATCTCCATATTGATTGGACAAATCAAATTGGCCATGGTAGCCTGGAGGAGGAATTCATAGAGTGCATCCGGGATGTTTTCCTTGAACAGTATGTAATGGAACCAAACAGGGAGCAGGCTATCTTGGATCTGGTACTATGTAATGAGACAGAATTAATAAATGATCTCATAGTAAAGGATCCTCTAGGAAAGAGTGATCATAGCATGGTTGAATTTCAAATTCAGTTGGAGGGTGAGAAAGTTGTATCCTAAACCAGTGTCCTGATCTTAAACAAAGGCAATTATAATGGCATGAGGGCAGAACTGACTAAAGTGGACTGGCAAAACAAATTAAAGGGTAAGAAAGTTGAAATGCAGTGGCGGACATTTAAGGAGATATTTCATAACTCTCAACAAAAATATATTCCAGTGAGAAAGAAAGATTTTAAGAGAAGGGAGCACCATCCGTGGCTAACTAAGGAAGTAAAGGATGGTATCAAATTGAAAACGAAGGCATACAATGTTGCCAAGATTGGTGGGAGACCAGAGGATTGGGGAATTTTTAAAAAACCAGCAAAGGATGACTGAAAAAATAATAAAGAGAGAGAAGATGAATTATGAGAGTAAGCTGGCAAGAAACATTAAAACAGATAGTAAGAGCTTCTACAGGTATATAAAAAGGAAGAGGGTAGCTAAAGTAAACGTTGGTCCCTTAGAGGATGAGACTGGGGAATTAATAATGGGGAACGGGGAAATGGCAGAGACTCTGAACAAATATTTTGCATCTGTCTTCACTGTAGAAGACACTAACAACATCCCAATAATGGATAATCAAGGGGCCAGAGGGAGTGGGGAACTAAAGACAATCACTATCACTAAGGAAATAGTACTCGGTAAAATAATGGGACTAAAAGATGACAAGTCCCCTGGACCAGATGGCCTGCATCCCAGGATCTTAAAAGAAGTGGCTGCAGAGATAGTGGATGCATTGGTTGCAAGATACCAAAATTCCCTGGACTCTGGAGAGGTCCCAGCGGATTGGAAAACTGCTAATGTAACACCCCTATTTAAGAAAGGAGGGAGACAGAAAGCAGGAAACTATAGACCAGTTGGCCTAACATCTGTCGTTGGGAAAATGCTGGAGTCCTTCATTAAGGAAGCAGTAGCAGGGCATTTAGAAAAACATACTGCAGTCAGAGTCAGCATGGTTTTAGGAAAGAGAAATCATGTTTAACAAATTTGCTGGAGTTCTTTGAGGATGTAACAAGCAGGGTGGACAAGGGTGAGCCAGTGGATGTGGTGTATTTGGATTTCCAGAAGGCATTCAATAAGGTGCCACATAAAAGGTTACTGCATAAGATAAGAGCTCACGGAATTGGGGGTAATATATTAGCATGGATAGAGAATTGGCTAACTAACAGAAAGCAGAGAGTCGGGATAAATGGGTCATTTTCTGGTTGGCAAACGGTAACTAGTGGAGTGCCACAAGGATCGGTGCTGGGGCCCCAACTATTTACAATCTACATTAATGACTTAGATGAAGGGATCGAGTGTAATGTAGCCAAGTTTGCGGATGATACAAAGATGGGTGGGAAAGCAAGTTGTGCAGAGGACTCAAAGAATCTGCAAAGGGATAGGGACAGGCTAAGTGAGTGGGCAAACATTTGGCAGATGGAGTATAATGTGGGAAAGTGCGAGGTTATCCACTTTGGCAGGAAAAATTAAAAAGCAAACTATTATTTAAATGGAGAGAGATTACAGAATGCTACAGTTCAGAGGGACCTGGGGGTCCTTGTGCATGAAACACAAAAAGTTAGCATGCAGGTACAGCAAGTAATCAAAAAGGCAAATGGAATTAGAAACATAGAAACATAGAAACTAGGAGCAGGAGTAGGCCATTCGGCCCGTCGAGCCTGCTCCACCATTCAATACGATCATGGCTGATCATCCAAATCCAGTACCCTGTCCCTGCTTTCTCCCACAGAATCCCCATCGAGCCTGCACCGACACATATCCCACCCTATCCCTGTAACTCCACGTATTTAATTCCCCCTAACATATCCCATCCTATCCCCGTAACCCCACATATTTAATCCCCCCCTAACACTAAGGGTCAATTTATCATAGCCAAATCAACCTAACCCGCACATTTTTGGACTGTGGGAGGAAACCGGAGCACCCGGAGGAAACCCACGCAAACACGGGGAGAATGTGCAAACTCCACACAGACAGTCACCCGAGGCCAGATTCGAATGTTGGCCTTTATTTCAAGGGGGTTGGAGTATAAAAGCAGGGAAGTCCTGCTACAATTGTACAGGGTATTGGTGAGACCACACCTTGAGTACTGCGTACAGTTTTGGTCTCCTTATTTAAGGAAGGATATACTTGCATTGGAGGCAGTTCAGAGACGATTCACTAAGTTAATTCCGGAGATGAGGGGTTTGACTTATGAGGAAAGGTTCAGCAGGCCTATACTCATTGGAATTTAGAAGAATGAGAGGTGATCTTATCGAAACATATAAGATACTGAGGGGGCTCAACAGGGTAGATGCAGAGAGGATGTTTCCACTCATGGGGAAATCTAAAACTCGGGGGCACAGTCTCAGAATAAAGGGTCGCCCTTTTAGAACTGAGATGCGGAGGAAGTTCTTCTCTCAGAGGGTAGAAAATTTGTGGAATTCTCTGCCCCAGAGAGCTGTGGAGGCTGGGTCATTAAATACATTTAAAGTGGAGATAGACAAATGTTTGCAATATAAGGGAGTGAAGGGTTATGGGGAGCAGGCTGGGAAGTGGCTTTGAGCCCTAGATCAGCCATGACCTTATTGAATGGCGGAGCAGGCTCGAGGGGCCAAGTGGCCTATTCCTGCTCCTATTTCTTATGTTCTTATGAAATCATGGCTGATCTGTGACCTAACTCCATATAGCTGCCTTTTCCCCATATCCCTTGATAAAAATCATTAATCTCAGAGTTAAAATTAACAATTGACATTGCATCAATTGCCGTTTGCGGAAGAGAGTTCCAAACTTCTACCACTCTTTGCGTGTGGAAGTGTTTTCTAACTTAACATGTTATAGTATTAAGAACTGACATAAGAACATAAGAAATAGGAACAGGCGTAGGCCATTTGGCCCCTCGAGCCTGCTCCGCCATTCAATAAGATCATGGCTGATCTTCTACCTCATCTCCACTTTCCTACACTATCCCCATATCCCTTGATTCCCTTAATATTTAAAAATCTATTGATCTCTGTCTTGAATATACTCAATGACTGAGCCTCCACAGCCCTCTGTGGTAGAGAATTCCAAAGATTCACCACCCTCTGAGTGAAGAAATTTCTCCTCATCTCAGTCCTAAATGGCCGGCCCCTTATTCTGAGACTGTGACCCCTGGTTCTAGACTCCCCAGCCAGCGGAAACATCCTCCCTGCATCTACCCTGTCAAGGCTCTGTAAGAATTTTGTATGTTTCAATTAGACCACCTCTCATTCTTCCAAACGCTAGAGAATATAGGCCTAGTCTACTCAAGCTGACCTCATAGGACAATCCCCCCATCCCAGGATCTGACCTCTGAGGCTGAAGGTTAAATTCAGTCCAGGTTGATGGTACACAAGTCATCTGTATTCTAAATAACAACAGAAAACGCTGGAAAAACTCAGCAGGCCAGGCAACATCCATGGAGAGAGAAAGAGAGTTAACGTTTCAGGTCGAAACCCTTCGTCGGAACTGAGAGAGCAAGAAATAAACAGATAAAAATGCAAGGGGGAGGCTGGGGGGAGGAATAAAAGAACAAAAGGGATGGTCTTTAGTGAGTAGAGACATTAAGAGATGCTCAAGGCAAGACGAGATGGTAATGGGACAGGTTGAGAAACAAAAGGTAAGGTGTGAAATGCTGGCAGAATCAGAGACAGCTGCCGTGGGGGGAGAGAGAGAAAAAAAGGAAAAAGGCACGGACCAAAAGAGTGGATAAAATGTATACATATGTGGTAGGGGCCGGGGTTATGATCTGAAATTGTTGAACTCGATATTGAGTCCGGAAGGCTGTAAAGTGCCTTGCTGACTGTGGGGTTCTCTTGTGAGATGAGTTTGGAAAACTAGTTGCTAATGACCACAGCACAAAAAGGGAGCTGTGTTGTGATTCCAAATGTGCCACACCTGACACAGGAATGTTAGATGCTGACACCAGCTGCATCAAATAGGAAATTGTTCCATTCCCTAATGCTAACACTCTGATCTCAGAAACATCATAGCACAAAATTCACACAAAATTTTTTTGGGAAAAAGCTGACCCTAGGCAGAAATACACTGTGAAAACATCAATGCTAATCTGTCCTGCCAAGAAGTTATGAAATCTATATCATCGGACTGTAACGTCTGAATTGAATTATGCGGGTTTTAAGTGGGAGTTTGATGCTTGGTTAATGTGAAGGAAAGATTTCTTAACATTTGCATTCCATCTAGAACAGTCTTTAACTTGGACATGGTTGTGCGTTTGAGAGCAATAAACAGATTTTCCTTGAACTCTTCACTTTTCTGGTAGTTTCTTAAATATGATTGATTTCACACAATCTACACAAGTATTGGCATTATGAGGTAGCAGTTAAATTAATGTTTATATGTAAACAGATTCAAAGCTTGGATAATCAACAACTATGTTATGGAGGTAAAGTGAATGAGGGGGAAAAAAAATCAATGTATGAATTTCAAAAGAGAGGATTGACCCCCTTATTTGTGAGGACTGAAAGTCAAGGACACACCTCCCTACTGTTTTTATTTCCAGCACTCTGGAAAATTATTTATTATTTCAGAGTAAAGAAGCTGTGTTAGGAGTTAAGGGCATTTCCTCAGAGTGGTTGGAAGTGTGCAGCTATGTCCCAGAGGGTTCAGTTCTTAGGCCGCTTCTGTTCCATGTGCTCATCAATAATTCGGATATTGGGTTAGAGGGAGTGGTGGCCAAATTTCCAGATAATCCTGAAGTAGGAGGCATAGTAAATAATTTTTGAGGACCAAAGGAAGCTGCAAGGGGATAATGATAAGATGGTGTAATGGCATAAAAATGGAATTCAATGTCACTAAATGTGAGGTGGTACATTTTGTTAAAAAAGTAATAATTACACTTTGAAAGGGGGAAAGCTAGGTGATGTGCAAGAGCAGAGGGATTTGGGATTTCAGGTTCACAAGACATTAAAAGCAACACCAGAGATGGATAAAACCATTAAAAAGCTAATGGAATACTGGGTTTTTAAAGTAGGAGGTATTAGGGGAAAAATTGGGTCGCGGCCCCTTTGGGGTGCTAACTTCACCGGGGCACTAAATATTTGCACCCCTGCACCCAAAATTCACTGGTAGCGCCCCAAGAGGGAGGCGGGGCGCTACTGGAAGCCCTAAGAGGGCGCTAACGGGAGGCGCAAATCAACCGAATTTTTCCCTAATAGAATATAAAAACTGCAATGTAATGGTGAATCTATGTAAAACCATAGCAAGGTCACAGACGGAGTACTGTGTGCTGTTTTAGGCTCCACATTATGGGAAGGATGTTGAGTCAACAGAGAGGGTACAGCTCAGATTCTAATAGGATGCTGCCTGGTATGAGAAAACACAAAGAAAGAGGTGCCCAATGATTCTTTCATGGCAATAGCCAGTGCCCTGCAAATTTCCTCTGTAGTCTCCATTAAAACCCTAGAATTATGCTATCCAGTTCAGGGGATTTGTTAGTCTTCAGTCTTTTTAACTTTAACTTTTCAGTTAGGAAGTTGAGCCTCTGAGAATCAGCAGATTGATACAAAGCAACACTTGATTTTTAATTACAGAGAATTTACATTTTGGGGAAAAATCCTCCAAAACTTTACAATTTGTACTATTTGCCTGTGCTAGAAATACTGCAAATTCATCAGAAGGTCTAAAGATATAACCAGTCCAGGAAGATCCTAGGTTCAATCCCCATTCGTGGCGAGTCAGCTGGTGTCAGGCATCCATTATTAAGGATGTTACAATTAGCCTCAGCACCTCTAGTTTAGGAAGGGGAAAACTAGCCACGTTTTCTATGCCTAATTACGTCCAATGAGCCCTGTAGAAAAATATATGGATGTGGACATTAGATAAGGATATGATTAGTCTCTGCTGTAAAAGCCCCAAAGTTAAATACCCTGCTTCAAATACTCACGGTCTGGCTCATAGGTTTCCAAACAAAGTGCACTGACCACCTATATTTGGCAAGAGTATCCCAGTGGGTCCTGGAAATAATCCGATTTGGTAATCAGATCTTTGTCTATTTGGGGTCAGGAGAACCACATGCTGTCAGCACAGTGTCTTGAATTCAATATTTTCCTATATTTATTGACATATTAGCATATAATTTCTGTTGGTGTAAATTAAAAAAAAATTCTTTAAATGTTAACACTGTTTTCCTCTGGGTAGCGGAAACTGTCTTTTGGAATTTGGGACAGGGGCCCTCAGAACTGCTTCAATATTTGCAGAGAGATTTTGCTTGGGGGGGAGGCGGGGGTCCTCAAATGTGAAGATTGACTGCTTGGGTGAGAAGTACTGGCAGGCAGCTGGTACCTTTGGAACTATTTCCCAGCACTGTCAGTTCCTTCCAGAGAGAAAAGGAAAAACATGGGAGCGAAGGGCAAAACATGTGAAAAAAGTTAGAGAGGCAGGGGAAAGTTATTAAGTTAGGAATAACTGTTGGATGAATATTGGATCCAATCAATACCAAATATGGGGTAAATTTTATGAGATCTTGCACCGCAGGCAAGGCCTCACACACAGCCACCCACACTGGAAAAATGCAGGTGCACCAAGGTCTTGCACAATTTATTGTTATGCATCCTTTATGCGTTCGACAGAATCCACTCTTTCTGTTTGTAAATTAGACACTTTACCTTGAAGACCAAATGGATCATCATTTGGAGGCCAATCTTGCCCGGATATTTTCCTGCAATGTTATGTGGGGACAAATTAAAAAGGTTGGCTCCAGTTTCCGTACAGAGAGCATGGACCAGCATTTTCTTTCCAACTCCAGATGGTCCTGCCAACAGCAAAGACTTCACCAAAGGAGCTTTCTCATGGACAGCCTGGGAACCTGCAAAAGGAACACAGGGACTTGATCAGGGACACTGCACTCCACAGAAATTCACCCCGATTCAAGTATAATTTTGATTCAGCCATAGAATTCTGATATATATATATATATAAACGACTTCTACTCAGTTTTATTGTATAGAATTCCTTATCCAAGCATGACATTTAAACATAAAGGTTTGAAGAACTAGAAGTGGGAGGGTGATCTAATTGAGGTGTTTAAAATGATAAAGGAATTTGATAGGGTAGATACAGGGAATCTATTTCTTCTGGTGGGGGAATCTTGAACAAGAGGGCACAATCTTCAAATTAGAACTAGGCCATTCAGGAGATAAATCAGGAAGCATTTTTTCACAGGGGGCATGATTAAGAAGTTTGGAGATGATACAAAAAATGGCTGTATGGTTGATAGTGAGGAAGAAAGCTGTAGACTGCAGGAAGATATCAATGGACTATTCAGGTGGGCAGAAAAGTGGCAAATGGAATTCAATCCGGAGAAGTGTGAGGTAATGCATTTGGGGAAGGCTAACAAGGCAAGGGAATACACAATGGCCCATATGTTCTGATGCCTACGGGTGTGTACGAGGTGTGTAGGGACATCGGAAAGGCTGGTTTCAGGCATGTGACGTGCATGCGTTGAAAACTGGCATTTCCGATCTGTCAAGAATGCTCTTGACAGATCGGACGCCTGCCCTGGAGAAGGGCCTCTGCGGGGGGGGGTGAGTTCCGCTTTCTGCAGAACCTCCGCCCACTGAAAACCCTTAGAAATCTTACGCCTGGTAAAAGCAGGCGTAAGGCCTGCTTTTACCAGCATAAGAGTTTAAAAAAGTTTTAAAAAAAAATGTTTCACTCATTTATAATTTAAAAATACTTTTAAAAAAGGTAAGATTATTTTTAGCCCCATAAAAAACTAATTATTATTTTCAAAACATAGAAACATAGAATCTAGGAGCAGGAGTAGGCCATTCGGCCCGTCGAGCCTGCTCCGCCATTCAATATGATCATGGAATTTTTGTTTAAAATATTTAATTTAATGTCATTTTAACTCATTTTAAAAATGTGATGGTTTTTTAAAAATGTATTTAATGTTTTAGTTTTTTTTGGGGTGATCTCCATTCATACTTTTGACAGGTCTATCTATCAAAAGTATGATGGGAGATTCCCTTCTTTCATTGGCTCGCCTGGCCCACGTGATCCCAGGGACGCTTGTGAACCGCATGCGCCCCTGGGATACGTGGGCCCTGCGCATTTCGACTGTGGAGAGGCCCAGGAGCGACAGTGTCCGGGCCTCAGGGGCCCTCAGGTAAGTGTGTAGATTTTTTCCTGATAGGAGGCATCCGCACGCAGGAAGACTCCTATCGGAAATTACGGGCCAACAAATGATAGGATACTGAGAAGTGTAGAGGAACAGAGGGACCTTGGAGTGCATGTCCACAGATCCCTCAAGGTAGCAGGACAGGTAGATAAGGTGGTTAAGAAGGCATACGGGATACTTGCCTTTATTAGCCAAGGCATAGAATATAAGAACAGAGAGGTTATGCTAGAACTGTATAATACTAGTTAGGCCACAGCTAGTCTACTGCGTACAGTTCTGGTCACCACATTACAGGAAAAGTTTGATTGCACTACAGAGGGTACAGAGGAGATTTACAAGGATGTTGCCAGGACTGGAAAATTTTAGCTATGAGGAAAGATTGGATAGGCTGGGGTTGTTTTCTTTGGAACAAAGGAGGCTGAGGGGAGACTTAATTGAGGTGTATAAAATTATGAGGGGCCTAGATAGAGTGGATAGGAAGCATCTATTTCCCTTAGCAGAGGGGTCAATAACCAAAGGGCATAGATTTAAATTGGTAGAAGAATTAGAAATTTTGGGGAGAAATTGAGGAGAAATCTTTTCACCCAGAGGGTGGTGGGGGTCTGGAATGCACTGCCTGAAAGGGTGGTAGAGGCAGAAACCCTCACATTTAAAAAGTACTTGGATATGCATTTGAAGTGCTGCAACCTGCAAGGCTACAGATCAAGAGCTGAAAAGTGGGCTTAGGCTGGATAGCTGTTTTTTGACTGGCGCTGACATGATAGGCTGAATGGCCTCCTTCTGTGCCGTAAATTTCTATGATTCTATGATTCACACAAAGGGCAGTGAAATCTGGAACTCTCGCCCCCAAAAGACTGTGGATGCTGCGTCAATTGAAATTTTCAAGACTGAGATTGATAGATTTTTGTTAGGTAAGGGTATCAAGGGAGATGAATCGTAGGCGGGTAAATGGATTTAAGGTACAGATCAGCCATGATCTGTTTGAATGGCAGAATCAGGCTCGAGGGGCTGAATGGTCTACTCCCATTCCTAATTTATATATAAGAGCATTGAGTACAAGAGTAAAGTAATGATGAATTTATACAAAATATCGGTTAGGCCACAGTTAGTGTAGTGGGTGCAGTTTTGGGTGCCCCATTATAGGAAAGATCAGGAGTCGTGCGCCGGGGGACATCGTGGAGGCTGAAGCAGGGGGAGAAAGATCGGGAGTCTTGAGCCGGGGGAGGAAGATCAGGAGTCCTGAGCAGGGGGAGGAAGATCAGGAGTCCTGAGCAGGGGGAGATTAGGGAGGCCGGAGCAGAGGGAGGAAGCTAGGGAGTCCTTAGCCGGGGGATATCAAGCTGGCCAGTGCAAGGGGAGGAAGATCGGGAGTCCTGAGCAGGGGGAGATTAGGGAGGCCGGAGCAGAGGGAGGAAGCTAGGGAGTCCTGAGCCGGGGGAGATCGGGAAGGCTGGAGCAGGGGGAGGAAGATCGGGAGTCCTGAGCTGAGGACATCGTGGAGATCGGAGATTGGGGTCCGGAGGCCAGAGCAGGGGGAGATCGGATGGATCGGGGTGTGAGATTGGAGGCCTCGTGGCGGAGATCGGAAGGGTCGGGGGGTGGTGGGTGTCCGATCGCGGCGGGGGGGGGCTGGCGGTGGGTGAAGCAGGTAAGCAGGATCCAGCAGTAAGTGGAAAGGCACTTACCTCCTGGATCCAGCCGTCCTCACCTCCCTTTATGGTTCTATGATTTTCCATCCATTCATTTAAATGGATGGAAAAGCAGGGGCTGCAAGCTGATAATTTCCCAACTCGTGCTCCCTGCAAGTGTTCGATTAGGGAATCAACCTTAATGCCCCCTACCGGCTATCTCCCTAGATCCAAGAGCAACCTGGTGACCTGCTCTCCATTTCTTCTGTTTGTCTATATTCTTTTATCTTCCCCCAAAAGGTCCTGCAAATTGATTATGGTAGCTCAGCACGAGGAAATTACAAACATGAAGCCCGCATCATACTAACTTGTACTACAATACACTGCTGCCATTGGACTGCTCATCTACTGAGATTTCCCACTGTTGTGTGGAGGTGGTGGACTGTTTCCATGGGCTGGATTTTACCAACCTCGGCGGGTTCGTGGTGGGCGATGTCGGTGGCGGGTCCCAGCCTCGCTGCTGGCTCCAGTCCGCTGTCCAAAATGATTTTACCTACCCATCGTGTTTGCCAGCCAATTGAAGGAAGCGGGTCTGATGACGTCACTTGATGACGCGTCATTAGCCAGTTTCCTTAAAGGGACCATGCGCAAATTGATTTTGACAGTTGTGCTGTCAGTGTTCTACAGCACTGAGGTGCTGCAAACACTGACAAGCACTGCACAGAGGTGCATGGCTGCACCCAGGCTTATGAAGGGAGTCACAGCATGCAGGGAGGTTCTCTTCCCTTCCAATGGGCGGAAGAGACCTCCCCAGGACACCAACACAGCCTGGTTGCACATTGCACAGGAGGACACAAGCAGGGATGTCGTTATGAGGACCAGTCTGCAGCGGCACAAACCTTTCAATGATCTCAGTAGATCACGAAATATTAGTACAAAGCCACACTCAACCTCATCCTGCTGTGCCACTCATCACATCCCCATCAATCTGCTTTCCATACCCTACTCCTGCACATCCTTACTCACACCAACTTACCTTGCACCTCCACCCATCCCTCTCTATCTACATTATCACTTCCACATCTCACTAGCCACCCCTCACACTCACCCTCATCCTAGTCTAATCATACCAACTAACAACACACAAGGGTAGGCACTTGGGTGTTTTATGCAATGTTCATGCAAAGTTTCTGTTAATGTGGTGTCAAACATTGAAACGTTTATTTTCAACACTTTGCGTTCTTGGACAGATTTATGTGCAGCTTTGGATGTGGCTTAGTAAGTTGCAGTGAACGGTGAGACATAACGGTACCCCCGCAATGGTGATGAGTGTGAAACAAATGGCTTGGGCATTGTAGGGATGCTTTATGGTGTTGGTGTGGGGTGGTGCCAACCTGACACATCATGTGGCAGCCAAGGTGTACAACGTCAAGTGAAGTAAATCTGGCCATGGTGAGGCCATCCCTGGCCTCCCGGGCAGCAATGTGGTCGGGTGCTGATGCCCTGTGTCCTGTGCCAGTTGATTGCGGAGAAGGTTGGTGTTGTTGTTGGTGCTGCTGGTGTGCCTGGTGCTGCTGGTGTTGGGGCTGATCGTGGTGGGATTATGAGACCAAGGTGAGATAGTTTCAAGGGCAGCGATGCTGATGGAATAGATGGCAGGTGAACTTGAGATGGCAGAAGCAATTTGTCAATGGTGAGAGACGTTACCAATGAGGTGACACTGGATAGAGAGTTTTCTCCAAACACTTGCAACCTGCATAAAGCTCAATCTGTCTTCCAAATGCAGTAAGCAACAGCTTCTGAGCTTGGAAAGTGAACAGCTGTGAGATGGGAGTTTTTATAGCACATTTTCAGCTGTCAAATAATGAGATGATTCAATGGCCATTCAACTCCCAAACTGCTTACCTGACGTGATCCCCGAGCAGCGTGGACCCCGTGGGCGACCTGGTAAACTCTGAAGGTGAGCTGAAAATAGTTCTAAATGTTCTGTTAACAAGGTCAAAAAGACCTTAATTTCCTCCCCCGCAGCTGTGTGTCGGGTCTGCTCAGCGCTGACAGACCCGACATTTGGTAAATACACGTGGAGGCGGGTTGACAGCAGGATCCCAACCCGCTGTCTAAAAAATACATATTCCCACCCGGCCTGCCACCGATCGTGCCCGCTAAGCCCCAGGAAATTCCCCCACTATAGTTATGTAGTTCCAAAAACTGCAGCTCCTTTTTTTTATTCATCAGGGCTGCTTTAAGGCTCTGATCACACTTCTTCTCCACGGATCTCAGTTGAGATAGCAGCTGGGACATTATACTTGAATTGGACTCAGCTAGTGATGGGGAAAAGTAGCCAATGTTCCCACTCAAAGTTGGGAATTTTCGCAGGAAAAAATGCATGGGTTGGAGGCGGGGGGAGGGGAGGGGGGAAGTGAAAGTTGGAAAAATCAAAAACCCGACCCCTCTTGCCTCCTAACCGCCCACTTTCACCTTTTACTCAGGCGGGCAGCCAACCCGCTGCCAGGAGGCGGGTTGGCATTTTAAATGTGATATCGAGGCCCTGAAGCCTCAGCTTTAACCTGCTGTGCAGGTTTTACTGCAGCCGGCCGGAATCCCAGGGCTCAGGATTCCCGGTAGTTGCAACGAGGCGAGCACAGCCTCGGGGAGCAATCCTTCTGGGCCGGGAGGAGCAGGAGTGGTTCTTCCCGGCCCACCAAGCTCACCTACCAGCAGCTAGCCCCTCCCCGAGAATCGGACCCCCCCCCCTTTCGGGATCGGGGCTCGGACCCCCCCGGGGATCGATATCACCCCCGTGGATCGGGGATCAGATGCCCCTGGGGTCGGGATCGGACCCCCCCCACCCCGGGGGATGGGATTCCCCCCACCCCGGGGGATGAGATCCCCCCCACCCCCCCACCCTTTGGCTTTGGAACTCCCCCCCCACCTCACCTGGACCCAGCACCTACCTGGTCCTGCGGTGTTCTGGTCAGTGTTCCCCGCCTGACTGGAAGCCAGCCTGTCAATCAGGCTGTCTTTCCGGCGTGGAACCCACCCATTACGTCACACGCACACTGTGAAGTTAAGCATGTGGGGAGGCTCCGGATTTCCCGCCGGCTACCGGGTCTCCCTGCACCGAGCGGGTGGGAAACGGGAAAATCCCGGCCAAAGTCAACATGTGTAGATTTTGGGAGGGAACGGTGATGCCCTCCACATCTAGGCTCACACATGAAACAAGGCCACCTGAGGGTGTTTTACATATTTCTTTGTAACATCACAATAATTGGGATCACATTTGATAAATTTTATTTTTAAAAGTACTCCATTGTTGGAAAGGCTATTGACCTTTACACTAAATATAAACAAAAGTGTCAGCCATCTCAGATTGTCAATTGTCTTTTTAACTAAAATGATCAGTGAGCATGGAAAGTTCAGGCTGTTTTCCATTTGAGATAGCTAGCATTCCCATTGGAGACACTGCGGGAAATCCAACCTTGAACTCTGAATGAATTATTAACATGCTCTCTTCCCAGGGCATTGTGTGTCCCAAGTGGGTTCCGTTAATTGTATATTGCTGACATTGAAAACATGGGCTGGGAACTGCATGTTCACATTTTAAACTGCCTTGTCTTAGCACATACTTATTGAATGCTCAGCAAATGACAATCCATGTTAAATACAATGTTTCATTAATAATGCAGGATTAAACTGAATGAAAAGCCCTTTCACTTGAAACCAATATTGCCTGAAGGTAACAAAGGCATTTTGAAAAATTTATGTTAAAGCAATAAAAGCTGGTATCTTATTTCATAGAATCATAGAAACTTACACTACAGAAGGAGGCCATTCGGCCCGTTGTGCCTGTGCTGGCTCTTTGAAAGAGCAGTCGTGCTTAGTCCCATATCCCCGTTTTTTGTCCGTAACCCTGTCAGTTCCTCATCCTCAAGTACCTGTTCAATTCCCTTTTAAAATCAGCTTCCACCACCTTTTCAGGTAGAGCATTCCAGATCCCGACAACTCTGAGTTTAAAAAAATTCTCCTCACCTCCCCTCTAGATCTTTTTCCAATGATTTTGAATCTATGACCTCTAGTTATTGACCCACTCGCCAGAGGAATTCTTTTTCCCTATTTACTCTATCAAAACCTCTCATCATCTTGAAAACTGCTATTAGGTCACCTCTTAACCTTCTCTGTTCCAAGGAGACTTTTCCAACCTCTCCTCATAACTGATGCCCACATCCCTGGTAACATCCTGGTAAGCCTCCTCTGTACCCTATCTTTCCTGAAGTGTGGTGCCCAGAATTGTCCACAATACTCCAGCTGAGGCCTAACCAGTGAATTATAACGTTCTAACATGATCTCTTTGCTTTTATATTCTATTCCTTTATTTATAAAACATATGCTTTTTTAACCACCTTATCAACTTGCCCTGCCACCTTTAAGGATTTGTGTATATGGACACCAAGGTCTCTCTGCCCATCTACACTTTTCAAAATCATGCCATTTATAGTATACTGTGTTTGCATATTAGTCCTCCCAAAGTGCATCACTTCACACTTCTCCACATTGAACTCCATCTGACATGCTTCTGCCCATTTCACCATCCTGTCTATGTCAGCCTGTAGCCTAACTAACCTCATCATGATCTACTACTTTGCCAAGTTTCGTATCATCTGCAAACTTTATAATGCTGCTCCCTACACCCGAGTCTAGGTCGTTTAGAAAAATTGAAAAGAGTAATGGACCCAAAACTGACCCTTGGGGAACATCACTACTCCCAGTCTGGAAAACATCCATCTGCCACCAGTTTGCTTCCTGTCACTGAGAAAATTTTGTATCCATACCGCCACTTTCCCCTTAATTCCTGGGCTTCCATCTTCTTAATAAGCCTCTGTGTGGCACTTTGTCGAATGCCTTCCGAAAGTCCATATACAACATCTACTACACTACCATGATCAACCTTCTCTGTTACCTCATCAAAGAATTCAATCAAGTTGGTCAGACATGATTTGCCTTTAACAAATCCATGCTGGCTCTCCTTGATTTCTTAACTAATAAAGTTGCGGTGAACACCTATTCCACCTGCACCATGACTAGTTATTAATAATGGCCTGTATTTTCTGACCCCCACGGGTGTGTACGAGGTGTGTACACACCCATAGGGACCTCGCATATGCCGGTTTCAGGCATGCAAAGTGCATGCGCTGAAAACTGGCACTTCCGATCTGTCAAGAATTCTCTTGACAGATCTTCCGCCTGCCCTGGAGAAGGGCCTCTGCGGACGGAGAGTTCCGCTTTCTGCAGAACCTCCGCTCACTGAAAACCTTTAAAAATCGTACGCCTGGTAAAAGGGTCAAAGGTTCCTCAAAGAGTAATGGACCCAAAACTGACCCTTGGAGAATACCACTGCAAGCCACCTCCCAGTTGTTCAGTTGTTAAGTACTCTGCCTAGTGCGGAACTGACCTATACAGATTAGGAAGGACCCTGGGTTGATCACTGGCCTGTGTAATTTCAGCCAAGCAACAGAAAGGGTACTACAATTGGCTTCAGCATCCCTGGAAAAAAATGGGGAAAGGGAAGGGGAAGGGGAACAATCAGCCAGAGCTCCCATTGCTAAATTCTAACTTGTGACTTATGCTAGAGAGTGCATATGTGTGAATGTTGGGTGAGAATAGGACTGAGCTTGGCTGTGATCCTCTCCAAGGTCACTGACAACACTCACAGTCTGAGTTTACACAAGGGATACCCATGTGAGCAAAGTACTAGTGGAACTGTAACCCAACACAAATCAGTAGCTTCAGGAACAGGTGGGAGGAAACAGGGTGGGGAAGAAGAGACTAGAACATTAGGTAATAACTACAGAGGACTACATGATTCAGAATGTTCAAATAATCCCTAGTGTGCCCCTTCCTTTCCCTGAGCTCATTATTATGATTAGGTCTGGTTTGTGTCGGGCATCACAGTGTCTGGAGTCTGTTCCAATTCAGTAACATATCAAGATGACATCAGGAGCTGTGACACCGAAGTTCTGGAGGGTTCTTGTGTCATGCTGAATCCTGAGATATTTTATGGTCTTGGAGCACACTCCCAGACATGTTATTCTTTGCAATAATTACAAACCTAATGATTACCATTTTCTGCTACTGATAACCCTGAAGCTGGAAGTGAACGTTAACCCATTTTAAAGAAACAGCAGCCTACTGTATGATCACCATGTGTTTTGGTAAGAAAGCAGTGGCAGGTTTTATTTTAACTTGGAAATACTGGGGGAATAACAAAGCCCGTGTATATAACAAAATATATTGTCGATTTGTATTCCTTTACTTCACCTGACGAAGGAGCAGCGCTCCGAAAGCTTGTGATTTCAAATAAAACTGTTGGACTATAACCTGGTGTTGTGCGACTTCTCACTTTTATAACAAAATAGATTCATGACTTATTTAAACTCCTGCATTATTCTGCACTTCCTATCTGTAACACTAACTTCTGCTGTCACAATTTTTGGTTAGGCCTTTATGTCAACATTAAATGGTATGTTAACAATTCTAATAGCAGTTTTCCTATGTAAACCGGCGTGTCACGGTGTCCCTTCAGACTTTCATCCAGTAGGTAGTGCATTTCAGCTTCTCAATTCCATTGCTTATTTACTGTTCAAAATAAACGACTTCTCTCTTCCGTCCCACTACCTCTTGGGCGCTTTAGGCCTGCACGCAGTCATTTTTCCATTTCTACCAACCAGTTCCTATCCCATAGCATGTTCTTCCTCCTCGCACCTGTTTCGTCACTGCTCATGGCCCTTCTGCCCCATCATTCTATCTCCTCTTCTCCTGCACTCATGGCTTTTCTCTCTCAGTTCTTGCAGTTCCTGCTCCTAGGTCTGCTCCCTCTTCAGCTGCAAGCAGCCATTCTCCCCCTGCCACCAGTCATTTTGTCCATCTGCTTGCCCTAGGTCACACTTAAAAAGCTCATGCCTGATTTTAACTGGAAACCAGCTTTCTCAGCTTTAGGGAGGAATTCCTTAAATGGCTTCCCCATGAGTTTGGGAAAATTCTCGTTTTGCTTCCATGTTTTTCAAAAAGCCGATTCCTGGCCTTCTTGGGAATTGACTTTTGAATTGCAGGAGCGAATTCTGTTAGGGCTTCCCATAACCCGAAAAGAAGAGAGAGAGAGAAACAGAACAGGAGAGAAAGAAAGAAGCAGTAACACAGAGACAGATAAGAGAGAGAACATATCCTTCAACTTATCATGAGCACCACTACAGGAGATCAACTAGTAATATAATAAGGGGTAAAAATTGAGTCGCGCCCCATTTGGGGCGCTAACCTCGCCGGGGCGCGACTTTTAGCGCCCCGAAAAAATTAGCGGCCCCGCGCCGGAACTTCAGTGGTTGCGCCCCAAGAGGGAAGCGGGGCGCCACTGGAAGCACCCCGCATCCCTCTTGGGGCGCTGCGAGTGAATATCCTGGCGCTACGTGCCGCAGCGCCATGCGCTGCGGCACGTCGCGCCGCGGTATTGCAGGCCTTCCTCCCCTTCTTAAAGGGGAGGGACCCTGCGCAGCGCGAACCGGGGCCCAGCTGGGCCCCCAGGGATCGGGAGTGCCGGCAAAAGAGCCCGGCACTCAAGAGAAGTGCCGGGCTCATGGAGCGCAGCCGGCACTTCACGGTGGGGGGGCTTCACGGGGGCCGGGGACAGCAACGGGGGCAGGTGCTGGCAGGCGGCCAGCAACAAAAATGGCCGCCTGCCACCTCCCCTTTAAATATCGCCGCCCCGGCCGCACGTACGCCTCCCTGAACCCGTCGAACATAGCGTCTGGCGGTAAATCAGGGGGCGCGACTGAAGATCACGGCCGGGGCGCGAGCGGGGTGCTGCGCACGGCGATGACGTCATCGCCGGCGGCGCAGCGCCACAGGGCGCTACCGGCTGCCGCCGCCGCTAACCTCCCACTAAATTTTTCGGGAGGCGTGGGCGGCGCTGCGCCCGGGCGTTAGCTGCTTTACGCCCCATTAGCGCCCTCTTAAGGCGCTAACGGGAGGCGCAAGCAGCTGAATTTTTCCCCCTAAAACTTCAAACAAAATTAAATGTTTTCAATGAGTACATAGAGAGGGAAGGCACTGTGCTACATTACCCCTATACAGTTTTGATATCAGTCTCACCATGTTTAAACAGTGAGCAAATGTTACATCAATTGAGACCAGAGCCATGAACACAGGAACTTTCCCACAACCCCAGAGACCTTAAAAACAGATGAATCAGAGTCCCGTGGAACTACAAAATTCAACCGTATTCCTTATATTATATACAGTGGCAAAAATAAACTGCATAAATGCACAGTATATAATACATTTTATTTTTCCCACCAATTTTCTCCCCTTGTCTCTCCTCTTCTGAAGGTGACAACACATGCTGTGATATGGTTCCCTAGACAACAGTGGCTTTCTGGAGCTTTACTAAAGCATGGACAGTGTACTATTTGAGTTGGGGCAGTGGGAGGGGAATTCTACCTGAGCCTGATCTATCCTCATCTGACAATGATATGACCAACTTTCCAAGCATGGGTATACCCCAAAGGGACAGCGAGCAAAAGGAATCCACAGCCCCTACCCAGACTGGCGTGATGAGGTCAATTTGTAGCCTCACTGCTGCTGTCTATTAGACTGGTTAACTCAACACATAATCTGTGATGTAATGCATTTTTCCCCCCTCTCCTCTCCAAAGGTTGACTCATGCAGGGTTACAGTTCAATGCATGCCAGTTTTCCTCTGGTACATTGCCAAAGTGATCATTCTTCATATCTAAGCATAGATAGTGAGTGTTGGCAGTCTATTTACCTAGGGGGGACTTCATGGCCAGACCTGATGCTGCCCTTACCCATCCATATATGCAGACTTTGCAGCAGGATAGTAATCAGGAACAGGAAACCTGGCTGAATTTTTTTCTAGCACACAGGAACTGAGGCCAATTGTAGCACCCTGACCGTCACTCCAATTGAGAGCTACTAACTCAACATTGACTGGGAATCAAACTTCCTGGTCTGTATGGCTCAGTACCACATTGGACAAGGCACATACCAATTGAGCCATCAAGGGAGCTGGCAGTTAAAGGAGAATCTAATTCTAAAGGTAAGTACCCCTTAGATATGTCCCTCATCACTTCTCTCTTTCAAAATAATTCTAGTTACAGCTCTCCTCCGAGGAGCAGTGTCAGTTCTCTGTTCTGTTCAATACCAAAGCAGATGTGTGGCGGTGACATCTGACAAGTGGTTTCCCTTGGAATGCAACAGCTCCCATCAGTGATATCATTCACACTAGTTTGGTTTCAGACTCTCTCAGCGCTGTATCTTTTAATTTCTCCAGTCTCTGACTTGGAGGAGGTGACATTAAAAAAAGGTTGGAAATCTGCACCTACATCAATGGTAAATTGTGATTCATTCTTACTTTTGGGGTATTAACAATTAAAGGTAGGACCTTTACACACTTCTACTCCTTTAACGATGGATTAGGCTTTAATAATGAATTTAAAAAGTTGCTACAAAAATATATTATATATACACACCAACCTATAAAACTCAGAAAAGCTGATGAACAGCATCAATAAAGCTTTCACAGCCTCAAAAAGTCGCTAACTTAATAAACAATGCACACCTGAAAAATAGCCTTAATAAACACCTATCACTATTGACACTGTTTCATGGCAATTGAATAAGTTAAATTCCTCAGGCTTAAAAACTCCTTCGCCAAGATCTTGGCAACTACGTCAGGTTCACAGCTGCTGGTGACCTCCGGCACTGACTCTGTTGGAGGATATGATGTCAGTGGAAGGTCATATCATTCAAATAGGGGAAGCTGACAGCTGCACCACTATGGGTGAATCTTTGGCGTTCACCTGGTCCTGGATGCTGCAAAATGCATCCTTATTGCCCAGGCCCAGGGAGGTGTGTTAACCCTCCCCCCTCTCCAGAAACAGTTATTTCCAGCCCCTCTGGTGGTGCCCTGCATAAGAGGGCTGCATTAAACTTTGAATGTTTTTTAATCACACTTAGATCTTCCCTGGCTTGGACGTAATAGTGGTCCCCATATCTGCCGTGAAAGAGGCCAGTGTGCCTCTTCTTATTGGGTGGGGAGGGCACTGATGGTTATGATCTTGGTGTAATTGCTGGTATCATGGCCCAAGGATTTTCAGATCCTATACCCTGGAAGGAGGCTGGACTGTAATTGAGGTATTCAAGTAACACAATGGGGTTGATATTCAGGTCTCAGTGCATCGCTGCCAGAACTGGATCACTGCACACACACGATGCATATTTTGTCTGGTGAGCTAAACTTGCATGATTTCTCAAGGTTAGCTCATTGACATCATTTGAATGTGCTGCCTGTACAATTCCCCAAGTGCAGAGTGCTGATGGGGAGGTGGGGAAGGGGAACAGATAGCTGATAAAGAAGAAGCTCTTAAAGTGTTGCTGTGCACACTTAATTGAAGTTGCACTGAAGAGCACTAAATCAGAAACTGTACTGTTAAGTAATGGAGGTCTGAAGACAGCGGAGCAAGGCTGCCCATTTGAGGATGGTGCAATCTGGGTGCTATTGTAGGAGGTACAGCAAATAAGGATTGCTTTCTTAGGAGCTGAGGGGCACCCTCCTATCAAAAGTAATGTCAGAAATGTCTGGGTAGAGCAGCTTCAAGCGGACTCACAGATCTCTAACAGCTGGGGGAAAAGAATTTCTCAGACCTTAGAAAGGTAGGACTACCCAGTATGTGCCCATTCAAAGTATTTAGCCAGAGGATGCATGAAACAATGCGATTATTCTTAATATAGTGCAGCCACCCTGAATCAGTATGTAAAACACTATGGCAACCTTACCCATATTGCTGTAGGGAAGAATTTGTTGGTGATACTAAAATATGATACTAATCTCTAAATGTTGTGTCTCCAAAGCACAATGCTAACATAAACTATTTGCATGCTGCATGTTCATGAACTCACACAAGGTGGTCTGTCAGTCAGACTTTTGGGTGCTCCTCCAAATTCCAATAACTGTATGTTTTGTATCTGCTTACAGGAAAGTGCCACACGTAACAGATGGGAGTGAAAGTGTACTGGGGAAGGGATCCTTCCAACTACAAGTCCCTGACTCACTTTGAGGAAACTGTTCTCCGCATCATGGGGCTGGATGACAGAGAAGGACTGGGGGAAAAGGAGCTTGGAGACCTTACCAAAGCTCAGGGTTACTATCATCCTTCTCATTCATTTCCCTTTTCTACTCATTTACTTAGTCATACACAGGCATACACTGCATAGCACCATAGCACATAGATAGCATCTTCTGCAACCAAGAACGAGAATCCCGAAGGGTGTGTTGCCTACCGGGTGCCAGGGTAAGAGATATCTTGAGGCGGCTGGAGAGGAATTTGGAAAGGGAGGGGGTAAATCCAGTTGTCGTGGTCCATGTTGGAACAAACGACATAAGTCGGAACAGGGAGGAGGTCCTGCTGAGGGAATATCAAGAGTTAGGAACAAAATTAAAAGGCAGGACCTCGAGGGTAATAATCTCTGGATTATTGCCCGAGCCACGTGCAAATTGGCATAGAAACAGTCAGATCAGGAGAATTAACACATGGCTACAGGGCTGGTGTGGGAAAGAGGGGATCATTTTCATGGGACACTGGCACTAGTACTGGGACAGGAAGGAGCTGTACCGTTGGGACGGGCTCCACCTGAACCAGGATGGGACCCGTGTCCTAGCGGAAAGGGTAAATAGGGAGGTGGCAAAGGCATTAAGCTAGTAAGATGGGGGCGGGGGGGGGGGACCTACAAGAAATGAAACTAGCCTAAATATAAACAAAACAGGAAAGGAGAGCATAGGAAAGAATAAAGTAAGGGAGGGCATTGATGGCCAGGGAAAAAATAGAGTTATAGAACAGGAGTGTAAAAAGATGGTTAACAATAAAGTGAGAGGAACTGCTATTAAAAATGAGTTAAACTGTCTGTACAGCAATGCACACAGTGTCCGTAATAAAATGGGAACTGGAGGCAATAATACGTTGCGAGGAACCAGACATAGTAGGAATTACTGAGACATGGCTACAGAAAAATCAGGATTGGGAATTAAACATTGCATGGTATAACATATTTAGAAAAGATAGAGAGAGAAAAAGGGGAGGTGGAGTAGCTGTATTATTAGGGATAACATAATGGCAGTGGAAAAAAGTGATGCAACTATCAGCAAGACAGAAATAGAATCCATGTGGATAGAGATAAAAGATAGTAAAGGATCAATCACACTAATAGGAGTAGTCAGCGGAAGGGAGGTGGAGGAAGAAATATGCAAACAAATTAGGGAAATGAGTAAAAAACATAGAATAATAATCATGGGAGATTTCAACTACCCCGATATTAATTGACGAGAAAAGGTAGGTAAAGGGGATAAGGGAATGGAGTTCCTACAATGTGTACAGGACTCCTTTCTAACCCAATATGTAAGAAGCTCAACAAGGGAGGATTCACTATTGGATCTAGTAATGGGGAATGAACCAGAGCAGATAAAAGAAGTAAAAGTAGGGGAACATCTAAGCAATAGTGACCATCATATAAGATAATAATTGAGAAGGACATAACTATGACGAAGAACAGGGTAATAGATTGGTGAAAAGCTGATTTTGCAGGACTGAGAATAGAACTTGGGAAAATAAAATGGACAACAATATTGATAAACAATGATGTAGAACAGCAGTGGGAAATATTTAAAATGATGTTCAACAGAGTTCAGGAAAAATACATTCTGCTAAAAAACAAGAACAAGCTAAACACTAATGAGACACCATGGATGAATAAAGACATAAGGGAAAAATTGAGGGTAAGGAAAGAGGCAGACACTAAGTACATGGACAGCAGGGGAGAGCATGACAAGAGAGAATACGAAGAGATAAGGAATGAAGTCAAAAAAGCAATTAGAAAGGCAAAAAGGAACTATGGGGGTGAAATTGCGTATCGCCCCATTTGGGGCGCTAACTTAAAAAAATTTGAAAATTTAGCGGCAGGTGCTAAGGATTCTAAACTTCTACTAAATTGGGTGTTAGCGCTCCAGGAAGGAAGTGGGGCGCTAAATCAAGCGCTAATGACCACAGTGGGGCGTAACAGGGGTGCTACCAGCAGAGCGCTAATGAATTTCAGGTGCAATGCATTCAGCAATGATCCTTCACACTGGTTCCTTCCAGCTCTTAAAGGGGAGGTTGCATCATTGTGCAGATGCTCATTTTCATCATTGCTGTCTTTGAGGCGACCTGTGAGCAAGTGAATCCCCTGATGGCTGTGGCTGTTCCCACTCCCAGGGGGAGAGCTCATCGGTTCACAGATGTGGCATTGGAGGCATTGGTGGCTGGAGTGGAGCGAAGGAGGGCAATGTTGTTTCCGGCCACCTCAGGTGTTCAGGGCAGTGTGGAGGGAAGTGTCCCAGGAGGTCTTGGCCAGTAGTGTGGTGGAACGCAGCCTGACACAGTGCCGCAAGAAATTCAACGACCTCAGTCAGGTGGTTACGATGAGTACATGCTTCAACAGCTCTTACATACCAGCTTCTGAACCTCAGTCTGTGCAACGAACCACACCACCACCACTCATCCACCAAACATCTTCACCGACTCAAACTCACATCCACATCTCACGCCTTGCCTACAATCACAGCTATTTACGGGCAACACGGTGGCATAGTGGTTAGCACTGTTGCCTCACAGCGCCAGGGACCCGGGTTCGAATCCGGCCTAGGGTGACTGTCTGTGTGGAGTTTGCACATTCTCCCCGTGTCTGCGTGGGTTTCCTCCGGGTGCTCCGGTTTCCTCCCACAGTCCAAAGATGTGCGGGTTAGGTTGATTTGGCTATGATAAATTGACCCTAAGTGTTAGGGGGATTAAATACGTGGGGTTACGGGGATAGGGTGGGATATGTGTCGGTGCAGGCTCGATGGGCCGAAATGGCCTCTATCTGCACTGTGGGGATTCTGTGATTCAACGACGATAGGCATGTCTCCCAAATACATAACTGGACTCTGACTTAAACACATTTGTTTCTCTTGCAGGCCAAGATGGCCCACAATGGGAGGGAGCAGCAGAGAACAGGCGGTGGTGATGCGCAGCTCCAGCAGCTGTCAGAACTTGAGGAGCGAGTGCTGCGACTCATTGGGCAGCAGGTGGTGGGTGCTGTCGCCGATGTCGACCCCGTTGGGGGCAAAAGCGGAATCTTCCGCCCCTTTCCTTCTCTCATCCCACTTTCTCCTCACACCACAAACCTTTCTCACTTTCCACTCCTGAGAATGTCTGCATTCCTTGCTCCATTCCTGCCCCCCTCCCCTTACCTTAGTGCGGGTGTTGTGCTTTCAGATAATCAGCAACCAGATGACCAGCCTATCCCTGAGCCCCCCACTGAGAGTGAGGAAGGAGAAGAGGAGGAGGAGAAAAGCACTGCATCTCTCACCCGCAGGCACCACCTCAGATACTGGCACTACACGATCTTTAGAGGCAAGTTTAGTAGAGGGGTCTGCACTGGGTGATGCACTGGGGACGAGCGGGCTGTAGCAAGGCCAGAGGGAAAGGATAGCTCGGGAGCCAGCTCCCTGGAGGGCGAGTTCATGCGCGAGTTCTGCTGCACAGGACTCAGATGAGGACCTCGATGGGGAGGCATTCACAAGAAGGATGATGGCCATGCACACCGAGATGATAGGTGTAATGGCAAGGGTGCCCGAGAGCCTCTCGGCAATGGTAAGGAGCATGGAGGAGTCCACCTCCAACACTGCACAGAGCTCTGCACACACCATGGAGCCCATCATTTCCACTGTGAAGAGGATAGTGGACTCCCAGAGAGATCATGCAGATCCAAACCTCATGACGCGTATCATGGCCGATATGGCCGCTTCCATTGCAGCACAGGCGGAAGCGACGCAACGTCTTAGTGCTGTAATGCAGTCAATGGTTGCTGCCATCGAGTCTCAGACTGCTCTAAAGCATTCTCAGCTTAATGCCTCGAAAGATCTGACTGCTGCCGGGCGCAGGAGATCGGCGCGCAATGTCTTACCACTGCCGCAAAACTCCCGCCGAATTTAGCGGGAGGCTTTGATATCGCCGTGCCCGTTCACAAACCCATTTGCGCCCTGTTAACACCTCCGGAGGCACTAATGGGAGGTGCAAAGGAGCCCAATTTCTAGCCCTATGAAATTAAATTTTACCTCCGCCCTTCCCACTGTCCACGGTCCCAAACACTCCTTCCAGGTGAAACAGCGATTTACTTGTACTTCTTGCAATTTAGTATGCTGTATTCGCTGCTCACGATGTGGTCGCCTCTACATTGGGGAGACCAAACACAGATTGAGCGACCGCTTTGCGTAACACCTCCGTTCAGTTCGTAAGCGTGACCCCGAGCTTCTGGTCGCCTGTCACTTTAACTCTCCGCTCCACTCCCACTCTGACCTCTCGGTCCTCGGCCTCTTACATTGTTTCAATGAAGCGCAACGTAAGCTCGAGGAACAGCACCTCATCTTTTGATTAAGCACTTTACAGCCTTCTGGACTCAACATCGAGTTCAACAATTTCAGGCCAGCACCTCTGCCCCTATTTTTTCACATGTTTCTGCCATTCCCATTTACACTTCTTCGAGACTCATCTTTTGTTTCTTTACTTGTCCCATTACCATCTCCTCTTGCTTTGTACTATCATCCCTTTTGTCTTTTAATCTCTCCTGCCTTCCACCCATCACAGATCTTCCCTTTTGTTCCCTCCTCCCTTTCCCTGCCCCTGCACTTGCTTAAAATCTGTTACATTCCTAACTTTTTCCAGTTATTACAAAAGGTCATTGACCTGAAACGTTAACTCTGCTACTTTCTCCACAGATGCTGCCTGACCTGTTGAGTATTTACAGCATTTTCTGTTTCTATTTCAGATTTTCAGCATCTGCAGTATTTTGCTTTTGTATGAAATTATATTATCAAGGAACATAAAAAACAAAATGGTAAAATATTTTACAGGCACATATATAAAAAAAGGAAAATCGGGATGGGAATAGGGCCACTAAGGGATGGACAGGATAATGGCCCAGAAATTGATCTCGCTCTGTTCCCGCGGGGGTAAGCCTTCCCCGCGATGTCTCACCTCGCTTGTGCTTTTTCAGATCCAGCTCGCACGAACTTGATGTTCCAGACATCAGCTGTGCTGGGCTTGCGTATCCCAGCGGCGTAGTGAATTTGTGCGAGCTGTGGGATCACGTGACTCAGTTAGAGCCAATGGCAGCACACCATCTTCCATTCATAAGTTTCACAGACCTGCTGTGAAATCTATGAATCTTACACCCCCCCAAAATAACAGCTAAACCTCAATTAAATTTAAAAAAAAACCCATCACATTAATAAAATAAGTATAGTTAATTAAATTAACCATTTTAAATAAAAAATTAAATTTTTGAAAAAATTTAAAATCTTTTAAAAAGTTATAAAAATAAACTTACCTGTCTTTAAAGTCTCTAAAAAAGATATACCTGTAAAAAAAAATTCAAAAAAATACTTAATTCACTACTTACCTTCTTCGGGTCTTACTCCTCCTTTTTACATTTCCAAAATCTTCCCTACTTACCTGCGCGTCCAAAGCATGAAGTGCACAGCGTGCGCGCAGCCTGTAGCGCGCACGCGATGCACCCAGGACCCGCCCCCTTTTCAGAAGAGCAATTGCCGGTTTTCAGCGCATGCGCAGGGCATGCAGAAAACCGGCAATTGGAGTGGGAATACGCGAGAGTACGCAGTGCGTACTCTCGCGTCCCGGGATCAATTTTCGGCCCAATATCACAGGCAGCAATAGAGAGATGGCAGAAATATTAAATAATTAGTTTGCTTCAGTATTTACCAGGGAGATAGAACAGGTGGATATGACATTGGATCATGAGATTAGTAATGAGAAAAGTGCATTTAAAATAAAAAGGAGAGAAATATTAAATAAAGTAATCAAACTCAAAGAGGATAAAACCCCTGGTCTGGACAGATTACATCCGCACATTTTAAAATAATCTAGGGAAGAGATAGCAGATGCATTACTACACATATTTAATAATTCGTTAGAACAAGGTGACGTACTAGAGGACTGGCGGATAGCTAACGTAAAACCTGTATTTAAGAAGGGAGATGTCCAGGGAACTATAGATCAGTCAGCTTAACATCAGTGGTAGGAAAAATAATGGAATCCCTACTAAAGGAGAAAATAGAAGAACATCTACAAACCAAAAATATGATAATGAATAGTCAGCATGAATTTCAAAAGGGAAAGTCTTGCTTGACCAACCTCATTGAATTTTTTGAAGAGGTAACAGAGAGAGTAGACAAGGGTAATGCAGTAGATGTAATTTATCTAGACTTTTAAAAGGCCTTCGATAAGGTATCACATAATAGACAAAGGAAGAAGGCCAGAGCATGCGGAGTCCGGGGACCAGTAACAGAATAGATGACTAGCTGACTTCAAGACAGAAAGCAGAGAGTAGGGGTAAAGGGTAGCTATTCAGAGTGGTAGGAAGTGGTGTTCCACAAGGATCAGTGCTGGGACCACTGTTGTTCACAATTTATATTAACGATTTAGACTTTGGAATCAAAAACACCATTTCTAAATTTGCAGATGAAAGAAAGAAAGACTTGCATTTATATAGCGCCTTTCATGACCACTGGATGTCTCAAAGCGCTTTAAAGCCAACAAAGTACTTTTGGAGTGTAGTCACTGTTGTAATGTGGGAAACGCGGCAGCCAATTTGCGCACAGCAAGCTCCCACAAACAGCAATGTGAAAATTACCAGATAATTTGTTTTGTTATGTTGATTGAGGGAGAAATATTGGCCAGGACACCGGGGATAACTTCCCTACTCTTCTTCGAAATAGTGCCATGGGATCTTTTACGTCCACATGAGAAAGCAGACAGGGCCTCGGTTTAACGTCTCATCCGAAAGACGGCGCCTCCGACAGTGCAGCACTCCCTCAGCACTGCACTGGAGTGTCAGCCTAGATTTATGTGCTCAAGTCCCTGGAGTGGGACCCCAAATTGGGGGGGATAGTCAATACTGAGGAGGATTGTAACAAATTACAAGAAGACATTAATAAACTTGCAGAATGGGCATATAAATGACAAATTAAATTCAACACAGATAAATGTGAGGTATTACATTTTAGTAAGAAAAATAGGGAGGTCACATATTACTTGGAAAATACGAATCTAAGTGGGGTAGAAGAGCAAAGGGATCTCGGAGTACAAATACACAAATCACTGAAAGTAGCGACACAAGGCCATAAAAAAAGCAAACCAAGCACTAGGATTTATTTCTAGAGGGATTGAATTAAATTGAAAAGTAGAGAAGTTATGCTAAACTTGTATCGAACCTTGGTTAGACCACACTTGGAGTACTGCATACAATTCTGGTCGGCATATTATAAAATGGATATCGAGGCAATGGAGAGGATGTAAAAAAGATTTACAAGGATGATACCAGAAATACGAGGGTATACCTATCAGGAAAGGATGAACAGGCTGGGTCTCTTTTCTCTTGAAAAAAGAAGGCTGAGGGGTGACCTAATAGAGGTCTTTAAAATTATGAAAGGTTTTGATAGAGTAGACGGAGAGAGAATGCTTCCACTTGTGGGGAAGAGCAAAAGGCCATCAATATAAGATAGTCACCAAGAAATCAAATAGGAAATTCAGAAGGAACTTCTTTACCCAGAGACTGGTGAGAATGTGGAACTCGCTACCACAGGGAGTGGTTGAAGCGAATAGTATAGATGCATTTAAGGGGAGACTAGATGAGCATATGGGGGAGAAGGGAATAGAGGGTTATGGTGATAGATTTAGATGAGGAAAGATGGGAGGAGGCTCGAGTGGAGCATGGACTGGTTGGGCCAAATGGCCTGTTTTTGTGCTGTATATCCTATGTAATCCTATGTATATTGGCATATCATCTCTGTGATTGTTTACTGTCCTCATTCTGACACAGTCCTAATTATCCCTCTTCTGTATCTAGAGGGTCTTCCAAGACGTCTCAGTGATAAAGTGATAAAGAACAAACTAGCACCTCAGAGCCTGACAGGATCTAGCTCAGATACATCCAACACAGGAAATTTATCAAGTCAGGATGAGGAGGAAGCTGTGGGGAATCAGTGAGCAAGCGTGAGGAGGAGTAAATGCAATTGTCAGCAGAGGAACAGGAAGCTATTGAGTCCTTCCTCAGCTACTGAGGTCAGGGATTGGCACCTTACAGAACCTGCATGTACAGGAAGGCTGCTATCTGAGCACCAATACTTTATGCATTCAGTTGAGAATCCTGTAAGATCTGCCGGCAAATAAGGAAGAGTTCACTACCCGCATATGTGAACTGGTGTATGGCCACTTTACAGAACTGCAGCCCACCAGAGAGACCATGGCAGCTCCATGGCTGTCTGCAATGCAGCCCCAGCTACAGAGGTCTTATGCCCAGTTAGATTTCTTTCTCTGTCTGGGGCTATTGAGCTACAATGTAGAGGAGGCTCTAATGGCTGATTTCAACATGCTGTGGGATTGAATTGACAGAACCTCGTGCAGAACTTCACACATCTCAATGGTTGTGGTCGTTGGAGGCCAATCATCTCAGCTCCAGGACATCGCTGCAGGAGTTCCTCAGGGTAGTGTCCTAGGCCCAACCATCTTCAGCTGCTTCATCAATGACCTTCCCTCCATCATAAGGTCAGAAGTGGGGATGTTCGCTGATGATTGCACAGTGTTCAGTTCCATTCACAACTCCTCAGATAATGAAGCAGTCTGTGGCCGCATGTAGCATGACCTGGACAACATTCAGGCTTGGGCTGCTAAGTGGCAAGTAACGTTTGCGCCACAAAAGTGCCAGCCAATGACCATCTCTAACAAGAGAGAGTCTAACCACCGCCCCTTGAAATTCAACGTGATTACCATCGCCGAATCCCCCACCATCAACATCCTGGGGTTTCACCATTGACCAGAAACTTAATTGGACCAGCCACATAAATACTGTGGCTACAAGAGCAGGTCAGAGGCTGGGTATTCTGTGGCGAGTGACTCACCTCCTGACTCCCCAAAGCCCTTCCACCATCTACAAGGTACAAGTCAGGAGTGTGATGAAATACTCTCCACTTGCCTGGATGAGTGCAGCTCCAACAACACTCAAGAAGCTCAACACCATCCAGGACAAAACAGACCGCTTGATTGATATCCCATCCACCACCTTAAACATTCACTCCCTCCACCACCGCCGCACCGTGGCTGCAGCGTGAACCATCCACAAAATGGTCTGCAGCAAATTGACAAGGCTTCTTCAACAGCACCTCCCAAACCCATGACCTCTACCACCTAGAAGGACAAGGGCAGTGGGCGCATGGGAACACCACCAACTGCAAATTCCCTTCCAAGTCACGCACCATCCTGACTTGGAAATATATCGCCGTTCCTTCATCGTTGCTGGGTCAAAATCCTGGAACTCCCTCTCTAAAAGCACTGTGGGAGTACCTTCACCTCACGGACTGCAGCAGTTCAAGAAGGCGGCTGACCACGACCTTCTCACGAGCAATTAGGGATGGGCAATAGATGCTCGCCTTGCCAGCGACTCCCACATCCTATGAATGAATTTTAAAAAAATGTGGACTGCACATTGATCTCTGGACATGCTGCAGCAATGCCCAGAAGTGAGAGCATGGCTGGAGTAGTGACAGACAAGGTTGCTGCCCCTATAGATGACTCCACATTCACTCCACCAAATTGGTCCCCTCAAATGTCAGAAGAAGGGACAAACAGTAGGCAGGAACAGGCAGCCACTGTTATATCAGATGCGGCGTTGGCACTGGTAGGGCCATTTTGTGACTCGCTACAAAACGAGCTTCCCACAGACATCCAGAAGCCAACTCCTCCTACTGAACGAGCAGCCAGAAGGAGTGCTAGATTATTATGTTGTAGAAAATAAACATCATACGCTGTAGTGAAGATCAAACGCCAGGGTAAAAAACATTAGTGGCAAATACACTTCTCACTTGTAGGGAAAGAAAATGGTTGCACTTTATTTCAGTTTTATCCAAAGAGTTCACTTGTGATGGGGCAGAATAAGGTAGCAGCACATAGAAGGATGGTCTTGTATGGTAGTAGATGGTAATGGTAAACGAGGGATGGAGGCTGTAAATTCTAAATGGTTTAGAACTCGTGCTAATCCAACCAGAATGGTAATGTGCTAATAGCACTCAAATTTCATGAGTGAGTTATTTGTATAATTATTTCAGATCCAGATGCAGATTTGAGGAAATGTAGGCGATGTTATGGAGGTGGAAATAGATGGTCTTTGTGTTGGCACGGATATGTGGTCAGAAGCTCATCTCGGGGTCAAATACGACACCAAGGTCTGGTTCACCTCAGACAGTTGCCAGGGAGAGGGATGGAGTTGGTGTCTCGGGAATGGAGTTTGTGGCGGGGACCGAAGACAATGGCTTCGGTCTTCCCAATATTTAGTTGGAGGAAATTTCTGCTCATCCAGTACTGGATCTGACAATTTAGAGACAGTGGTGAGTGCAAGTTAGGATATGGGCAGCAGAGATTTAGATAAACTTAAATTTATGGAGAGAGCTGGTGGTGAGGTAGAGCTGGGTGTCGTCAATGTACATGTGGAACCTGACATTATGTTTCCGGATGATGTCGCCGAGGGGCAGCATCTAGATGAGAAATAGGAGGGGGCCAAGGATAGATCCTTGGGGGACAACAGAGGTAACAGTGTGGGAGCGAGAAGAGAAGCCATTGCAGGTGATTCTCTGGTATGACTGGATAGGTAAGAATGGAACCAGGGTGAGTGCAGTCCCACCCAGTTGACTGACGGACGAGAGGTGTTGGAGGAGGATGGTGTGGTCAATCGTGTCAAAGGCTGCAGACAAGTCGAGAAGGACGAGGAGGGATAGTTTACCACTGTAACAGTAACATAGTATGTCATTTGTGACTTTGATAAGAGCCGTTTCAGTACTGTGGCGGGGTGGAAACCTGATTGGAGGGATTCAAACATGGAGTTCCGGGAAAGATGGGCAGGGATTTGGGACACGACAGCATGTTCAAGGACTTTGTAAAGGAAAAGGAGGTTGGAGATGGGGTGGTAGTTTGCAAGGACAGAGGAGTCAAGGGTTGATCTTTTGAGGAGATTGGTGATGATGGCCGATCAGAAGGGGAGGGCGACAGTACCTGAGGAGAAAGAACCGCCAACAATATCAGCTAACATGGGGGCCAGGAAGGAAAGTTGAGTAGTCAGCAGTTTAGTGGGAATAGGATCGAGGGAGCAGGAGGTGGGTCTCATAGACAAGATGAGTTCAGAGAGGATATGATGAGAGAGGAGAGAAACTAGAGAAAGATGCGAGTTCAGGGCTAGTGCAAGGGGGCAGCCTTAGAGGAAGTTTGGCCCAGTGAGCTAGGGGAAGGAAGGGAAACGGCAGAGGCAGCTGAATGGATGGACTCAATCTTAATGACAAAGAAGTCCATGAGCTCCTCACACTTAGAAACATAGAAAAATAGGAGCAGGAGTAGGCCATTCAGCCCTTCGAGCCTGCTCCACCATTCAATATGATCATGGCTGATCCTCTATCTCAATACCATATTCCCGCGCTCTCCCCATACCCCTTGATTCCTTTTGTGTCTAGAAATCTATCTATCTCCTTCTTAAATATATTCAGTGACTTGGCCTCCACAGCCTTCTGTGGTAGAGAATTCCACAGGTTCACCACCCTCTGAGTGAAGAAATTTCTCCTCAACTCAGTCGTTGTTGGAGGTGAGGGTGGAGGAGGCAGGGGAGAGGGGTTTAAGAAGATGGTTTGCAGTAGAGAAGAGAAGCCGGGGGTTATCTTTACATTCCAGGATGATCCTGGGATAGCGAGCAGTTTTGGCGGTGGAGAGCAGGAACCAATAGTGCTTTATATGGTCCAGCCAGATCTGACGCTGAACAGCGAAACCAGTTGTCCGGTATATATGTTCAAGTCTGCGTCCCTTGGACTTAAGGGAGTAGAGATGAGGGCCGTACCAGGGGAACAACCAGAGTGAGAGGGAGCAATGGCAAAAAAATGTGAAAGCCTTCATAAAGGCTCAACAGGCATCTCAGCCCATTAGTAAGCTTTGCCAAGGCTGAAGGGGCAAGGAATTAAGGAGTGACAGGCAAAAATGAAGGGAAGGGAACCCCAAGGTGCAGGCATGAGTTTGCAGGCAAGTGACAGAGCAGACCAGAACCAGACCCCCTCTTTTGTGACTTTTGAAGTCACGGTGGTTGCAAGAATTGGGAGAGGTATAGGACTGAAGCCTCTTGTCCAATTTCCCAAATGTCCTTCACTCATCTGTACTGGTGCAACGGATAAGAATATCTACCCGTAGAAGCAAATATGGAAAATTTTATTACCATCATTTGAATCAGGATTTATTTTTAAATATATGGTTTTAATTTTTTCCGGGGTTTTGCTTATGGTTGGGTCTGGTTTTGTTCCAGCAACACCTGTCATGGTAATGCTCCAGGTCACTGCTACATAATTATGTAATTACCACAAGTTTATTAAGACATAATTTTGCAGTTGATTTCTGGCTGGTGTATAATATAAAGCAGTAATTTAATCTGCTGACATTCTTAAAGTGCTTAGGCTCTGTTCTCATGATTTATGACATCATCAGAAGCATTCAAATATACCACTGCCTTGTAACTCACTGCCAGACATCTCTGTTTAGTTTAGTAAACAGTATCACTAGTGACATTTGAAAAGTTTTAATGATGTGACTGTGTGAAATTTAGTACATATTTGTCATGTTAAAATGGAATTTTGCAGAGTTCAATGAAGATAGATTACAAACACTGATTGAACTCTTCCACATTTAAGAATTGAGCACATTGTCTGAAAGCCTTAGTTCTCATTTTCAGGCTCTTACCCAATGGCAGAATGCCATAGAGTGCGATCAGCTGCCTCACGTCTGAGAGAGAAGGCATTGGTTCGATATCTGTTTGCCGTAGTGTGGTCCCCAGGTAGTTGTAGTCACCTGTACAGGAAAGGATAAGAAGGTAATTAATCATAAAAATCAATCAAATCAATTGTATCATTTTGTCAGTCTCTTTTTTATGAGGGTATCACTCCCCTCTTATGTTCTTATTTGAGGGATTGGGTGGTCTGGTGTGGTAGCATATTTGGACCTAGGTTCAAGTTTAGCGCAGACTGAGTGAATAAACATCTCTATCTGCTGGCTGTAAGGTTTCTACGTGAAATGATTTTTAATGCTCTCAATCCAGTTCCTGGTGAGCACAAATTGTCTATGGTTCTGCAAAAATTGCCAATCTTTTTCAGGGGGGGCAGGGGGGGTTATAAGTTTCATGAAATGAAAATGTCACACAGTGTAGTAGAAGGTACTCATGTGATATTAGAGTTAAGGAACATACTTAGGCAGAGAGAAGGAACTTTACTCTGTACCTAGCATGTTTTATGGCTGAGCTGATACTCCTTGAAGGGGGCACTGTAGAGGGAGCTTTATTCTGTATCAAATCAGAGATATACTTGAACTGAGAATGCTTGATTGGACAGAATTGAAATGATTTTGGTCTATATTTTACCAGCAGTGTATCCTAACTGGGACTACTTTTGCTGTACTGTAGAGGAAGCTTTACTCTGCATTTAAGCAATGATATATCTGACCTGGGAGTGCTTGATAGGAACATGCAGAGGAATTTTTCCTGTTATCTAATTTGTACTATATTTTGGAATACTAGTTGCTGAAAGTATTGGGTGACAAAAAGGGACAAGCGCCACATACAGGCAACCCTCACCTTGCTTAGCATCAAAAAACTGTAAAGTACAGTAAACACAAAATCCAGATAATTTTGTTTGATCATTTTACTATGATGTGATGCTTCAGAGGAAGCAACGAAGGAGTCGCAATAGCCTGTCTTTGATGGTGAAACAATGCAATATTACAAATTGGATCTCTTTGGAATCTAGCAACATGTGAATTATTGAGACGTAACATCTGCACTTGGATCAACACGGGACAGGGGCTGAAGGGCCCTTATAGAAGAGTTGGCCTAATCTGGCGAGCTCTTTCTTATGCCAGGCTCTAAATCCACATGAGGTTTGTCCTCCTGGGAGTAGCTTTATTTCTATATCATTAGTGTTTGTTTACCTAAGCACCCAGCTGGCCCTAGGAGGCAATGACTTTCATGGATCTGCTGGCAGTCTAATGGTTAACTTTAACTTGTTAAAGGGAGAAGGAAGTCTAGGGGAAATATTTTATAGCAGAAAATGTTAGCTGCAGAAGCATTTTGACTGATTATTATTTTTTTTTAAACTCAAGTATCTCTGTGCCAGCAAGAAAATCGGTGTTTTTTCCCAAAAATGTTATTTAAAGTTCTCCTGAGGCTAATGTCTTCTTCCACTAAAAGTACTGCCCCACACCTTCCATTCCATTCCCTTTAACATAATGGCCCTGAAATTCCACACTGCTTTTTTGATGACAAAGGAGGGTGGAAACCGTTTCTACTAGTTTTCCACTTCAAAATTGATCCTTCCCCAAGTTTTTAAATGGGAGTTGGCCATTTCCACAATCTTGTCATCTCCAGCTACCTCATTATAATATTTGCTAATAGCCCTCATTGGTAAAGCAGCCCCAAATTTCCTGGATTTATGTGGCAATGCACTAGGGATGAGTTAGATCAGTGGTTTTCAAACTTTTTTGGTTGACGGACCCCTTTTCAAATCGATTAGTAATCATGGACCCCCCCATCTAAATTATAATACTATATAATACTCATAATATGAAAGTGCTGCATGTAAAGAGTGTTTTAATAAATACTTTTAAGAAAACAGATATTTACTTACAGGTATCAGTGAGATGGGTGTGCCTGCTTCTCACACTAATTCTGGGCACTCCGCAGCAACTGGTGGCCACTATTAGCCACTTAGTGCTGGACAATTTTTAAAGCCGTCAGCAGCCTGGTGAAGGTGAGTGGGGGCACGAGCACCTATGCACATGTTGGGGTGTTGCTGGAAGCACGACTCACCACCATACTGTCCCACTGGCATGTTCTGTAACAGCTGCACTGTGGGATTGTACACGTTTGCAGTGAACACATTCAGGCACGTGTTTGAAGGATCCTGCAGGCGCTCTGATCATGTGTCGGGAGGATGGCACATGGTCGCAGCGCCAGGGAGAGGAATCGGCTCAACCAGCAGGGAGCGCTCGTTGTAAAGTGAGTGAGAGCTGTGGGTCTCTGTGAGGAGGTGGGCCCAGCCATTGAGAATAATTCTAAAGAACTGAATCAATGTCGGTTTTATAAAGAGGAGCAGGCTTGAAATTATCTCCAGGCACTGACCCCCTGGAAAGTCTCTATGGACCCCCATGGGTCTGCAGACCCCAGTTTGAGAAGCACTGAGTTAGATTGAGAAATATAAGGTGCAGATGTTGACAGGATCAGCTAAGACAGGCAGAACTGAGGAGTTTTTGAGCCTGAAGACTACTGATAGTTCAAGAAGTGATTACTGCAGCTGGGAAAGGCATTTTGGATTTTTTTTGGTATTTTGTCTACACAGCCTTGGACTTGATACTATCTGGTGTCACACTGCCAAATTTTGACCCTCCTCCCACCCACAGTGAGGACTTCTCAGGAGCAGGTATGGCATTCCCTATCCTTATACCTTTGTATGCCATTATAATTGAGGATGACTAGCAGGGGAGGATGGAGGAAAGTTTTGTGAGGCAACCTTTAAGGAGGATGCAGAACATACAGGCAACACAGGTCCTATGAGGACCTCAGTGACGAAATGTGTATTAAAAGAGTGCGCTTCACCTAAGAGGCAATAGAGGAGCTCTTCCACCTACTGCAAGGTCCAAGGTTCAATAGATGGCACCATGCTGCTTTGCAAAATCCTACTACAGTCAGCTCCCTCAACAGGAAGTGTTTCCCTAATGTAAAGACTGTATGTGACAACATGTAAGGGATCCTGTACATCAATGCGAAATTCAGTCAAAGTTGTCATGATACATTCACTTGTTCAAAATTCGGTCCTCCTTCATCTCCTTAAGGAAGAACGTCATGTCAGTGGATCACTTGTGAGTGACAAGGCATACCTACTGCTCCCATGAATAATGATCCTACTAAGAGTTGCCCGAACAGCAGCAGAGGTGGCCCTCCATTCATGGCAGCTTGATCCTGGGAGGGAGTCACTGCTGGCTGCACTGTTGGAGATTGTGCCTGTAAAGCCTGGTGTTGCCCCATGTGCCACTGGTGTAGTAGCTCTGAGGGAGAAGGCTGGAGGCCTGGCATTTACTGCTGTCCTGAGAGATAGCAGCCTCGGGGAGGTTAACTCCAATCATCATCATTCACTGGGCCGTGGATCTGTGTCCCCACACATCAGCGGGCTAGCTTGTCTAATGAGAGTTGTTAGAATCTGAAACTCCTGAGACAGCAGCCTATATGCTGGGATATCTTGGGACCTTGCTGGGAGCCGGTATGGAAGATACTGTCTATTCTGTTCCCCAACTGCCACCAGGACAGCAGTCTGTGCTTCCATGAAGATAGAGGCACCAACTGCTCCGTAGCTGCTTCTTAGATAAGGGTCTGGTGCAGATTTTAATGAAGCTGCTCCATTGATGTCTGCAATGAAGATAAAGATTACCTAATGTCGCTGCAAATGAGGACTGTAGACTCTAGAGTCATAACTGTTAGTTGCCACACATCCTCGGAGACTGACCTCAGAACCTGCAAGTAAGTACAGTGTTCCTTGAACATTCTTCTTTTTGAACACCCCCAGCACAATACTCCAGTTTTACACAGGATTTGTGTCAATGGATCCTCCAATGCATATGCAAATGAGCTGACCTATGAAATCCTGGAGGCATCACTCTGCAAAGCGGTTGGGTGCAAGTCATGATTCATTGACGCAAATCCAGTGCAACTCACCATGTGGAATTTTGGGGCATATTATTTAAAAACATTTTTTTTTAATGTTCTCTTCTGGTCAGTTGGGTATCTGACATGTGCAGAAAGCCCATCAACATGATTAAGAGTCTCTAAACCAAGCTACTGGGAAAGTCACACATGTTTGCTTGATATGCATGCTAAAAAGTAGAAGCAGCATGCTACAGACATGCTGCAGTCCTGCCACATCCAGTCGTGAATGGTGGTGGACCATTAAACAACTAACGGGAGGAGGAGGCTCCATGAATATCCCCATCCTCAATGATGGTGGAGCCCAGCACGTGAGTGCAAAAGACAAGGCTGAAGCGTTTGCAACCATCTTCAGCCAGAAGTGCCGAGTGGATGATCCATATCGGCCTACTCCCA